>OY755206.1:18472401-19072401 GCA_963576765.1 Draba incana
TCTCCTTGTTTCTCTTATGCGTTTATCTTTGACACCAGCCTGAAAACTTTTTGGTGTAAAGTATAATGAACTCATTTCCTTACTATTTATAGTACACCAAATTCTAGGGGAATATTTGCTTTCCTAAATTTTCTCTACCTCTTTCCATTTGCGCAATTTGCAGTTTATACGAAAACAATTTGCGATTGGATTTGTAAAGTAGCCAACTCAGCCAACTTGGAAGAACTAATTTAGCAGGCTGAATTCAGTAGAACTGGTCAAAATCGACAGACACAACTTGCCAGACTATGAACTTGGCAGAACAGTCTGCGGCATAACACGATTCATTTTGCGACAAGATTAACAAACAATTTGCGGCATGATACGCAAACAATTTGCGACAGGATTCGTAAACAAACTAGGTACAAGTTTTCTATGGAGATTTTAAATCATTTATAATCGTTGTTCTCAAGGGAGTTTTTGATCCTAACAAGTAACATTAAACTTTTGCCGTGAAGACCCATTCGTAACCAACATGAATCTTATCAGGTGGAAGAGTCCATATAGTCCAAGTCTCAATATCTTTCAAAGTAGTAACCTCAACATCCATACAATCATCCAAACCATAAGTTTTTTTTTTGCCTCAACATAGGTTTTAGGTTCTTTAACTTTGTCTTTGACAACTAAGAAATAATGGTAAAGAAGAAAAACTTTACCAAAAAGGAAATATTAAATTTCATAAATTGTTAAAGATCCTATTGAATTACAATAATAACTAGATGACTCCCCGCGTGATACGCATATAAGTTTTTGTTTATTTTTTTTAATTTAATGGATAAAAAGGGTTCATTTTAATTTAAATATTGTGAATTTTTAAGATTTTAAACTATCGTATCTAAAGTATTATTCAAAATACAATTTATATGAATGTAAATTTTGTTCGTATTAATCAAAACTTAAAAGTTTTTGAACATGTAAAATTCATAAGGAAACAACTAATTGATTTTTTTATGTTAACGAAAAAGGTCATATATTTTTCTTTACTTTTTGATTAAAATAACTTATTCATATACATCAAACCGTTACTGAAAGTATATGACTTTTAAAAAGATAGATGTGTACTATTTATAGGTGTAGATATTTCTTTTCCTTATATATAAGTAAAAAAATTCTTATTACTAAAATCATATAAAATAATCAACTCATATATGTTTTCTCAAAAACAAATTTTTATTCGCTTAATAAAAAAATCATTAAGTTTTGATTTGATTTGTTTTCCTGCTTATTTTCTTTTTTATTGAATGTGGATGATCAAAATTATAGTTTATACACACACATTAGTTTTCTTACACATGATATCTCTAAATAACAAATTTAAAAAACATCATATATCAAATCCATATATAAGCTAATTGGAGAAATCCAAAGAAATACTAACAAAAAAGTAGGTCATAAAGATGATAAATATGAGATTGAATTAAGTTAATTATAAACATATTTTGAGTGGTTATTGTATGAGTCGAAACTAAACAATTAGATTTGTCAAGGGTTTATGAAGGGAAAGAGATCTCTAGGTTAAAGCTAAGAACGTAGGTTGCAATTGCTGTAAAGAAAGCTTTTATTGATGTTTGTGTAACAAGTTGCGGATCCCCATTACAAGAGATGTTTACAAGTATATATAGTTTCTGCTAGGTCCGCTAGGCCGGATAGGTCTTCTTCCTTGGAGATAAGGAAATTTTCCTGATGTCTGCTGGGCTTTTGTTAGTGAGCTCGTTCTTTCCTCCAAGTCATCTGGGCCTAGCCCACTTCATCTTCAATGCTGACCTGACCTTAACAGACTTAACACATTTTGTTTACACTCAGACCTGTTAGCTCCGTTGCTTCGTTAGCTCTGTTAGCTTCACTATTCGTTTTGAGGATTCACCTCGCGGAGCTTGTTAGTTGACCTCATTCACCTCGCAGAGCTTGTTAGTCTTTATACTTAGTTATTTTAGACATTAATCCTGGCAAGGTGGAATTTGACCCCAACAGTTATGTTTTTATACACTCTTTTATTTAGTGTAAAATTAATTGTAGGCGTATGTTTGATTCCATAATTTTTGTAATTTAAAGATATATTTTAGATTTTCTTCAATAAATTAGAAAAATAGTTTAAAAGATTTATAATTATGGGAAAAAATTCATTGAAAATAGTTATGTGAATATAAGCGAAATTTCAACTAATAGATTCATGTTGTTATTAAACGATTTTGGTAGTAATGAGTACTCGTAAACACTTCTTATCAAATTTTTAACAATTCTATGAAGATTTTAATTGTGAATTTGCTTTTATTTTTGTATTTTAAATAAATCTAAAGTGATAGTGGAAAGTAATTTTATGAAAGTTTGTTATTAAGGTAAATGAGTTGTAATCTCACATTTTATGGATGCCATGTCACAATTTATGAGATGCCATGTCATATTAATAGGAGAAATCACCTCTGTAATAATATATAGGGGATTATGAAGATTAGAATACTTTTCTGTGATCATATGTGATATGTGGTGAGTAGAAGACTCAAGAACATATGTAGTAGAATATACATAAGGCAAAATCTACAAAAGGTGAATGAGAAGAGAAATCATTACCAACAATATGGATCACATGACTATGTGGAACCAAATCATGATAAAAGTTGATATCATCCTAAAAATGATTGGATCCAACAAAAAGAAAGAGCTCTTCATGAAAGATAACGCGTCTTGAAATCACAATTTTGTTAGTTTTAAAATCTAAAAGTTTATAGCCTTTCACATCATCATGATAACCTAAAATGCACATGCTTTAGGTTTGGGTAGGAAATTTTGTCTGAATTTGGGTGAACTTGAAACATAACAAAGACAACCAAATATTTTCTTCTAATAATAATCTAGAAGTTGAGTTGTTAAAACTAGGCATTGGCTTTATAACCGAATTCGAAACCCGAGCACGAACCCTACCCAAAAATCCGGGTTCGGTATGGGTACGGTTAGATGATTTTACCCGAACGGTTATTATTTTTGTTATATTCAGATATGTGAAGTAACCGTCGGAGACCTTATAGACATTTTATTGATCTGAAATTTGGACACGAGAAATAAAATTTGGCCAGTTTTCATCCAGAAGAAGTTTCAAGTCATTTGGATCAACGGTTAGAGAGTAATACTAGTTATCGTGAAGGCATGTCAATCTGGCTAAACTGACGAAAATAAAGGAAAATTTCAGTTTTTTCTAATTTGACTTGGTTTAGCTAGGTATTTGACCAACACGAATTTAGACCTATAAATACTTGTTTTTAGCCACTTTAGACAACAAGCTTTATTTTCTATTTATACTTTTGGTTTTTGTAAGATTTGGGGAGACGAAGCTCTGACTCTATATCTCTGAGAAGATTTCTGAACTTCTTTGGATTTCTATTTATTTGATTATAAATTTTTCTACTTCTCCTTCTTGTTTCTTTGCATCCATGTCTGAGTAATTTGGTAGTTAGGTTTTGGGTTATTCAAGGGTTGATGATAAGTTGTTAGAATTGAATTAGTGTTGGGATTAATCTACTTGTTTTTCATCTTCATTGCTTTAATTTGATTTTAGGATTGATCATATGGAATTAGAAATCATAGGTTGATTGATAGTTGCGAAAGTATTGTTAGTCGATTGATAGATGCGAAAGTATTGTTAGTCACCAGAATTAGATCATAGATGAGCAAAGAGTCTATCCGCAAAGAAATTTGGTTTAGGATCTGTGAACAAATCAGAACTTGCTTATTAATGTTTGTCTATCTTGTTGAATTCGCAAAGAAATTTGGATTTTTGGGTTAAGTCGTAGATAATCTTTGAGACGATAGTCGATTGGTTTTACATTTGTGTTTCAAGTTCTAGAACTGTTCTTAATAAATATCCCGACAGTAATTTCATTATGCGATTTAGAATCATGCATGCGAATTTCCCAATGTCCACCGTTTCGTCTCATTGATCTTTAAGAACTTAAATCATCATTCAATTACTTTTTTAGTTACTTGTTTTTACTTTATACATTATCTCTTAGCTTAATTTGAATTTGAAGTTTGTTGTGTACTAAGATTCCCTATGGATTCGATCCCTAAGTACAACTACGATCTCTTAATTTGAGAGAGTAGCTCAGGGTAAATTTGAGCATATCAGCCACTAACTCCCATATAGCTCCAGCTTAGAATCATTTAATCGATTGCCAGTGGTTTCTTCTAAACCACCAGATCTTGTGTTTCCTTCGAATTTTTCCTCCGGAGAGGAACCGTTCTCGAAGATGACGGTTGTGAAGTGTCCCAAAGATTCTTATCCTCTCTAAGTGAAACGTTCACTGCAAACGCAACCTGATTCTTGATTCTAGCTCCACGATATGGCCTATGTCTGATCTTCTTCTCAACTCCCAAGGCTTTATTCAGAAACTTGGCCTGCTTGATTTTAGGCCTACGGAAACTGCCATTTGGGCCACTAGCGATGTTGGATCCCCGACCAAATCTTTGAATGGAGAGATAATCTCAGCCATTTGAGATGTAATTGATATCTTCTTCACCAGAGCCTTCTTCTACGATGTCAACATACTCACCGTCGCCAAATCCTGTGGTACAAATTCTTATTCTTCAGCGTTAACCCATTGCTTGTGGTGGTCTATAATGATATCCGCCATTTTGGCCTCCTCTTCCAACTCATGATACCATGCTAGTTTGCCAGAATCCACTGCTGGTGCTGGCTCTCTGATCTGCTTCTTACTGAGTGAAGCAGCCTTCTCCTTGTAGTGATTTCCTTTATCTGCATCGGTAGTGTGTGTCTCTATCGCCAGTTCCCTCAGATCTGACCAAAGATCAGAAACTCTATACCTGTTGATTAGGGGATATTTCATAACCCATGCTTTGGTTGATTCCTGGACCTTCACTGACCCTAAAGATCCTCCACGAGCCTGCTTGATCTCGGATAGTAGATTACAACACATCGGTTTCTTTGCCGGAACCACTACCGAGGGACATACACTTATCCCTTCCGATCTTTTGCCTCTATCCCGGTTAAGTGGATCATGTCTCTCTTCTGATGGTTCAGCTTCTTGGCAACGAGGTCTTCTTCTATCATCATTGCCTCCATATCTCCAGTGTGGCCCTTGCTGATTACGAGGCCTCCTCTTAGGGCAGTGGTGCCTATCATGAGTAAGGCGATTACAAACCTTACAAGATCGATCCAGTTTCTCATAGAGAAAGGATACCATCAGAGTTACACCATCCTCAAAGGAAAGCTCCCTCTCTAGTACTAGAGGCAAAGCTGCTTCGAGGACCACCTGAACTCGTGGTGGTTGGGTTTCCCTTTTTCATCTCATAAGCTCACCAAGCTTCTTACCTATTTCCTTAATACCAGCTTCATAACAGTAATATTCAGGTAAGCCTTCAATGGTGATCCACCGTTCAAGAGTGAACATCTAGCCGTCAAAGTGATATAGACGGTTCTCAAGGACCCTCATGAGATCCTCCTATTCTTGGAGTCGGAACTGAAACTTGCCCCGACCAATTTAATGTCTTTGGACCGGATTCTCACATTTCCATACAGTTGGAATGAAGGCCACTAGAGCTTTGATTCGATGAGCCTGCGCTTCCTGGTTAAGAACACGTCCACCCAAGGTAAGTTCAAATTTTTTCAAAATCGCCTTAGTATCGAAGCCTGGCATCTTGATCGGCTCAAGTCGCTTCCTCTCTGCCTTTGGTGTCACCGTTTACCAAAATAAGCCATGACTTGTATATCTGTTAATTGAGAGGGGTATTTGATTGTGGCTATTCGTTGAAAAAACAGAGGATATGATTGGGTGTGACGAGAGGAAGTGTGGGCTTCGTCATAGACTCATGGATGTTCTGTGTAACGTGCTTCTCTAATTAAGGTTTTTTTTTTTGTTTTAATACTAACCTTAATACTTAGAAAAATGTACACCTTAATTACTCATTAATAAGCTCCAAATTAATGAGAGAGATATACAAAAGGGAAATTTGTAAAATTAGGACATTTTGTCATTGTCTTTGTCCCTTTACACTTTTAATAATATGACTTTGTCCCGTTAGGTTTTATTTTTTTCAATAACCCAAGATTGCCCTTAATTTTGATTTAATATATATATATATATATATATATATATATATATATATTTGTTAAATTCATTTATGAAAATATAAAATCAAGAAAAATGTCTGGTTTTAAAATGATTTAATGGTTTAGAAATAAAAATTTTAATTGCCGGTCTTAAAATATGGAAATTTTGTTTTTCCTTTATTAAATATAAAAAACAAAATAAATTTTATAATATATCCCTTAATTAGGGAAAACCCAAAATAAAAAAACCCTAAATCGATCTCTTCGATCATTCGCCTTCTTCCTTTGCCTTCTTAGTCACCGATTTCTCCTCGCCGCCGGATTTTTCACCGGCGATTTCTCCTCGCCGGTATCTTCTCCATCATCGATTTAGGATCAGTGTCCTCTATTGAATATTATCTTGTCATCTCCATCGATTACTCTTCACCATCGCTAATCTCTTCTATTACGATTCTCCATCGTTTGTTACTTGTCGTCACCAAACGAAAGAAGCAATCGACTAATCCTCACCGTTCAGTGAACATAATCGTCTCTCTTCTTTCGATTGTGGTAAGTTCCATTTTTTTTTATTCTCTATTAACATATCAGTTCAAGTTTCTTCATGCTATTTTCACTGCAATTGGTTCTCTGAAACATGCAATTGGTTGCTTCTCTTTCGTCTATAGACTCTAATATTCAATTGTTTTATGTTTGATTCGATTAATTTGTTTTTCGTTTCACGTTTTTCATGTTAGTTGGAGTTGATGTTTTGCATAATGAAATGTTGATGGTTTGCTTGTTTCTTTTGGTAAACAAAAACCATAAAATGGTCCCAGCAATATTATCCTAGTGTCAGATGTTAGGTCTGACTTTAAAGCAATATCTTGCCTCAATACAGTCTACAAGATTATATCAAAGCTCTTGGCCTCTAGGCTAAAGACCATCCTATCCCATGTTATTTCTCAATCTCAATCAGCCTTAATGCCTGGTAGGTTGCTTGCTGAGAACGTCCTCCTAGCCACTGATATTGTTCATGGATATAATTGGAGAAATATTGCACCTAGTGTTATGCTGAAAGTTTATCTATGGAAAGCCTTTGATTCTTTGAGGTGGGACTTTGTGCTCTCTGCTCTTAAGGCTCTTGATTTGCTGGAAACTTTTATTAAATGGATATTTGAGTGCATCACTATGCCTTCCTTCTTTGTTGTGATCAATGAAGCTTCTACTGGGTTCTTCTCCACTACTTAGGGTCTCAGACAGGGTGACCCTATCTCACCCTATCTATTTGTCATTGGCATGGAGGTGTTATCTAGGCTACTTAAGTCCAAGTTCGATGCAGGATACATTCGTTACCACCCTAGAACCTTTGAGCTTATTGTTTCCCACCTCTTGTTCACAGACAACGTGATGATATTCTTTGATGGGGGCTCCTCTTCTCTTCATGGAATCACTGAGGCCTTGAGGATTTTGGATCTTGGTCTGGTCTTCGAATGAATAAGGATAAGACTCAGCTATGTCATGCAAGATTGAACCAATTTGAATCCAATGCTATTTCTAGCTATTGATTCAGTGTTGGTTCACTTCCCATAAGGTACTTAAGCTTGCCTCTAATGTCAACGAAATTAAAGATCTCTGAATATGAGCCTTTGCTGGAGAAAGTGGCCTCTACCTTCAGGTCTTGGTCTCTTAAAACTCTCTCATTTGCTGCCAGAGCCCAGCTTATTGCTTATGTCATCTCATGCTCATTTATCTTTTGAATATCCACCTTTGTTATCAGTCAAGGCTGTATAAAGTGAATAGAGTCCCTCTGCTCTGGATTCCTTTGGTTTGGGAGTACTGATAGTGGCAAAGGTGCTAAAGTGGCTTGGAGCAATGTGTTTGCCTAAGAAGGAAGGTGGCTTGAGCTTACGTAATTTCTCAAAGCAATGTTTATGCGGTTCATATGGCTTCTTTTCTCAAAGAAATTTTCACAGAGAACCAATGTTTTGAAAACCGGACCGGTGACCGAACCGGAAATACTTTTGGGTCATGGGTCAATATGGTCCGACCAGGTTTAATAGTTTTTTAAAAATAATTTATAAGGGAAATTGGGTAAAATAACCATGAAAAAAACAAGAACTAAAAAAGTAACAAATTAACCTAGATCTACTCGTTCAAAGTTTGACACATATGGCAAATTTTGTTACTTTTTAAATTATAATTTTTTTTGTGTTATTTGGCAAATTGACCCTAATATAAATAGTTTTTACATAACTATAATATCCAAATATATAATATAGCCTTTGAATAAACCTATATTTTTAATAAACATATATTTTAAAAAATTAAGAAAATCATTTTAATAAGAAAAACACTATTCAAAGACAAAATTTAATGAGAAATAGCTAAGTTTATATGTAAAAAAAAACATTAAACAATAACAAAAATTAACTAAATTCAAAACTTTTTTTTTTGGTGGATAACTAAATTCAAAACTAGTATGAAAAAATGGAAATTTACAAAAAAAAAAAAAAAATCTCAAACCCGGGTCAACCCAACCCGGCTAGCTGGCCGGTTCACGGTTGAACCCGGTCCGACCCCCGGTCCGGTCCGGTTTTCAAAACTCTGCAGAGAACGGTTCATATGGCACATGTTTCACCACCTAAGGATTTCCAATTTTTGGGCTCTGGAGCCCTTGATATATCATGGTTTTTATTGATTTTTAGCCATGATATAAGTGCGTTTTCTAGAATCTTTTTGGTGTTTCTCGAGTCTTTATGGTTTTTATTAGGTACTTGGACGTTTGGAGCATTTTGGAGCATTATGGAACAAGCAATAGAAGACGCAAGTTCGGAGTTGAAAATCAGAGGGTCTGTCGAGCGACTCTACCTCTCTGTCGCTTGACACGACCAAAATCATGGCCAGAATGATATTTTGGAAGGTTTACAGTTTTTGCCCAAGAAGTTTCTGATGTTTGCAGTTTTGCCCCAGAACGTTTTTGTACTCTATATATAGTTTTATTAAGCCATTGTTTAGGCAACGCTTTATTTTTACTAAAATATTTTTGCAAAAGATAATTCAGAGATTATTCCTCGTTTCCAAACCGGTTTTGATCTTTGTATCAATTCTCTATCTTTTCAATAAATATTATTCAGAATTCATTTTTGCATCATTCGCCATGTCTGAGTAGTTTATTAGTTAGGTTTTAGGGTTTTCAAAGGATGATGAAAAGCTGTTAGGATTGCGTCATATCTAATTCTTCACCTTGATTACATTAATTATGATTTGAGCAAAGATTCAATTCGCAACGACAGTTCGCTTTGGATCATTGTGAACAAATCGAACCTGAATTGAATGCTTGTTTAAATTAATCTGATTTCGCAACAACAGTTGGTTTTCTAGGATTTAGACATAGATAATATTTGCAATGGCAGTGATTTATATTAAATTAGTTTTAAGTTCTAGAATCGTACTTCATAAATATCCCGATAGTAAGTTTATCCTTCAGTTTGGAATCATTCCTGCAAATTTCCTAAGGCCTAGCGCTTGTCTCTTATTGAATTGAATTCATCACATTAACCTTGATTTACTATTTCTGCATTGTTCTTACCATTAATCACCACTACTTAGCATAATTCGAACATTAAAATCTATTGTGTTAACTGATTCCCTGTGAATTTGACATTCTAAATACTGCATACGATCTCTTAATTTGAGAGAGTAGCTCTAGAGATAATTTGAGCATATCAAATTTTGGCGCCATTGCCGGGGATTCTGGACCATTAGATTTTTATCATTAGGATTTTTTCTATGTACTTTTTATTTTTGTTTTACTAAACTAGCTTTTATCTTTTTGTTTTCAGGTGCATGTTTAATCGCTCCACCAGAAGCAACAAGGACAAAGAGCTACTCAACTATGGTCTTCAGGAACTTACACGTTTAGAACGTGAGAACAGAAGAACAGCAAGGATGGCTGCTAGAGAACCTCTCATACTGAGACCAGGAGAAGATGAAATCATGCATGATCCGACAAGATTGAGATACAATGAAGACGGACAAAGGATCAATGACGATGGTATTGTGATCTTTGAGGAGTTGGCGATTCTGGAGGATGCTGTCGAGCGACACGATGAACCTGTTGCTTGACACGAGGAGAATTTGGGCCCAGAATCGACCAGATTTATTGAGGAATAATTAGAATGTCGCGCGAGGACGAACACTAGCATATTTCAACCATCCAGAACAGTTTTATGTCAATAGGTCTACCATTCGTCCACCTCCATTCCATATAAATGACTTCGAGCTGAAGCCGGCGTATTTCTCTCTAGTTGCTCAGGACTCGTTCTACGGACTTTCTCATGAGAATCCAATGGACCACATCGAGAGGTTTGAGGATCTTGCATTTAGTATCAAGGCTAATGGAGTATCAGATGACTATCTGTTTTGCAAGCTTTTCCCTTAGTCTCTACATGAGGAAGCTAAGCATTGGCTAAGGACGCTTCCACCGGGTTTGCTTACTAACTAGAAAGATACAAAGAATGATTTCTTAAGCAATTTCTTTAATGATGCAAAGTTCGAGGATCTTAAAGCGAAGATTGCTACTTTTAAACAAGGAGATTTTGAGGCATTCAAGGCTGTATGGCATAGGTTCAAGGGGTACTAGAGAAACTACCCTCATCACGGTTCACAGATGTTCAGCTGCTGAGCATTTTCTACAGAGGGATCGCATTGAGATATCAAGTGACTTTGGATGCTGCGAGTAATGGGAACTTCAATGCAAATTCGCCTGAAGCTGCTTTGAGACTAATAGAATACTTGGCCAACATCAACAACACGAAGAATGTGGATTACGAAAGGAGCCAAGCTGGACAAAACATCAGTGGGAATCAACTAACAGAAGTCACTAAGAAGCTTGATTCAATGCATAGCCTTCTAGCTGGGAAGAAGTCGGTTCACTTTGTGCAAGGGGTTGAGAACGCAGAAGAGGATGTAAACTACATCAATAAGACTGGGTTTCAAAGAAACAACCAGCAAGGATATGGTTCATTGTCTTATCAGGAGCCTTTTCAGAGCAGCAACTACTCCATTTGTTACGGGTTGTCTACTTATCAGTCTCTGCCTCCTCCGTCTGCAACCAGTAAAAAGGAATCCATGATAGAGCATCTTCTAGTAGGGCAGCAAAAGATGTTGTGGATTTCAATGGGAAGTTCGATTCGCTATACACTGATTTAAACGGGAAGATTGATGCCTTGAACACTCTCAATGTTCAAGTCGCTCAAACTGCAGAATCGATCAAGAGGCAAGAAGGGTTTTTTCCTACGAAGACTTATACAATCCCGAGGCACGCTTGCAATGTCATTCTAACTGAACAAGAGAAAGTGTCGATCTACACCTAGGTTGTGTTGATCGTCACCCCATCCAGACATATCAAGAAATTGTGAAGTCATCGGTTAATGCAGAGGAGCGAGCTTATGACCCTAAGGTCCGATCTCCAGAGCGAGGAGGTCAAAGCAAGAGGTCCAAGAGGCTATTTTCAAGAAAATGATTGACAAGATCATGATTGAGATTCCTTTAGTCGATGCGGTCAAACTTTCACCGATGTTAAGACGGTGGTATGTCAAAAGCATGGACGCAAATGGAGTTAGTCCCGAGGAAGGAGCGCTGCTTACTAGAGATATCGAGGCGATTCTCTTGAACACTGCTCCAATTCCTAAGAAGAAGAAGAAGGAAGTGGTGGTCTCAGAAGAAGTTAGTGCGATAAGTCAGAGCAGAATCCTAGTGAAGCTATCGGATCCAGGAAACTTTGTGCTTAATTGCTCAATTTCGTCAGGGTAGTCTCCCCATTCTCTTTGTGATTTAGGACCCGGTATTAATTTGATGCATTTATTGCTATTAGACTTGGGATGACTGATTTTATGCCCATTAGGATTTCTCTTATCCTAGCCGATCGATAAAAGAGACTCTCAGAAGGTATTCTAGAGGATGGGCCAATTAAGATTCAAGACTGCATAATCCCTACAGACTTTATGGTTTCGGAATACGATGACAAGCCTCAAGACCCTCTGATCTTGGGAAGATCTTTCTTAACTACTGTTGGCGCTATAATTGATGTGAGAAAAGGGAAGATCAAGCTTGATCTAGGTGATATTGTCATAGATTTTGACATGGAGAACACAAGAAGAAAATCCACTATCAACGGTCAAACTTTTTATGTGGAAATTCTAGAGGATGAAGACTCAATCAAGGAGCTGAAATCTAGTCCCTCATCTATTGATGAACAAATCATTCCACATTTCCCATCCCACGATCCTTCCAAAGAGCAAAGGTACGAGCTTCCTGCACTTAAATCTAAATCTCCTAATTTCGTCAATGATTTTAAAGTTGAAAAGGCTGTTACGCGCTCATGCAAGCAACGAATTTCTCGTAGAATGCTTGGTTTTTCTAATGATCTTGCAGGAATTAAAGAGTATAAAGCAGAGGGGAATTAGGCTAAGGCGAACATTAAAGGACTTCAAAACATTTTGCGAAGATGTGAATCATCATTCCTCAGGAGTTCGAAGATAAAGGTGAAGTGGTCATTCATGAGATGGTGCAGAAAACGCATAAACATTTTCCTTGAATTATTCCACGGAAAAGTGCAGATCCACCAGACGTCTAAGTTCCTCAACACAGTCAAGCTAATGACTGAAAATAAGAGCTTAGTGGGAGGCAACCCACTTGTGAGTCTAATTATCTATTTTATTTTTGTTTTCTTTTACAATTTTATGTTTGGTTTTGCTTTTGGTTTTGATTTTCAGAGATTGAATGTGTGAATACAAATGGACATGAATTCAGACTACTGTGTCGAGCGACGGAGTAATCAATGTCGCTCGACTTGAGGAACTTCATTGTGTCGATCGACGAGGAGCTTACTATCGTCCGACGTGGCAAATTTTATAAGTGTCGATCGACACTAGGGTCGTGTCGCTCGACACGTCCCCCAGGTCACTCCTTCTCATTCAATTTTTCATGATGTATCGTTTCTTATCTATTTTATTTACCTACTCCGGATTTAATAGTACTGGGGACAGTGTCGTTTAAGTATGGGGGAGGTAATTACTAACTATGTGTTCTGTTTTGCGTTTATTGAGTCAGTTTTTCAAATTTTTTGGGTCAAAACTCCCCTTGTACTTTCTTTGAACAACACTCAAGGACCATTACAATGCAAGTTGGTTGGTTTTACAAGGTGGGTAACTGCAAGTGGATCGGTTTAACGAAGCGAGTTTAGATTTTTGGAGAACGCCAGAAAGGATCTTGCAGACCCCGCCCTTAATGAACTCTAAAATTCTCGTCTTGCGTGTTAGTAATCGCAAGACTTGATTCAGCTTCCAAATACTAGAAAGCGAGGATGAACCGCTCTGAAACTTCTTCCTGATGATGAATACAACTGTTTTAGATCGGAAAAAACAAAAGCCTCATGACCTTGTCTTCTCCCAAGAAACAATAGTAATGAGCGCTGATCTAGAGAAGTCATAGAGATGCCAAGGGAATAAAAAAGTCTCCAGAAAAGTGTAGTTCAAGCAGAAAAGTGCAAGCCCGGAAATAAAATAATTTGTGAAGAAAACTTTAAAATGGCATGCATCTCTATGATATCCTTAATTGGATAAACAGTTACAGAGGGAAGAGAGAGGGTAAAACGCATGAAAGTGTTAAAGGAAGTGAAAGAATCTAGAAGACCCATTGATCGATATTCCCTCAATGAGACCACACCTAAGTAAATGAAAGGGGTTTGCAACGGAAAGTCAGAGTTTCTCTATGGGATTTTGGAATCAATCTGGAGAACTGCTAAGCTTCTAGGGACACATCAAAGTATTACCAGATATTGACTACAAGGTATGTGGTTCATAAAGGTGTGAGTACAACTGTTTTCCTTAGGGACAAGCAAAAAGCTAAGTTTGAGGGAGTTGATATATCATGAATTTTTTATGGTTTTTAGCCATGATATAAGTCCGTTTTCTAGAATATTTTTGGTGTTTCTCGAGTCTTTATGGTTTTTATTAGGTACTTGGACGTTTGGAGCATTACTGGTGTTTATTGGAGTATTTTGGAGCATTGTGGAACGAGCAGTAAAAGACGCAAGTTTGGAGTTAAAAATCAGAGGGTCTGTCGAGCGACACTACCGCTTCGTCCCTCGACACGACCAAAATCACGGCCAGAATATTGTTTTGGAAGATTTACAGTTTTTGCCCAAGAAGTTCCAGATGTTTGCAGTTTTGCCCCAGAACGTTTTTGTACTCTATATATAGTTTTTTTAAGCCATTGTTTAAGTGACGCTTTATTTTTACTAAGAGATTTAACAAGAGATAATTCAGAGATAGTTCCTGGATATGGTCAAATTTACCCTAGACCTACTCTCTCAAATTAAGAGATCGATTGTAATACTTGAGGTTATCGAATCCACAGGGAATTAAGGACACAATAGATAATTAAATTCAGACTAAGCTAGGCAAATATAATATAAGAAAAAGCAAATAAAACAAAGCAAGATAGTGGTAAGCTTTAAAACAATGAAGATAAAAGCTAGGTTCAGGGAAATCTCAGGAGAATCAGAATTGCAGGGATAAACAGATAATTAGGAATATGAAAGCTCTGTTCCTAAACATGAACACGAATGTAAAATAAACCAGCTGTCGCTGAAAATATTATCTATGCTTAAACCCTAGACAACCAACTGTCGTTGCGAAATCAGATTGATTTAAACAAGCATTAAAGTTCAAGTTCAATTGTTCACAAAACCCTAAACCAAATGTCTTTGCGAATAGGAATTTTGCTCATCAAAGACTAGTTCAAGCAATCAATAACACTGTCATGTCTATCAATTAACCTAATATCAGATTCTAGTTCATGACGCTAAAATCAACAATAAACACAAGTCAAGATGAAGAACTCTAGTGATTTTATCCTATTAATTAAACAACCCTAACAATTCATCAAAACCTTTGAAAACCCTAAACCTAACAGAGAAATTACTCAGACATATTCAATGAAGCACAAAACATCTTTATTAGAGATATCTCTTATGAGTAATTCTAAACACAATCAAATAAAGCTTTTCCTAAACAATGGCTGTAAAAACGTATATATAGAGTACAAGGACGGTCATGGGCCCAATTGCAAACATCTGGGCTTTTCTTGCGCAAAAACGGAAATTTTCCAAAAAATAAGAATCTGTCACTTTTTGGTCGCGTCGAGCGACAAGGATAGTGCGTCGCTCGACACAGACTTTTTCTTCACGTCAAGCGACACAGAGTGTCCGTCGCTCGACACAGTCTGCAGATTTTCACTTCGAACTTGTGACTTTGACAGCTTGTTCCATTCTGCTCCAAATTGCTCCAGTAAACACCAATTGAGTCCAAAGCATCCTTGTACCTAATATTAAACACCAAACACTAGAAAACACCAAAAGACTCTATAAAACAGACATATATCATGGTATAAAAATGGGTAAAAACAATGATATATGAACTCCCCCAGACTTAGCTTTTGCTTGTCCCTAAGCAAAATAGATGTTATCACTCCTTTAGGAACCACATACCTTTGCAAAGTCATCTGGTGATACTTCGATGTTTCCCTAGAAGCATAGCAGTTCTCCAGATTGAACCCAAACCCCTTAGAAAATCTCAGACTTTCAGTCGCAGACCCCTTTAGTTCAATTAGGTGGAGTCTCATCGAGGGAATATCGATCGCTGGACCTTCTAGATTCTTTCACTTCCTTTAACACTTTCCTGCGTTTCACCCTCTCTCTTCCCTCTGAAACTGTATCCAATTAAGGATTTTCATAGAGATGCAATGCCTTTGCCATTGTGATGGCGGGTACCTCAGCAGAGGGTCCTTTACCATTTGTTATTTCTCTGCATTTTTGAATTCGGGCTTGCACTTTTCTGTAGACTTTTTATTTCCTTGGCATCTCTATGATCACTAGATCAGCTCTCACTACTGGTGTTCTTGTGGAGACAGGGTCATGAGGCTTTCTTTTTTCGATCTAGGACAGTTATACTCGTCATTCGGGAAGAAGTTTCAAGAGCGGTCCGTCCTCGCTTTCAAGTGTTTGGAAGCTGAATCAAGTCTTGCGATTACCAACGCCCTTGACAAGAGATTTAAAGTTCATTAGGGTCGGGGTCTTTGACATCCTTTCTGGCGTTCTCCAGAAATCTGAACTCGCTCCGTTAAACCGATCCACTTCCAGTTACCCACCTTGTAAAACCAGTCAACTTGCATTGTAATGGTCCTTGAGTGTTGTTCAAAACAAGTCTAAAATTTTAAAAATGACTCAAAAACACCAAAAGAAAACACAAAAGTTAGCGACTACCTCCCCCAGACTTAAACGACACTATCCCCAGTGTTATTAAGCCTAAGATCGGTGAAAGAAACATAAACAAAATTGAAACGAATTGAAAAAGGAAGAAGAAACTTACCTGCCGAGGGGGTGTCGATCGACACTGTTGATGGTGTCGATCGACACCAAGAAATTTTTTTGCCCACACATCGATTGATCAGGTCGATCCGAGGCTCCATCGATTGGTCTTCTCCTCGGGTGTCGATCGATACACTCAGTGAGTGTCGATCGATACACTCAGTGAGTGTCGATCGACGCTTGACTCTCTGTTTTTTTTTTTTTTTTTTTTTTTTTTTTGAACTGAAACACTTAAAGTAAAACGTTAGTAAAACAAAACAAAAATAAAAATTTAAATATACTTACCAGTGGGTTGCCTCCCACTAAGGGCTTGTTTTGAGTCGTTAGCTTGACATGCTTAGGCGTTTGGATCATCGGGAAGTGTTGTACCTCCCTTATCCGTTAGGATGGTTGCAGCTCTGTCCTTTGTTCGTCCTTTCTTTGCAGCTCCAGCTCCCCCAGACTTATCAAAAACTATTCCTGGGAAAAGTTTCATCGTGTTGTCCATCATTCGCTGAATGACTTCTTCTCCTTTCTCCTCTAAATTTGAAGGGATGATGATCCTGATTTTCGCAAAAGGCTTTGAGGTCCTTTTAAGCTTCATCTTGGTTTGATCACTTCTCTTTCCTGCAGAAACATCAATAGAAAAACCAAGCTTTCGAGAAACTCGAGGCTTGCATGAGTGCGAAACAGTTTTTTCACAATTTAAATTCTTATTGATGAATTGAGGAGATTTGGAATTAAGTATAGGAAGTTCATACCTTGGCTCTTTCGGAGGATTCTCAATAAAGATCGTCATGGATAAAGCTTCTTCAACCTTTGGTGAGGACTTTCGGGCTCTGGAGAATGGAAGATTGGGAGTGTGGACCTTTTCCTTGGACGATTCAGGCGTTTCGCAAAGTTTTGACTCGAACTGGGCCCGTTCTTTGACAGATTCAGACGATTCGTGAAGATCTGGACCAGACTGGGCAGGGTGTTGAGCGATGCTGGGGTGGTGTCGCTCGACGCAGATGATTTCATCGTGTCGAGCGACGTTCCTAATGGTGTCGCTCGACACTAGCTCCTCAACGTCGGACTTTCGATTTTCTTCAAGTGTCGATCGACACATGTGACTAGTGTCGCTCGACACTAGCTTTTCAATTTCAGAAATTGCCTTAAACGCATCGAAGTAGCCTTCGTCTTCTACTGGAATGGTATCGCAAGCATGCTCGGAGTTTGTATCAGTCTGCGCATTAAGAAACTCTTCTTGCCACTTGATAGAAACAGCAGCTTCAGCAACCTGAACATCCAATTTCTCCACATAAGTTCCCAAAGCCTCGAGCTTTCCATTCAGATCAGTGTAAAGTGATTCCAGCTTTTTGTTGAAGTCCTCAGTCAACTTCTGCTGTCCTTCGAGAAGCTTCGCAAGCATAGCCTCCATCCTGCTTTCTGATGATTGAGGTGGAGGCGTTTGATACATTGAAGCACCATAGTCCCTCTGGTAGTCATTCCTCTGAAGCTCTGAAGGTCGAATCGCTGATTGATTCGCGTAGAACCGCGCAAAACTGTTGAAATCGGCTAAAGTTCTTGGTTCCTGGACAGGGTGTCGATCGATGCTAAAGCAGTGTCGATCGACACCAGCATCTCTGACGTGTCGAGCGATCGATTCTTCATGTCGAGCGACGCTTCTGATTTTGTCATGTCGAGCGACAGCCATGTTGTGTCGCTCGACACGACGTTCTTCCTCACGAGAGATTTTGATTTCCTCGTCGCGTCTCAGCTGTTCTTCGTCGATCTGCTCAACCATCACATTTCCTTTAGTATCAAGCTTCTTTCCAAGCTTGTTGCACCGATTCCCTTTAAGATCAAACAATCCTTCGTCCCTCTGAATTAAGATTAGGTGCGTAGCCATCGTCGTTTACGCCTGAAACTCAAAACAAAACAAAAACAAAAGCAAAAACAAAAACAAAAACAAAAATAAAGACCTAGACAAAATCCTAGTAATAAGAATCTAATGGTATGAGTCCCCGGCAACGGCGCCAAAATTTGATATGGTTAAATTTACCCTAGACCTACTCTCTCAAATTAAGAGATCGATTGTAGTACTTGAGGTTATCGAATCCACAGGGAATCAGGGACACAATAGATAATTAAATTCAGACTAAGCTAGGCAAATATAATATAAGAAAAAGCAAATAAAACAAAGCAAGATAGTGGTAAGCTTTAAAACAATGAAGATAAAAGCTAGGTTCAGGGAAATCTCAGGAGAATCAGAATTGCAGGGATAAACAGATAATTAGGAATATGAAAGCTCTATTCCTAAACATGAACACGAATGTAAAATAAACCAGCTGTCGCTGCGAATATTATCTATGCTTAAACCCTAGACAACCAACTGTCGTTGCGAAATCAGATTGATTTAAACAAGCATTAAAGTTCAAGTTCAATAGTTCACAAAACCCTAAACCAAATATCTTTGCGAATAGGAATTTTGCTCATCAAAGACTAGTTCAAGCAATCAATAACATTGTCGTGTCTATCAATTAACCTAATATCAGATTCTAGTTCATGACGCTAAAATCAGCAATAAACACAAGTCAAGATGAAGAACTCTAGTGATTTTATCCTATTAATTAAACAACCCTAAAAATTCATCAAAACCTTTGAAAACCCTAAACCTAACAGAGAAATTACTCAGAAAATATTCAATGAAGCACAAAACCTCTTTATTAGAGATATCTCTTAAGAGTAATTCTAAACACAATCAAATAAAGCTTTTCCTAAACAATGGCTGTAAAAACGTATATATAGAGTACAAGGACGGTCATGGGCCCAATTGCAAACATCTGGGCTTTTTCGGCGCAAAAACGGAAATTTTCCAAAAAATAAGAATCTGTCACTTTTTGGTCGCGGAGTGTCTGTCGCTCGACACAGTTTGCAGATTTTCACTCCGAACTTGTGACTTTGACAGCTTGTTCCATTCTGCTCCAAATTGCTCCAGTAAACACCAATTGAGTCCAAAGCATCCTTGTACCTAATATTAAACACCAAACACTAGAAAACACCAAAAGACTCTATAAAACAGACATATATCATGGTATAAAAATGGGTAAAAACCATGATATATCATTCCTCGTTTTTAAACCGGTTTCGATCTTTGTATCAATTCTCTATCTTTTCGATAAAATATTATTCTGAAATCATGTTTGCATCATTCGCCATGTCTGAGTAGTTTACTAGTTAGGTTTTGGGGTTTTCAAAGGATGATGAAAAACTGTTAGGATTTATTTACTATTGGGATTGCGTCATATCTAATTCATCACCTTGATTGCATTAACTCTGATTTTAGATTGATCACCTTAGATTAGATTTATTAGGTTGTTTAATAGTTGTGACAACGTTATTGAATTACTAGAACCAAATCATAGGTGAGCAAAGATTTGATTTGCAACGACAGTTGACTTTGGATCTTTGTGAACAAATTGAACCTGAATTTAATGCTTGTTTAAATTAATCAAATTTTGCAACGACAGTTGGTTTTCTAGGATTTACACGTAGATAATATTTACAACGACAGTTGACTTATTTTATATTAGTTTTGAGTTCTAGAATCGTACTTCATAAATATCCCGATAGTAAGTTTATCCTTCAGTTTGGAATTATTCCTGCGAATTTTCTAAGGCCTAGCGCTTGTATCTTATTGAATTTAATTAATCACATTCACCTTGATTTAGTATTTCTGCATTGTTCTTACTATTAATCACTACTGCTTAGCATAATTCGAACATTAAAATCTATTGTGTTAACTGATTCCTGTGGATTCGACACCCTAAATACTGGCGAAAACGGCTTAAACCTACCTGCACTCTGGATAACTGAGAAAATTCCTACCTCCTTTTTAAAATGTGCCTAAACCTACCTGCACTCTTAGTAAAACAGCTTCTTAGTACCTACACTTCATGTCATTCCAAAAATTCATACCTCGTCTTTAAAATGTGCTTAAATCTATCCCAACTTTTAGTAAACAGACTTATAAATACCTGATCAATTACGGAATTACAGTAGAACATTTATAAATTAATACTCTATAAATTACTAACCACTATAAGTTAATAAATTCATAATTACTATAATTTAATAAATCTTAGTTATCATTATAAGATGGATGCTAATAACCTACTTGACTATGTATATGTAAAACTAAAAATTGCAGTTACTATGTTATTAATGATGAAGTTGAAAACATGATAATCATAATTTTAGAATTATTTAATAATTTGTTTATTACGTATAAAACTCTATCTTGATGAAGATAATCATAATTTTAAATAATTATTAGTTTATAATTTTAGATAATCATAGTTTAATCATACTTGATGAAGATAATCATAGTACGCGATGATCCGTCCCGATGCTCGTCCCGCAGTACGCGATGATCCGTCCCGATGCTCATCCTGCGGTACACGATGATCCGTCCCGATGCTCGTCCCGCAGTACGCGATGATCCATCCCGATGCTCGTCCCGACACGCGATGTTTGTCCCACAGTACGCGATGATCCGTCCCGATTCTCGTCCCGACACGCGATGATCCGTAACGTATAAACTATGATTATCTTCATCAAGTATGATTAACTACGATTATCTAAAATTATAAACTAATAATTATTTAAAATTATGATTATCTTCATCAAGATAGAGTTTTATACGTGATAAACAAATTATTAAATAATTCTAAAATTATGATTATCATGTTTTCAACTTCATCATTAATTACATAGTAACTACAATTTTTAGTTTTACATATACATAGTCAAGTAGGTTATTAGCTTCCATCTTATAATGATAACTAAGATTTATTGACTTATAGTAATTATGAATTTATTAACGTATAGTGGTTAGTAATTTATAGAGTATTAATTTATAAATGTTCTACTGTAATTCCGTAATTGATCAGGTATTTATAAGTCTGTTTACTAAAAGTTGGGGTAGGTTTAAGCACATTTTAAAGACGAGGTATGAATTTTTGGAATGACATGAAGTGTAGGTACTAATAAGCTGTTTTACTAAGAGTGCATGTAGGTTTAGGCACATTTTAAAGAGGAGGTAGGAATTTTCTAAGTTACCCAGAGTGCAGGTAGGTTTAAGCCGTTTTCTCCTAAATACTGCATACGATCTCTTAATTTGAGAAAATAGCTCTAGGGATAATTTGAGCATATCAGCCCTCATCCCAGGATTCCTGGACTTCGAAAGCCATTCTTGGCCTCAAGTGTATGGTTGTCTCTTTCATCAGGTGTCAGGTGAGAAATAACTTCAAAGCAAGCTTTTGGTTTCTTTACTGGAATCCCTTGGGTCCCTTGATAAGGTGCCTTGGCCCTGGGGGTCCTACAAATCTGCGGGTTCCAATCAAAGCCAAGGTGGCTGAGGTTTGTAATGAGACGACTTGGCTGCTCCCTTCTCTCAGATCAGAACATCAACTCATTCTGTATACTCATCTCACCACTATTCCTCTCCCATCTCAGTCCGAGGCTGATGATATGTTCACTTGGATGGAGGATGATGAACCGTTGAGGGAATTCTCTTCCTCTAAGACATGGAATGGTGTCAGACCTAGAGCTTCTCCCAAACCTTGGTATAACTTGGTATGGTTTAAAGGACATGTTCCGAATCAAGCTTTCAATATGTGGATAGCCAATCTGAACATGCTGCCTAATATATATCATGGTTTTTACTTGTTTTAGGCCATGATATAAGTCCAATATCAAAAGTCTTTGGTTTGTTTTGTGTTTGTTTTAGTGTCTTTACAGGTTTCTAAATGTTTGGAGCATAAAAGATGTTTACTGGAAATTTTGGAGCATTACGAAAGAAGACGTCGAAAATGCAAGTGAAGAATGGATTTCAGAGACTAATGTCGATCGACACCATCCCTGGGTGTCGATCGACACCCTCGCGGATTCAGAAAAGTTCAATTTTGGAAGTTTGTCGTTTTTGCCCAGAAGTTCCAGATGTTTACTTTTATGTTTCCAGTCGGTTTAGGACCTCTATAAATACGTTTTTACAGCCATTGTTTAGGCTTATGCTTTATTTTACTTAGTCCAAGATATATCTATCAATAAAAATAATGGTTTCTTCTCTGATTATGTATGAGTAGTTTCTCTGTTAGGTTTAGGGTTATTCAAAGGTGTTTGATGATTTGCTAGATCTGATCTGAATTGCATAGGATTAATATCTTTAGAAAGTTCTTCATCTTGTCTTGTGATTAAAGCTGATTTTAGATTCATGACCTGAAATCTGATCTTAGGATAATTAATAGAAACGACAGTTTTATTAATTACTTGATCTAGACTTTGATGAACAAAATTCTTTTTCGCAAAGAAATTTGGTTTAGGTTTTTGTGAACAATTGACCTTGAACTTTAATGCTTGTTTAGAATGATAGGATTTGCAAAGAAATTTGGTCTTTTATGATTTAAACATAGATAATCTCTGCAGCGAAAGTTGATTGATTTTATAATCGTGTTCATGTTTAAGAATTGTACATCATAATCCTATCTTTTATTTATCGTCTGCATATATGATTCACCTTCGATTTCCCTGTGCCTCGCTTCTTTTTAATTGATCTTTACAACCGTTCATCCTGCTTACTTTGTTTACTTATTTTTGCATTCTCATTATTTCTGCTTAGTTTAATCCGAATTTATTAGTCTATTGTGCAATTGATCTCTAAATTTGAGAGAGTATCTTAGGGTTAATTTGAGCTTATCACTGCCTACAAGGGTCAGGCTTTTGTCTTGGGGGCTAAATGTGCCGCCTTCGTGTTGCTTTTGTGCCATTTGGGATGAGACCAGGGATTATCTCTTGTTAAGCTGTGACTACTCTTCTTCGATATAAGGCTTGGTCCTTGCAAGGTTAACTCCTTCTCATCATGCCTTATGATCTTGGTCAGAGTTACTCTCCTGGATGCGAGACTCCTCTTCTTCACCGCCTTCAATACTGCGGAAATTGGTGGCTCACTCAACGGTTTATCATATTTGGAAGCAAATGAACAACCTCATGCACAACTCCTCCTCCATGCCTCTCCCGGTCATTATCAGGTGTATCGACAAAGACACCCGCAACATCATCAGTGCAAGAAGGCGTAGGCGTCCCTTTAGCAAGCTAATGTCTCTTTGGTTAAGGTAAGCTTTACACCAATTGTTGTAACCTTGAATTGTATTTTGTTTCTCCTTCTTTTTATCTTTTTTGCCAAGGAAAACAATCCTTATGATGTAAATTTTGTAGCTCCTAATCTTTCATATATATGAAGTATTAACATGCTTAGCAAAAAAAATGGAGGGAAGATGCATACTTCGCAATTTGATCAGCCACACCACTTGCCTCTCTTCCTCGGTAAGAGAACCGTGGTTCCAAATGTCTCCTAGTCAATCCCAAGACTTCACTCGTTGAGCTTCCCCAGTCGTGGCCAAGCTGATCTTGTTTTTGCATTATATGCTTCCTGATAAACCAATTTGTTAAAAGACCTCGACCGGTTTAGTTTTATTCAGGAACCGGTTTAGTTGTCACTATTAGAAGAAAATGTTATAGATTATTATAGTTAAGAATAATATAGATTGTATTGACTTCCTTCCCAGCTAACTCTACCTATTTTCCTACTAAACTTCACCAGTAATTAATTCAGTTTGGTTTTGTTCCTACACACGTGCAAGTGAGTTCTAAAACAATTTGATTATGACTTACCTAGGATTTAATTGATTAGTTGATTGGATTATAAGCTATATTTTCAATCAATATTCCTTAAAACAATCTATAAACAGTTTTGCAAGCAATCCCAAGGAAAGGTTAGAGTACAATATATCACCTTTTTCAGGTTTTCAACTTTATGGGCATCATTGACTAATAATTCATTATACTTTTAATTTTCTTGTGTTTTTAGGCTATATTATTGTATTTAGACAAATATTGAAAATAGAAAACGTCAAATACAAAATTTCATTAAAAAAAATCCGAGTAAACTAGACTTTATAAACAGAAAGCATCTTAAGGTCTCTTCTAATATTTGGTTCGAAGAGATTATGAGCTTTAAGTTTGGAACATGTTGATTAACAAGAAAAAGAGATTTCATTCTTTTAGTTATTTTTTAACAAAACAATAATTTATTTTATAGATGGCTGAGAGTACTAATTAATGTAGACAAGAGAGATAGTAAGTGATATACTTGGCGACCAAATTTTTGAGCAAATAAGCAGTGCCGGCCCTGAGATTTTAATGGCCTAAAGCAAAAAATATTTTTGGTCCCCCCTAAATTACAAAAAAAATAATATTGAGACATGGGGAATCGAACAGCTCACCTTCACGTCCAGGTAGCAACCTCTATCACTAGGCTAAGACTACAATTATTGTAATCCTCAGATCGTAAATAAATATAATCAATATCAAGCCCATGCCAACAAAAAAGCCCACAAAACTATTATGCTTAAACATAAAAACGTAAAGCAATCAATAGGTTTCGAACCCACAATGTTTGGTGAATGCAAAACACTCATAACCACTAGACTACAACAACTTTTCTAGAATAAATTGGCCCCTAAAATATTTAACATATGTGAAGGCCCCAAGCACAAGCTTCCCTTGCTTGTGCCCAGGGCCGGCACTGCAAATAAGATGCGACGAGTTGTCAAATTATTATCTTTTATAAAGTATTAAACCACTGATATATCAATCAGTTAACCAATTAATTACTTAAGACACAGAGTCGTTTTAGAGTTTCCACGTTGGTCCGATTTAAGCAAAGAAACATTTGGTTAGGTCTGAATGGTTAACAAAACATGTCCATAGATATTTAATTGTTTATCATACGTGACCTGCAATTAAATCATAGGTCCCCAACATCTTTACCAAACTCTTTCCTTCTCCACCAGTTTGATTCTTAAATAAATGTATATTGAAAAAAGCAGTTAATATATAACTTGTAAGAGTTCATTAGTTATATACCAAAAGGCAATATATACGTTTGGAATCTATCCATCAAGTGTGATCCACAAATCCTGGAATAACAAACGTTTCTTTGTACAGTGTTTTGGACCCACTAAAGTCCTTTTTCAGATTTGTGTGTTAATGTTGATATTAATTTCATAAAATTGAAAAATATTTACACATGAAATACATAGACTAAAACGGCCTAAATTTGTGTTATCATATAAAAAAAATACTTACGCATTTTTTGTTTTTCTTTATCAAATATCTCTTACAAATTATAAACGTATAAACAAAAATACAAACAATATTGTCGCATTTATAATTTCCTTGATGTGCATTCTTTTCTCTGTGCCATAGATTGTAGTCCCTCCCATCTTTAAAGAATGGAAGGAAAAGACGAAGTTAGGAATCGGCGAAGAGATTAGTAGGAAACATCGGCCGGGAGTGCAGCCCGTCTATATCAGCGAGGATGACTGGGCAATTCTTTTGGAACAATGGCAGACTGAGAAAGCCATTAGCAAGAGTAAGACTGCTGCTGAAAGCCGTAAAACGCCGATCAACGGCAAAGGAATGCACAAACACAGTGCCGGGCCCCGATCCTTCTCAAAGATCGACTATGAATTGGTAAGTTTGATCCATATATTAATTTACAAATCTATTAAATATCGTTAGTAATGTTAATGATCACTACATTGTGTTAAAAATGTTTTTTGATAATGCAGAAGCAGAAGGGGCAGGGATCCGAGGAACCATCCATTCTGGATTTGGTGAAGGAGACGCATACACGCGCGGATGGCACTTACGTTGATCCGGTGATTGAGGGACTCGTGAGGGAGGTTGAAGAGGAGGCTTCTCAGCACCAAGATTCGACCGGCACAGCTTTTTCCACAAGTGGTTCTCCTCGGGAATTCATTAACCAATTATATTTTCAGGTAAATTTTTTCATATTATAATTTTTTATTTATTGTATATTTAGACTTTAATTCTCTTATTGTTTAAAAATGCAGAGGGTGCAACCAAGATACGGGCATGCCTACGGCGTCGGTAGTGCGAGGACGCAGTTCTATCACCATTCCGTCCAGCATCCGTCGGAAACACAACCGGATCTCCGAACTGAGCTCGATAAAATGAGGGGTGAGATGACTAGCATGGGGAGTAAGATAGATGTCATTTTGAGGAAGCTAGAAGGACGCAGCGGTTCAAGCGGGACGACTCAGCCCGAAAACTCTGGTGGTTCGTAGTCGTTTATTTTATGTTTCTGTTTTTTTTTTTATTTGAAAACTTTTAATTTAGAACAATTTAATTTTATGTAAAATATTTTATTTCTATTCGAATTATTAGTTTAGTATTTAATTTAATTAATAATTTTAATAACAAATTTCAAAATAAAAAATGTTTTTTTCCAAAAAAAATACTACGTACCCACGAAAGTTTTAGTGGGATTTCGTGGGTAAAAGGCTTCCCACGAAAACTTTCGTGGCAAATCGTGGGTAGTTTGCCACGAATAAATTCGTGGGTATTCGTGGGTAACTACCCACGAAGACTATTGTGGCAAGTCGTGGGTAACAGTACCCACGAAATATTTCGTGGGTATTCGTGGGTATTTGCCACGGAAAATTTCGTGGCTTTTCGTGGGTAGCTTTACCCACGAACACCCACTAAATTCTCTACCCACGACGCTATACCCACGAAATATTTCTGTGGTTTTTCGTGGGTAAACCCACGAAAACCCACGAAAATTCTTCACTATTACCCACGAAACTTTCGTGGGTATAGCCAATTTTTTTACTAGTGTTTAGTCATGTTCTAGAAGTTGCCCAACGACAAAAAGCTAACTATAAAATGTTGCTACATATATATACGGTTATAGTTATAAAATATGTGTATATGTAGCTTGTATAAGAGTACACAAACGTAGATGAAGTATTGGTGGAGTAGAGGGTTTAGGTTAGAAAAACAAAATTAAGAAGTAGACGTTGAAAGTTTAACGAAAATTCACTCCACCAATCAATCTCTCCCCTCTTTGTGTAATCTCCTTTTCTCCTTTTTTATAACATAAAAAAAATCTATTATGAAATGAATTACAAGAACATGTTGACGTTACAAGAAAATAAAGAAAAATGAATAGATGTGGGAAAAATAAAATAAAAAGGTAGATTACTTAAAAGGAGTGTGTTTGGTTAGGGAAGACGTTGGCATCAATCGCCGGTGAAAACGTCCCTCCAAACTCTCCCTTCACTCTCTAACGAATCTTATTATATTCATTAATTTCATTTGTCCATCTACTATATCTAAATATATATATATATATATATATATATATATATATGTATGTATATGGTGCTGTTGCTCGTCAGCTTTATTCTTGTTCCTACATAGCCATCTTCTCTCACCTACATCAAACCTAGGGTTTTCTTATATCAACATATATCAATATAAATATTTGTGTTTTACATAAGATCAAAGAGATCGAAGGAGAAGAAAGAATGATGTGTAGTCGAGGCCATTGGAGACCTGCTGAGGATGAGAAGCTACGAGAACTCGTCGAACAATTTGGTCCTCATAATTGGAACGCCATAGCCCAAAAGCTCTCTGGTCGATCTGGTAAAAATATCAGCTCAATAATCATGTACTTTTAATTCCTTAGCTAACAAAAACTAGGGATTAATATAATAGATGCGATGTTGGTTTGGATTTTTTATGTTTAGGTAAGAGTTGTAGGTTGAGATGGTTTAACCAATTGGATCCAAGAATTACCCGAAACCCTTTCACAGAGGAAGAAGAAGAAAGGCTTTTAGTGTCTCATCGGATCCATGGGAATAGATGGTCAATTATCGCTAGATTTTTCCCCGGCCGAACTGATAACGCCGTTAAAAACCATTGGCATGTCATTATGGCTCGTCGTGGCCGAGAACGGTCCAAGATACGTCCACGTGGTCTTGGCCATGATGGCACGGTGGCTGCGGCTGCGACTGCGACTGCGATGATGAGTTATAATGATTGCGATAAGAAGAGAAGATTAGGAACCGTAACCCCTATCAATTATCCTTACCAATTCTCTCATATTAGTCATTTTCAATTCCTCAAAGAGTTCTTGACCGGAAAGATCGGGTTTCGGAATAATGTTACTCCACTCAATGAAGGTAAATAAACCAAACATGGCTCAGATTTGTTGCTTGTAGCTAGATAGATGCATAGGCGTAAACATGTGTATTTTACGTATACTTCGAGTACAAATTCATAAGCATTAGATGAAATGAACATTCGCGTATTTTTATGTGCAAGTAGTGGCTAGAGCGTTTGTATAGAATCAATTTTTCTTTTGAACATGTTTATCGTATTTACATGCATATGTACATATACACTTGCTTGTGTTTACGATTATATAATTGTAAAACTTCTAAAATCTAATTTCTGGACATATCATTTGGTCAGGAGCAATAGACCAAACTAAAAGGCCAACGGAGTTCTACAATTTTCTCCAAGTGAACACGGATTCGAAGAAACCCGATGTGATAGACAATTCAAGAAAAGACGAAAAAGAAGATTTAGATCAACGTAACGACAATCTTAACGAGAATCATGTTCCCTTTTTCGACTTTTTGTCTGTTGAAAACTCTGCCCCGCAGGGTTTATGTTAATTAGTCCGTACCACATGTATTATGTCTATAAGGTGGATCATATGTTAATTACATGTAGAACTTACTAATCAGTTAGACTCTTGCTTAAGCCAAATGTGAAAATTAATTAAGACAACCCAACTTTTCTTGTATACCAAGTATAAGATTGTATATTATTATATAGGATTAGCCTTCTATATTTATTTTTAAGGATGTTTTATCCGAATAAACAGACTAAAAAAAAATTAAAAAATCGGTATCGTTTAAAAAAGCGCATTCAAGTATAGGGGTCCGTTGTTAAAACAAACTTAATGTAAACTAAAGCTGATAATATACCAAACTGGTCTAGTTTTAACAGGTATCGTTTATTTTAGTAATGGTAATATCTAAATTGAGACATTATTTTGTCCTGATCAGTACTAAAGATTCGTAATCGAAGGATTTAAGATAAAAAAATCTATAATATAATTGTGAAAATATTAAGAGGTGTAATTATTAACAGAAGAAAATGTCCTTAGTGCCGAATTATATGCATCACCGTCGGTATTAACAGGTTCACCGAATGAATTTCCTTAATAACATATATTTAATTCTATGCAGACAATTTTGACTCACATAACTTGTGATGATGAACCCTTCTACAGTTCTACTCACATAATGGCTTGATGAACCTTTTAACTTTTACAATGACGGAAATAGTTTCTTTCAAGGTGAAGTATAATAAGTTAATAACGGAAAGACGAAATCGAAGTTGGAGTATAGATATGATTAAGTTGGGGGTAGTTATCAGCCACCAAGAAATATAATACAAAGTAACAAATCTACCTATGTCTTAAGAAAAAACATGAATAAAATAATTTGTTTTATTTAGGTGGAGATGAAGAACACACATCTACGACTTATAACCATACTTCTCCTTTCGATATAAACTAATTTATATTAGTTTAATTTATTTTTTTGTTTTTGTTTCTAAAATATTGAAAATGATGTCATTATATTGTTAGTGTTTCCTCGTTGAGTTAAATATGTATGTCACCTTTTGTTTAAAACAATACGAAAGAACAACCCAAAAAGATAAATATTTGTATATACTTATCAATTAAGCGAAACGTTGATTATTTGTACATAGATGTTGAAATCAATCAAATTTTTGGATAAGATTAAGACACCCGCTAGAACAAGGTAAAAATTTCTGATTGGATGTGTACATTATTATCTCATAGAATACGAATTGTTAGTGCGCGGAAAGTTTCAACTTTTGTTCAATTTTGAGGCTTTGGTGATTAAATTTTTTTTTTAACATGATAGAGTTACAGCCTGTAGTTCTAATCTTCTATATATATATATAAACCTTTTCTCTTTTCTCGTGCATTTGCATCATAATCCATATGTACATTAAATTATAATTTTATTTAATTGTTATAATTTTATATTTAATACATTGGTTGAAAAAAATTTGAAAAGTCATTATTCATATTTTAAAGTAAACATAAAAACTCAAAAACTTATATGAACATAGTTTACTAAAATAATAATAAGTTTAATAAATTTGATTATACTAATTATAACAACAGCAAACCGAAATTGTGGAGTTTTGGTGGTATCGATCGACACATGATTTGTATTGCCCGTGTTTTGCGAAAGGGCTGGTGTCGATCGACACTAGTTATTTTGGGTCGGTCCGGGTTTGATTCTGATTGTCCGTTGTTGGTGCGGTTTAGGGTTGGAAACCCTAGGAACGTGTATATAAGCTTATTCTCGCCGAGCAGCCGTGTTTTAAAAGGAAAAAAGGTGAGTTTGAGAGTCAAGAGAAAGAAAGCGAGTTGTGAGTTTTGGAGAGGTTTGAGAGAGTTTTGGTGTCCTTGAGGGTTGAGTTCACCGTTGTTGGTTTCTAGAGGAAGAGAAAGCGATTATTCCTCGGTGTGTTCGTGTGAGATCAGAGGCTTCGAGGATGTTCGAATCGCTTTTTTCGTGTTCTTCCGTGTTCATATCTCTTTTTTCTTCGATTTGTCTCGTGAGTGCGCGACCATGGCTTATCTGGGTAAAGGATTATGATGCTTGTGGTTTTGATGATTGCGAATGATTGTGTATGATTTGTGATGAGATAATGTGTTGTGTATGTGGTTTTGTGTTGTGTGTGACGTTGATTGATGCAGGTAATCCATCGATGAACCAGAATCGAACCATGAGAGGATAGGCTCGATTTTGTGTTCTGCGATGAGGTGTCGATCGACACCTAGTGGTTGTGTCAATCGATACCAATGTTAAGGATTCTGTGTTTTTGTGATTTAGGTGTCGATCGACACATCGATCAACACATAGTGGTTGTGTCGATCGACACTAGTGTTAAGTAGGCGTCGATCGACACCAGTGGTGGGTGTCGATCGACACCAGTTTCTGTTTTTGAGAACTACGTGATTAATCGTATTATTGATGGTTTATATGGTTGATTGTTATTCCTTATGCATGTATGTATAGTCGGTAGATGGAATGACCGTCTCACTGAGTATTTGTGATAATACTCACGCAACTCATTTTCTCATGTGTTGCAGGTAACGATTGTGATCGTGGAATCATGACTATGAAGAGGAGGATGATCTAGGGACTCGGTTATGTATTCATTGTTTTAGAATTGCTGGTTAGGTTGTTGGTTATTCTAGTTGTGTTGGAATTGGTATTGTTGATTTAATGGTTAATTGGGGTTTAATTGATTACTGTCTTCCGCTGGTTAAATGATTTATGCTTGAATTATTTGAGGTGAGAATTTATTATTTATGGAAATAATTAATTCGAAGTAATTGTTAATCTTTAAAAAAAAAAATGGTTGCTTCACTAATATATATCACACTACAAAAATTTTGTTAGGTAAAATTGTATCGCATATATTATCAAATATCAAATAAGTCCTACAAATAAAGGGATTTTTTCTGAACTACACCATTTTTCTTGGTCAAATGCAAAACTACGCCCCTCTTTCTCTCTCTTCTATTTTCTGAGTCTTTGCCACTAAACTGTCCATTTATTTACAAAACTGCCATTACGTAGACTTCCTTTTGTGTTTCGTAGACTTCCAATCAAAGATGAAAAGTCTGAAAAATCCCACAGAAATTAACTTATTTACCGAAATGCCATCTTCATCAATTTTCCAACCACCATGAACAACCAATTTCGAGCTCTTAATGGCTCAACAACTGATTTTCGAGCTCTTAATGGTCTGATTTAATCCTTATAACCTCTTTCCTTTCTTCTCCTCTATAATTTCATCCATAAATCTTGCTAAGTTTCGTTTTGAAAATAATTTATCAAAATGGGTTGATTTCTAGCAAATTTTGCTTTACGACACCAATATCGGTTAGAATTCTAAGTTCCGGGGGTGGAGGAAGCAAAATCCGAGCTCACCGTGTGAAAAGGTAATGAAAACAAAAAGATTTAGAAATTTCATATCTGAAACTCGTAGACTTTATGTGTAGGCTTCCAGAAGTTAGCGAAGAGGACATATTTGCATTTGACTATTTATGTGAAAAATACGAAGTAGACTTCCAAGGAAGTCTGCATGATTCTTTTGGAAACAAAAAAATAGTGCCACGTAGACGAGGTTAGTTTTGCATTTGACTACAGGTTTGACATTTTGTGTAGACTTCCCTGGAAGTCTGCAAAAACGTAAGGGTAATTTCGCATTTGGAAATCGGAAAGTAGACTTCCAAGGAAGTCTGCACAGAAAAAGAAGTAGTTTTGCATTTGACCAAAAAGTAAAACGTTGACAAATATTTGCAGACTTCGAGAAAGTGCAAATAAACAGTGTAGACTTTCCAGGAAGTCTACTACTAAAATCTACGAATTTGGTCAAATGCAAAACTACCCTTTTTTTTTGCAGACTTCCTAGGAAGTTCACATTCCATTTGCGGATTTTCGGAAAAAATTCGCAATTGAAAAACTGCCCTGTACGGATGTCGACAAATGTTACAAACTTCTTAGGGTCTACTTTTCTATGCAGACTTCCTAGGAAGTCTACTTTTCTTTGCAGACTTCCCTGGAGAAAGTTAAAATTTAGTCAAATGAAAAACTACCCCCTCTTTTTGTGCAGACCTCCCTAGAAGTCTGCAAAGTGTTTGCCTAAAATGCAAAAGTACCCCCCTGTAGACTTCCAGCGACTGACTGGAAGTCTACACGAGAAGTCTACGGACAAAAATGGAAGTCTACAGAGGAAGTCTACAATACACAGTCTTTTTTAAAACCTAATTAAATGTCATTCTAGAAAGAAATTTCATGTTTTTTTGTTCTCACATGTGTGGTACCTATGTCTCTATCATCTGTGTAAGTTTGACATGTTTAAGACTAATATTTATGGGGTATATCCAATTTTTTCATTCGGTGACTATTTAGCTCATTCAACGTAGACTTCCAGCGACTGATTGGAAGTCTATACGGGAAGTCTACGGACAAAAATGGAAGTCTACAGAGGAAGTCTATAATACACAGTCTTTTTTAAAACCTTATTATATGTCATTCTAGAAAGAGATTTCATGTTGTTTTTCTTCTCATATGTGTGGTACCTATGTCTCTGTCATCTGTGTAAGTTTGACATGGTTAAGACTAATATTTATGGGGTAAATCTAATTTTTTTCATTTGGTGACTAGTTAGCTCATTCAACGTAGACTTCCAGCGACTGATTGGAAGTCTACACGGGAAGTCTACGGACAAAAATGGAAGTCTACAGAGGAAGTCTATAATACACAATCTTTTTTAAAACCTTATTATATGTCATTCTAGAAAGAGATTTCATGTTGTTTTTCTTCTCACATGTGTGGTACCTATGTCTCTATCATATGTGTAAGTTTGACATGTTTAAGACTAATATTTATGGGGTAAATCTAATTTTTTTCATTTGGTGACTAGTTAGCTCATTCAACGTAGACTTCCAGCGACTGATTAGAAGTCTACACAGGAAGTCTACGGTTGGTTTTCGATTGTTGCTAACTAAGCCTCATATGTTTTTTATTGACAGATGGTTGTTAAAATACCTGTTGTTTATGGAGATTGGATTATGAAAGATGGTACGTGACATTTTGAGGTGGATACCCGTAAAGGAGGGAGAATGTTTATCTTGGGAGATGGTTTTACACATTGGAAACTTGTTGAAATGACTCGAGATGATTATAAGTTACAAAAAAATGGAGGTGGTGGAGCTCACTTATTCATTACCTAGTTCAATGCTTCAACATATGCCTCATGACACACCTCCGATGTACGTCACAAACGATAGACAAGTCCATAGTTTGATGGAGCTAAGTAGAACCTGTATGATACGTCTTTGTGTATCAACTCGTTTTGAGATAGAAACCGATATCAATGGAGATGCAAATTCAGACGAGGATGAAAATAATGATAAAGATGAAAATCCACAAAACGATGAGGATGAGGATGAGGATGAGTGAAATGATGGAGAAGAGAAAGAAGAGGAAGTGAAAGACGATGAAGTGAAAGAAGAGGCTGTTAAAGAAGAGTATGGAGAAAATATTGATGATGATTACAGTGAGTATAGAAAAGTTAAAGACGAAGATGGAGAGGATATCTCCTTCGACGTTCAAGCTTGCCGTTCAAGTATGTTTACATGATCCGATAAGATATATGTGTCGCAAAGTTTTGGTAGCAAGGCGGAGCTAGTTCGAGAATTACAATTAACTTGTGTTATGCTACGATTTGCTTATAAGGTACTCAAGTCTGAACCAACTCTATTTATGGCCATTTGTTGTGTGAAAGGATGCCAGTGGAGGTTAAGAGCGGCTGTAAAGAATGAAGTAAATCGGTTTTGGGTGACAAAGTATATCAATGTCCATACATGTTCACGTAATGATCGAGTGAAGCACCGCAAACGTGCTACCGCCAAATACATTGGAAGACTTTTCTACAAGCGTGTTAGAATAATTAATGGAATTATGCTGCAACACATCAAAGATGCTATGAAACAAATGTATGGCATGATATTAGATTATACTACTTCATATAGGGCCTTAGTTTATGCACGTGAAATAGTGCGAGGAACTTGGGAAAATGGATACGAGAGTCTCCCATCGTATCTCCATCAAATCAAGGAAGCGAATCCGGGAACAATCACCGCTCTTAAGGTCGATGAACAAAACCGGTTTAAGTACCTTTCTTAGCGTTTGGAGCCTCAATCGAGGGTTTTAAGTATCTCCGACGTGTCATCGTTGTTGACGAGACGCATTTAAGTGGGAAGTACGAGGGAGTTTTGTTAGTTGCATGTGCACAAGATGCTAGTTTTCAAATTTTCCCTTTGGCTTTTGGGATTGTGAATAGTGAGAGTAATGCTTCGTGGGAGTGATTTTTTACCAAATTGAGTGATTGTGTCTCAGAACATAGCAATTTGGTGATCGTTTCAGATAGGGAGATCGCGATAAAGAACGCGATTGATAAGGTTTTCCCGAAGGCAACACGTGGCATTTGTTATTACCACCTTCAATGCAATAGAGTGAAAAAATTTAGGGAAAAAAATCTCATGTACTTGGTCAAAGGTGCATCCGACGCAAGGACGTAGACAAAAGTCCCAAAGAGGAGGTATTATGCTTACCTCCTCAAGTTGGTCGTAAAAAAGGTCGGAAGAAAAAGTCTAGATGGCAATCTTGGCTTGAAATCGCCAAGGGGAAAGGGACTAAACCGCGGAAGATGGACCCCATGTACAACTGTACAAACTGCGGACAACCAGGTTATACTAAACTTAGATGTGTAAAATGAGAGATGTGTAAGGTAGATTTCGGTTTTAAACATCGGTTATAGACTTCCGTTGTAGACTTCGTTGTACTAAGGACTTTTATTCTGTTTCTACCGTGTTGAAAGGTGTGTTCAATCTAGGTTATTCTCATGTTCAAACTTGTGTTCGAAAAAAAAAACTTTGTTTTCACTTCAATTCGAACCAAATAGAAGGAGTTGTATCATGTACGTATGAGTGACTAGTTAACCACCAAGGCTAACAGACCTTAAGCGTTAAATTTGATAATCAATATTTAGTAAGTAGACTTCCAATGTAAACTTCGGCATAAAAGCATTACACGGGGTTAAAGCACCGTAACACATATCCGTTTAATCAAAACGAAACCTTTTTACTGCTCACTTAAACGACGTCGTTTTAATCCCCAAATCGGGATTCAATCCCTAATTCCCAAATTTGAAAATTTCTCAAATCCCTAAATTCCCATATTTCTCAATTCTGTCAATTTCGTTTCTCAAATTTCTACATTCAAAATCTCTATTGGAATTGCTCTCAATTTGTGCATTCCTCCGATGAGTTCTTCAAGCTCTGTGTCATCGTGTGTTGTCGGAGACCGTGAGTTACTATTAAAGTGTGTGTGCAGCTTAGGAGTGACGATCTTTACTTCTAAGACGCCTGAGAATCCTGGAAGACCGTTCATCCGTTGCAACAGCAAACGTGATGCCAAATCGTGGACAAACAAAAAAGATGTAAGTACTATGTTGTTTATGTTAAAAGTAAAGCTTGTTTGCGTTCAAATTAGTTGAAAATTAATATGTGGTGGTTGCGTTGAAAAGAGATGTAACACAATGTGTTATTATGTTGTGCATTAGGGACATTTGTTTAAGTGGGTGGAGGATGGTGTTCTTGAAGAAGTTTAAGCTGCTTTAGCAATATTTGCAATCATAGACAATGAGATTAGGAAGGCCAAATGTGAGGCAAACGAATCAAATGTCAGGATACAATAACTACAAGAAGAAGCAAAGATGCGCGAAAAGGAAATTGGAAAATTGAGATTGTGCTTCAAATTATGTTTTTTGTGGCTAAGCTTGATGACCATTGTGATAGTTTATGTGATGTTTGGTTAGGAAAAGTAAAAGAAATTTGAGGTTCGTTGTTAAGAAAGTTATATTGTAGTAAACCTTGTTAAAACTCAGAAGTGAAACTTGTTTGTTGGTTAATTCCTGGTGAATTCATGGTTAATTCATGGTTAACTCCTGGTTAATTCATGGTTAATTCTTGTGATGATTGTCTTTGGAAATTAGGTTATTTAACCAGTAAGGCTAACGCAACTTATAAAGTAGACTTCCAATGTAGACTTCGTATGTACACTTTGGTTGTATACTTCGGCACAAAAGCATTACATGAGAGTAATATGATAATATGAGTTACCAAACTATAAACACTTGTAGATTTAGAGAAGAAATCTTTATTATTAACGACTAACGTGGAACAATTGAAAATAAAAAGAACTTCTAAAACATAAAATAAAAACATGAAATAAAAAGCGAAAGTTAATTAAAACAAATTAAAAACTCATTTTTCTTCAATATTCTCTTCACATCCTTCACCTCACTCCATGCATACTCCTTCGTTCATCACCGAGCAATTTCCTCGAACTTGGCCTTGTAATTTAGGTATGTTTTGGCCGCTTTAGCCACCAAAGGCTCTAAGGCCAAGTTCGGTGAAGCCATGAGGTGGAGGATTTTGTTCACAACCTCGTCCGGGCGGAGCGCAGGACTCCATCTCGTTCTAAGCATCTCATGGTATATGGATCCGGTTGCATTGATGTTGGGATGGTATATTTTGGTACGAAAATACACCCTTGGTGGCCCAAATGGATATTTTTAGGGGTCGGATTTCACCCCTAAGAGATTGATGTAACGACAAGAACGATTCTGCAAAAAAGGCTTGAAGAAATCATAAACGGGCTTGTAGAAGCCCAATTCAAGATAAACCCATAATATTATTAAATCCATAATTAAAATGGGTTTAATGATAATATGGGCCAAAAATCATTTAAATGCTTAATGGGCTTGGCCCAATTGTATTATTAGCCCTAGTCTAAAAAGCTATAAATAGCTCATTGTATTCACCCAGATGGGGAGGTGAATTTTTACAGCAAAAGTAATAAAGCTTTCTTAACAGCAAACGCAAGTGTCTACATTTTCTGCATTGTGATTTACTCAGGAGTCTCGCATTTCCTCTACAACCCTACAAATTCAATTGTACGAGTCTTGACTTCTACAATATTCAATCGGAAATGTGTAGGAAAGCCAAAACACTCCTCCCTCATAAGGAGTATCCTCTGGTCCATTTATAGGAACCTCCACATGGTAACCATTATCATCGATTAACATATTAAATTCTTCACACCAAATACGACATGGAAACCTTCAAATCATTTAATATTACCTTCTTCGACGATCCTCATAGTAGGGTACTCTTTCGTTAGTCTCTTCATATCCGAACGAAATCAAATCTTCCTTGCCCCAATCGGATCCATTGTTTTGGTCAGAATGTTTGGAAGAAGAAATGGAAGTTTTAGAGATGAAAGATGTAGAGATGTGTTTACGGAAATACATATATATAGATACAAATAGACGAAAAGATGTCTCTTTTGGTGTAGAGACTTCACGACACGTCCACCTTTTCCAAAAGTAAAACGAAAAGCCATGACTTGATTATAGTCAACTACATAAATGCCGTTGAAACATTTAATAAAAACAATCTAAGTGAACAGTGTTACTCAAAATATAAAAACCCTAACTTCCACCACTTGTTCATATGACTTTTTCAATTCAGATTATTACCAATTTAAGAATTAGTAGGGGAGTACAAGGACTTCGATAGTAGTGAAGTGGGCAATAGACATTTTCCTGTTGTGCACTGACCCTACACTCTACACTATGAAAGCTGTTGGCGCTATCAGTAAACTTCCATCGTAGACTTTGTGTGTAGACTTTTGTTGTAGACTTCGGGTATAGTAAGGATTCCACTTTGACGAATTAGGTTATACAATTAGCGTTATATTTGAGAATCAATATTCATTAATTGGACTTCCAATATATACTTCGTATGTATACTTCGGTTGTATAATATGAGTTATTTCACTACGAAACTATAAACATTTGTATATGTAGAGAAGGAGTCTTTATTAGGTCACAAATATAAGTAGCAACAATTGAAAATTAAAAAAAAGTTCTAAAACATAAAATAAAAACATGAAATAAAAAGCGAAAGTTAATTCAAAAAAATTAAAAACTCATTTTTTCTTCAATCTTCTCTTCAAATCCACCATCTCACTCCATTGAATACTCCTCCGTCCACCGCCGAACAATTTCCTCGAACTTGGCCTTGTCATTTAGGTACGTTTCGGCCGCTTCAGCCACCAGAGGCTCTGAGGCCAAGTTCGGAGAAGCCATGAGGTGGAGGATTTCGTTCACAACCTCGTCCGGGCGAAGCGCAGGACTCCATCTCGTTCTAAGCATCTCATGGTAGATGGACCCGGTTGCATTGATGTTGGGATGATATATTTTGGTACGGAAATACACCCTTGGTGGCCCTAATGGATACTCAATCGGAAATGTGTAGGAAAGCCAAAACACTCCTCCCTCATAAGGAGTATCCTCTGGCCCATTTATTGGAACTTCCACATGGTAACATGTATTATCAAAGAACGTATCGTATTAATTCGACATAAGCAATACGAAATGTTAACCTAATAAGTAATTGGGATTACCTTCCTCGAGGATCCTCGTCCAAGGGTAGACTTCCATCAATTTCTTCAAATTCATGCGAAATCAAATCTCCCTTGCCTTAATCGGATCCATTTTGGTCAGACTCTTTGCCCTAACCGGATCCATTGTTTTGGTCAGAATGTTTGGAAGAAGAAATGGAAGTTTTAGAGATGAAAGATGTAGAGACGTGTTAACGGAAATACATATATGTAGATACGAATAGATGAAAAGACGTCTCTTTTTTTGTAGAGACTTCAAGACACGTGCCCTTTTCAAATAGTAAAATGATAAGACGTGACTTGATTAATGCCTTTGAAACGTTTTATAAAAACGAGGTAAGTGAACATCAAATATTATTTACTACCCATTTCAGACCTAGTTGGGCTGTAAAGGACTTCGAGACACATGTAATAGACTTCCAGGGAAGTTTACACTGTTTATCTACAAGGAAGACTTTACAAGACTTACTTGGATTGTAAAAGACTTCGAGAGTCGTGAAGCCTACAATAGACATTATCCTGTTGTGCACAAGAAGTCTACACTGAAAGCAGTTGGCACTATCATTATGACTCGTATCAGTATACTTTTCAAGTTGCCTTCCGTCGTAAACTTCCATTGTAAACTTCCGTCGTAGACTTCCATTAGGACAAAATCTGAAAAAATTAATTTGTCATCGTTTCGAACCAGGCCCATTTATAAGTACCGCGTATTAATGGCTCTGTATCTAACCAAAATGCCATTGGATGATATTCGATATGTGGGACTAACACATTTATATATTCCTACGAATTTCATTATTGTTTAGTAACTGAAAAGTTACATTTTATGTTACGTTTTATAATTTTTATGTTGCATTGTACAAATAACTTACAAAAGGGGTACTGAAGAGCAGTATAAAAAATTAGGCCAATAAACAAAACATATTAAGGAAAATGACATCTAAACTGTACAGTAGAAGTCTACAATAGAAGTCTATATTAGTACAACAGACTTCCGGAGTATAAGTCTACAAGAGAAGTATATTTTCAAAGTTCACAAAATAACAAAAGGACTAACTGATCCCACAAAATTTAGGATATGAGTTTGTCAATATGTACAAAATATATGCAACAATCCTAAAAGTTTAGTTCGGGCTATCAAAAGATGATACATAGCGGAGCATTACGCATCATAGAAATCCAAGTGAGACCAATCTCGGTGTTGTGTGCCATCTTGCTTTATCTCGTGCCATATATTAACCGCAAGCTTATCCCTACATGCATAGATGTCCATGTTGGCCATGACGCTAAAAGGAAACCCTAGAGCATGGCATTCAACAAATTTGAAAGCAAATTGTCCAGAACTCGCTCCATCAGCCTGTTGTTGAGCTTCATGCACCTCGATCGTATATGCATCTCTAGTATACTTTGGCCTATCCTGCTCAAGACAAAACTCCTGAATAGTATTTGGTACCATCACCGCAAAAGGCTCAACCAGCTTCTTCATCGCATCAAGCGACGGGTTACTAAACAAACTATCCCACACAACAACCTTACGATTTGGAATAGATATCCACAGAGCAATCCAGTGATTTCCGTTGATGTTTATGTTAGTGTAGATGTCATCTACCTCAATCCCCCAAACCTTGTCTGATCTATAAAATGCCGGTAATTTAATTTGTGTAGTAATCAATGGCTCCAGGAGGTAACATCTTACCAGACCCATCAGGATTTCCATGGATGTCCACATAGATTTGGTATTTTTTTACCCACAAGTGGGTAAACATCGTATCAATGAAGCACATTCGGTTGCTCCTAAACCACTGTGGATGGTTATGGAAATGGTGTCTAAGCAGGTTTAGGCCAGCATCCAAGTGCTACAACACCAAAAATAAGTAAAGTAGCCTACATAAGAAGACTACAGCAGAAGTCTACACAGGAAGTTTACACAAGATTTTTACACAAGAATTCTACACAAGAAGTCCACTTACGGAGTCCTTCATCCATTGTTTTCTGCTACGTAGTATATGAAACCAATTGGCGCGGCTGTTAATAACCTTTAGATCTGCTTTCCTGTACACAGTAAATATAGTATGTCAAATTGCCAATGCAAGAAGTCATTCAAAAATAAATCCCAAATTTAAATAACATACGGTTCGACTTTCAAAGAATATACAAACAACGTTATCTTCTTCGCATCAACAATATCAAAATGGTCATATCCTTTCCCTTTTTGGATTGACCGTAAGTCATACCCTTGGAAAGGTGTTTTCCGTGTCAACGGCTTTGCCAACACTCGTTCACTCTTACCCCTAGCAGCATTCACCTTTTGATTCAGCTTTAACTTAATAATCTTAGACTGAGATGCTTTAACATGCTCAATTTCTTCTTTCACCTTTAACTTCCACCAAACTTGGCTCCTCTACAACCTCTGTTGATTTTTGTTCGACTTTAATTATTGACAACAGTTTGACTGGTTTTGGTTGTTTATCCTCTTTCAGTGGTTTAGGCTTTTTTATCTTGTAAGATTTTTGGGGGAGTACAATTGATACTCCTACAACTCTGCAAGGTTATTAAAATAAAAGTTAAACCTTCGGCAAAGGACAAATGCATAGAAGACAAACCTTATAAATTGTTTAATAACAGTAAATGGAAGAACATCGTAAATAGAAGAACATGTCTTCTTTTTCACCCTTTTGCTTTTACGAATGATGTTATGATTGGGAGAGGAGGGTTTGGTACTAACCCCATCATCAGCGGGTGGAGAAGATGTCTTATGGACCTTGGCCTCTTGGTTGTTTTCCTCTTGGTTGTTGCCCTCTTGGTTGTTGTTTGTTGTATTGCTCAGGACCATCTCCATGCCAATAGCTTTACCACCCGTTAAATGGTGGTCAACCTTAGAAGATAGCTCCTCAACCTGATCAGATAGCTAGTCAACCTACTTTGTCAACTTGGTAAGGAAAGCCTCAAAGGCGGCTTGGAATTTCTAAACCACGAGGACCAATGCATCTCTACCAGAACCAACAGGAGTGTTAGTGGATCTCTTTCTCTTCCTGCTCTGTGCACCGCTCTTTCCACTTACTTGCCTAGTAGGTACAACCTTGATAGAGTCTGTTTAACACATAATCACAAAACAAAGTTAATAAGAGAAGTGTACAAGTATTATAATGTTTATTCAGTAAAAGTATACTACAAAAGTCTACTCTAGAAGTATACAACGACAGTCAATAATCAGAATACGTACCTTTCTCATCTGCCACATCAGTGTCATCTTCCACAGCACTTGTAATCTTACCATCTGTAGGCCAGTGAAGTTTCTTAAATTCCCAATTACCTCCATAGGATGAAAGGATAATGTTTTTGATCAAAGGATCGTCAACATCATCTTCCCAGACAGGGAACATGTCCTCAAGAGAAGCCGTGCGGATGTGCTTTATAACATTTGACTACAAAGAAAATACAAAATATTGAATTAACCTAATAGACAGGTCTACTTCAGAAGTCTAATTCAGAAGTCTTAGTCAAAAGTCAACTACTGAAGTATGCAACAAAAGTTCACTACGGAAGTTTACTACGGAAGTTTACACAATAAGCTTACAAGACAAGTACATACCTGGTTTTGGACTTTATCATTTACATGCTTGTGATATCTGGATCCTTTAAACCGAAGGATCAGTGGAGTTCCAGGAAGGGTTGGTAAAGGGTTTCCTATTTTTGTACCAAGGTCTGGTAGAGACATGTATATCCACACTTGAAGCACTTGCACAAAACCCGCTATGTAATATTGATTCTTCCACAAGTTTGTATCCTTCACAGACTTGATCAGATTCTTGCAAGCAACTCTTCCCCATGGATACACCAGAAATGCTTCTTCATCCATAACCAACCTTGCCAAGTTAACATTTGTGGCCTGATACTCTCTTTGGGCTTCAATGTATCCAACATATAAGGCAAGATATCCCAACCTTATACGATCTACCCAATCCCATGACTGACATCTCTTGGCAGCAACAATTAGGTCTTTAATAGATGGACCCATATCTGAGTTCAATCCAAGAAGTCTCCAGAAATCTTTCGTCGCTTCGGTAACTTTAGCCTTATGTGTCATCAAATTGTCAACGGGATAACACCGAACACCTGTAATATCCGCAAGCTCTATCAACGACAACCTTATGGAATTTACTCCAATGAAACTCTATATCTCATTTGGCTTATCACACACTAACTGAAAGCTCAGCATATGGTGGATCACGCCTGCGGACCACAAAAATTTCAATTCACGGAACTTGAGAATCACTCCCACACTCGACGCTCTATTTTGTGCAAGTTCGTCTGGGAGTAGATCAGCAAGGGTCTTCTCAGTACCGAGAAGTAGATCAAACAGCTATGTGTTACCACAATAATAGCCGCAGCTTTTTCCTGGCTCTGGCTCACATCCTTTAGTATGGAGTCGTTGTGGAAACCGTCTGTCATTCATTATCAGCCTGAAAAAACAACAAAGCAAATTTAAATTGAAGTCTGCAACGGAAATCTGCGACTTCTTTACACAAGTTGAACCATAACCAGATCTACCAAAAAATCTTCTTCCACGAGTGGATCTGGATTAGGATCTGGATCTGGAAAAGTCGGCAGACAAATCTAATAAGTGATAAGAGAAGAGAAGGGAGAGTAAGAGTTAAATTCAAAGAGGAAGAGAGTGAAAGAAGGAAGGAAAAGGAAGAGAGACCTCCAGATATGGCGGAAGTGTCAGTCTTCTTCGTGGGCGGTGGAGGAAAATTTACAGTTTTTTCACAAAAATTCTTACCCGAGTTTTAATATGTTGGTTAAATTTGATGGTTCAGTGCCCACAGTTATTACAACGGTTAAAACAGTGGTTATTTTGTACACTCCGGAGTATACAGCAGTTATTGTGTTTACTGCAGACTTTTCGAGTAGACTTCGAGAGTAGATTTTGAGAGTAGACTTCCATTAAACCTAATTTAAAGTTTTACCTCTTTTCAATTGCCACCAAATTTAATTATTTTTAATTGCCGCGACTTTTCAGTTGCTGTTTTCAACTCTAATTTAATTACAATTCCACACTTCCAGTTTAGCCCAAGTTTTTTACAAATTTTTAAGAACTTTTTACTACTTTAATAATAACTTGAACACAAAGTGTTGAATTTAATCTTTGAAATTTAATCTTTGAAATTTTTAAGAGACCACCGGATATACATTAGATCTTTGAAATTTAATTTGAACTAACAACTTGAACCCAAACTATTGAATTAAAATATATAATATTATAACAAGGTAGATGATGGTTCCAATAAAAAGTCAAAAAGGGCACGGGAATAAATGTAACAGCTTTCCCCATGCCCCTACTGTGAGATTGACAACTTGAAACATCAAGACTATAACTATCTGACACGATTGGACAAAACAATAAATGATGGCCTTTTATAAACCCGAAACACTATAGCCATATGCAGAATGACAAGTTTGCGACAAACATCAACCCAACACATCACACATACAGTGATTAGGCACACCATAACATCAACCTTGGCCATTTCACCTCTGCAACGCATCTCATGAATTTGCATCCGCTGTGTGTAGCTATATTAACCCAAACATGATAACAACAAAAAGTAACTCATTGGGAAATAACTATAGACCATAACCATAGCAAAAAACTAAGTACAGAGAAGTCTACATTGTATACTTGGTTGGAAGTCTTCAACGTAGGCTTCCAGACAAGTCTACAATGTAGACTTCCCAAAAAGTCTACGATCTAGACTTCCAACAATAGTCTACAATGCACACTTCAGTTGCCGACAACAACAGTAAACGTTTACAATCAATAGAGAAACAATAGAGAGAGAAAAACATACTTTTCAAACTCGGATTTGATACCTTACCAGTCTATAAAATGGAGGGCAGATGTTAATAACCCTATTGCAAATCTACAAGAAACCATTTACAAATTAAAATAGAGGAATAACATATTACGTGCCGGGAGAGTTTGGCCTTCACATTAGCTTCAAGTGGCTACAAAATCAAGTTTCCATATAAGAACTTAAACAAACATTACCAAAACCAAAACAAGAAATTAACAAAGAATGATACCTTTGTGCTATGGCATGCCAAGATATTAGGGCTCAAACCAAGACCCCTCAATTTTCCAACGCTATGTTGTGTTGGTTTAGTCTTCTGTAAGCAATTAGGCTTTGTAAGAACAACAACTCCAAAGGAAAACCAACCAGATTGCACAAAAATATTGAATAATCAAGAAACTTGCCTCCTCACCAACAACATTCAACACAGGCACAAGACTGACATGGATGAAACAAAAGTTTTCAGAACCTGCCAAAAAAGGTTAAATCTTGACGTCTTAAGAAAACTCTCACTGTTAAACACACAAGACCATATCTTACCAACGCGATACGAGAACTGCTCAAGAGCTTTAATGAAATGCATAGACTCTATATCCCCTACAAAATTCAAAGAGTATCTCCATATTCTTAAACCTGACACTAAGTTAAAATCTTTATGAAGAGAAAATCTTTAAAGTACCTATTTTTCCTCCAAGTTCTATGACACAAACATCAACTGTCAATCAACTGGACTCTTGGACTCCTCACCGCACGTTCGATCCATTCTTGAATTGTGTCAGTGATGTGAGGAACAACCCTAAAAAAAACAAAATCTCTCTTTCAGAAGAATTTCATCGAATAGTTGGTCTACATATAACAACTTCTTGTGTTTTTTTTAATTACCTGAACAGTCTTTCTAAGATAATCTCCTCTTCTATCTTTCTCAAGCACATGCTGTTTTTCACACAAGTTCAAAACTTTTAACTTAGCGGGTTTATAAAACAGCTAAAAAAACACAAACCTTATAAACTTTGCCAGTAGTTATGTTGTCTCACGAGTCAGAAAAAAGACACTCTATTTTCATATTTGCTGTTCTTCAGTGTGATGCCTCGACTCTGGCAAGGAAAAAAACTTAATTAGAAGCAAACCGCAGAGAGAATTTTTGAGAAAAGAATAATCCAAACCTAAAGACGAACTTTGTTTGTTGTGAACCTTCGATCTGAAGCCCAATCATAAAAGACATAATGGATAGGACCTAGATCTGGTAAGAATCTGAGGAACCGATATAAAGAAAGAGATATTTAGAGACATAAAGAGGCAGATTACAAAAATAACACAATGAGATGCTAGTAGCTAACCTTGGTAAAGGTAGCGGCGAGAGATCGACGGAGGTGGAAACTATTTCAGAACGGTGGTCATGTGCAAATATGTAGAAGAGCGAAGGAGATCGATGAAAAGCTCGAATCCCTTCAGCGTTCCCATAACTCAGACGTTTATGTGTTGAATCGAAGCCCCACCAAGAGTTGCAACGGGGAGCAGGCGGCGAGGAGGAAGGAATCCGAGATCTAAAAGAAGCAGATCGGAAATTAAAGAAGATGATGAAAAGGGGAAGAAGTTTAAGCGCCGCTGGAGAGAGAGAGAGATTCTAAAAGATTTGTTTAGGGTTACAAATTTGATTTATTTAAATGGAGATTTGAAAGAAGCAGATCAGAAATTGAAGAACATGATAAAAAGGGGATGAAGGTTGAGCGCCGATGCAGAGAGAGGTTCTAAAAGATTTGTTTAGGGTTACAAATATGATTTATTTATATGGAGACAAAATATTTTTGGTTAGATTAATAATTATTGGTTTAGTATTCGGTTAGGTTAATAATATTCCGGTTAAGTAGACTTCCATATGGATGTCTACGAAACTCTATACTCTAAAATGAAACCCTAAACGCAATGGAAGTATGCAATTCAAACACTAACTCGAATGGAAGTCTACATTGGAAGTCTACATATGTGAAATATGCTACAATGGAAGTCTACAGTTCAAAGCCAAACTCGACTTTTTCTTTTAGATTATTCATAACTGTTAATTAAAGAAATTATTAATCATCCAAACATTTAATATATTCATAATTTTAGATTTTTTTCCAAAATTAACAATTAAAATCTTGAAATTATGAACTTTAAATGTAACCCTAAACGTAAAAATATATTTCAAATTGTAATGTCGATCCATTTCCCATATTTTTAACACACAAACCCACAAACTAATGTCAATGACATACATGACTCATAATATTAAAGATTTTACATCCCCTCGTAGTGAATTCAACTTCTCATAATCAAACCCTACATTGAAACTTCTTATAAGTTGTTCATTATAAACCATGGATCATGTAACACAAATCTCTAAAACATTAATCTATTACAATCATACAATCATAAAGACTATACATACAAAATACAAAACAATTACTAATACCATGTCCCAACATTGTCACAAAACTTCTCAATGTAATGTGATGAAATATAGTATTTCCAAAAAGATGGTATGTAGTTCATTCATTCATTTTCATTCCAAATTTTTTTTTTTTACTTTATGTTAATTTGGTGAAATTTTATTTTTAAAACATCACAATTGCATTTAGTTTAATTATCCAAAAGATTTTATGGTCAAATTATTTTTTTATGTATTTATAGATTTAAATTTACTAAATCATTACGATGTAAACTTCCATACTTCGTTGCAGACTTCCAAAATGTAGACTTTTTCATTTCAATTTGTCTTTTTTTTACTTTATGCTAATTTGGTGAAATTTTATTTTTCAAACATCACAAATACATTTAGTTTAATTATCCAAAAGATTTTATGGTCAAATTATTTTTTATGTATTTATAGATTTAAATTTACTAAATAATTACGATGTAGACTTCTATATTTCGTTGCAGACTTCCAAAATGTAGACTTTTTTATTCCAATTTGCCTTTTCTTTTTCTTTATGCTAATTTGGTGAAATTTTATTTTTCAAACATCACAATTGGATTTAGTTTAGTTATCCAAAAGATTTTATGGTCAAATTATTTTTTATGTATTTATAGTTTTAAATTTACTGAATAATTATGATGTAGACTTCCATATTTCGTTTCAGACTTCCAAAATGTATACTTTTTTCATTCCAATTTGTCGTATTTTACTTTATGCTAATTTGGTGAACTTTTATTTTAAAACATCACAATTGTATTTAGTTTAATTATCCAAAACAATTTCATTAAGGCTCTAACTGTAATTTCACTACCCCTATAGAGTAGTTTTGCAAGTTTTCACAATAGGGGTGTAGTTTTGCATTAAAAATGAAAAAAGTTATATTTCATGCAATAATCCCACAAATAAATTCGTAAACCAAAATATAACTTCATAGGTATTACATCAAATAAAAAGAAAGTAATTTAACTTAAGAGAATTATTGCAACTATACATAAATAGAGTAAAAATAAGAGAAGAAGGCAATTATTGCAATTTTACACCAAAAATAATATAACATTAAAATAAAAATATTATTGTGTTTTATAATTTTAAGAAATTTTTGAATGTGACTACAAGAGGAAGAGAAAATAAAAGTTCTAAACTATTAAATATCTGATATAATATCTATCATTTGATATTAGTGCAAATAATATCTTGGAGACAATACGAGATGAAATTTCAAAGTTTGATGTGTCACATAATATATACATTTGTAAACTTTGTATTTTAATTTTAAATAATTAAGTTTTTAATTAAAATAAAAGTCATCAGAAGTCATAGTAAAAGAATAAAGAGTTTTCAAGAAATATCACTTTTGACATGCCACTTTGCAAAAATGCTACTATCACTATTTTCAAATTTTAAAATCATTTATCTTTGGGTTAACTATGTGTATTAGGGTTTTGTTTTCTGGGTTTAAGGTTTCTTAGGGGTCAAAACATTTTTTAAGATTGAGAATTTTGAGATATAATGTTTTTAAACACATTTATAAGTGGCATGTTTGTAAGAAAATAATTCAAGAGTGACATATTTGTAAAAAATCATTCAAGAATGGAATTTTTGCAATTGTCACAAAAGAATATCTTCAAATCCTATATTCAAAAGACAATTATCCAATTATACATGTAACGCCCGTGAACCAAAATCGGTAGAATTTTTTGGGTGTCGATCGACATCATATGGTGTGTCGATCGACACTAACATTTTGACAGACCAATCGGTTCGATTTTAATCGTTCTGTTTTGTCCCGTTTGGGTTTGGGAAACCCTAGGCTCGTGAATATATGAATGAGTAGCATTTTTATCGTGTAAAAAATGTGTTTTGGTGATTGAGAGAGGAAAGAGAAAGGTTTTGGTGATTTGTGAGTGCTCTTGTGTCGTTTGTCGTTCGTAGAGGTATAAAGAAGTATTGTTGGTGTTTTTTAGAGGAAAGAAGAAGGAGATTGTAGGAGTCGTAACTCGCACAATTGAATTTGTAAGGCTTTTAGAGGAAATGTGAGACTTCTAAGTAGACAACAATGCAGAAAGATGTTAAGACTTATTTTTATTGCTTTTGTTGTGTGAAATTTCAGATCCCCTTTCTGGGTGAATACAGTGAGTTACATATAGCTCTTCTAGTCTAGGATAAATAATAGATTTGGGCCTTGCCCATGAAGCCATTAAATAACCTTTAGGTCAATATAATTATTAAGTCCATTTTAATATGGACTTAATATCATTATGGACCTAATTCTAAATTGGGTTTTTACAAGCATGTTCATGATTTTTTAAAGCTTTTTGTAGAATTGTTCTTGTCGTTACATCGATCTCATAGGATGAAATCCGACCCCTTCAGAGATCAGTGGTCTCATGTGTGTTTGAGGCTTATTTCGAGGTTGTCTTTCCTTGATCAATTTCCATTCCCAAAGCTAAGTAAAGATAAAGTGTGATCCTGGAATCATGGCAATGAAGAGGTGGATGGTCTAGGACTTGTTTATGTGTTTTTTTATTGAGTGTAGAACCTGGTTTAGGTTGCTGGTTTATTGGAATTGATAATTTGGAATGTTAGCTGGTTTATGATGGTTTGTTGAATTTATTGGATTATTGGTTAATTATGGTTTCAATTGATTTAATGATTTTCGCTAGTTGTTTTTTGGTTTAACTGAGTTGAGAATTAATATTTATGGAAATATTAATTTGGAATTAAATTTATTTTAAAAAAGGGTTAGGTTGTTTCAGTTTGGTATCAGAGCCCTTACGGTTGAGGGCGGGAAAATGAATGGTTTAAGACTGTTGCTTTAAAATTGATTATGAGTAGTTAGTCAATTTTGTTGAGTTTGGAGTCTTAGATCATCTTCTTCAAGCCTTCAATGAGATTCCACGGTAAGTGGTTGTTTGACTTCTATTTTTGAATTCTTGTTCTTAGTATGTGGTCGGGGACGAGTGAGTGAGTCCCCCGAGAGTGTGGCCAAAAGTGTGGCCCGGAGTGCGACTCAGGAGCTGGTTGCTGATTTGCATATGTACCAGGAGGGGTCCATGGGTGAGGCCAGTGTGAGTACCAGTGCAAGGACTGGTGGTACCAGGGTTGATGTCAGAGTGACTGGTATTGCAGCAAACCCGGGTGGGTAGGGGTGGGCAAACGGGAATAAGTGATGGGATCTCACGAGAACGGGATGGAAACATGATTTATGGGAATAGAAAAATACATCCCATTTATGTCCTATTAAATGTCGGAACATGAACAAAATAGAACTGGATGGGACGGGAACGGTATGGAAATCCAATAGAATAATCCGTTTCAAAATATTAGATAATAGCGATGTTGCAAATTGTAAACATGTATTTAACATGCTTCTTCAATTCATCAAAAGCATGTTCGAATATAAGAAAAAAAAAGAAACACTCAATTGTATTCCAAAAAAGTTTTAAAAATTGAAAAAAAAAAATATAGTCGAATCAAAATAAATCAAACTTAAAAGTAAATCACGTAAATATATCAAATCAAACTATATATTCAATAATATAATTTTTTTTTAAAGTAGATAACTATCTTTTCTCGTTATCATCCTAGTAGAATAACGAAATCAATTATTTTGATAACATATGACATAACATATTGTATGAATTTAAAGTAAGTATATATAAAATATAATTTAATATTTATATCTATTTCAAACGAAATTTTGGGAAATTCCGTTCCCGTCTCGGTCCCAACCGGGAATTAAAAACTTGTCCCAAATGGGAATACATGAAACATATGGGACGGGAATTCGGGAACGGGTACACGACGGAACGGGATGGGACGGAACACGACGGGAATTATGCACACCCTTACAAGTGGGGGTGCTGCTGCAGGAGTAGCTTAGGGCCAAGATTATCATCTGTCAAATATGTTGACTTTGCTTTTGGAGCGCTTATCGGGGGCGGTACAAGTCCAGGCTTTAGTAGTGCCACCGGTGGTAGAAGTGTAGCCGAGAGTTGCGGTTGCTGAGGAGCGCCCTTCCTATCTTGAGATGGCGATGCAGATGCAGAACATTGGTACGGTAGTCTTTTCGGGTGGTGCTACGCCTTAGGAGGTTGATGAGTGGAAGATGAGGATTAAGAGTAATTCTTTCTCTATGTCCTGACGAGTACCGAGTTGATTTGGTGGTGCACTACCTGGATGGTGACATAGATCTCTGGAAGAGAGCAGTTGAGGCCAGGAGGAAGCAGACAGTGCTGTCTTGGGGAGATTGTTTTGTTGAGTTTGGGGCCAAATTTTTCCCCTAGGAGGCAGTGGATCGGTTGGAGTTTCGGTTCTTCGAGCTGGTTCAGGGTGACCGGTTAGTGCGCGAGAATGACGTGGATCAGAGTTTAGGTGACTCCTATTTTATGTTGGTCAAGGTATGGAGGACGTGCAGGCTCAGGTGAAGAGGTTCTTGAGAGGATTTCAGCCTGATTTCAAGACTCGTTGCAGAGTAACCAAGTACGCCACGAGGGTAGAGTTAGTCGAGACCATTGCAGCGATCGAGGAGGATTTGAGCGGGTCGAGGCTTGAGCTATGTTTCCTTATGATTTCTAGTTTCAGAGTTAGCTTTTTGCTATATTGTTTTTGGGATTTTGTATTTTCGTTTGAGGATGAAACGATTATTGCATTTTGAGTTTATAAGATGAGTATTTCTTATATTTTTGACTTTTGTTGTCATGGTGTATAGTATTGATGAGGTTTTGAAAATAGAAGTTTTATGAGGATTTAGAACTTTTCTATTTTTGAGAGACTCTAGTGGAACACCCTGGGTGATTGGGTTGTTTAAGATGACCTGGGTATTGGTCATAACTTGAGTTGACATTTTGGGATAATGGAATGCCATGTCAGAACCACATAAGGTAGTTCTAGTCGATAAATGTTTATAAACGTTTAAGAATTGATTACTCTAAAGGAAAACGGTTTCCCCCAAATAACTCATTTGGAGATGGTTAGTTCTCTAGAGGGGGTGATTAGTTTTCCTGTATACTTATTTGGGATGAGTAGTTCCCAATATAAGTATTGAGAGATGATTAGTTCCTCGAGGAGATTAGTAGTTCCCATGTATGCCAATAGCACAAAAGATTTGTTCCTGAGAGTGTGAGTGATATGATACATCAAAAGCTCAAAGGATGTGTTCTTGCGAGTGTGAAGGGTATGGAAAAGAATGAAGAGTAATTAATGTCTGTTTTATGGTTATAAGCATGAAAATGGATGTGAGCCTCTGAGATCGGGAGTGTTGATCTCGAGTGGTGCTGATCGGGTTGGGTCAAGAGTTTTATCCTTGGTGGACGGTTCTGCAGGATTCGAGGTCGAATCCATGGTAATAGGGGAGAGTTGTAACGCCCGTGAACCAAAATCGGTGGAATTTTTGTGGTGTCGATCGACACTAACATTTTGACATACCAACCGGTTCGATTTTAATCGTTTGGTTTTGTCTAGTTTGGGTTTAGCAAACTCTAGGCTCGTGAATATATGAATGAGCAGCCTCTTTTCTCATGTAAAAGTGTGTTTTGGTGATTGAGAGAGAAAAGAGAAAGGTTTTGATGATATGTGAGTGCCCTTGTGTCGTTTGTCGTTCGTAGAGGTTTAACGAAGTGTTGTTGGGGTTTTCTAGAGGAAAGAAGAAGGAGATCAGTGGTCTCTTGTGTGTTTGAGGCTGATTTTTTTGTTGTTTTTTCCTTGATCAATTTCCATTCTCAAAGCTAAGGTAAAGATAAAGTGTGATCGTGGAATCATGACAATGAAGAGGAGGATGATCTATGACTTGTTTATGTGTTTTGTTTATTGAGTTTAGAACCTGGTTTAGGTTGCTGGTTTATTGGAATTGGTGATTTGGAATATTAGCTGGTTTATGATGGTTTGTTGAATTTATTGGATTATTGGTTAATTGTGGTTTAAATTGATTTAATGATTTATGCTCGTTGTTGTTTGGTTTAACTGAGTTGGGAATTAATATTTATGGGAATATTAATTCGGAATTAAATGTTTTGAAAAAAAAACGGGTTATGTTGTTTCAATGCATAACTAAAACGGAAAAAAGAGAAATTATTTGTTTTAAAAAAAATTTATAAAAAATAATATATGCTTAAAAGATTGAAAAAATATTGTGTTTTATGATATTATTTTAACCCAAAAAGATAATTTAAATGTAACTAGAGCATGAGGAGAAAATAAAAGTGCTAAATTATTAAGTAAATGATATAATATACATCATGTGATGTAAGTGTAGTTAATATCTTGTAAACAATACTAGAGAAATTTCAATGTCAATGTGTGATAAAAGAGATGCATTTTTAACCTTACAAGTATTTTGTATTTTTAATTTTAAATAATTATGTTTTCTATTCTACCAGTAGTTTCATATTATCAAAGTTACAAAGCAAAAACCATAATAATTAAACAAAGTTTTAAACAAACATATACATTTTCAAAAAAGTGATCATCAACAGTAAAAAGTGGTTAAGAATCACTTCATATTTTTATTTTCATGCAGTATTGATAAGAAAAAAATCTAATTTATTTCAAGTCAATTAGTATTTTTAGTTCTAAAAGAATAAGTTATTTATCAAACTATTTGTCGTTAAATATATTAAAATTGTATATCGGAGTGTGGGCCTACGGGCCGAGCGTGGACGTGGAGCCCATGGATAAGGCGGTCGCAGCATTACAAGTGTTATCAGAACGAACCCTGACAACTGTGTGAATCGGATTGTCGAGAGTAACGATCTTGGTATGCGTAACGAGGACGTTGCGATCTGTTAGTGGGGGTGATAGTGACACTCCAGTTTTAGGGCATATGCGGTATATGCGGAGAGACGGAAAAGAATTGATTTGACTACCTATATCACCAAAGTGCACTTATCTTGAAACAACCAAGCTTTTTATTTTTTTAAGCTAAACATTTCTACTGCGGAAAAACATAATCATTTAAACTAACAGAATAATTCAATAATTCCATAAAAATAAATAACCAATAATCCAAAATAATTAGTCAATACCAAATTCAGGAATCCTCAACTACATAATCTAGCAACCTAAAACATCCGGTTTACTAGACTAACAACAACAACAACACAAAATCCTATCATCCTCTTCCTAAGGCCTCGATTCCGCGTTCACACTTTTCTTTTGCCTGCAACACATGGAAATAAGAGTTGCGTAAGTATTTCATAAATACTTAGTGAGCTTGTCATTCCGCCTATTGGCGTAACAAGCACGCTCAGATAAACATTGCAGCACACATTAAATACCATTTCATCACATAACATACATAAAACACATTTCAGGAAAGTACAGGCTTCGTGTCGAGCGACACCACAGAGGCGTCGATCGACATGACCAAAAGTCCTGTGTCGAGCGACAACACAAAGGTGTCGATCAATGCTTGGCAATTTCTCGTGTCGAGCGACACCCTCCTGGTGTCGATCGACACGCCGCTGTAACTGCACCAAAATCGAGTTCATCCTCTCACAACTCGATTCCGGTGATTACTCATCGCAAATCTACACAAAAAAAACATCACGATCCAATACATACCACCACAGCAACATCACAATCAATAACAAACGATTTCACATCAAACAATCACCAAAAACTCATCAATTATCTTCATCGCCTAGAAACCAACGGTCACAACTCACCTCGAATTCTAAAGAAACGAAAAAGGGGGTTCGGATGAGACAAAACAGCACGAACAGACCTCTAAAACACACGAATCACCAAGACACCGCAAGGAATGGCTTTAGAACTCGAAAGATACGGCTTCGGGAGAATTTCTTTGCAACAACTCTCTCAAAACACTTATCTCTCACACAAATCTCTAAAAATAGAACCTTTCTCTACTGTAGCTTGTGGCCATCGATAACCGATAGCTCGCGGCCTAGGGCTTAACTCCTTTAAACCGAACCAAAAACCGTTGTTAAAAGGTTAATTACTCGGTTCAGAAAATGTAAGTGTGGAGCGACACCAAGACCGTGTCGATCGACAGCCTCAAAATCATTCGTGTCGATTGACACACTCCTTGTGTCGCTCGACACGACCAGAATCCATATTTCTGGTTCGCGGATGTTACAATTCTTCCCCACTAAACTGGATTCGTCCTCGAATCCTCACAAATCGTCTATCAAAGACCCAAACCATGACCCAAAACCGGTCACTATCACCCGAGATCCTAACACCCGATCTTCAAGGCCCTCGTCTTATCTCATCCTTATACGCCCGTTTTCAGACATCTATCACACTTAACTCATTCGATACCCCACTCACTCGCAGGACGCATCTTTTGAGCTATTGATGTTACGTGCCCCATCCACTCTCAGGACGCATCCTTTGAGCTCTAGATACACAGGGGAACTAATCATCCCCTCGAGAGAACTAATCATCCCTCGATACTCATAATGAAAACTAATCATCCCAAAGAGTATACAGGAGAACTAATCATCTCCTCTGAGGAACTAATCATCCTCACTGAAGAACTAATCATCTCCAGACAAAATGAATGAGTTATTCGAAGCAGCAGCCCCTAGAGTAATAAATTCTAAAATGTCTATAAACATCTATCAACTAGAACTACCTCCCGTGGTCAAACTCGATACTCCCTAACCCGGAATATCTCGACAACAGAACCAATCACCGGCCCACAAATACAATATATAAGAACTACTCATCTTATATAAACAGATAAATAAGAAAAATCCATCTTATAAAATTCCAAAAAGTATAATCGTTACAACAAAAGCGGCACATGCTAAACTGAAACTGGGACTACAAAGAGAAATAAAGCTCAAACGGTGACCTGCTTGTCCAACCACTTCCCGAACTTTAATTTCATCTTTGCCTCAGGCTCCTAAGTCTCCTCCTCACAACCAGCGCAATCCCACAAAACTCGCAACAATGGAATCTTCTTCCGACGCAACTCCTTAACTCTCTTTTCGAAAATCCTCATAGAAACTGCCAGAACTGTCAAATTAGGCTACAGATCTTCAGGAATCTTAGCCACCAATTCCTCCAATTCATGTAGGCACTTCTTCAACATCGAGACATGAAAAACATTATGAAATGCCTTCATAATCGGAGGTAACTCCAGCCGATAAGCAACTAGCCCAACCCGCTACCAGAAACGGAGCCATAAACCGCGGACTCAGCTTGTTTTCTGCAATTAATCTATTAAGACCCCTAAACATAGCCATTTTGAGATACACACGATCTCCCACAGCAAACTCAAGCTCTCACCTCTGCTTATCTGCATAACTTTTTTGCCTATCCTGAGCTTCCTTCATGTTCAGTCTCACAACTCGGAATCTTCTTCGTCGTTTCCTAAACATAAGTAGCCCCATGAATACTCCGTTCCCTCACTTGGGTCAAGCACAAGGGTGTCCTACATGGCCTTCCATACAAAGCCTCAAAAGAAGTCATCCCAATACTTCGCCTGGAAGCTGTTATTATAAGAAAACTCTACCAAGCTCAAATGATCGACCCAGTGACCACCCCAATCAAGTACATACATCCGCAGTAAATCCTCTAAAGTCTGAATCATCCTCTCGGATTGCCCATCAGTCTGCGAATAATACGTTGTACTCATGTGCACCTTAGTGCCCATCTCTACCTGAAATGCTCCCAAAAACTCTGAAGCAAATCTCGGATCCCGATCTGACACAATACTGGCTTGCACTCCATGCAGCCTCACAATCCCCTTCACAAATTTCTTAGCCAAAATAGTCACGCCGCATGTCTTCTTGATGGCCAAAAAGTGTGCAGACTTAGTCAGCCGATCCACAATCACCCAGATAGCATCAAAGGTTCGTGAATTAGGTAATCCTACCATGAAATCCAACGTGATCATATCCCATTTTCACTCTGAAATGGGTAAACTCTACAACAAACCACTCGGAACCTTATGCTCAGCCTTAATCAACGAACACGTATTGCACTTCAAAACCCAATCCGCCACATCTTTCTTCATCTCGACCCAGTGATAATATTGCTTGAGATCACGATACATCTTAGTCGCTCCAGAATGAATCAAGAACTTGCTCGCATGAGCCTCGCAGAATCTCCTGCCTTAACTCCTCTACCATGGGTACACAAACCCGGCCGCGAACAAGAATTGTCCCATTCAAAGAGACCTGATACTCAAAACCCTCTGTGATCGACACATCAACCAAATTCTGATCACCCGCCTGAGCCACTCAAATCATACTCAAAAGATCTGCCTAATCAGCCGCCTCTAAGCCCATCGGCTTCATTGAAATAACACATACCCGCAAAGTACTAATCTCGCTCACCAGCGACTCAATATCTTGCTCCCGAGCCGAATCTACACGTCTACGACTCAAAGTATCAGCTACCTGGTTTGCCTTACCAGGATGGTAAACGATATCCAACTCGTAATCTGCCAACAACTCGACCCAGCGTCTCTGTTTCACATTCAGCAACGGCTGAGTGAAAATGTGCTGCAGATTCCTATGGTCTGTAAAAATCTGAACTTTCCCACCATATAGATAGGATTTCCAAATCTTCAACGCAAACACAACAGCATCTAACTCTAAATCATGAGTAGGTTAATTACGTTCAGTACCTCCCAACTGTCTCGAAGCATACGCAATCATTCTACCCTGCTGCATCAACACATAACCCAGCCCAATCCCAGAAGCATCAGTATACACTACGTAAGGCTTACCCGGCTCGGGCAATGCCAGCACTGGTGTACTCATCAACATCTCCTTCAGTTTCACAAAGCTGTCCACGCACTCCTGAAACCAAATAAACATAACATCCTTCCCGGTCAATTTCGTCATCGACTAAGCCATACTCGCAAAGCCCTTGACGAATCTCCGATAATAACCTGCTAAACCAAGAAAGCTCCTGATCTTGGTTGCATTAGACGGTTTCGGCCAATCCCTGATAGCTTAGCCGGATCCACAGAAACTCCATCTGCAGAAACAATATGGCTCAGAAAACCCATCTCTCTATGCCAAAAACTGCACTTGCTCAACTTAGCGAAAAGCTTCTGGTCCCGAAGCTTCTCTCAAACTAACCGCAAATGCACCTTGTGCTCCTCTGGACTCTTCGAGTAGACCATAATATCATCAATAAAGATAAACATGAAGACATCCAAGTACTCCTGAAATACGCCGTTCATCAACTGCATGAATGCTGCCAGCGCATTAGTCAAACTGAAAGGCATAACCACAAACTCGAAATGCCCATATCAGGTCCTAAAAGTTGTCTTCCAAACATCAACCTCGTCGATCGGAATCTGATGGTAATCCGATGCCAAGTCAATCTTGGAAAAGCAAGTAGCACCCCTCAACTGATCTAGCAACTCATCAATCTTCGGAAGAGGGTACTTGTTCTTCACACTGACCCGGTTAAGTCTCCGGTAATCGATACATAACCGAAAACTACCATCTTTCTTCTTCACGAACAACATCGGCGCTACCCATGGTGAAGTACTCGGACAAATAAAACCCTTACCCGCCAAATCTTCTAACTGCTTCTTCGGCTCTGCCAACTCTGCTGGAGCCATCCTGTAAGGTGCCTTGGAGATAGGCTTACTCCCGGGCTTTAACTCAATCGTGAACGGATCGAACTGAGACGGCAATAATCCATGTAACGACTGAAAAACATCCTCGAAATCCCAGACAACCTGAAACTCACTCACTGCAACCTTACCAATAGACTCGGCCATAGAAATTATTGCCAAATAAGCCTCGCATCCATGCTCGATCATCTGCACTGCCTGAACTGCAAAAATCACGAGACTCCCAGAAGTCGTTCTTACTCCCTGAAACACCAACCTCTCTGCATCCCGTTCGAAGCCCACTCTGTCTCGGAAATAATCTAGATGAACTCTGTAGACCGACAACCAATCCATCCCCAGGATAACGTCGTACAACTCCACCGGACTAATCACCAAATCTGCTGACATTTACTGCCCAGCAATCTGAACATCAACTGCTCTAGCACGGCCCGAAGTAGCTAGGAATCCACCTCCAGCCACTTTGACAAAACCCTAACGCTCACCAGCACTGCTATGGATGCCACTGCTCTCTATATGCTGCAGGGTAATAAAGCAGTTGCATACTCCAGAATCGAAAAGCACATAAGACTCAAAACCTCCCACTAAAAAGGTCCCTACACAATTCACATGCGTTGAGAACCCTACTAGACTATAAATAGCAAAAAACAAAAACAAACAATAATTCACCAACTAAAGAATTTACGAAGTATGAGTCTAGGATTTTATATGTGATCGATGCGCCACTATGCTGCCCCACCTCGCCCGGGGTATAGACTCGCGGTGCTGGTCCAATCAGGCTCAACAGTTTCACTACCGCTAGGTGCGCCACTAGCTGAACTGCAGCAACAGTTATCTGCGGAAACTTAGGACACATCGACATGATATGCCCTGCTTCCCTGCAGTGGAAATGCACACTCGAATCCGCCTACTGTGACTACTGCTGATGGTCACCCTTCCAAGGGCAACTCGATAAACGATGCTCAACACTGCCGCATCCATAACACGCTCCGCCCCTCGAACTCTGGCTGGGCCTGGAATTACCATCAAACATTCGTTTCTGACCATGCGTAGGCTTGCCGCCTTTGCTGGAACCAGAACCGAAACTACCCTACTGCCTCCTCGGCTGAGCAACAGGAACAACTGCGGCTGGAACCAATGTAGCTGACTGACCTCGTAGGTCCTCCTCAATACCAGTAGCCACCTCTACCAACTTCGACCTCGAGGTGTACTCGGTCACTCTACATTTGGTCTGCAAATCCGGTCATAGTCCCCGCAGGAACTTCTGGACCTACGCCCGCTGATCCTCCATGCCCATATCCGATAGACAAGTAGCCTACTGAACTCGGCGTCGTACTCTCAAACAGTATGATCACCCTCCACTAGCTCTACGAACCTCGTCCTGAGACGATCTAGAGCCTCCTGAGGAAAGTACTGAGCGTTAAACTCGGTCACAAACTCCCCCCAGGTCCATGCTGCGCCAGGCCTACTGAGACGATCTAGAGCCTCCAAAGCTCTCCACCAAGCGTGAGCATCACCACTGTAATAATGAACTGCCAACTCAACCTTGAACTCCTCACGACAAAGAACCAAGTGAAAATTACGCTCCACTCGCAAATGCCACTCATCTGTATCCTCAGGGCTAACACCACCCGAAAAGAAAGCAGTACTCATCTGATGCATCTGACTCACCATCTAAGGTAAAACGAACGCACCTCGGCTGCACCTCTGCCACTGGAGGCACCACTGGAGCCTGAACAAGAACTACCACTGGAAACTACTCCAACGACTGCGCCATAAAGTCCTCCATACGCTCCCGGCGATCCTGAGCTGAAGCAGCACCAACACCTGGGCGTAATCCTCTGCCAGCCATACAAGCGCCCCTCCTGACGCCCACAACACTCTCACTAGCGTTACCACTGGCCTCGCCCTCGGATCCCACCTGATGCGTAGGAGTCTCTGACACATACGTAGCACTAGATTTAAACAAACATTTACATTTTCAAAAAAGTGATCATCAACAGTAAAAAATGCTTAAGTTTTGATAAGAAAAAAATCTAATTGATTTCAAGTCAATTAGTATTTTTAGGTCTAAAGAATTAGTTATTTATCTAACTATTTATCATTAAATATATTAAAATTGTATATCGGAGTGTGGGCCTACGGGCCGAGCGTGGACGTGGAGCCCATGGATAAGATGGTTGGGGCGTTACAAGTGCTATCAGAGCAAACCCTGACAACTGTGTGAATCGGATTGTCAGGAGTAATGATCTTGGTATGCGTAACGAGGACGTTGTGATATGTTAGTAAGGGTGATTGTGATACTCCGGTTTCAGGGCATATGCGATATATGCAGAGAGGCGGAAAAGAATTGATTTGGCTACCTATATCACCAAAGTGCACTTATCTTGAAACAACCAAGCTTTTTATTTTTTTAAGCTAAACATTTCTACTGCGGAAAAACATAATCATTTAAACCAACAGAATAACAAACGATTTCACATCACAATCCAATACATACCACCACAGCAACATCACAATCAATAACAAACGATTTCACATCAAACAATCACCAAAAACTCATCAATTATCTTCATCGCCTAGAAACCAATGGTCACAACTCACTCGGATTATTAGGAAACACAAATGGGGGTTCGGATGAGACAAAAACAGCACGACCAGACCTCTAAAACACATGAATCACCAAGACACCGCAAGGAATGGCTCTAGAACTCGAAAGATACGGTTTCCACAGAACTTCTTTGTAATAACTCTCTCAAAACACTTATCTCTCACACAAATCTCTAAAAACAGAACCTTTCTCTATTGTAGCTCGCGGCCACCGATAACACAATCTTATATACGCAAACCTAGGGCTTAACTCCTTTACACCGAACCAAAAATTGTAATAAAAAAGTTAATTACTCGGTTCAGAAAATGTAAGTGTCGAGCGACAGCACTCCTTGTGTCGCTCGACACGACCACCAAAATCCACATTTCTGGTTTGCGGATGTTACATATCTCTTCGGTCACAGATCTTTAAAGAACTCCAGAGTTAAGCGTGCTTGAGCTGGAATAGTTTCAGGATGGGTGACCTACTGGGAAATCATTTTCCAGTACCGTGTGAGTGAGGTCAAAACACGGCAAAAGATCGCGTGCTGATTCGCAGGGTTAGTAAACATGACTTCCGAGCCTCCCGGACTAACACACTGATCGGTGGGGAGTGTAGACCCACGGGTCGAGAGTGGACGTGGAGCCCATGGATCGGGGCGTTACAACACAACCGCATCCCGGGATTTTAAAACTTTCTTAGCAGAAATTGTTTGGAGCACGAATGCAAAATGGACAGAAACTATTTAAATGGATTTGGGGTACTAAATGTGTTATTTTTCTAGAGTCATAAGCCCAATTTGGTTAATTATTATTAAAGCCTTGAAACTAATTAACCTTAGACTAATGATTCTAGCTAATCATTCTTTTGCCGTCAACTAGGAAAAGAAAGAAAATTATATTACAACGTAAAAGAAAGAAGAAGAAAAAAAAGGAGACGAGCAAAGAGAGCGTGAGAAAAGTGTTGTCGAGATTCAATAGGGTCGAGCCATGGTGGTGGAGATGATCTCCGACGGTGATGATGGTGGCGTAAACCACGTTGTAGAAGTGGAGGAGAGTCCACCGGGGAAAAAGATTAGAGGTGAGTCAAAGAAGATTCTCAAGAAGGCAAATCTGTCTTGTTTCGGAGAAGAAGATAAACAGACTGAAGACCTGGTTAGAATCAAGTGAGATTTTATGGGTAAGTAGCCAACTCTCTGATCTAGTAATATTCGAAAGAAGTTTGTCAATCGGAGTTGTGGTTTGAAAGTTATTGGTGTTTAACTGGGACTGATTTGTGCAGAGTGAATATGCAACCAGGCTAGTTTGCAGATGTTTTCCGGCTAAGTCCGGAGGAACTAGAGTACGATATGGATGTTATTGTAAAGAGCTTGATCTCTAGTTTCTATTGAATGTTTCCGATCTCAAATCTAAGGTAAGGTCCATCCACAAATCATTCTCAAATTTGAGGCAAAATCAATGTTTCTGAACCCTGAATGTTCCAGTTTCAACTTGCTGCATTTGGAGGACGATAACTATTGCATCGGTGAACCTATGGTCGTATAAATGGTTTCTTACGAGAGAGGACATGTAAAAGAAGCTATAAACGTTTGGGTCATCTTAATCAGAGTTATATTATGGCTACGGTGGCTTTTGCTTGCGGCGCAAGAATCATGAGAAGTTGAAGCTACAAATTCTAAATCAGTTTCCTTGCAGTCACTTTGGAGGTCTGTTTGGAGGAACATATCAAGTCTGACCGCACTGTAATTTTGTGGAGTTGTTCATGACAGTATGAACTTTGAAATCAATTTTTGGATCGACAAATAAACAGTTAGTTTGTCTGTTATTAATGTCTTTTAAAGCATGATTAATGCAGATTTGTTCGACGTCAATGTTATTGAGTTGCAATGTGTTTGGCATGTTGTGGATAAGTATCCCATTTTGTTGATGGTGTACAGGTTTGGTGCCTCATGGATTGATCATGGTGGATGGTTATGGTTTACTGTTATTCATCCACGACGCAGATGAGAGGAAACTAGAGAATTTTTGAAAAATCTCCAAAATAATCCACAGCAGAGCTTCATATCTGGTGAATTTTTTCAAAGAATTGAGGAACCCACAAAATAAATCAAGTTTTCAACAAATTCAAGTATCAAATCCTATAACCTTAGCTTAAATAATTTCTCTCTTATACATTACACACTCTTCCTCCTTAAACACAAAAACATCAAACACAAACACAAACACAAATTTCGTAACTTGAGATATAATGAAATAAACTTTCCATCCATCACGAACTGTATAAGAAGCCATGTACATATTATCATGGACAATGCATCTTGGATAGACTATCATGGATCGTCTTTCTTGAAGGAACTAAATTGGACCAAACAAAAATTTCAATACAAGATTTGGTCGTGGATAATATATGATCAGTTTTCTGCAGAAGAGTGATTGACAATTTGACACAAAGATTGAGGAAACCCACAAAATAAACTAAGTTTATATCAAATCCTATAAACTTATACCAAAGAACACCCATGACTCTGAAATCCGATTCGATCCCGTCAACTCTGAAAAACCCAATCAAAACGGGAGATTCAAACGAAGCTTTGATAGTAGAAGGTCAAATAGGTGAGAAATAGAGTGACGAGAAAGATGAGACCGAGTATAAGGCAACGCCATCACGAATTTCGATCTAAGATAGGAAATTGGAGGTGAGGAAATAGATGTGTGATCGTGTGGTTTTCGATTTATCGGCGTCGGATTCACCGGAAAGAGAGAGATCGGCGTTGGAGTTTTGTGTGATTGAGAATTGGAGAGTACAGAGATCGGTAAATGAAGGGAAGGACAGTTTTGGAATTTAGAGAAAATAAACATGGGATAAGTATAGTTCCCGTAGAAAGTATGTTCTTATGAAATAAGTTGTAAAAAAAAGTGTCTTAGAGAGTAAGTATTCCTTTTTAAAATGGAAAATAAGATGCAAAATCATCGAAACTAAATAAATCCCCCAAAATTTTAAAATCCAGCCAAATTCTCGAATGACCCTCAAATTTCCAACATATAGATCCAAACTATAACGTATACATTTGATATCACATAATTTATACAAGATATGCGTGAGCTAATTGTATTTGGAATCATGTTGGATGTAAAAACAAAACTTAATTTGAAAACTATATATTTTACCAAGAAAAAGAAAAAAAAAATCACGTTTTTTTTTTTTTTTGTCAACAATTCACGTTATTATAATATAGGAAAAGATGTAATTATACAAAGAAAATAAAATACTATTTTTGTATCACCATCATCCTGCTTGTATAATTCTCTCTCATCTTGCTTCCCTCGCTCTGTTTCTCTCCTCTTTCCCTACATTTCCAATAACTCATTTACAACTCTCTCTCTCTCTCTCTCTCTCTCTCTCTCTCTCTCTCTGAGAATGTCGGCGGCAACAATCGGCGAACACATCAGACTCCGACGAGCTAGGAACCGTCATCTCGAGAGCGACTATGATCCGCCGCTTACCCACGTCGTTCTTCCGATTTCCCAACCGAATCGCTTCTGTAACTCCGCAATGTCTTCCTTCTTTCTCCTCCCGACTTGCTCCAACGAACCCACGAGTAAGAAACCTCAAACGGCGTCGTTTCGAGGGATGGGCTGCACCGCCGCAGCGGCTCAAGAGGTTTCTGTTCCCTCCGTGATTCGCTCCTCCGCAGATTGGGATGCGAGAATCAGAAAGGATAAGAAGAGGAAGAAGAAGAAGAAGGAAAGCTACGATGATGGTTCCTTAAGTGGGGCTAGAGACGTCGCGATTCCAGATGTTTGGTGCGGTCCAGGATTAGGGTTCTCGACTGATGCGGTGGTTGTTCGATTGGTCGATCCTCCTGTCGTGTCGGTTCCTCCCAGAAGGAAAATTCCGTCATTGCGTCACAAAATTGATGTGGATAAGAACGATTCTAATCAGACGGAGGTAAATGTGGTTGCTTTATGTCCAGTTTCAGTGAATTTTGAGTATTTGTTGATGAATTATTAGTGATTTTTGTTTTAGCAATTGGTATGGTTTAGGCATATACTGTTTGGAGCGGTTGGAGCTATAGTAGTTGTAATAGCCCTATGCTAGTTGCTGGTTTGGATTTTCTTTACCAATCACAAGGGTCTATTATTAGGTTTTGTTCTCATGTGTGGATAATAAAGAAAATGTTTTGTTTCATGTGTGGTCCTCTTGAGTTTGATAAGCAATAAACAAATCAGTAAATTGAGAACTCTAGTTTGGTTTGAGAATGGAATCTTATCATCCTTTTGTCTGGCTTGGTTGGAGGAAGCATGGTTTAGCTTAGGGGAGGTCTTGGATCATGTTTTGTCTGAATTTCTTTTCATTCAGTTTCTAAATGATTCTTTTGATCAAGAAATTGCATTGCCTTAGAGGGCTTGAGAATTAGGTAACCATCATTTTGCGTAATGTTTGAACAATGATAACACAATGTTACAAATGTCCGCAGGGTTCGTCTGTTTCTGTTCTTCCCAGGCGGTTTCTCAATCAAGAATCTCATTCCCACACTTTTTTGAACTCTGATTCAACGTTTATGACATCATCACGCGCTGAACCAACCTTGTTCTCAAGTAGATCCCATGGCCATCTTCGACGCCCATACCCTGATGATCTTACCGAGGTAGAATGTTCATGCCAAAAAGTTGCCTTACGAAGTGATCAAACTTGCACTCATTGAATGCTGGCTTCTTTCTAAGAGATTTTATAGGTTCCCGTTGAGTCATACATATTCCAGTTACTGATAACGGGGACGCTAATACTGTAATATTTGGTTAAATACTTTCTCCGGTGGTGTTAAGCTGTTTTGGGTGGCTAATATCAGTGACTAAGTTGAAGAACTAAAATGCAGCTATTGTAGTCATGTTAAACAACAAAATCTGCTCTTCACTGCAGATGATGATGCTCCGGAATGGATTTGTAATGGGAAGGATGACAGATTCGCGCGATCACTTGCACGACTTGAGACTCGATGTTGATAGTATGTCATATGAGGTATGTTTCTCAAAACCTATTGAGAAAAACGCTTATACTTTCATCCTCTCGACTTTATTAAGTGTGTTTGCTTATATCTACACAGCAACTTGTAGAGCTTGGTGATCGAATTGGCTATGTAAATACTGGACTAAAAGAAAGCGAGATACGTCATTGTCTTGGGAAAATCAATCTCTCAGAATCTCATACCCTTGCTGATAGAAAATGCAGCATCTGCCAGGTAAAAAGTCCAGACTGAGTCACAAATGATCCATATCTTGTAAAAACTTGAGAAATATTATTGCTTGTAGGATCATGATGAGTATGAGAGAGAGGGTCAGGTAGGGAAACTGGACTGTGGACACAGCTTCCATGTCCAATGTGTGAAACAGTGGTTATCGAGGAAGAATGCTTGTCCGATCTGTAAAAAGACAGCATACGTCAAGCTTTAAGACAGCTGTGCGCTTTGGCTGGTTTCCGATATCTCAAACATTTTCATTTGACTGTTGTATAGATCTGAATCATCTTGACAATTGATTCATATTTCTTGTTTTTGGATTTAGCAATCATCATAGTAAATGTATGTATTCCCATGTCTTATTTTCTTTTATTTATATGATTAAAATACTGTTTCTACGACTAGAGTTGTAGTCAATATTTTGGTCTCCCAATGCAACTTGATAAAAGATGTGAAAGATACCAGAATGTCTAGAAAACAAAGGAAACAAAAGAAAACGTTTGTTTGATGCAGAGGTTTTGGTAAATTGTTTGAAGTCAATATCACATATGGAGTCTATATTGGTTGAGGCTTTCTCATAACTCTTTCAGTAGCCTCGAGAAATCACTGCAAGTTGTCGTGCATGGATTGAATCAAATTCTCAAAAGGTGTTGGGGAAGGGGGTTGTAATCTCATAAGGTGCTCATAAAATAAATTTTTTTTTTTTGGTTTGTCAATATATGTGGTTAAATATAATTAACACGGTAATATAACGAGAAAAAACACGGTAGCCCAGTGGCCCGCGCACCCGCGTGTGACCCGCGACCTGGGTTCGAATCCTCTTCCGCGTAGTACTACTGGTACTACTGGTACAAATGGGGGATTTTTTGCGGACAACTGGGACTACTAGGACAACTACAACTGGTACAACTGAGAGGTACAACTAGTACAACTACAACTAATAGAACAACTGGGACAACTGGTACAACTGGGACAACTGGTACAACTAGATTCATTAAGGGTAAAACGGACTTTTCAACTTCTCAACACCTTGTAGATTAAATGAGCACCATAGAGATTACAACCCCCCTACTTAACACCGTTTGAGAATTTGACTCGCATGGATTTCACTTTGATTTTGGTTCAAATTCACTGCAAGGACTCTGTCCTCAATGGATTTGTAACTCTGCATGGTTAGACTTGTTACATCTTTCCAACAACAGTCTCACCGGCTCCATATATTCCTTCATGTTCCAATGATTCTCTTACGTATATGAATCTAAGAAAAAACGAGTTTACCGGACTTCTTCCATATGTCTGTATCCATTTGATAGAGACAAACCGTAATTGTATTTCACAATTGAGAAATTACACAAAATCAGCTAATTATTCTCTATCCTTGAGCCTATTTCCTAACACCACGTTCTGGACAATGTTCCCAAACAGTGGATAAGAAACTCTAATGAATGCAGAGACTCCATTTATATACTATAAAGCTCTTTACAATTTGTTACTGCAACAATTAATCTCTAACTAACTAACAAATTCTCTGCCACCTCATCCATTGTTGATTTTTTTTTTTAATTGAATGTCAAATTTATTCAAAGACAACTTTTTTGCATCTAGTGCATCATTAGGCTAAGGATTTGAGATAAAAAAAAAAACTTTTACATTGGAAAAAGTATCATCTTGAAGCAAACATGCATCCATCCCGTACTCTAACCGACGATCACCCATATCTCGTATTGTTGATAATCTATTCCGAACTTGCTTATCAATTAACTTGACTAAGTGTGTTGTCGTTAGAGAGGACTCCCCATGTAGCCTATTGTTTCGTCTCGCCATATAGTATGAAGCGTAGTTTGAAACACGAGTCGCGTCAAGAATCGAACGGTTTCGTCGTGAGTATCATCCACTAGTGGCTCCAATAGATGGTCCCACACAGTTAAGTGCCTATTTTCGAGAAGATTCCGAGTCAAATTCCCCCAAACCTCCTCCGAGAATCGACATTCAAAATAAAGATGATTTCGAGTCTCTCCATTGTATTGGCAGAGACTACAAGCACTATTAGCTCCCACGTTCCACTTAAGCATACGATCTCCTGTAACTAACCGATCATGAATCGCAAGCCATAAATGAAAAGCATATTTTAGTATATTGTGTGAGAACCACAATCCTGTCCACCATACCTTAATGGGCTTTTCAACTCTAATTTGTGTACATGTATCTTTTGAATTAAACCAGGGACGAAACTTATCTTCTCGTTTTCTCCATAATATCACATCCTCACCAACTCCATCACCCTTTCTCCATTGTTCTTCAATGACTAGTTCGATAACATTGTACGCCTCTAGTCTGTGGTTTCGTCGACGATGGGTTTTCAATGCTAACTCCACTATTGTATGTATAGGAATACCTAAATATATATCCTCGTGTTCGTGTAACGTCCAGTAACTAACCCATACATCATACCAAAATAAAGTAACGCCTCCTTTTTTACCTCCGTTTTTAAGAACATACGGGCCATCTCTCGGTATTTTAGTAACTTTCTCCACATCCAAGACCCAAGAGACGAATTATTGATGCTCCGAAAAGGTCCCTTGCGAATTAGATAGCAATGTACCCAATTAACCCATAACGAGGAACAAACATCCATTAGTCGCCAAATAAGTTTCAAGCAACATACTTTGTTAGCTTCCACAAGGGCTTTAAACCCAAACCACCTTGCCTTTGGCGTGCAAACCACATTCCACGCAATCTTCGCTTTACGAGTGTTAAGTTCTAGCCCGGACCAGAGAAAAGCTGAACAGAGCTTATCAATTTCATCAAGACAAGCTTCCAGTAATCGAAACGCTGGCATCCAAAAGTTGGTAAGGCTATGAATTACCGACCCTATTAGTTGAAGATGGCCCTCAAATGATAGGTAACGAGATGTCAAACCACTGATCCTTCCTCGAATCTTTTCAATCAAAGGAATGTAGTCTTGAGTTGTCATCCTTTTCGTCAAAAGTGGAAGGCCCAAGTACCTAATAGGAAGAGTTTCACTATCAAATGGGAATTGGTCAAGAATCGTATCCTTAATCTCATCGGCTACAGCGGCCATATAAATTGTAGATTTTTCAAGACTAATGTTGAGACCAGAGAACTTTGCAAACTCAGTAAATACAACAAGTATTCCCTCAATAGAGCGCTTTGTTCCATAAAGAATACCAACAAATCGTTGGCAAAACACAGATGTGTGAGTTTCACGTTCTTGCAGTTAGGGTGGTATCCAATTCTGTTATTATTCGCAGCCTTATCCAGCATTCGAGAGAGGACATTCATGCTAATTACGAAGAGATAGGGAGATAGAGAGCAACCTTGGCGTAATCCTCTTTAACTCTTGAAAAACCCAGCTAATCCACCATTCACTTGAACCGAAAAAATGGCCGTAGTAACACATAGATTGATCCAATGTATAAACTTATCCTATAGTGCCTTAAGAGATAACATCAGGAAAGGCCATTGGACGGAGTCAAAAGCTTTTGAGATATCAATCTTGACTAAGCATCGTGGGGATATAGTTGATTTGTGATAGTTCTTAACCAGCTCAGAAGCAAGAAGCACATTTTACATCAACAACCTATTCTTAACGAACGCAGATTGGTTAGACGTATTAGAGATACGAAGAGATACGATAGAGATTAGTCAAGATTCCTATTACACTGATTTAGGACCTTCCTTAGTTAGACTCTTCTTCTCTCTTGTATAAAGCCTCACTTGTATCCTCTGTGTAAAAATATAATAACGTTTCCTTATATGGTATCAGAGCCATAGCGATACCCTATTTTTTTAGCCGCCTCTCTTCTTCTCCACTCTCATCTCTCTAAGCTTCCTCTCTAATGGCTGCCACAGCAGAGACTGTCGACAATACCACTTCTCTTCTCCACATCAACATGACCAACATCACCAAACTCACATCAACAAATTACCTCACTTGGAAAATTCAACTCCATGCTCTTCTCGATGGTTACGACCTCACCAGCTACATCGATGGCGTTACACAACCACCACCAATGACGATCACAACCAACAATGTCTCGGCTCCTAATCCAGCCTACACAAAGTGGAAGCGACAAGATAAGCTTCTCTACAGTGCTCTCCTAGGCACGCTCTCCCCTTCCATTCAAGCTTTTGTTACAAGAACAACGACATCGGCAGAGATATGGAAATCCGTGGCCTCTACATATGCTAATCCAAGCAGAGGGCACATCTCTCAACTAAAACAGCAATTGAAGCAATGTTCCAAAGGAAATAACACGATTGATGAATACCTCCAGCTACCACTATCCGTCTCGTTCTCGATGTCGCTGTGAGCAAAGGGTGGCCAATTCAACAATTAGACGTTAACAACGCCTTTCTTCAAGGAACTCTCACCGAAGAAGTTTATATGGACCAACCACCGGGCTTTATTAATCCAGACAATCCGACTCACGTTTGCAAACTCAACAAAGCTGTCTACGGTTTGAAACAAGCACCAAGAGCGTGGTACATCGAACTCAACAGCTTTCTTACCAGCCTTGGCTTCACGAATTCTCTTGCCGACACATCTCTTTTCGTTCTTAAAAACGGTCTCAATTTGTCTACTTACTGGTGTATGTTGACGATATCCTTGTCACAGGAAATAGTACCGCAACCATTAACCGTATCCTTTAACTCCTTGCCGATCGATTCTCCATCAAAGATCCCGAGGACCTACACTATTTTCTCGGCCTCGAAGCTCATCGAACCGCTGTTGGCCTCCATCTCTGTCAACGCAAGTACATACTCGACCTTCTCCATGCCTATGATATGACACATGCCAAGCCTGTAACAACTCCGATGGTTGTCTCACCGAAGCTCAAACTTCACTCCGGTACTAGTCTCTCGGATCCCACGAAGTATCGGAAACTTGTCGGCAGTTTACAGTATCTTGCGTTCACTCGTCTCGACATCGCTTTTGCTGTTAACCGTCTATCACAGTTCATGCACCAACCAACAGTTGATCATTGGCAAGCTGCGAAACGGATTCTTCGTTACCTTGCAGGAACTCTTGCACATGGCATCTTCTACAAGGCACACAATCCACTTCACCTTCAAGCGTATTCGGACGCCGATTGGGCGGGAGACTCAGACGATTACATCTCCACAAATGCTTACATCATTTATCTCGGACAACATCCGATTTCTTGGACTGCCAAGAAACAAAAAGGAGTCGCACGTTCTTCTACCGAAGCCGAATATAGAGCTGTCGCCAATACCGTCGCCGAAGTTCAATGGATATGCGACATACTCACTGAACTTGGCATCACACTCCACACACCACCGACAGTTCATTGCGACAACATAGGTGCAACGTTCCTTTGTGCCAATCCTATCTTTCATTCCCGCATGAAGCACAGCGGACTTGATTATCACTTCGTCCGCGGACACATTCAACGTGGAGCTCTTCGAGTTGATCATATCAACACTCGGGACCAGCTAGCGGATGCCCTCACCAAACCTCTACCTCGTGCTCGCTTCATCGATCTCAGGCACAAGATTGGAGTGACTTCGCCCCCTCCATCTTGAGGGAGCATATTAGAGATACGATAGAGATTAGTCAAGATTCTTATTACACTGATTTAGGACCTTCCTTAGTTAGACTCTTCTTCTCTCTTGTATAAAGCCTCACTTGTATCCTTTGTGTAAAAATATATAATAACGTTTCCTTATAAGACGATATGAACTGTGTGAGTTCCAGCTTAAGTCTATTTGCTATAAGTTTTGAAATAACTTTGTACAAAACGTTGCAACATGAAATGGGTCTGTAATCTTTCATTTCCTTTGCCTTGGGTATAAGAGCTAGGATCATTGCATTGATCCCCTTGGGGAGGAAACCTTTATCAAAGAATGATTGAACTGAAACTACCACATCAGGTCCGACAATAGCCCATGATTCTTTGAAGAATTCTACCGTGTATCCATCCGGACCCGGTGATTTATTGCTCGGCATAGCAAAGACCACCGCCTTTATTTCATGTTTCGTCACAGACTTAGCTTTGCAGCATCCACATCACTACATTCAAACTTCAACAACTCACTTAGGTACTCAACAGATGTCCCTATGTAATTCTCGATTCGATGAGAAAGAAAGTTTTTGAAATAAGCCTCTACTTCTCTCTTTATATATCCATTCTTGGCTTCTCCTCTCTTGTTTGACTCTTCTCCTTTCTTCTAGTAAATGATCTCCATGGTTTGGCTCTACCCCCATGCCACCGAATTACGCTCACTAGACATCAGCCACAACCGGTTGGTTGGGAAGCTTCCAAAATCTATAATCAATTGTAGCAAGTAGGAATTCTTGAATTTGAAAGGAAACAAGATCAAGGACAAAGTTTCCATTTTGGTTGCAGACTTGCAGTCTTTGGGATCGTTAACAAATATCCGTTAAGCCTATCTTTCTCTAAGCATTTGGGATGTGTGTAGTCCTGTAACTTGTTCGTCAAATGTTGTAATTTTTCTGTTTAAAGGTTTTAAAATAAACATTGTTGGTGTAATTGTAACGTTCTCACCTTTTTTTAGTACGTACAAGAATTCGGACCACATTACCGTAAATACAAACCACATATCATTAATTAAATTTTTTGTTTCTAAAATTTTGTATGCATTATTTGTCTCTGAAGTAGCAAAGGAACTCAAATCTCTTGCAGAATATTTCAGGGCATAAAGACCGTTTTGGGGTCCATAGACAAGAACACATCGCATAAATCTTATCCAAACGAGTTTTACATCGAATTAAAGTATTTAGGACTTGCTTTTAAACATTTAAGAAAAGGACATAATAAAAACATTCTTCTTTTACATTAAGTAAGAAGAAGCCCTCAACTTAACATCTCGAATTTCGACAAGTTCTGAGATTCTTGGCAATTTCGGAAAATTTCATTATTACTTGCCGTTGGTTTTGCCTAGAGACGTGAAGTTCAATCTGCGGACAACAAGGAGCAAACAAACGTTGTCAAATCCGATTTGCAGATTCAAATGAAGTATATAAACACAAACCACTTACTTGATTATCGGCTTTCGCTGTTGGACTGAAGCTCTATGTGTCACCTCGGGCTGCCGCAATGGAAGAACCTTTAAGAGAAGAAATATCAGACAAGAACAAGATCAAGAGAACAGTTCAAGTATCGAAATTGATAAATAAATAAAAACAAACCTCGAGTTCTTCCACTGCTTCATTGGAGAACGGTGACCCATTTAAAATAGTCGCTTCGAATGGAGGTATCGTAGCAGTAGTAGCAGCCGGGACTGCATCTTTATTAGAATTCTGATTACCGAAATCAAAATTGTCTTCAAGCTCCTCAATTTCTTGACTAGGAGCTTGAGGAGTTGATATCTTCTCAATCGGAAAACTCTCTGGTGGATCCTTACTAAAACCAACAACATTCTCTGGTGGATCCTTGTTTATAGGATCAGATTTGCCGTTTGTACAATAATCTTTCATAGGACTTGAACAAATGGACCCAACAGATGGATCCGGGCTCCCGCCTTCACAATTCTCTACAGGCACTAAAACAGCGACGTGTTTTGAGATCCTTAACTGGTCGGTGAGATCCTTAACATCATCTCCCCATTTTCTCTTCTTCCCATCTCCTGGACTGTTAGAACCAGCTTTACTTTCAGAACTCATTTCACTAACGGAAGCTGTTGCATTTTGAAGACGAAATTTTATGTTCTGAACGGCGTTTGCTGTCCCAGGTTCCTTTCGAGGTATGTGAAGGTCTAGTTCCACCTGGAAACACAAAACTGGGTAAGCTTCTCCGCTTTATATGGCTGACATTAATCTCCATCCCGGGAATCCACAACATGTAACCGTTAACAGTGTGTTTAAACTCCCCAACGGTTCTTCTGATATCAAATTGCTCGCCTTCTGCTGCTGGAACTCCTTGTTTGCGTTGCAGACCCATGAAGTAAGAGCAGTTCAGTGGCCGGGATGCGTCTTGAAAATCATGTGGATGAGGGTGGCATTGAAGCATGTTATAAGTATGTCTCTCAATCTAAAGAGTACGATGTGAATATCAGAGTTAATAATCTGTGATTATATATAGAATTTTACATCAACTGAGAATAACCAAAAGTTTCACCTTCAGTGTGAGTTGTCTGAGACGTGACTCAACCCAGCCTTTCCATTTTCTTAGATCATCGACATTAGCAGCAGCAATGTCGATCTGAAGATAGTTTTTATACGCTTCAAAGAATGCAAACGGCTCAAAAAGGGTATCCCAGTCAGCTTTGTTTGCTTCCATAGCCTGCACCACATCATCCGATTGTTTTAAAGTCAAATAATCTGCACAGAAGCCAAAACCAGATTCACTATCTAAATCTTACCTCGCATATGTCTTTGCCTCTCTGAAACTCTCCTGTCATAATCCGTAAAGTACTCACAGAGACATTATAACTGGAGTTCATACAAGGATAAGCGGGAGTAATGATGGGCATTATGTGCATCCGGTCCTTTGGGTTTCTTCTAGGATCCCAAACTTGAAGACCAAGGGATCCTTCATCCATAGAACAAAGAAGAACAGGATTCGGCCAACGCCATTGAGTGTAGACCCTAAAGAACCGAGATGCTAACATATTTGGGAGGGCGTTAGGGTAAAGTTGACATATCCTAGCTACAAGCAATGCCCAGTTTATACCACCAAGAAATCCAGAGACCTTGTCAGAAAGAGACTTGACTTCAGTAACATGAAAGTGACAAACATAATAGAGTAAAAGAGCTCTAGAGAAGAATTCTCCATACATTAGAGTATACTCCACGTCGCTTGGCCCAAAACCGCATGCATCTTAACGTTGTCCTGAAATGCTGCTCATAAACAAAACATAGATTCCAACTAATAAATCCTACGGATGAATTATAATCTTTTGTAAAATTAAGAGATGGATCCTAGCGACAGCAAAACCTGAATGTTAGGAACTAGCCGCAAGATCTGGTCAGTAACTCTACAACCATTGAGGCTTCGAACAGTTTGCTCATCAGCATTTTGTAGAATGGAATCCTGTGATATATCTAAGTCCTACACCATTAACATCAGACCAAGAACACAATTAAGTATCCATAGAACCCGAGCACCAGATTCATTTATTACATCCATTCAAAATCATGAACAAATTCAAAAAAGTTGTGTAATAGCACTGTAAATCAAGAATTACCTCGGGAATAACCCAGAGTGGAAGTTGTGCATAAAGGAGATCTATGGAAACTCCGTTAAGTTTGAATCCCATCAATGGAACATGAGCATCAGGAACAGGGTGCAGCTCAGTTACTTCAGGCATTTCCGACAGCATTCTTGTAGCTCACCAAAAAAATCACCCTAATGGCAATATAAACAAGGAATATTCAACTCAATACATGGACAGAAGATAGATCCAGGCCAACGTATATATGCAAGAAAGTTAGTAGTACTTCTCTAGTTGCATGTCTAGGTCCCACACATAATGTGTCTATATCGGCACCAGGTCCATGTACCTATTTGAAGATGTAAAACAAACTGTTATAGGAACACTCTGATATGCTAGAAAATGGACATTAGTAAAAAGAATCACAATTGCAAAGTAATTCTTTAGGACTCTGAAAATTTAAGAAGAAGATTTTCCCTCAAGCTACCAGTTGCAACCATTAATACAATTAAAATGACATATTCGGGACATATATAACATTGATCTCGATATGTTTGAGTCCACACAAAGAGCATGTGAAGACAAGTGGTTCCACTTCTCACACAGGAACATCTAAAGACATCAGAAAGAAAAAAGCACAGCTTTCACCAATTCACAACTTTCCCTTTCCCTCTACACCAAAGAGTTCACGATACAAGAAGAATGAGTAAAACAACGTTAATCTTCTATAGATAATTATAGTTACCCCTAGCCGATAAGAACCGAAAGTAAATATCTTTGCATTCGCCTCATGAAGCAGTTGATCATTCAAGCCTTTGGCACGGCTGATTGTTTTAATCCAAGTTTTTACAATCTGGACACATAAACAACTAAGAATTACCATGGGCTTGATGAAAAATCCGTAAGCAACAAATTTTCAGAATTCGAAAACTCTAATAAACCTGATCTAGTCTCCCCAGAACCTCCTCCCTTCTAACAGCTTCCTCCTTACTCTCGTACAATCCAACATCTTGCAAGTACTGAACAACCAAGAAATAAAAAATCAATACAGAAATAACAAGAAACATAAGAGACTAGAGCACTGAAGCATAAACAAGGCACAAGCTTTTAAGATATCAGCAAAACCTGTTCGAGCTCTTTTGTCTTGATCACATCAAGCTCCGCTGGTCCTCCCAAAGAGATAGGTTCTGTAATGCCAAACCTTTGCCCATTTTGCTGGACACTAGCCATCGATCCTACTATTATTATTATTTTTCTCAATATATCAATCAGATTCTACGATTATTTTCTTTTTTGTTCTTTCTGAATGATTCTTTGCCCTGGATGTTTCAAATAATATAAAGCTAAAAAACGAAAACTCGGAGAAAATTACTAGAAATTGTTGATGATACAGAATACAAAAATCAAAAGCTCTGCTTGATTAAAAGAAAGCAAAATAGAGAACACAGAGCACATCGAATCATACAAAAAGTAGCCAACCAGTCAGGAGTCTCTTCTCGGGAACAACCCTTAAAACCCTAATCCGAGTGACTGGTAATACAACGAACTGTAATCGAGATAGAATTGCAGAAAGTCTCGGCCTTTGAACCACCCGATTGATTGATGTGAACTGGGTCTGGTACGCTTTGTTGATCTCTCAGGCAATACGCGACGACCCACTATCAAAATTGATTTTTTTTTTCCGGCGAACTTCTACCAGAACGGAAATTCGAGAACGACGAAGGAATCTCCGATCGTATAGAGGAGATCGATAATCTCAAGAGTTTCTAGGTTTGTGACGTATGATCAAGGGGATGATCTGAACGAGATGGTGAATCGGTGGAACCAAGTAGCTGGTTGTGGAACTCTTTCTACTTGATCAGTTGATGAATCGAGGGGGATTGAGATGAAATCCAATCTGCTGGTTGTGGAACACTTTCAGATGGATCAGGGAATGGTACGAGAGTGAGGATGGATCGTGAGACGCCACAAAGCCTTATGAAGGAAGCCTTGATAAGTCTAAGAACTCAAGAGACAGGAATCACACACAATCTCTAGAACTCGGTTGGTTTTGCAATTCTTCAAGAATAACAAAAAAAGGGGGTTTTCTTTATTAATCAATGGTAAAATATACAAAGCTGAAAAGGAACCTTATAAACTGGTCCGGCAGCTGTGGCTTCTCTTGGCCGAATTTATTACAAGAAATCAAATAACTTATTCTAAGGAATCAAAATGCAGAATTAAAGAGATTACAATTCAAACTAATGTTCTGATCAGAATCACAAAGAGAAACATAAGGGATTAGTAATATATTATATAATGGAACTTACCTTTCTTACCTTTGACCGTGTGAACATGATGGGGAAAGGAAATGATTCTTTCTTGCCTTAAACGTGACTTGGTGCTGATCTTCTCTTGGTTTAATTCCCTTGGGTCTGGTTTAGGTAGATTTGATGACGAATAAGGAAACTTCTTGGTTTGCTTGTATAAGTGGCCATTCTTGATCTGAGCTTATACTTGGACCGTTCCATATGTATTCTTCATGTTGTGGAATATTGATCAGCTTGCCTTAGACCTCATGTGAGTCTTGAGTCAGTTCGTTGTGTGTAATGGTGAGCTTGTCAAGCTGGACCGTGACGTGTTCAAGTTCTTTTTGACTGATCAAACTCTCTATGGCTTTGTTGAAGTCTTCATGTAGCTTGCGTGTTCCTGATCTGGTCCTTGGTCGAAGCCTCATGGTAGGGACCTGTGGTGTAGGCTCTTTAGGTGGTTCGAGGTCCTCATCATTAAGGTTCTGACCTCAGAACTGCTTCGTCTGCATCAAAAGGAGCTAAATCCGAAACATTAAAAGTAGATGAAATGTTAAACTCACTAGGAAGCTCGAGCTTGTATGCATTGTTGTTGATGCGCTTAAGGACTTTGAATGGTCCGTCTCCTCTAGGTGAAAGCTTAGATTTTCTTTCTTCTGGAAACCTTTCTGATCGCATGTGGAGCCAAACCCAATCGCCTGGTTTGAATATAACTTCCTTTCTTCCCTTATCTGCTTGTTTCTTGTATTGAAGTGTCTTCTTCTCAATATTCTCTTTAACTTTAAGATGCAACTTCCTAACAAATTCTGCCTTGCTCTCTCCATTTTGGCTTATTTGCATATGTTGTGGCAGTGGCGAGAGATCCAATGGAGTGAGAGGCTTAAAACCATAAACAATCTCAAAAGGTGAAAGTTTAGTAGCAGAGTGGGGCACACGATTATAAGCAAATTCAATGAATGGTAAGCAATCAAGCCAATTCCTTAAATTTTTACCAATGCTGGCCCTCAATAGGGTTGATAAGGTGCGGTTTACAACCTCTGTTTGCCCATCTGTTTGGGGGTGACTTGTAGTGGAGAAGAGGAGCTTTGTTCCGAGCTTTTTCCAAAGTGTGTTCCAAAAATGACTGAGGAACTTCGAGTCTCGATCTGACACAATGGTTCTAGGTAAACCATGTAAACGTACTACTTCCTTGAAGAACAAGTCTGCAGTTTGCGTTGCATCATTGGTCTTGGCACAAGGAATGAAGTGAGCCATCTTAGAGAACCGGTCAACAACTACAAAGATGGAGTCCTTATGCCTGATTTTTGGTAAACCTAGTACAAAGTCCATAGAGATATCTACCCAAGGTAGGTTAGGAATAGGTAATGGAACATAAAGACCATGAGGATGTGACCTGGATTTAGCCTTAAGGCATGTAATACACTTGGAGCAGAACCTCTCTACGTCTCTTTTAAGATGAGGCCAGAAGAAATGTTCTACTAGTATACTCAAGGTCTTGTCTATACCAAAGTGACCCATCAACCCGCCTCCATGTGATTCTCTTAAGAGCAAGTCTCGCATTGATCCTTGGGGAATGCATAGTCTCTTGTCTCTAAACAGAAAACCTTCTTGTTGATAGAATGGTCCTGAAGCTCCTTTGTAACATCCTTTGTAGATATCTGCAAAATCTGGATCTGTTTCATATTGCAATTTAATGTGTTCAAAACCCATTACCTTTGCTTCCATTGTAGTGATTAGAGTATATCTCCGAGATAGAGCATCAGCCACTATGTTTTCTTTTCCTTTCTTGTATTTGATGATGTACGGAAAAGTCTCTACAAACTCTAACCACTTCGCGTGCCTCTTTTTAAGTGTAGTTTGCCCTCTTAGATGTTTAAGAGTCTCATGATCTGTATGAATAACAAATTCTTTCGAAAGCAAATAATGTTGCCAAGTCTCTAATGATCTTACCAAAGCATAAAGCTCCTTGTCATAGGTGGGATAATTCAAGGCTGCTCCACTTAGTTTCTCACTAAAGTAAGCTACGGGCCTCCCTCCTTGAGTAAGTACAGCTCATATGCCTGTTCCTGAGGCATCACATTCAATCTCAAAAGTTTGATCAAAGTTAGGAAGTACCAAAACAGGTGCATGTGTTAGGCTGTCTTTGAGCTTGTTAAATGCTTCTTCTTGTGCTGGACCCCATTTGAAAGCAACATCCTTCTTGATTACTGAAGTTAAGGGAGCAGCAATGGTGCTAAAGTCTCGCACAAATCTTCTATAGAAACTGGCTAATCCATGGAAGCTTCTCACATGTCCGATTGTAGATGGTGTTGGCCAATCTTGTATGGCCTTAATCTTCTCTTCATCAACCTTTAGTCCCTGAGAACTCACAACAAATCCTAAAAATACCACTTGATCAGTGCAGAAGGTGCATTTCTTAAGGTTTGCATAGAGTTGCTCTAGCCGAAGCGCTTCAAGGACTAGTTCAAGATGCTTTAAGTGGTCATCAAGACATGTACTATAAATTAATATATCATCAAAGTAGACTACTACAAACTTACAGATGTATGCCCTTAGGATATGATTCATGAGTCGCATGAAAGTGCTTGGTGCGTTTGTAAGTCCAAATGGCATGACAAGCCATTCGTACAAACCTCTCTTGGTTTTGAAAGCTGTCTTCCATTCATCACCTTCTTTCATCCTTACTTGGTGATATCCACTCCTTAGATCGATCTTAGAGAATACAGTGGCTCCATTGAGCTAATCTAGCATATCATCAAGTCTGGGAATAGGATGTCTATACTTGATGGTGATGTTGTTGATGGCCCTACAATCTACACACATTCTCCATGTTCCATCTTTCTTAGGTACTAGAAGGACAGGAACTGCGCAAGGACTCAGGCTTTCTCTAATATATCCCTTTGACATGAGTTCTTGAACTTGCTTCTCCAATTCGGTGGCTTCTTGTGGATTTACCCTATACGCAGCTCGGTTGGGTAGAGGTGCACCTGGTACCAAGTCTATTTGATGCTCAATACCTCTTATAGGTGGTAAGCCTGGTGGAATCTCCTCAGGAAAGACATCTACAAATCGTTCAAGTAGCTCTAGTATTTCTGGTGGTGGATCTTTCTCATCTTGGCCTGAAATCAATACCTCCTTAAAGACCATTAGTAGCACCGTTTCTTTCAAGTTAAGAGACTTAAGAACAGTTGTAGGTGTAACATAAAGGTTAGTCTTACTTACCTCAGATCCTTTAGCCATAACTCGTTGCATTTCATGCACTTCTTGTGGAGTAAGAGGTGCTAGGTTGTGTTTTCGGCTGTTATGAGTGAAGGTGTAGTAATTGGTTCGTCCATTATGCAGTGTCTCTTTATCAAACTGCCAAGGTCTCCCTAGAAGAATATGCCCTGCTTGCATTGGGACCACATCACATACAACTTGGTCTGTGTACTTGCCGATGTTGAATGGCACAGTGACTTGTTCGCCTATCTTTAGCTCCGTTTCATCATTGAGCCACCTCAGCTTGTAGGGATGAGGATGCTTGGTTGTTTTCAAACCTAATTTCTCAACCAAGTACTTGCTGGCTACATTAGTACATGAGCCTCCATCAATAATCAAACTACATACCTTTGAATTTATGGTGCATCTTGAGTGAAAGATATTCTCTCGTTGGACGGTTTCAGGATCAAAGAGTGCACTAAGGGCTCGTCTTACGACAAGTAGCTCTCCAACTTCAGGGTAGTTAGTCACGTCCTCTTCTGAATCCTCTTGTTCTTCTTCTCCTTCATCTTGAGACTCATATTCTCCATTAGATTTGAGAATCATGACTCTCTGGTTGGGGCACTCTCTTGCATAATGTCCCTTACCCTGACACTTAAAACAAGTAATATCACGAGCTCTAGTGTTTTGTTGGGTTTGGAACTTACCTCTGTCTGGTTTAAGTCCTTTAGAGGTATCGCCCACTGATTTGCCCTCTGATTTCTTGAATCTTGAATCCACTTCGTTAGACTTGTTGTGGTCTGAGTTGCGCTGAACTTGTGGAGTCCAAGTAGTCTTGTTTCTAGCCGAGGTTGCTTTCCTCTTTATATGTTGTTCAGCTTGGATTGCTAAGTGTAAGAGCTCATCCAAGTCGTGGTAACTCTGCCTCTCTACTTTTCTAGCAATCCTATCTTGAAGTCCATCTAGAAACTGAGACATCAATGTTTCTGGACTATCTTCAATCTCTAGCCGGTTCTTGAGGGTTTCAAACTCCTCAAAATATTCTTCTACTGATTTGTTTCCTTGAGATAGTTTTCGAAATCGCCTTTGCAAATCTCTGTGGTAATGTGATGGCACATACCTCTTCCTTAGGTGGTATCTCATGTCTTCCCAATTGTTGATTTGAGCATGTCTATGCCTTCTTCTTTCTGTAACTTCTCTATCCCACCAAGATAATGCATTCTCAGTGAGTTGAGCAGCAGCTAGTGATACTTTTCTTGCTTCGGAGTAGTGGTAATACTCGAAAATGTATTCCATTCGTCGCTCCCAGTCAAGGTAAGCATCCAGATTGATCCTCCCAGCAAACGTAGGGGCAGTGAGTTTGATGTCTTTGCCTCATTCTCTATCATAGTCATTTCCCCTATTTCTGCCTCTTTGGTGTTGTCTCCTTTGGTTGTGGTTTCCATCAGGAAGATCATCATCCGAGTCTTGCATATCATCATCTTCTTCTTGGGGGTTCCTTTGACCATTGACGTTGCGGATAGGTTCTCTGCGTGGAGCTTGGTTAGGTTCAGGAGCAGGTCGCTCGATTCTGGCTACACGGTCTCCTAAAGTATTGAGTGAAGTCTGAATGTTGGCAAGGATTGTAGCCAAGTCTGGTTGCTCTCCATTCCCAGCCATGTTGTTCCTGTGCTTACAAAACAAAAGAAAGATCAAGTGCAAAGGAAATGATAATAGCTAATAAAAACAGACGAAACTTTCTGGATATGCAAACTAGAAGTAATGATGAAATATTTTTGGGTTTTTATATGGTTTGAATGAAGGATAAACTATGCAACAACTATTTAAATGTATATGAGTGATTGTGGAAACAAAATATAAAAGAAATGCAATAATACTAATAAGTAAGCAGATTCGTTGCTAAATACGGAAACAAATAGATGGGAAATATCACGTATGAAGAGGGTTTTTTTTTTTTTTTTTTTGTATGAATCAGAATGCAAAAATGACAAACTAATGAATGATAAAATAATGAACAAAGAACGTGATCAGAAAACAAAAGTGATGAACGAAACACAAATAGGATGCAATAAAAATGATGAACCTTTTTTTTTTTTTTTTTTTTGATTTCTAGAAACTAAGAACACAAGAAAACAAAAATAACTAAACAAAAGACAAAGGGGATAGATTCACCTGATTTTCGAGCCTAGGCTCTGATACCAGATGACGTATGATCAAGGGGATGATCTGAACGAGATGGTGAATCGGTGGAACCAAGTAGCTGGTTGTGGAACTCTTTCTACTTGATCAGTTGATGAATCGAGGGGGATTGAGATGAAATCCAATCTGCTGGTTGTGGAACACTTTCAGATGGATCAGGGAATGGTACGAGAGTGAGGATGGATCGTGAGACGCCACAAAGCCTTATGAAGGAAGCCTTGATAAGTCTAAGAACTCAAGAGACAGGAATCACACACAATCTCTAGAACTCGGTTGGTTTTGCAATTCTTCAAGAATAACAAAAAAAGGGGGTTTTCTTTATTAATCAATGGTAAAATATACAAAGCTGAAAAGGAACCTTATAAACTGGTTCGGCAGCTGTGGCTTCTCTTGGCCGAATTTATTACAAGAAATCAAATAACTTATTCTAAGGAATCAAAATGCAGAATTAAAGAGATTACAATTCAAACTAATGTTCTGATCAGAATCACAAAGAGAAACATAAGGGATTAGTAATATATTATATAATGGAACTTACCTTTCTTACCTTTGACCGTGTGAACATGATGGGGAAAGGAAATGATTCTTTCTTGCCTTAAACGTGACTTGGTGCTGATCTTCTCTTGGTTTAATTCCCTTGGGTCTGGTTTAGGTAGATTTGATGACGAATAAGGAAACTTCTTGGTTTGCTTGTATAAGTGGCCATTCTTGATCTGAGCTTATACTTGGACCGTTCCATATGTATTCTTCATGTTGTGGAATATTGATCAGCTTGCCTTAGACCTCATGTGAGTCTTGAGTCAGTTCGTTGTGTGTAATGGTGAGCTTGTCAAGCTGGACCGTGACGTGTTCAAGTTCTTTTTGACTGATCAAACTCTCTATGGCTTTGTTGAAGTCTTCATGTAGCTTGCGTGTTCCTGATCTGGTCCTTGGCCGAAGCCTCATGGTAGGGACCTGTGGTGTAGGCTCTTTAGGTGGTTCGAGGTCCTCATCAGTTTGGGTCGCAACGAATTTCCCCCTTCTCGCGTGGGATTGCGACAAAAAGCTCAAGGGCCACACATATATAAATTCGAGGATTTTCACGAGAAACAAACCGCGTTTCTATACCCGACCCGGTTTTTGGATCCGATTCTTAAAATTAAAAAAACCCGACCCGACTTTATTAAACGGGTGGACAAAAATACCTGGAACCGAACCGATATTACCCGAACCGAGTCCGAACCAATTTTTAAAAAATACTCAATGGATCTTATGTGCTTAGAACCGAAAAACCGAAACCGAACCCGAACCGAACCGAAAATCCACAGATTACCGAAATATCCGAAATTTGTGTTTTATTTTATGTTTATGGACTTTGTGTTTCATTTTGTGTTCTATTTGATATTTCATTATGGACTTTAGACTCAAAACGCTTTACGTATAATTTTTTGTGTTTCATTTTTATTCGGCACTTGATTTGTTTAGGTTTTGATTCGGTTATTCTATTAATAACCGAAACCGAACCGAAACCAAAGCAATTCGGTTCTAATATGGATCTCTAAATATGAAACCGAACCAAACCAAAACCGAAGTGAAACCGAACCGAACCGACCTATAACTCATATGGTTTTATAAAGACTCATTTTAGCTAGAACCGAAAAACCGAAAAATCGAACCGGAACCGAAACCGAACGCCCACCCCTACTTAGACGATTCACCTTTTCTTGGTCAAATATGCTAACAATTAGTTTTAACTTTTGTCAACGTAAGGATTAGTTACTTTTCTAAAAATGTTTAATTTTGATTTTTTTTTTCTTAATAACGTACGTAGCTATAATTAATCGTCAGGCTCTTTTCGCTGAAGTTATTACAGTTAGATACTAGGATAAGATTAAGTCAGTAGAGCAAAATTCAATCTATTTCTAAACAAAATAAATTATTATTTTCTAGATATTCTTCTTCACATGTATATCTCCGCCATTAAAGGAAGAAGAATCGTAACAAACAACACACAAAAATCACAATCAAAGATCCGTGCTTTGAGTTAAGAGAATCAAAAAAGGAAGAAAATTCTTATCTTTATCCTGTTTCCGACCATGAGTGTAATAGACGACGAAAAAACTCCGGCGCCGGATAATCGCGACGGAGGAGGAGGAGAGGAAGAAAAACATCCGGAGAGAAGAAGGAGATGGAGATTCAATTCTCCTCTAACTCAAGTGAGTTTGATGGGTTTTGTCTGTTTCTGTTGTCCAGGAATGTTCAACGCTCTCTCCGGCATGGGAGGCGGTGGTCAAGTCGATCCAACCGCCGCTAACAACGCTAACACCGCCGTATACACCGCTTTCACCGTTTTCGGCGTTTTAGGCGGTGCGTTTTACAACGTTCTAGGTCCACGGCTCACGTTAGCCGCAGGCTGCTCGACTTACGTACTCTACGCCGGATCCTTCCTCTACTACAATCATCACCACCACCAAGCCTTCGCGATCGTCGCCGGAGCTTTACTCGGTTGCGGCGCCGGACTTCTATGGGCTGGAGAAGGAGCCGTGATGACGTCATACCCTCCGCCGCATCGGAAAGGCACGTACATCGCTCTGTTCTGGAGTATCTTCAATCTCGGCGGAGTAATCGGCGGTCTGATCCCGTTTATCCTCAATTACCACCGTAGCTCCGCCGCATCGGTCAACGACGCAACGTACATAGCTTTCATGTGTTTCATGTTCGCCGGCGTTCTCCTCTCGTTCGGAATCCTCCCGGCGAGTTCCGTGATCCGTAACGACGGATCTAAATGCTCCGCCGTGAAATACTCCAAACTGTCGACAGAATTCGCCGCCGTGCTCCGGCTATTCCTAGATCGGAAAATGCTCCTCATTGTTCCAGCAGCTTGGGCTAGTAATTTCTTTTACAGTTATCAATTCAACAATGTGAATGGACTTCTCTTTAACTTAAGAACCAGAGGATTCAACAATGTCTTTTATTGGGGAGCTCAAATGGTTGGTTCGGTTGCAATTGGTTATGTTATGGATTTTAGTTTCAAAAGCCGGAGAGCGAGAGGATTCGCCGGAATATCTTTAGTCGCGGTGATCGGAACAACGATTTGGGCAGGAGGGTTAGCGAATCAGCATGGTTACTCATTTAACAATCTACCGGAGAAGAAACTTGACTTTAAAGATTCAGGCAAAGAATTCGCAGGGCCTTTCGTGTTATATATGAGCTACGGATTGTTAGATGCCATGTATCAGAGTATGGTTTATTGGTTGATTGGTGCATTAGCTGATGATTCACATACTTTGAGTAGATATAGTGGTTTCTACAAAGGAGTGCAGAGTGCAGGAGCTGCAGTGGCATGGCAAGTGGATACACGTAAGGTTTCATTAATGTCACAGCTTATTATAAACTGGTCACTTACTACTGTGAGTTATCCTCTACTGGTTCTTCTTGTGTATTTGTTTGTTAAAGACGAAGATGATGATGATGATGATGATGATGATAATGGTGGTGATAAGGTTTAGAGATTATATGTTGAAGAATATTAGAATATTCTAATAACGTTCTTGTTAGATATAGTGATCACTGGTTATGAATGTAACAGTAACAGACAACAAAATAAAACAAACATTTGAGAGGATTGTGATCACTGGTTTATCTGACCGGCCATCGAAATTAAATATTCTTGATAAATCTTTTATTATATAAAGGCTTAAAGCCTTATATTTTTAGAAACTAACTCAATGATGCTCATTGTAAGTCCATGTGAACGAGTTTCCTCACACACGGCTACAAATAAAAATACACACTATCTGCTAAACCAAACTACTCAGATAGTTGTAAACTTAACATCTCAGACACGAAACACAAGAAGAGATGGTTGGGTGTGTGATGAAGAGTCATCATCAGAGGTCAAATTAAAGCTATAAGAAGCTTTTGAATTGGTGAAAGGAGTTGAAATGTTGAGATCATAGTCACCAAGGAAGAGAGAATCTTCAAAGAATCCATTAGCATCAGTAGAACCTATGGTTTTCCCTCCAAGACCTCCCCATTCTCGCAAAAGTTTGTCCACAACGTCTCCAGTGGCTAGGTTCCTAAAGTTTCCATCAGTGAGACACATTACAAAGCAACCTGATGGATTATAACCTGACCAAGTCACCATTCCTTTCACTTGAGGATGCGCATGGCCTTCCCTTAGGACTTGCTCGAAATACTTGGCCTGCAAGAAACCCAAACATCAAAACCGAACGAGACCGGATCTTTGGTAGCCTTTATATTTGAGAGTTACCTAAACATTTGGAGGAGCTTTGACGTCTACCTCAGTGAGCCAAATGGGCAAACCAGTGGCTGCAAGAGTTTCAAGAGCTGATCTCATATACGGAATGTTAGGAATACCGAAATGAGACTCAAGACCGATCCCTAAAGGAATTTTCCGGCAACCCTAATATTTTGAAGCTCCCTAAGCTTCTGCAAATACCTTGCTGGACTAGCAGACGAACCCGTCGATTTCTCTAACGTATCGTATTCATTCATAAACATTGTTGTCCTTGGATCATTGGCATGCGTCATCGCGTAGATTTGATTCGAGGCATTAGGACCTAACTTGCTCTCAAAGAAAGAGAAATGGAGATTCTCATTCACAACATCCCAACCCAAAAGCTGGCCTTTATATCGCGAAACTACCGAGGAAACCCTCTGTTTCACGGCATTGTAAAGATCATTGCTCGAAAGAGATTTCGCCCATTGAGGTTGATACTTAGGGTCGTCCCATAAAACATTGTGGCCATGGACAGCTATACCATGCTGCTTGAAGAGTTTAAGCATTGCGTCTGCCTCCGAGTAATCTTCTTTGCCTCTAATTCTTTCTGTACTGTACCATTTCCTCGCATTCCCGAACGTTTTCACGGTGAATCTTTGAGTGAACCAGTTTAGGTATGCTTGGTTCCCAAGTATGTTATTTTCTACCTCACATCCGAATGGGAATCCTAGTCTATTCTGTACGATGGAAATGGTTGCGTTTGGTACTGGCTCGCCTTTGTTGTATACGGCTCTGATCCTCACGGTTTCTTTTCTCGCCTTGAGAATGCTTTGCTCCTGGTGAGAGTCCCACTCTTCTTGTGTGAATGGTTGCAACGAGACACTATCAACCCAAACCTCAACCGTTGTGTTCTCGCTCTACACATCACCAGGGAAAATATGAATCATCATAGGTTCAAAAGGTAGGTTGCCAAATGCCAGAAAAATAATATTGTCAGGTTGAAAAATATGTTTGTGTATAGATACCTCGAAGAAGAGTTCTGCAGTGCCAGATTCATCGACAGTAAGACCACCTTTGAGCATGGACCAACATTTCGATTCAGCAACAACCGAACCGGCATATGTGTATATCCACCGGTGGTCTTGATAACGGCTCCCACGGGAGCTTTTCCTTCGCTTACTTGTAACCAAGCTACAAGTAGAATAAAAGACATCAAATGATAATTGGCAAAATGATTATACACTTTTTAAAGAGTGTTCTCCAAGAAACACAAATTTTAAAATTGTTCTTTCACCAGAGAAAGTGTAGAGAAGTCCTTTTTCCAAATAAACCTTCTGTGAAACGCTGTCATAAGATTGATTTCTCTCTCGTGCAACAACAAACTTATTGCCTCCAAATTCTCTGAAATCGATTTTGGCGTTTCCGTATTGTGACCAGCCTTGTGAACAATTTTGTAGGTCAGGGTTCACGATGATCCCTCCATTGTACTGTGGTTTATTAGGAATCTCTAGACACTGCACGAAGACAAAAAATATATTAATTAAAAGCAAAACTTTTCCAATCGAATTGTTTGAATGAACAGAGCATTGCTTGCCTCTATTGTTGCTGAGTAATCATAAGGTACGAACTTTTCTTCACACCCTACAAAACGTACTTATACAAACAATTTTGCCTTAATTCCTGTTTTCCTCATTGATTCAAAAGTGTTTATTATAAAAATATTCATATAAAAAACATTGTAAAATATTTAACAAATAATAGAAGAAAATCATAGCATAAGATAGAGAATAACTTGATAGAGAAAGACCGTAGAAGGCAAACAGAAGCAGCACAAGCTTCATTGCGGAACTAGAGATTCACTTGATAATGATTCAGGGTTTTGACTAATATATATATAAACTCTATCTACTTTATGGTCTTGATATATTTAGTTAACAAAAATAATTTTGACTGGACTATATTTTTAACTTGGTTACCATGTTTTGGAAAGACAAACCTTGTTTCTGCAGAGGCCAAATATATGGAAATCAAATCTAGCCAATAGCCAAAAAAAAAAAAACAAATTGCTTTAATATTCATTAATGGTAAAAATTCTAGTCAATAGTCAATAGATACACACATACACCATTTCTAAAAAAAAAGTTTAGAGATATATACTGTACAGTATTATAAACCTAATTAAAATCGACAAAAGTCCCTATACTGTACAGTAAAACTTCTATAAATTAGTAATGTTAGGATTCTCCAAATTTATCAAACTACTCATAGGTATAAAGTAATTGTATACTTGTCTACACGAAAGGCAAAAGAGGAGGGTTGAGTGTTTGAGAAGCCATCATAAGCCAGCTTAAAATTTCGGAGAAGTTTTTGAATTGGAATGATCAATCTTGATATCATAATCACCATGGAATAGTGAAGCTTCAAAGAATCCATTAACATCAGTGACGTACATGTGGTTTGTTTGTGAAACCCTCCCCCATTCATGCAAAAATTTGTCCACTTCGTCATCCGTCGGTAAGTTCTTGAAGTTTCCATCGGTTTGACACATTTGGTAGCATCCTGTTGGAGAATAAGCAGCCCATATCACGATTCCTTTTACTTGCGGATGCGCGTGACATTCCGTTATGACTTGTTCGAAATACTTGGCCTACAAGAAAATCGACCACGAGACAGATAATAATGGTATGTTTGGAACAAAATGAGAACTGGGATAGATCTCAGATAAAAATGAGAACATTACGCTCTTTAGCTCGGCGATTTGAGTAGACTCGGACGACGATCGTGTGGTGTTGATGATCCTATTGTAGTCTTGAGAAGAGTTAGTATCACTCGCAGCAAGGTTCTCAATCAAAAGTTTAGCTTCCGGTACGAGTCTAGTCAGGGCCGTACCTAGGCGGGTAGAGGCTCGAGGCGAACTGAAAAATAGAGACCCTTTTAATATAGTTTAAAAAAAATATATATAAGAAATTAAAAACAAAGCGGTAAACTATAATCTAAAAAGTCTTAGAATTATTATTTTTTCATTTTCTTTCAATAAAATCTTTCACTAAACATTTACTCCTTCCGTTTCATATTAAGTGTCGTTTTGATAAAATGTATATGAAATGTATCTGGATGTGTTTTGAGTTAAATACATCCAAATATTAACCAGATACATTTTTCAAAACGACACTTAATATGAAACGGAGGGAGTATAAGAATAAAAAATATCAAAAATAAGAAAGAAATATAAAAATATCAAAAAAAAAATTGATTTAGCATTTACCTGTGGAAAAGGAGAAGAAGAATTATGGCCGAAAAATGAAGAGAATTGAGAAGCAAACGAATAAATGAGATTTTCATTTGATTTTCTTTGTAAATTGTTAAATTTATTTATGAACTAACAAAATTTAAGATATTTGTTTTTGATTATGATTTGTTTTTAGATTTAGGATCTTGGTTTCTTTTTTTATTGGGATTTCATTCTATGTTTGTTTTTTAAAATCTAAATTCTGAAAACAAAAAAAAACTCACTGATATGGACTCGAACATAGGTCTTTCGGGAACATCTTTTCCACCATTTACCACTGGGATACAATAGATTTTACAAAATTTATGGGCTCCTAAATTGCTATATATTTTCGGGGCCCTAGGCAAAAGCCTTTTTGCCAACATGGTAGGCACGACCCTGAGTCTAGTCATGAAATCTCCGTTACTCGCGGCATTCAAAGACGTTTGATGCTTGTAATCAATCTCAATGAAGAAAGTATTCCACAAGTTTCTTTCAGTGAAACCATGATTAGGACAATCTCAAGTGTACTCCTTGAACACTACAAGAAAACAGGTCGTTAGCCACTCGAATTACCGAATGGCAAGTTAGTCACAATGATTTGCGACTCATTTGTGACGATTTTGTGACTAAAGCCTGACTCTTTTTTTCGGAGTCACTAATTAGTCGCTCATTTGCGACTCCATCAGGTAGTCGTTAAGTAGTCACGTATTTGCGACTAATCTGCGACAACTATTTGTATGTTTTGTTGGAGTCGCAGAGTAGTCACAAATTTAAGACTCCGTAGCGACTGACACCAGAGTCACAAATTAGCGACTCCTTAGTGACACATAACAGAGTCACAAATTAGCCACTTGTAACTGAATCGCAAAAGAGTCGTTAATTAGCCACTACTTTGCAACGTTTCAGGGTTTTGCAACAGAGTCACAACGGAGTCACAAATTAGCCACTCTGTTGCGACTCATTACCCACTACATGTATGTTTTTGGGAAATTAAACACCATAACGTAAATCTATATAAGTTAGTTTTGTATTTACATCTTATTCAAGTAATAAGTGTGTAGTAAATACACAGTAGAAGTAAAAAAAAAAAAAAGAATTTCTAAAAATTTTGCATCACAAATGCTTTCTTATCAACATCAAAATCTATATAACTAAACTCTTCCATTTCATATTTTTGAAAATTATTCTACATTTTTGATTACTAGTGTTTAAATGAATAAAAACAAACAAATAATGAAGAAATACATTGGACTTTGATTGGAAAGGAATATGGTTTTTGTGGTTGATCCAAATTTTTAGGGTTTATGGTATAGGCTTGTAACTGAGTCACAAATTAGTCGCACATTAGTTGTCAATTAGTGACTCCGTAGCCACTCTTCTGCGACGTTGTACGTAATGTGGGTCAGTGTACGAAGTGTACGAATTGTGGGCCAATGTACGAAATCTATTTTTAGAAAGTAAGTTTAGTCGCAAAACAGTCACTAAATTGCGACTACATTGCTACTGATTTGCGACTAATTTGTGACTCTTTTGCGACTCCATAGAATTCTGTAAATTGTTTTGAGGTTTAGGGTATAGCCATTTGATAAGATTAAAATGAATTATGAGATATTGTGGATTTAGTTTCAATACTAATATCACTTTTTCACTCTGTATGTTAGTCAAATAAAAATAAATTTCCATTTACATTTTTCAAAAATCAAACTACCTCATCTAACCACTAACTTAAACTCCATATCATTTCAATCTCATAATCTTAAGAAATGAAAAACTTCTAAAATGGTTTTGGAAACTTAAATATAGTTGTCTAAACTCATCCAAAATTGATTGAGTTGATGCAAAAGTGTGTTAGAAACGTATTGTCTACCTATTTATTCATCTAACATTTTAGGGTTTAGGGTTTGGAGAACACAACAGTGACAAATTAGTCACACTTTTGCAACAAAATTGGGTGTAAATTTTTTTTGGACTCCCCCCAAAATTTTCACCCAAAATTTTAACTCCCTCCAGATTTATGGGGGCCCACTTACTTCCAGCCTTTGTTAAACGAACAAAAATCAGATTTGACAAAAAACCCTAGTTGTCTCCTCTCTCTCTCCCTTCTCGATGTGCCTCTCTCTTTCTCAGATCTCTTTGATCTTCGATCTTCTTAGGACATCCACAATGGTGAGCCTCTAAAGGCTCATAAGATTAAAAAAATAATAAATTTCTTTTTTTTACTTAATTTTACTAAAAAAAACACTTTCTCTCTTCATTTTACTCAACTTTTATTAATTTAATATTTAAAAACATCCACTTCCTCCTATTGATATCCACTTTTGAGTCTCAACCCATTGATACCCTCTCTCCAATAATAACAACAATCTCCTCTTTTTACTCAAATTTTATTAATTTTATTTAAAAACACCCCATTTTCTATTCAAACACACTCCCTTTCTTTCTATTTCTCAAATTTTAATAATTTAATATTTTATAAGACCCATTTTTGCTCAGCATTGGGAGTGCTCTTACACTCTGTTTTAATCTTTCATCCCAATCTCTACAAATCTCTTCCATTTTCTCATTTCAATCTCTTATCCAAACCCTAAAATGCCTACGAATCCAAAATGCAATCGTGGTAAAGCTGTCGCTAGAGATTCCGGCAGATCTGGCGGTAAAAATTCTTCCGAAGCTGGTGGTAGAGGCGTTTCTCACGGTGGCCACATTGGTGGTCGTGTTCAGACAGGGAAGGGGAAGGGTCTGAATCTTGGATCCTCAAACCCTAATCCTTCCGGCGAAGCTGTACCGGCGGCTAGTGGTGGTCGACCCATCGGCTTCATCAGTCAAACCTCACCTGGAGGTCTATCCGTCATCGGTGGAACCAGCGGACGAGGCCAGTTGTCGTCATCAGAACATCCAGGACCAGGCTTCCGTCTCAAACTCCAGGATGTTTCGGTTGTAATTGCAGTCGAATCGGGAGAATACAGTGGGGATTTTGACCAGGTTTCGATTTCGGTTTGATTGATTGTTTTGTGAAATTCGATTAAATTTTGGAAATGTTTAATTGTGTAGGTACAAGACATGATTGCATATGGGCCAGCTTGTGAAGGATACTTCTACTCAACTTAAAGAAGCTTGTGAATGTAAAGATAAATCTTTCTTCTTGTTTGGTTTTTGTATGTGAATCTTTTCATTCGTTGAGTTTGATTATGATGATTAGTTCTTTGACTTTTGTTTTGTAAAAGCTTGCCGAGAACTGCAGAGGACTTTAACAAACTACGGCGGCTCCATCATCAATTGTCCTCTATCTCCGAGATCTCGTCTGAGCAACCGCCACCACTACGCCGAGAGATGTAAATCGACGAGTAGATCCCTGCTATTTTACTTCCATCGGCCAAATCCAGATCTTTGTTTAAGTCTATGGTAGGTCTTTCTCTGTATGTTTACGATTTTAGCTTATCTTCCATCTCGAGTTCCTCTTGATTATGTCTATCAATTTCTTTAGGTTATTAATTTTTGTTCTCGCTTTTGTTTGTAATTTTCTTTGTGTTTCCCAAGTTCGATTACTCTGAAAAATTTCCCATTTCTTAATCTCTTGTTTCAGTTCTGCAGATTAAAAATAAATGTTAGGTTTTGTGGCAGCGATTTGGATTCAAACATAAACGGGAACTAACTTCGATTTGCCGTTCCTATTCGCTTCTCACTCGGATTGCCTGATTTTGTTCCCTCTCTCTTTCTCTTGTTTGCATCCAAAAATATGGTATGGTTATTATTCTTGTTTGATTAAGGGTTCATACTTTCATGAGTTTTTGTGAGAAGAATGGAGCTCTTATTTAGACAATTATGACAGACTTGGTTACAGATGGAAGAGGGAAGAAGTGAGGCTTTTGGAAGCGATTTATGACTTGCATAGCTTCTGGCCACAACATATGCGAAGAATATGCCTCGTAGATTTTGTTGATGATATTGAAGAAGTCAAAGATTGGAAGTTCAAGAGTGTCGAAATTCACAAATGTTAATACAAGAGTTGTATGATTTTATTTTTAGTTATGTAGTTTTGTCTTGTAATAAGTAGGTCTTTTGTATCATGGTTATATATAATAAATATGACATTTTTCAAAACAACATTTAGATTCAAATTAGTAACAATTTGGTACCAAATCAGTAGCAAAGAACTGACTAAACAAGTGACATTTGGTGGCTAATAGGTGACACCATTGAGACTAATTTGTCACCAACTTATATCTTAATAGAGTGGCAAAACAGTGGCTAATTAGCCACTACATCTATTAGTACCTCTATAGTCACAAATTTACGACTATGTTTAATAGACACATATTCGTAGCAAATTAGCGACTCGAGATGAATGTCACAGAGGAGTCGCTAATTAGCGACTCATTTGCGACTCGAAAAATTAGCGACTCGACTATTGTCACTCCATTTTTCGAGTCGCTAATTAGTCGCAAATGGCTCATTTGTGACTCTTTTGTGACTCTTCCCGGAGTGACTAACGACCTGTTTTCTTGTAGTGGAAACGTTCCAAGGCTTCAAAGAAAGATTCGGTTGCTCCTTGCTTGAAATTTGAGATCTTGTTCCTTATAGAATTCGATATTTGATTAGTGTAGAATTGGTTCAAGAAGGCACCTTTGTATTCATTCCAAGTAGTGATGGATCGTGGTGGTAGAGAGTAGAGACTTCATCCATCTAAGAGCTTTATCGTTTAGAGAAAACGAAAATAGATTGCATTTTAGGTAGTCGGGAGGAACTTCATTAACACAAGTCGTACTACAAATTTCTTTAAAAGTGTCGATATGGTCGAGAGGATGCTCGGATGGTAACCAATGGAACTGGTTTTGTTTCACCAAGGCAATGATTAAAGGCTTGATCTCAAAGTCATTCATTTGGGGAAATGGTGGACGAATTGGATTTCTATCCAAGAAAAAAGCGTCGGTTTAGTCGATATCTCCGATAGTTTGACGGTTTTGAACTTGGACAATTTGAGCTTGTCTTTGGTGTTGATGATGCTGGAGATTGAGGTTCTCTTGATGATTAAAGTGTTGAGGTTGTTGTTCGTTTTTCTCAAATCTCTGGGTGGTACGAGATGTTGATCATCACGAGGTTGGTTTTGATTCTCTTATGGAGGAACGTCATCATTACCACCTCGGGCTTGATTATTTCAGTCACCTAATATTCAGTTTTCATCAAGATTGGTCTCTCTTGAGCGGCTTTGGCAGCGAGTGCTCGCTCTTCATCGGTTTGATTTTGTAAATCGGCCATTCTTTGTTGTCTAAGTATTATAAGTGTGCGTTCAAGCTTGTATATCTCTTGTTCAGGTTCCACTACGCTTTTCTTATTAGAAAATCTAGTAGTAGGCATAAATTCCTGAAATACACGTAGAAAGAACGAGAAAACAAAGTTAAAATAGAAAGAAAAGAAAATAAAAACGAAATTGAAGTGAAAATAAAAGAAAAACTGAAAATTAAAAGCGTTATAAACGAGAGTTTTAATCAAAAATTTGAAGGTGATGTTCTTCCAAGTCTCCGGCAACGGCGCCAAAAACTTGATGTGGTGTAAGTTTTACCACTTAACCAACTTCCTGCAAGTGCACAACAATCACAATTAGTATAAATAAGAGATCGAATCCAAGAGGACTTGTCAACCACACAACAAATTGTAATGATCAAAATAAAGCTAGAACAAAATATGATTGTCGTTTGGGTGATTGTGAATTAACACGGATGCAAATATTAAATGGAAATTGAAATCAATAAGAAAAAAGCGTTATGACTTAGGAAATCGCAGAGAATCATGCAACAATTGTAACACCCGGTTCATTGACTAGAAGTCAATGGCCAATTATCAGTCAACTTAATATCACTTCATTGCTCATAAAAGTTTTCTTACATTGTATGGTAAATTACAATGTTTCTAGACTAAATACTACACTGCCTTGGGAAAATCTTCACCATTATTGCTGCTCCATCCTTGTCATCCTTTGGTCCACCTCCTTGGTTACCTATCTTGCCATTTTGGTAAGGGGTGAGTATTGAATACTCAGTAAAACGATCTTCTCCGTTCCACGACTTAACATATTCTAATCTACCCGTAACCATCATAATCCCCATATAGTACCCAGTTCTATATGTCAAGGCACTTCACAGGTGACCTTCATATTTATTCGTTCAATTCTCACATTTCCCTTCCGTCCTAAGCAACGCTTAATCCGTAACCCTTTCTGAGTAACCAGAAACATTCCTATCAACTGGTTGAACAGCTAACATTTCCCACCAGCAATCTCTCATGAGAATTACCGTTATTCGGCCCGTCGGCAGAATTTCTACTCTCTTTTCATCTAACCCGACCCGTGGTCAAGTTAGGTCTTTGTGCCACTTATTCAGGCTAAACACAAATAAGGCAGCGACATGTGCCCATACACATTCCCCTATGCAATATATAATTCTGGTGGCCTTGTGAAGTGACTATCCTAACATTTTAATATGCATTCTACTCTAGACTCTTTCCTACAGTTCACAAGCAATGTTTTTACTTCCATTTTAACCTAGTCTTTAATACCTCTACGTTCTTAAACAATATCTAAAGCATTTCACACAATACCTTTGCCTCGTATGGTCGGCCCTAGGTAAGCATGGCTACCACAATACGTTACCCATGACACATCTATGGCCATACGGAAGCTGTAACATCCCGAAACCAAAATTTGGCATTTTGGTAGGGGTGACGATCGACCCATGGGGTGTGGTGTCGATCAACGCCAAGTTCTGGGTTATTTTCCAGTTTGATTTTAATCGCCCGGTTTACGTCGGTTTAGATGCAGAACCCTAGGACGTGTTATATATGGCTTATGGCCATATTTTTTAGAGGAAAAGAAGGGATTGATCAGAATTAAGAGAGGAAAGGAGATTTATGAGAGGAAAGAAGAGTTTTATGAATTGAGAGTTGAGGATTCATAGGAAAGTGTTCTTCGAGGTTTATAGTGTTTACAGGATTGATTGTGATGGTGTGATCGTGTGTTTGAGGTTGAAATCAGTGGAGTTTTGCCTTGAATCTTTGATGTCGCAATCCAATTTAATTCTAGGCAAAAGTGAGTGCGTGATCGTAGGTATGGATACGTTTGTTAGGGTTGTGTGATTTCCCTTGATAGAATTGATGTCGTGTTCGTATATTTTTGTTATTTGTGATTGATGTGAGTGTGATTATCATGTTGTATATTGTTGTGATTGATTCATCGAGAAAACGGAGTTGGTCGCGAGGGATTTGGCTCGATCCTGGTTTCTGCGATGGAGTGTCGATCGACACCTAGAGGTAGTGTCTATCGACACCCCTCGTGGTTTCGTGTATGGCTTGTGTCATGAAAGTGGTGTCGATCGACACCTAGTGGTAGTGTCGATCGACACCCTATTGAAATTGTTGAAATTATGTTTGTAGTGTCGATCGAAACTGAGTTGCTTTGTGCAGATTTCGCTTATAGGCTCTTATTTTGATATTTTGAACATATAGAACTATTGAATGTGTGTTTAAAAATTAGCATTCGTCATTCTTATTATATAACCGGTAGACGGGATAACCACTTCACTTAGTATTTGTGATAATACTCACACAACTCTTATTTCCATGTATTGCAGGTAAAGGAAAAGTGTGATCGCGGAATTATAGCATTAGGAAGAGGATGATATGATTTTTATGTTTATGCTTATTCTAGTAGAACTGGTGCTAGGTTGCTAGAATTATTTTATTTGGAAATCTGGAATTTAACTGAGTCGAATTGGTTATTGAGTTAAGTGGTTATTGTATTTGAATGGTTCATTGAGTTGTTGTTTTTCCGCTTTTTGTAGGTATTTGCTGAATTAGCCATTGAAAATTTATAATTATGGGATTATTAATCCGGGTTAGTTAATAAAAAAAAAGTGTTTGTTGTTTCATTTTAGAATCAGAGCCTAGACGTTTTTAGGACACTGTAATTAGATGCATAAGACTAGGTGTTTAATTGATTATGTGTTGTTAATGAGTTTGTAGTCTTAGAATCATCCTCTTTGGCCTTAAAAGATATTCCGCGATAACTTGATTTTGATTGGTTGTGAATTTTAGAATCTTAGTTGTGCTTTAGGAAGTGCAGGTTTGATGGCTAGAATTCCGAGAGGTCATGGCCATGTGGGCCGAGGTCGTGGATGGGGACATGTGAGCAGGTCATTCGAGTGGGTGGCTCAGAGGGAGTCGCTAGATGAGGGGGCTAATTCGCAGATGTATCATGAGGGATTGGGGGCATTGTTAGAGGGTTTATTGGTGCCAGTGGTGGTGCAGGAGCAGATGGCGTTGCAGGAGGCCCCGGTGGGGGTGCTACTGCAGGTGTGGCCCATGGTCCAGATGATCATTTGGCGAGGATATTAGCCCAGATTTTAGAACGGTTATCGAGTACGATACTAGGGCAGAATCCAGTGGTTGAGGAACATTCGGCTTATCGAGCGATGTTGAATCAGATTTTGAGCATTGGGTCTTTGTTTTTCTCGGGAAGAAATGGATCTGAGATAGCTAATGAGTGGAGGATGAGGGTAGAGCATATGTTTCGTTCTATTATGTGTGCTAATAAGTATCGAGTGGATTTAGCGGTTCACTTCTTGAAGGGTGATGCACGTCTCTGGTGGAGAAGTGTTGAGGCCCTAAGGAGGTGGGAGTGTGGACTTGGGGAGAATTCTTGGTTGAGTTTAATGCCAGGTATTTTCCTCAAGTGACAGTGGATCGGTTGGAGTCGCAGTTTTGGGAACTGGTTCAGGGAGATCGGTCGGTTCATGAGTATTATGCTGAGTTCGACATGCTAGTGGTTTATGCAGATAGAGGCATGGAAGAGGAGCGGGCTCAGATGAGGAGGTTTTCTGGAAGACTTAGGTCGGAGCTGAGGATGTCATGCAAAGTTTCCAAGTTTGCCTCATTGGAGGAATTAGCTGAGGCTGCAGCATCGATTGAGGAGGATCTGAGAGCGTAAATCAAGGATTGAGCTGCAGTTCATTTATTTTAGATGTTGTTCCTTGTATTTTTTTCAGTTTCAGGATTTTTGGCCTTGGCTATTATGTTTTGGATTTCATATTTTCGTTTGGTGTTGTAACGATTTTACATTTTGAAATTTATAAGATGGAGTTTCCTTATTTATTTCATGTGTTTAATAAGATGTGTAGTTTTTATTATTTATGATATTTCAGAGTAAGAAGTATCATGCCTTAGACCATATGAGGTATATCTAGTCAATATATACTTAGAGGCGTTTTAAGAATTGATGACTCTAGGGGATGCGGTCTCGAATAACTCATTTATTTTGTTTGGAGATGATTAGTTTTCCAGTGGGGATGATTAGTTTCCCAGAGGAGATGATTAGTTCTCTTGTATGCTCATTTGGGATGATTAGTTTCCATTTTGAGTATCGAAGGATGAGTAGTTCTCTCGAGGGGATAATTAGTTCCCCTGTGTACCCGGACCTCAAAGGATGTGTCCTGAGAGTGGATGGGGCACGTGACACTGATAGCTTAAGAGATGCGTCCTGCAAGTGGGAAAGGTGTAGAATAAGTTAAGAGTAATTAATGTCTGAAAATATAAGTAAGCATGAGAGTGGATGGGTGGCCTCAAAGATCAGGGGTCGATCTTGGATTGTTTTGACCGGTTTGGGTCAGTGTGATGGTCTTTAGTGGGTAATGTCTACCATCGTGGTAAGGTTAACTTGATGGCAGATGCTCTAAGTCAACAGAGAGTTGACTCAGCTCGGGAGCAGAATGTTGAGGTGTTAGTGAGCAGGATTAGCACGGGTTGGTTATGTGCTATCTTGCAGGAGTATGGTCATGTGTAGGTCTTCGATAGACAATTTTGTGGGCGTCAAGCTGAGAGTTGGTATTGCGTTGGAAACTCGTTTCAGATAACCTTAGTAACAGATGTAGCGGTTGGTTGTGCATGTTCTTATTTGATTGTTTTGCGATCAATCCGACAGACCTAGTCCGGATTAGAATAAGTTACATTAGGGATATTCCGGGCGAATCTGGGTGGGTAGTGGATAGTATTGCATTGTACTTGGGTAGAGGAAGGAGGAAATCCTGCATACTTGTTGGAATGATTTTTGTGAGACTGAAGAAGATATTGATGGGTACACCTATGTTGGTGTTACCCGAGCTGGGTAAACTTTATGCAGTGTACACTGTGCTTTCAAGAATTGGTTCGAACTACTTGACATAGTTTCAATCTTGTGGTTTATAGGCGTTTGGGAATTGTGTTTCCCAGTATAAGTAGGGGGATATGTGTTCTCTTGTGTGGGGTTAGTGGTCCCAGACTTACTTATTTGGAAATTGTGTTCCCACTATAAGTAGGGGAGATGTGTTCTCTTGTGTGGGGACAGTGGTCCTAGACTTACTTATTTGGGAATTGTGTTTTCCAGTATAAGTAGGGGGAAATGTGTTTTCTCGCATGGATGTTTTCCCCAGATATCGTTGGCTCGAGGGATGCATCCCGAGAGTGCGATTAATATATTTATGAGGGATGGTGGTCTCTCGCGGGGATATGTTCCCCAGATATCGTTGGCTTGAGGGATGCGTCCCGAGAGTGCGAGCGATATATTTTTGAGAGATAGTATTCTCTTGCGGGGATGTGTTCCCCAGATATCGTTGGCTCGAGGGATGCGTCCCGAGAGTGCGAGCGATATGTTTCCTGATAGCTCATAGGATGCGTCATGCGAGTGTCAGGGTGTGCAATAAATTAAGAGCAATAAAATGTCTGCAATGGTCGAATAAACATAGGATTAGTGAGGTGCTTTGAAGGTCATGAATAGGTCTTGAGGAAAGTCGTTGTATTGCCAAGTGTGCAGTTGAAGCAACGATGATATGCTGGAGTTTGATTAGCGGGGTATTATCAGGAGGTAATTCTAGTCTTCAGGTGCTTGTACACATGAGAGTTGATTACTCTATAGGAAGTGTTTTTCCTATATATAACAAGAGATTGAGGGAGACGTCCTCAGAGTGGAGTGGCATCAGCATTATTACCTCGAAGGAGACGTCCTGAGAGTGTGATGATGTCGGTAAAAGTATGAGTAATCAAAGTTCGATCATGGCATAAGTATGAGGCGGAATATAGACCTCATGGTTTGGGTGTGTAAACCTGGTAATATCGGCTAGTGGACCGCAACATGTGATAAAGGACAGCTAATGGAAGCGAAGTATCAGTTCTGAGTAGATAGAGGCAGAGTTGCCCATCTTATAGTGGAAGCGGATTATGGTTTCGATGGATTCCGATGTATAATGGCCTAACTCGCAGAGGTTTGATGTTATCCGTGTTATGGCGGGTCATCCGATTAAGTCGGCACTTATTCTGGCCATCAAGGAAACTGATGGAGCAGCAGTTTTGGCTATGAAGTATGTGGAGAAGACGGTGAGATGGCATGGAGTGTCAATCGAATGGTTCAATCAGGGATTTTAATTTACTTCGAGAGCAGTGAGGGCATTTCAGTTATTGGTGATGTTGCTGAGGAGGTATGTTTGAGAATGAGGTGATCATCGGATAGATCACTTGTGATTGGTCGAGTTGTTTTGAATAGCATTTATTCAGGCGAGTATCGGGATGGCTTCCTACGAGGCTTTGTATGGGAGGCAGAGTGAGTCACCTATATGTTGAACCCAAATGGGGGAGAGGAACATGGTGGGTACAGGTTAGTGCAGGAAATGATGGAAAGCATCCGTGTTTTTAAGCTGAGCAAGGGGGAGGCTCCAGATCGGCATTAGAGTTATGCTGATAAAGAGAGATCAAAGTTGGAGTTTGAGGTGGGAGATCGCATGTATCTCAAGATATCAATATGGAAGAAGTGCAAGCGTACTTTGGATGAGTAGTGGCTAAGATGTTCGGGATCTTCAGTCAGTTTTGTTGGTGTTAGCGAGACCTTTGGGGATTCTCGAGAGAAGAGTTAAGGTGTTGCGTCAAAAGAAGTTGCATTGTTAAAAGCCTTGCGAGTTTATGTGGCTTTAGAGGTAGAGATTTGAGAACCTGAGGCAAGGATGAAGTTGAAGTTCGAGTAGTATTTCGGCAAGGAGGTCGTAAATCGAGCTTCATTTTCTTGTGGCTCTAGTTCGGTTTGTGTATTCTCGTTCTGTTGTAACGACTCTATGTTTTTGAGATTTATAAGATGGGGTTCCTTATATTTCTGTGAGATGAGATGTGTGTTCTCATTATTGGTTGGTATGGACTAGTGGTTTGTCCTTTATGATGATATTCCGGGTTGGGAATATCGTGTTTAGGCCACAAGAGGTAATCCTAGTCGGGAGATGTTTATGAGCATCTCAAAATTTATTACTCTAGGGGTGTGATGTCTCCGAATAACTCATTTATGGAGATTGTGTTCTCCTGTGTACTTTTAGAGATTGTGTTCTCCAGTATACTGTTTGGGATGGTTTTCCCGTGTATGTGTGTTGGGATAATGGTCCTTGTGTACCAATTGCTCAAAGGATTGTGTTCGTACGAGTGAGAGGGGTGAAAATGAGTTAAGAGTAATAAATGTCAGGAGACGTGGTCATATGCATGAGACTGGATTTGAACCTCAGAGATCATGGTGTTGGTCTCGAGTGGTGTTGGTCGGTGGGCCAGGAGATTGTGGTTTGTGATAGGCAGTTGTGCGGGATTTAGAGTTCGAGTATGGTGAGCTGGAGTAGTATTCGGCGGGTTGGGTCAAGATTCCCGGTCTGTGGTTGAGTTTTGTGCAGAATTCGAGGTCGAATCTAGTGTTATTGGGGGAGAGTTGTAACATCCTCTAGGACCCTTCTTTCCATGCTCTAGGACCCTTCTTTCCATGTGTATATTTTGATTTTAACAATTCACCAATCAAGGATGCGGTTGTCTTATCACCCATGTGTTGTCTTGTCTCGGCCACACATGTGTGGGTAGTGTCGCAATTTTTATTTCCATATTTACTGAGTTGGCATGCATTGTAGCGTAGATTCGCCAATGACAATTTTTGTCATCACAAACCGCAATTACCCTCTTCTTATCCGACACTACAATCTTGTAGTTATACAACCTTCGTATCAAATACACACTCAACACCCTACGCATCTCCATCTTGTCTTTAAAAACCCTACCAACATAGATAGCATCATCTGCTCTCTTCAAGGATATGTTAGCGTAATCAAAGGTTAAAGCAGCTGCATTGTCTCTGCAAGGGTCATCATCGTGGACAAACATTGGTTTGTTTGCTTCAGTTAAAGCAAAGTCCAAATTCGCTTCGCGTCCATTGCTCTCAATTCCTCCAGTTCCATTAGTACTTCCTATATCCTCGTCCATGCCATCAACTGACTCGAAATCATTTTGTTGGTAAGCCTGAATTTCCTGGATCTCCTGACTTTCCTCCTTTGCTGGAGTTACACCATATACACTAACTGGGGAGCCCATATCAGCATCACTGATGTCCCTCAACCGCGCTCTTTTACGTCCTCCCTGTGTAACCATATCACCTCCTACTTGACGAATTACTCCACTCCCAACTACAACTTCCACTACGTTGCCTAAGATATATCCCGGGTGATTTGGTTCATAGGATCCCAGTTCGCAGGATATTCCCTATCTATCAGATCTCTCATACGGTCGAAATCGTACTCGGAGGATACATTTCCACTACAATCATCCTCACTGAAATTGTTTGACCCCGTACTATTACACATCTTGTCCACTGCAATCTTTTTTCCAACTAGTCCATACTCTAGCACAATGTTGCCCACAACTTCTAAAAAATCTGCATCTTCAAAGGTTAGCAGAATATCAACTAAATAGTCATCGTCCATGATATTGGGCTCCATCAGAACAATATCCTTCATAAAATCCTTCCCAGCTAAGTGTCCTTCCAGAGGAATATCGTATGCAGCTAGGACAGATAAATCTTCACCTCCTAAATCGACAACATCCATAACACGTTCATTAAGCTCTTATGAATCACCAAATATGCCCACATTCCCCTTACGCCGCCGAGTTAAGAACAAGTTCAAACCAGGTTTCTCTTTAAGTTTGTTCATGAATGACGATAACCCACTATCACACTCCACTGCAACTAGAGGCACCCTTTGTTGGGTAAAAACTGTATCTTGTCCCTCGTACCAGAAAGTAATGAACATGTCTTCTTCTTCTAGGTTTACACCAAACAGCTTTACAATTTTTGACTTCACTGCTTCAAACCTGTCTCCGTCAACTATGTCCACGCATTTACCGAAACAGTTACCCTCAATACTAAAATGAAATTTTCCATTCGCCAAACAATCCCATGCTCCAACAATGACAGTAACCATCTTATATCATACACCAACAACCACTCTCACCTGCGCATTTACTACACTTTTTTAAATAAATTACAAATTTCGCAACCAAACAAATCACAGTCAGTTGCATTTTCAGACTTTACCAGCCAAACATTAAATTGTAAGAATAAATACAGATGAAAAACTCACTTTGTTGTCCACGGGAAAAGTCAGAAGTGGGAAGCCATTGACTCTTTACTTTCCAATGTCGTTTTAATGTTTTACAGGCAAATTAATAATAACCTAACTTTAAGATTTCAATGTTATTATTTGTTAATATATTCGTCTCTGTCAAACAATCTTGTCCAGACAACACTCAGAGCATTTAATGTTCTTTGTTTACAAACTCCCGCCTAGGGGAAATCATGATTACAGAGTACACGTGTATTTGGGGCAGTTAAGACAACAGCTGAACCATATCCAATATATTAGGGGCAACATCGTCCAAAATCAGCCAAATTGGTATGACTTTGAAAGGCCACTTCGGTTATGGTAATTTAGGAAATATTCGGCGCACAATATGGCAATTGTTGAAAATTCCCCAAAAATAATTTATAAATAAAGATTCCATTGGGGCTAAATTATAAATTCAGAGATTAATATTGTGATACGGACCTTCACGCGACGGCGATTTCCACAAGGTTATTGTCGGGAAAACAAACGGCAAAGTACAAGCAGAGGAGGAAGCTAATTTGTTTGCAATGGAGAAACCAAATCACAAAGACGAGGCTGAGTCGGATTTGATCTCGCCGGCGAAGAGGGCCAAGAAGTCAGAGGAGACTGGAAGTGATAGTAAAGAGCAGGTGATTAACGGCGGTGAAGCGAAGAAGGGATTTGTGGCTGAAGCTGATGTTGCTGAAGACAAAGGAGCTAGACAAACAATGGAGGATGTTTGGGTGGTTTTGCCTGACGCTTCTTTGGATTTTCCAGGGAAACTAAGGTAAAGTTATAAACTTTCAATTGAACTCCTATGGAGCTACATTATAGAATCAGGAAGATAGTGCTGAAAAGTTGAAGCTTGATTTATATATTTTCTCTCTTGTTTTGTAAACTTACCAGTTCTTCCTTATGAATTGAGTTTATTATTATGTAGGTGTGCTCATTTTGCCATTTATGATGGGCATGGAGGTCGTTTAGCTGCAGAGTTTGCTAAGAAGCATTTGCACCTTAATGTTCTTTCAGCTGGGTTACCACGTGAGTTGGTCTGTTTTACTCGCTTCAGTTTTATATCACAGAGCAAGATTGTTGTGCTCATTCTCACTTCACTTTCTTTCTTCTCCTTTTCTTGCTCCAAATGTTCAATTGCTACCTCAGCTGGACGTCAAAATTGCTAAAAAGGCCATTCTTGATGGTTTCATAAGTCCACTTTTTATCAGCCTATTTGAGATCCACAAGTTCTGAATTGTTAACATTAACTTCACTATCAAGTTTCCGGATAACCGATGAGCTGCTCTTGCAAGAAAGTAATTCAGGTAGATTTGTGTTTTCATGTGACACATTTCTCTCAGCTGTTACTTGTTGTAGGGGTCAAATCTCCCCTAGAGGAATCGATAAGCCTAAAACAACGTCGTATACGCCAAACCGGTCCAGCGGTCAAAGCCCAGAAGACAGAGACCCATTAACGGCCCATCACTGTTTGTCTCAACCGAATTGTATTTCTATAAATAAGCATGTACCCCCCTTATTGGAGGGGATCCGAAATTTCTAAGTGATAATAAAACAAAACTTAGCTCTGATCTTGATGAATAAGAGCAATTTCTAAGAACCCTAATTCGCAATCTTCTCTAAGTGTTTGAAACCCTAAAGAAGCTCTAATTCGAAGAATCTTCACAAATTCTATTGTGCAATAATTCCAGCTCGCACAATTTGGCGCTAGAAGGAGGGGATTACTCACAACACTAGCTTCACACACGAAACAAACGCTTAGACGAATTCATCAAGATGTCAATAACGAACCCGCAATCTCCAGCAACCGAAGGTTGTTCAGATCCAAGGGAGCTCGCCGAGAGTGGGCAGGCGAACGCAAGCAGCCAGTCCGCATTGGAGGCGGAAGCGGGCAGATCTGTCCCTACAGGAAACGAAGCGACCGCCAATACCAACTCGGCCGAACCGGCAACACCGGCCGCTTTCGATCAGCTCAAAGCAATGCTCGAGCAGTTGCTCAAGCAATCGCTGAACCAGGAAACCATCAACAGCAACCTTACCGCCGAGATCAAAGCGTTGTCTACAGCTCGTCAGTCTCAAGGCCTACCTCACAATGCTATACGTCGCATCACCCCGATCGCTCTTAACTTTTCTCCAGCGGCCTCGCCTTCAGCTCGCGGGGCTCGCGAAGATCATACGCCTCTCAGAGACGGGGCCGTCCTCGTCGCAGATGGAACTAGAGGTGTAGTTGCAGTCGCGGATGATCTAGAACGACGCGAATTCAAAACCACTCGACCCAGTCGGCCGACCAGTCGCGTCCAAAGTCGGGATGAGGGCGAAATCACAGAGAATACGCGATGGATGGAGCAGGCCAAAGCCCCGACCAATCGCGGAGCTATCGCTTCACAGCAAAGGGAGATGGACGAGCTGGAAGACATCATGCAGCAGACAGCTCGCGATCTTAAGGACATGAGGTCACAGATCCATCGCGCCACCAGCAAGGCGCCAGAAAACGACCGTGTCCTCGAAGAAGCTCGCACTACTCCTTTTACCGCGCGAATAACGAAGGCACGTCTATCCGATCCGGGGAAGCTCAGGCTTCCAATTTATGATGGAAAGGGTGACCCCACAGAGCACATTAGGGCTTTCTTAATCGCTATGGGGCGAGCCAATTTCCGACTCGACGAAATCGACGTTGGTTGCTGCCTCCTCTTCGTGGAGCACCTCAAGGGGGCAGCTCCCTATTGGTTCACGGGAATGAAGAAGAATTCAATCGACAGCTTCGCGCAGCTCTCCGAAGCATTCCTAAAGCAGTACGTGATCTTAATCAAGCGCAGGACGTCCGAGGCCGATCTTTACACCATTTCGCAAGCGGCTAGCGAACCCTTGGGAGTTTTCATCGAACGCTTTAAGGCGACGCTTACTCAGGTGAAGGGGATTGACGACCAGTCCGCACTGAGCGCGCTTGGAAAAGCCCTGTGGTACGACTCAGATTTCCGAAAGGAGATGACGATCAACGAGCCCTCGTCTATTCAGGATGCGCTTCATCGCGCCAATGGCTTCGCAAAAACCGAGGATGAAACCAGAGCTTTGGGCCAGAAGTACGGGAAGGCCAAAGTTCCCAATCCGCGAAAAGCCCCAGCTGCAATAAAGAAGAAGCCTGGCAACTTTGTGCAGCACGAGGGAGGTTTTAAGGGTGCCCATAACTACCAGGTGGACTCGCCCGGCTTCAGTCGAGGAAGGGGGCGAGGTCGCGGAAATGGCACTCCGGGTCGTAATAACGGCAATACGTGGATTAGGAGTTCGCCTTACGACGAATCTGCATATTGCGACTTACACAAAATGGTCGAACATTCGACGGCTAACTGCCGAGTGCTCGGTATGCGACTCGCAGCGAAGCTAGCCGCCGGAGATCTCAGAGGAAATATAAGTGTTAACGATTTCTAGCTCGAGCAGTTCGACGATGCAAGAGAAGGAAACAATCCGTCCGCGGACAATAGCAAGAATAACAAACGGGACAGGCGGAATAATGACGAGGTCCACCTCGGCCGGCAAAACAATAGTGATGGCCGAAGCGGCTCGAAGCAAAAAGTCTGCAACATGATCATGGGCAGCTCGCGCTATTGTTCAAATACCATCTCGTCAATTAAGGCATATCAAAGACGAGCTGAGGTAGGAGCGAACAAACCCATGCCGTCCAAGTTTCCAAACGATGTCATCCAGTTCGAAGAAAATGAGATGGATAATATTGACAAACCTCACGACAACCCGATTGTCATCCGACTCGCCGTCGCAGGATGGGACACGAGTCGCATTTTGATCGATACTGGAAGCACAGTCGACATCATTTTCATTGATGCTCTTAAGCGTATGGAACTCGACCTCGCTCAAGTCGAATCCTATCCCAAACCTTTGACTAGATTCGATGACGAGATGACAATGACACTCGGAACGATCAAACTTCCAGTATGTGCGGAAGGAGTAACAAAAATAGTGGAGTTCGCGGTATCGGACAACCCGGCGATTTACAACGTGATAATGGGAACCCCTTGGCTCAATTCGGTACCATCTCTGCCTTAAGTTTCCAACAAAAATCGGGATTAAAACAATCAGAGGGAGTCAGTCGGCGTCGCGGTCTTGCTTCATGACCGCGCACAAATTAAGGAATCAGGCGACAGTGACCATTCCGAGCGAGCCGCGAAAAAAGCTCAAAACGGACAGGGAGCCCGTCAAGGAAATCTCGGCCGTTTTGTAGCAACTACAGATCGCGGAAGCCGCCGAAGAAGAAGGAGCAGCTCCGACATGCGAACCCGTCATATCGGTTTGCATTGACGACGAGTTCCTGGAGAAGTGTGTGGAGATCGGCGCAACGCTTGATGAAATCGTCAGGCTCGAACTCGTCAATTTCCTTAAGAGGAACGTTAGCACTTTCGCATGGGCCGCAGAGGATATGACCGGGATCGATATCGACATCATCAGTCATGAGTTGAATGTCGATTCGACCTTCAAACCAATAAAGCAGAAGCGAAGGTGACTCGGACCGGACGGAGCTCAAGCGGTGAACGACGAAGTAGAAAAACTCTTGCGAGCTGGTTCTATTGTCGAGGTCAGATATCCGGATTGGCTCGCTAATCCAGTCATCGTGAAGAAGAAGAATGGCAAGTGGCGAGTCTGTGTGGACTTCACGGATTTGAACAAGGCATGCCCAAAAGACAGTTTCCCTCTTCCCCATATCGACCGCCTCGTCGAGTCGACATCCGGGAACAAGCTGCTATCATTTCTGAATGCTTTCTCTGGCTACAATCAGATTTTTATGCACCCCGGCGATCGCGATAAAACATCTTTCATTACAGATCGCAGGATCAATTGCTACAAGGTCATGCCATTCGGCCTTAAGAACGTCGGGGCCACTTATCAGCGATTGGTTAACAGGATGTTCGAAGGCCTCCTCGGCAAAACAATGGAGGTCTACATTGACGATATGCTCGTCAAATCGCTCGAGGAAAAGGACCATGTCGGCCACCTCGCAGAGTGCTTTGCGCTATTAAACAAGTATAACATGAAGCTCAATCCTGCGAAGTATCGTTTCGGCGTGACATCAAGCGAGTTCCTCGGCTATATCGTAACTCGTCGCAGGATCGAGGCAAATCCAAAGCAAATCCACGCGCTAATCCAGATGGCCTCGCCTAAAACAAAAAGGGAAGTACAACGATTGACATGAAGAGTCGCAGCTTTGAACAGATTCATCTCGCGCTCTACTGACAAATGCTTGCCTTTCTATGAAACGCTTAAGGATAAAAATGGACCAGCTCGACAGGCCTTCGAGTGGACAGGAAAATGCGAAGAAGCCTTCCAGAAATTAAAGCAATATCTTGCGACTCCACCTGTTTTGACCAAACCCGTAACTGGCGAACCGCTCTACCTTTACATTGCGGTCTCCTCCTCGGCAGTCAGTGGAGTTCTAATTCGCGAAGACGGCACAGAGCAGAAGCCAGTTTTCTACGTCAGTAAATCTTTAACCGATGCGGAAACTAGATATCCTCTGACAGAGAAATTAGCACTCGCGGTTATTACGTCGGCTCGCAAACTCCGACCTTATTTCCAAACGCGCTCGATCGTGATTCTCAGTACCTTTCCGCTACGAGCTGTTCTCCACAGCCCAACTCAGTCTGGGCGACTCGCAAAGTGGGCCATCGAATTAAGCGAGTTCGATATCGAGTATCGAAGTAGAACGACGATCAAGGCACAAGTGTTGGCCGATTTTCTAATCGAACTACCGGAGGCGACGGCCTCGTCAGAAAGCGATAATAAGGGCTCAACCCAAATCTGGCAGTTACATGTTGATGGCTCGTCATCTCAGCACGGATCGGGAGTAGGCATTCGACTGTCGTCACCAGACGGAGAATCTCTGGAATAGTCATTCCGCCTTGGCTTCAGAGCATCGAACAATGAGGCAGAATACGAGGCCTTACTCGCGGGTCTTCGATTGGCTAAAGTTCTTAAGATGACAAGGATAGAAGCTTTTTGCGACTCGCAACTCGTCGCGAATCAGTTCAACGGCGAATACGCAACAACAGACAAACGCATGGAGGCATACCTCGCACTCGTCAAGACGTTGACGGCGAATTTCGAGTTCTTTACCTTAACAAGAATTCCAAGGGCAGAGAACTCGCAAGCAAATGCCCTCGCTTCACTCGGCTCATCGGCGCAGCCCGACAAAGATCTTCAAAGAATCGTCCGGGTTGAGTTCATCGAAAAGCCAAGTATCGAACTCGCCAGGGAAGTCAACGTACTGACGAGATCTCAGGCCACAAAGCGAAGGGCGGATCCTAACAACAGCTCGCCCACTCGCCCCTCGACAGATCCGAGGGATCTCGACCAGTCCGACGTAGTCGGGGCAGACGAAACAACGGATGTAATGGCAGAAAACAACAGGCTAGACCCTGGCAATACGAATTTTAACCGTGGTCTTCTCCCCGGATAGCTCGATGAATTGCCAGAGGACGCTTACCCGAATAGTGAGGAGCCGCCACCAGCGCACGAAATCGCCAACATTCCCATTGACGACGAGACTACAGTTTATGGTTATGATACTAAGTGGATGGCTGACATTCGCGGGTATCTTGCGGACGGCGAAGTGACTGAAGACAAATGGGCGGCTCGCAAGCTAAAGGCGCAGTCATCGCGCTTCATTATGTTCCACGGGGAAGTCTTCAAGTGGCGACTGTCTGGACCACTCCTTGTCTGCGTCGAGGGTGAAGCAGCTCGCAAGATAATGCGCGAAGTTCATAGCGGATCCTGCGGAAACCATTCGGGAGGTCGCTCATTCGCCATTCGAATTAAACGACATGGATATTTCTGGCCAACAATGATAAAAGACTATGAGCTGTTCGCGGCAAAATGCGAGAAATGTCAACGCCATGGTCCCTTCATCTATCTACCTACGGAGTTTTTAAACTCGGTCACCTCGCCTTATCCCTTCATGAGGTGGGCAATGGACATCGTCGGACCGCTCTATCCATCTCGGAAGAAGCGATATCTACTAGTCCTGACGGATTATTTTTCCAAGTGGATAGAGGCGGAGGCATTCGGATCTATCAAGGACAAGCATGTCGAAAACTTCGTCTGGAAGAATATCATCTGTCGACACGGCGTGCCCTACGAGATAGTGACTGACAACGGTTCACAGTTCATCTCCAGGCAATTCAAACTTTTCTGCGACAAGTGGAAGATCAGAGTCAGCAAGTCGACACCTCGCTGCCCACAAGGCAACAGTCAGGCCGAGGCGTCGAACAAAATAGTTATTCATGGGCTTAAGACTCGACTTGATGCTAAGAAGGGTCGTTGGGCGGATAACTCGAAGGCGTTTTATGGTCATATCGAACAACACCTCGTCGCGCTACGGGCGAGACCCCTTTCTTCCTCGTCTATGGAACAGAGTGTGTAATTCCTCCCGAGGTTCATTTCCCAGGAGTTCATCGACGATTACTTCCCGAACAGGAAGGTCTTAATCATCTCCTCAAGCTCGACGAACTCGACCTCATCAACGAAAGGCGCGACAAAACCCTTATAAAAATTACCGAATATCAAATTGCCGCGGCCAAATATTACAACTCTAAAGTGCGAGTTTGGCGTTTCCACGAAGGAGACCTTGTCCTTCGCAGGGTTTTTCAGAATACGGCTGAAATAAATGCCGGCAAGCTCGGCGCACACTGGGAATGACCTTACTAGATCACGAAGGTGGTCCGTCAAGGCGTCTACGAAATCACAAACATGAAAGGCGAGATGATCCCGCGTTCCTGGAATTCGCGACATCTAAAGAAGTACTACTGCTAAAAAATACTAATTCATTTGACTTGAACTACGGTGCGACTTGATCCCTTCACAGGGTACGTAGGCAGCTCATTTTCGAACGAGTTCAGTTGCCCCCCCTATTCGAAAAAAGGGGGGGAGTGGATCCGTATATCCATACTCCCAAACCCGGCGTAATAAACTAAGGTTGTTACAACTCGATCAGCTCGCTAAACGACTTAACTGTCTACATGCGACTCAATCAATTCGCAAACGACTTAATTGTTTAAACGCGACAGTTGTTACAACTCGATCAGCTCGCTAAACGACTTAAGTGTCTACACGCGACTCGATCAATTCGCAAACGACTTAACTGTCTACACGCGACTCGATCAATTCGCAAACGACTTAATTGTCTACACGCGACTCGATCAATTCGCAAACGACTTAATTGTCTAAACACGACAATTGTTACAATTCGATCAGCTCGCTAAACGACTTAACTGTCTACACGCGACTCGATCAATTCGCAAACGATTTAATTGTCTAAACGCGACAGTAGTTACAACTCGATCAGCTCGCTAAACGACTTAATTGTCTAAACACGACAATTGTTACAACTCGATCAGCTCGCTAAACGACTTAACTGTCTACACGCGACTCGATCAATTCGCAAACGATTTAATTGTCTAAACGCGACAGTTGTTACAACTCGATCAGCTCGCTAAACGACTTAACTATCTACATGCGACTCGATCAATTCGCAAACGACTTAATTGTCTAAACGCGACAGATGTTACAACTCGATCAGCTCGCTAAACGACTTAACTGTCTACACGCCACTCGATCAATTCGCAAATGACTTAACTGTCTACACGCGACTCAATCAATTCGCAAATGACTTTATTGTCTAAACGCGACAGTTGTTACAACTCGATCAGCTCGCTAAACGACTTAACTGTCTACATGCGACTCGATCAATTCGCAAACGACTTAATTGTCTACACGCGACTCGATCAATTCGCAAATGACTTAATTGTCTAAACGCGACAGTTGTTACAACTCGATCAGCTCGCTAAACGACTTAACTGTCTACACGCGACTCGATCAATTCGCAAACGACTTAATTGTCTAAACGCGACAGTTGTGACAACTCGATCAGCTCGCAAACGACTTAACTGTCTACACGCGACTCGATCAATTCGCAAACGACTTAAATGTCTACACGTGACTCGTCGTCATTACTGACCATAATGACGATCTAAAACACTTCATCGTGAAGTTAAACCTATACATCCAAAGTTGATAAAGCGCGCTATATAAATTCAGAGTTCATCACTGGAGCGGGTGTATTCAGTGGAATACGACCGTAAACCAGGATGTTTATCTCGCGAACCCAGTTATACTTAACACTGGCCGAACTTGGCAAAGATAATCTGGTCAGAGATTATTATCGGGTAAGATATTCTTTGGAATATCTATACTCCGAAATTTGCTTTAAGTAAACAAACTATAACAGGCCTAGCTGACGAGCTATAACAGGCCTCGCCAAACATGGCGAATTTTGCGGCAACACTATTAGTGTTTCGCCTCTAAGCGTCTTAAAACCGCATCGCCTCTAAGCGTCTTAAAACCGCATCGCCTCTAAGCGTCTTAAAACCACATCGTCTCTAAGCATCTTAAAACCGCATCGCTTCTAAGCCACTTTAGAACACCTCGCAAAGCAAGCCCTAACAGGTCTCGCCAAAAATTGGCGAATCGAAAAGCAATTAAACATGTCGCAAGAAATCCAAATATTTTATGAAAAATTTGGGGTCGACCAACCAGGCAAATAAATGTCACAAGTTGGATAAAGCCGTCCAGGCAAAACAAAAACAAGTCTTAAACCTTAGCAAAACAAAAGGAAAAATCCTAAAAATCTATTACAAGGTGGATTTGGCGACCAGCTCGCCATCTTCGACACCTTATTCTTCAGCGACAAGCTCGCCCTCTTCAACTCCTTTTTCGGCTAAGACAACCTTGCTAGCCGAACTCGCAGCCTCGCCAATCTTCGGATCCTGCTCTAAGGGAACCGGCTCACACTGAGACTTAGTAACTACAGCTTGGTCGGGATCGACAACCTTATCGGTCTCGCCTGACTCGCTGTCACTCAACTCCTCGCTAGCGTTTCGCAGCCGCATACCCAAAGAACTGTCGTTAGAGCCAGAAGCTACATTAATACCAATAGACTTAGCGCTAACTTCGACTCGCGGAGAAACAACTATATCCGCTACATTAATGGGGACGACGTAATTCATACCTAATATCTTCTTCAAATCGACAACCATCGCGTTAGCACGGTCCAACTTGGCTTGAACCTCAGCCGTCGCAGATTGCCTCGCAGACGAAGCAGCCACTTCGAGATCCCTCTTACGGCATGCTTTCAGAGTAGATAACTCTGCCTCCAGCTCGGCATTTTTATCCTCGGCCTTCTTCTTCTCAAGACCAACTCTTTGAAGATACATGCCCAAGTCGTCCGAGCTCTTCTTGTACGCGTCGCGCTCAGCAGCGAGTGCACCCATCTTATCCGCAAGCTTATTCCTCTCGGCTTCTTCTTTCCTCCTGGCCTCGTCGATAAAAGCTCGCCTGGACCTCGCCTCTTGGTCGTATGCTATGACCAACCTGTTGCAATGGGCGAGGGCCTGCAAAAGGGTTAAATAAAGATTTAGATAGAATAAAAAAGAGAAAAGAGCGAGGCGAGCGAGGCGGGTCAGATAGAATAAACGAGGATTTACCTTTGCCTGGCGAGACGCGAATTCCTTATAGCGCTCGCTCTTTACCAACATCTCCGGGATGGGAATGTTGTCACCAGGGTAAGTAATCTTTGCCATTAAGGCAGCCGCGGTAGACGGGTCGTCGTACAGCTCGGCGGGTTTTCCAGATAGCAGACCTGGAGACAGGGTCGGCAGCTCGCGACGAGTTTTCTTCTTATCACCAGCTTTACCCTTGCCTTTGTCAACAGCAGAGTGTTTTCGTTTTCGAATCAGCTGTTGTGACTCGACGGACGCATCCTCAATGGCAATTGGCTGTGAAGGAATAACAGCTGATAGGAGAACAATTCGGCAAAAGGAGAATGACCACCAACTCGATCCTCTCGACTAAAAGGACTCGCCTCCTCGCTACCAGAGGTGCTCGCCTCCTCATGACCACAAAATCGGCCACAACTTGAACTCGCGTCAACAATCGAGTCGCTATTTTCCGAGTACACCCAGATCGACTTTTCCTTCTCGGCAAGCTCGGCAGACTTAATCAAATTTATTGACATTGTTTTTGGATCAAAAATTGGAGATATTTTTCTTCTCAAGAACACGACGGCGGCGATGAAGAACAAGGCGGCGGCGAAGTGATGGGACGGCAAAAAAATTAACGAAAACTTGAAAGAAAAACGAGAGAAAATAGAGGGAGAGCAAACCTGTTTTCGGAGAAATGAGAATTATGGAAAGTATCTGGGGAGCATCGCTAATTATAAAGGCATTTTTGGCGATTCGAGTTTCGAGGTGGGCCTCATTTTAATTTGGGCCGAGAATCTGGGCTTAAAGTATCACAGTTTCATAGGGAACCAGACCGACTTGCGATGCCTCAACTTCGTATTAGCTCGAAAACGCGACCTCGCGAGCTGAGCCTCTGATTTAGTTCGCGACTTCAGGATTTTACTTTCTCAAAGACTTCGATTCTCAGCGATTACCATAACCTCGCAGTAGCGGTGGAGTTGATCAAGTCGCACCCTCGAAACTTGAACATCTTCATCAGGTCAACTCGCGACTTTGTCTTCGTCAGATCGAATCGCGACTTCATCTTCATCAGATTAACTCGCGACTTCGCCTTCGTCAGATCGAATCGCGACTTCATCTTCATCAGATCAACTCGCGACTTCATCTTCATCAGATCAACTCGCGACTTCATCAGATCAACTCGCGACATCATCTTCATCAGATCAACTCGCGACTTCGTCTTCGTCAGATCGAATCGCGACTTCATCTTCGTTAAATCGACTCGCGACTTCATCTTCATCAAATCAACTCGCGACTTCATCAGATCAACTCGCGACATCATCTTCATCAGATCAACTCGCGACTTCGTCTTCGTCAGATCGAATCGCGACTTCATCTTCGTCAAATCGACTCGCGACTTCATCTTCATCAGATCAACTCGCGACATCATCTTCATCAGATCAACTCGCGACTTCGTCTTCGTCAGATCGAATCGCGACTTCATCTTCGACAGATCGAATCGCGACTTCATCATCGTCAAATCGACTCGCGACTTCATCTTCATAAGATCAACTCGCGACTTCATCAGATCGACTCGCGATTTCATCTCGCCACTTCTCAAATTCGAAGTCGACTCGCGGATAACTAATATCGATCAGCTTGCCGAATTTGGGACTCGGCGAAAATGGCAAGAGGAGAATGACCACCAACTCGATCCTCTCGACTAAAAGGACTCGCCTCCTCGCTACCAGAGGTGCTCACCTCCTCATGACCACAAAATCGGCCACAACTTGAACTCGCGTCAACAATCGAGTCTCTATTTTCCGAGTACACCCAGATTGACTTTTCCTTCTCGGCAAGCTCGGCAGACTTAATCAAATTTATTGACATTGTTTTTGGATCAAAAATTGGAAATAGTTTTCTTCTCAAGAACACGACGGCGGCGATGAAGAACAAGGCGGCGGCGAAGTGATGGGACGGCAAAAAATTTAACGAAAACTTGAAATAAAAAAGAGAGAAAAGAGAGAGAGAGAGAGAGAGAGAGAGAGAGAGAGAGAGAGAGAGAGAGAGAGAGCAAACCTGTTTTCGGAGAAATGAGAATTATGGAAAGTATCTGGAGAGCATCGCTAATTATAAAGGCATTTTTGGCGATTCGAGTTTCGAGGTGGGCCTCATTTTAATTTGGGCCGAGAATCTGGGCTTAAAGTATCACAGTTTCATAGGGAACTAGACCGACTTGCGATGCCTCAACTTCGTATTAGCTCGAAAACGCGACCTCGCGAGCTGAGCCTCTGATTTAGTTCGCGACTTCAGGATTTCACTTTCTCAAAGACTTCGATTCTCAGCGATTACCATAACCTCGCAGTAGCGGTGGAGTTGATCAAGTCGCACCCTCGAAACTTGAACATCTTCATCAGGTCAACTCGCGACTTCGTCTTCGTCAGATCGAATCGCGACTTCATCTTCATCAGATTAACTCGCGACTTCGCCTTCGTCAGATCGAATCGCGACTTCATCTTCATCAGATCAACTCGCGACTTCATCAGATCAACTTGCGACTTCATCAGATCAACTCGCGACTTCATCTTCATCAGATCAACTCGCGACTTCATCAAATCAACTCGCGATATCATCTTCAACAGATCAACTCGCGACTTCATCAGATCAACTCGCGACATCATCTTCATAAGATCAACTCGCGACTTCGTCTTCGTCAGATCGAATCGCGACTTCATCTTTGTTAAATCGACTCGCGACTTCATCTTCATCAGATCAACTCGCGACTTCATCAGATCAACTCGCGACATCATCTTCATCAGATCAACTCGCGACTTCGTCTTCGTCAGATCGAATCGCGACTTCATCTTCGTCAAATCGACTCGCGACTTCATCTTCATCAGATCAACTCGCGACTTCATCAGATCAACTCGCGACTTCATCAGATCAACTCGCGACATCATCTTCATCAGATCAACTCGCGACTTCGTCTTCGACAGATCGAATCGCGACTTCGTCTTCGACAGATCGAATCGCGACTTCATCTTCGTCAAATCGACTCGCGACTTCATCTTCATAAGATCAACTCGCGACTTCATCAGATCGACTCGCGATTTCATCTCGCCACTTCTCAAATTCGAAGTCGACTCGCGGATAACTAGTATCGATCGGCTTGCCGAATTTGGGACTCGGCGAAAATGGCGACTTGAACGAATGTGACTTGTGCTCTTTTCCCCTTGGTCTGGTTTTTTCCCACCGCGTTTTCTAGACAAAGTTTTTACCGAGGCTTGTTCACACACTTAAACGTCTTCGTCTCGCCGCCTAGCATCGTATCGGCCAGTTCGCTGAAGTTGGAAACAATCCCGTCATTTCGCCAAACCCGATTTGTGACTTCATTTCGCCAGCTCGCGGCTAATCTCTCGAATCATCTCGCGTCATCAACAACTCGCAGATCACGGGCACGATCAGCTCGCAACTTCATCTACTGATCGTCTCGTCAACTCGCATCTTCAAAAGCAGCTCACGTATTACGAGCTCGATCAGCTCGCGACTTCGCATGACGGAAATCGATTCCTCACTCGGACACCCTTACTTCAACACTTTTATTTATAAAACTGTTGAACTGGGGGGGCTAACTATAGGGGTCAAATCTCCCCTAGAGGAATCGATAAGCCTAAAACGACGTCGTATACGCCAAACCGGTCCAGCGGTCAAAGCCCAGAAGACAGAGACTCATTAACGGCCCATCACTGTTTGTCTCAACCGAATTGTATTTCTATAAATAAGCATGTACCCCCCTTATTGGAGGGGATCCGAAATTTCTAAGTGATAATAAGACAAAACTTAGCTCTGATCTTGATGAATAAGAGCAATTTCTAAGAACCCTAATTCGCAATCTTCTCTAAGTGTTTGAAACCCTAAAGAAGCTCTAATTCGAAGAATCTTCACAAATTCTATTGTGCAATAATTCCAGCTCGCACACTTGTTTTGTTAATATCTTCTCCATACAAGGACTCAGTTTATTCTAATTTCTTCTTCTCCGGTTCAGGAGGATGGCAGGATGGCGCCACAGCAGTGTGTGTCTGGATAGTTGATGAAAAGGTATGACAAGTGGTGGGATAGTTTGTCGTTTGCAGTTCGATACATAAGACACTCTTTCTACATGGACTTCACAACCTTTTTTCCACTATTCAACCAGTAAACTCTCTTGCATTTTAGGTTTTTATTGCCAATATTGGAGATGCTAAGGCTGTTTTGGCACGATCCTCTACTGCCAACGAATTGATGAATCAATCAGAAACATGTAATCCACTCAAATCAATTCTTTTGACAAGAGAGCACAAAGCTATTTACCCACAGGAGCGCTCTCGCATTCAAAAGGTTAGTCTTTATTGAGCCAGACAGTGATTTCCCTGTGGATATGAGTACACGATAACTTGGTATGAATGTCACAGTCAGGTGGGGTTGTAAGCTCAAATGGACGGTTACAAGGGCGTCTTGAAGTTTCTAGGGCTTTTGGTGATCGTCAGTTCAAGAAGGTAATGATCCTTAGGCTTCCCATTTTATTTTTTGTGACATTTTAGCTCTCCATTGCGATATGTTCTTGAACCTAGCTTACCATTGCAACTCTAGGCATTCATTCTGACTTGAATATGTTAATCATTCTGGAATCTTGTGGGTTAGTTGCATCTAACACAAGTTATTGGTTCCAGTTTGGTGTCACTGCAACTCCAGACATTCATGCATTTGAATTAACAGAGAGAGAAAACTTCATTATTCTTGGTTGCGATGGATTGTGGGAAGTAAGTATGCACTTCGTTTCTGGTTGTGCAGTTCTCTATAGCAACATCCCATTCGTCTGTCTTATAATCTGCAACATTGCATCCGTAGGTGTTTGGGCCGAGTGATGCAGTTGGGTTTGTTCAGAAACTCTTGAAGGTACAAATCTCACTCTTTTAACTACATCGAAAGAAGCCAAAACAGAGAATCTACTTTCGGTAGCCATGTGAGCAAATGGTTTTGTACAAGTAAAGAGGATCAGGGGCAATTGAATGAGAGATTACTAAAGTAAAAGCTGCAATTTTGCAGGAGGGCTTGCCTGGAAGCACAATAAGTCGCCGTCTTGTAAAGGAAGCTGTGAAAGAACGTCGTTGTAAGGACAATTGCACAGCCATCGTGATTGTCTTCAAACGCGGATAGCAAAAAGAAATGCCTGTGGGCATTTTTTTTTGGCTTGTTTGAGACTTTGTAAACTCTTCTTTAGCTGTCAATTATTTTGCAGTAAAAGGATCAATTAAATGAGTTTGAAGATGAAACAGAGGACTTTGTAGTGCAAAAGATTCACGGAAGTAAAAGTAGAGAGCTTTATAATGAGAGACTCATTAGTAAATGATGATCAGCTTACAATGGCTAAAGTAAATAGGACAAAGAAGTATTATCATTGTAAATTTAGGGTCCCTCCTTCTGTAATCAAGGAGGCAAAAAAGAATAAGTCGCTAACTTACACCAGCAGCAGTAAAATGACAATTTAACAATGTTGGTGGTCTCACCAGACCACGAATATGGAGGGAAAGTAAGAGAACAAGGTAAGAACATTCTTATAGGAACTCGAGGTCGAGTTTCCTCTTCAGATGAAATCTATCGGCACTACAAAATGAACAAGAAGAAGCAGCCATCAAAACATGTTCAATCTTGAGGTTGCAAAAACAACTAATCAAGCTTGTACACACAGTTGAGGCAAATAACTCATGTCTTTACCTCGTGATGGTAGATCGGTTTGGAGGCCGCTCAGCGAGGATGGTAAAATCTAATGACATGGGTGCTTGTTGATCCTTGTCAATGTGAGACTTCATACTATCAAGCCTCCCACGCTCAGGCATTACTCTTCTAAGCTTATGTGGTGGTGAGATCACTCTGATGGCCTCATGTTTACCGTAAGAGGCTTTACCTTCTTGCTTGCGGATTGACTTTGGGAGCTTAGCAGCGTCGGTAGGAGCAGGTGCACAAGTAAAGTACCTGACAAAATGAAAACAAAGGTGTGAGGTAACTAGATATGTTTTGCGTATAAATTGGCCACATAGGTGGTGAGCTTTATGCACCTGTGTTCTAAAGCCTGCTGAACGGAAATTCTAGCCTTTGGGTCATAGGTAAAGAGTTTGGACAACAGGTCGAGAGCATCTTCACTAACTGCTGGAAATAAAGAAGGTAGGGACGGTGTAGGGACAAATTGATATTCAACATAATCTGGTAGGTTAAACATATCAGGCCACTGATCTGCTTTTGGTGTCCCAAAGGCAGCAAATATTTTGCTTAACTGATCGATGTCACTGTTTCCCTGCGAAAAAGGAAATCAAATTAGTAAGAAATAATAACGAAGTAGTCTGAGAGTAAAACATCCAAGGAGATGAAGATTGGACTAATGTTAGCAATGATGAGTTGACTAAAGAATACTGAACCTGAAGAAATGGTCTGCGTAGCAGAAGTTCGGCAAAAATGCAGCCAGCAGCCCAAACATCAACTGCAGCACCATATTGTTTTGCGCCAAACAAAAGTTCTGGTGCTCTGTACCATCTAGCAAACACCTGTGCATCATCACATATATCAAGATAAGAACAACTGGAAACAGCGGAAAATAGGGTGCATTGCACATCTATTACAATCATGGGTGTTCAAAGGGAAATAAAGAAGGCAGAAATAGCTCAGGGATTTGGTTAATAGCACAATTTATAGTACCCAAGACTTGAAAGCTTCCTCCTCCGTCAACACAACTAGAGGTAAAAAAAACTACCTAAAGGAATTCATATAAGATATATTTCCTACAAGTAAGCTATACCGATCAATTTAGTTATACTAGAAGCAGAAGATAATTGGCAATGCACAGAAACCATACCTGGTGGGTAAATTTACGATTTGGACTAGCAAATATACGCGCTAACCCAAAATCTGCAAGTTTTAGCTGTCCGTCAGGGCCTATCAACAAGTTATTAGGCTTCATATCCCTGAAGTGAAACAAAAGATATCAGTGGTAGCATGAGAGAAACAAAAGCAAGTTGTTATTAAGGATAAACAAGTACCTGTGCAAAACCCATTTGTCATGGCAATAAGCAAGTCCTTTAAGTGTCATGAAGAGGTAGGATTTAATGTCGGCAGGTGAGAGGAAAATGTTAGAATCGCGAATGACTCCTTCGAGGTCAGTCTCCATGAACTCAAAAACAAGATGCAAGTTTTCTTTGAGAGGAAATGCATCAATGAGCAGAATGATATGTGGATGCTTTAGTTCTTTGAGCATTTTGATTTCCCTTAGAGCTGTGATATTTACACCTTCCTTTTGTTTACCAAGCCTTATCTTCTTGATTGCTACAGTTTCTCCCGTCTGCATAATCCCCAAACAAACGAAACAATAATAATAATAATTCTGCTGCTGTCAGAACAACGATTCACAAAATCCAGAACCAGAAGCGGAGAAATTAGTATCACCCTAAACCCTAATTTCACACGAATTTGAACATGTGAGGAAAAGAACTCACCCTAGTATCAGTGGCCTTGTAGACGACTCCATAAGTACCTTGCCCAAGAATCTCTCGCTTCAGATACCTATCTGCAACTTTCTTTGGCTGCTCCATTTCCAAATTAATCGACAATCCTACTATACACCTCGACTCGATTGATTTCAATTCGATGATTCGGGAAAATTAGAGTTTCTCCGGCAGTAGCCGTTGGCGCGTTTGCAGCCGCAATCGGTAAATCGAGGGAAAAAGAAAACTCTCTCTAGCTGTAAAAGTGGGTTAATCAGTGCTCCTCCTCTTAAACAGTAATAAGATTATAATACTGTAAAGGCAATGCAACTTAAAACGACACCGGTTTGTTGGACATAAACACAATTTTCTACCAAACCGAAAATCGACAGAGAGCTTTGATGATACATTCTTTCTAGGGATATCTTTTTACAGATTTTGAAGATTTCCAGTGGAGACCAGTTACGAAGCAATGCGGCGACAACGACACCAGAAAGCTGTACCGCCACTCCTTCCTCGAGCAACGGCAATTTCTTCATCGACATAAAACCAAATGAAGAAAGGATCTTTATTACTCGGCTCTTCCTCTGCGTCTTTCTTCCCCAAACCCATCTGTAGAGGATCAAACGGTCCAATCTTGATACGAATCTGTTCGAAGATGAAGGCTAGGATCCGATTCTTCCATGAAAACTTTCCTTCAAATGTCAAAGCTCCTACTGGACCAAGATATACTCCATTCTCTATTCTTTTTCCCTGTTTCAGCAATCATAGTAACTGCTTAGTTACTACTTCAAAATGTTAGCTTAGTTTTGATAATTCTACTGGATCATATGCCCGAATTAGACGGCAGATGCTAAAGGAGCACATAGCTCTTGGCCTCTATATAGACAATGAAGCAGTTCTAGCGTACATTTATGGATCAATCTCCCTCCGGTTTAGTAGGAGACTTACCGCAGCATCAAACCTCTGAACAGCGGTTAGAGGGAAATAACGACCTTTCGTCAGTTTCTTCTGTAAAGATAAAAAACATACAGCATGAGATACAAAGTCAGTGATTTCGAATGGATCAAGGCTACAACATTTTAAAACTAATAAACCTCCGCGGTGAAGATGAGCATCCATGTTCGTCCAGGGGACTCAGACCCACCAAGTGTTTCAAGGAATGTGGATGGATCAATTTTAGCCTTTTCAATAGTAGAAAAAGCAGCTAAAATCTCATCTGCTGCAACTTTCCGACTTTTTGCAGCAGTCTTTAACAGACTCACGCTCTCTGTTACTTCCTATAACCCCAAAGTGAAAAGAAAGAAAAAAAGCATTTCAAAATTCATTTTAGGATCAAGGAGAGCAAATTACCCCAGAATTCTCATAATCTTGCATTTGAAAGAACAAAGTTCTAGTCTGTTTTCATTTCCAAAGTTTATCTTTTGTATTTATTCACAACTTAAAACATCATCTAATTCATTAAAAAAAAAAAACATCATCTAATCCAAAGGAGAAGAAATCCAACGCTTATTCAAACTCTTGGTGACCGCAAGTCCAAACTCCCAATTCAATAAGCTATCAACTTTTTTCATTTGTAATTTCTATAACCAGAAAAATAATGGAAATGAAGAAGGTGCGTACTTTGGTAAGAATTTGCTTTGGAGCCGGTGGAACAGTATCGTTCATACCATCGACCGTGGCTTTCACCAGATGTAGTCTCTTGCCATGATTAAAGACGAGAGAAGAAGAAGAAGATGGACACGAAACCCACTGAGCTAGTGTGACAATCATCGTCTCTAAAAGGCTCCTTACTTTTTTTCCTTCTTCATCATTCTTTTCCACATCAGGTTTTCAGACAGACAAAACTCGAACAAAAACCCCTAGAGCTGGGTCGTTCTATTGTGATCCACTAGTTTTATTTGGCAGAGAAAATCTTTTATTTAAAAACATTTTCTCCACCAGTATCACAGGACAAATCCTAATACTATTTTTCTTTTGTTTTTTTAATTCAACTTTTATAGACTAAGAGGGGTTTATTGGTTTTGGTATTTTAGTAGATTTTGAAATCCATTGGTTTCAAAATCAAATAATATGGATTTAAATTTCAATAAGAAAGATTTCAAAATCAAATAATATGGATTCAAGAATCAATAAATAAGATTTTGGAATCAAATAAAATGGATTTCAAAATCCATCAACAAAAAAACATCATTAAAAAAAAAACAATAAGCAATTCTTATTTTGTCGTGTATGAATCCCATTATAATGAGTTCGAATCTGTCCACATATTTGTTGCAATTGTTGCTCTCCACTGATTTGCAAATTCTCTCTGTTGATCTTGGGTTTGGGTTCCAACAGGAAGTTCACCATTGTTACTATTAATTTCTTCAAGAATTTCTTCAGCACTTTTTGTTTCTTCAGGAAAATAATCTATTCGGCAAAACTTTCGAAGAAAGTTATGTAAACCAGCACATGCAAGAACAATCTCTGTTTGTGTCTTATAAGGAAAAGGGGAAGGGGGGGGGGGGGGGGGGGAAGGGGGGCAGACTTAAAGATTAGAAACCGAGATTTGAATATACCAAAAATTCTCTCAACTACATTCCTCAAGGATGCATGTCGATGGTTAAACAATTCTTTTTCATTGGTTGGTTGTGAATTTTGACCAGAATACTCTTGAATATGATATCGGACACCACGATAAGGAGCTAGAAAGTTTCGACGATTTGTAAATCCACAATCTACTACATAAAATTTTCTTGAAACACAATAATAATATAGTTATTTTTGTTTTTGGAAAAACATAAATACAATAAGAAGATGAATACCTTCTGGAACTGGTAGTCGATTAGTGTTTCTTGTAAATGCATCATTTAGTACTTTTGAGTCATGCGCTGAACCTTCCCATCCACTAAGCACGTACATGAATTCAAGATCAAAATTACAAGCAGCCAACACATTTTGAGATATATCACCTTTTCTATTGCGAAAAGGTGCTGCCATTTTTGTTTGCACCATTGCAAGGATATGTGTACCATCAATAGCTCCAATACAATCCTAAATAAATGAAAACAATTATTATACAAAATAATATACATTATAAGAATATAAAAATGAAAGAGATATACCTTTTTTTTTTGGTCGAACAAAGAGATATACCTTAAAGTATGGATTAAACCTTGTACTTCTTCTAATTTTTGCGGGCATAGTAAGCTCAGGTTTTGCCATAAAACTTGGTGCAAGTTGGTTAAGAACCCGCAAAACTTTGTGAAAATTATTGCTGATTGCAAATATTGACCTTTTAAACGTGTCTCTTGTATAACAATACCTCGAATTTTGGCCAACTACTACAAGAAAAGTCGTTACCATTTCTTCAACGCTTATATATCTTGTGTCTCTTAGATTTGTAGTCTCCTGTATGAGACAACATAACTTTTTTTTTTTTGAAAAAAAATGAGACAACATAACTTCAGAAAAAATATTTGGATACATACGATATAGCTGACGAAAGTGCAAAGGGTTTTCCTTTAACACATTTTCTATATAATTTTCACCATCTCTTATGATCGCACGTCGGAGAGGACGATCAATTTGTGATTGAACACCACGTAGTAGTTGTTTCCTCAAATTCAATATCCGAGAGAAAAGTAAGAGCACCAATATTAAAATATTGGCATCTAACTCATCCTCGTCATTTAATCTTTCTCTTTGTTCATGGATTTCTTGATGTTCATGAAATGTTTGATCCATATAAACCTTTAAAAAAGAAAAACCAAAATCAAAATATAAGAAAAGGGACATTATCGAGAAACTGTTTTGTCTCTTTGCATAAAACAACAAATCATATGATGATCAAATCAATAACAAATGTTTTTTTGGTTTCACTCATCTCCATCAACAAAAAAAAAACAAATAATAAGATAGACTAACCTACAATGGAAGTTTTCGGTGGCTCCTTTGGTTTGGTTTGTCCTCAAATTATTACGTTTTTCTTACTTCTACATGTCTTTAAAAGACAAAGAATTTGATTGCAGAGAAAAAAAATATATGAATATAAGGCAAAAATATATTTTTAAGAAAGATGCATATCTTTGAGATCAACAGAGAACAATGCATATCTTTGAGATCAAGAAATATTTGTTTTTTTTTAATCGTGATCAAAAAATATTTGTTTGTGATTCCATTAACATATTTATCTTGCATATCTTTGGGATCAATAGAGAAAGATGCATATCTTTGAGATCAATAAATATTTGTTTGTTTTTAAAATCATTTTTCCATATTTCCAGTTACATAATCGGTAAACTCCTCAAGTCATTGTTTATTATAGATGATATTGATCACCTTTTCCAAAAATCGAACCCTTTTAAGAAAACATCACTAAACATGAAAAGTGATCACTTTTGTGAGTATCAAAAGACTACGCTCGGCCTTTTTACAAAACAAATATCAAGAAAAGTAATTTCGAAAGACTACGATCACAACGGTGTTTCCAACTTCGAAAAGAAGGACGTTGAGCAAGACGGTAGTGCGGACCGCGACAAATGTCGGGCAGCCCGATGCAATTTATCGAGCGAGGATCGAGTCGCCGAGAGGGCTTACGATAACGGTAAAACCGCTGAGGCTAGTGTTTAGTTCCGCCGTTAAGTGACGGAGGTATGCAGTTACGGTGACGGTTGATGCAAGGAATGTTGTGTTAGGAGAAACGGGTGCTACATTTGGGTCAGTCACGTGGTTTGATGGTGGGAAACACGTTAAGATGGTGAGAAAAATGTTGAAAAATTATGCATTACATTTCGAAACAATCCAATAAAACTCTAGTAAAGAAATAATTTGCCATTATTAAATAAAACCCATAAAGAATTCAACAACCATCCAACAGTAGAAAGGAGCATCAACCTAACATATTGTGATTGTTAGCTCAGAGAAAACACAATTGCATTCGAATGATCTACTTTATTCGATAACTTCCAATGCCTTATATAAAGTACAATGAAAACTGAAACAAACAAAAATAAAGGACACGACTCAACTAGCTCAACTAGTTCCACCAACAACATGAAAATAGGAAACTGAAATTGACTTATTCTAATCCCGGAAGAATAGGTCTCTTATTGACTCAAACTTACTTCAACACATATGATAATTCATCAACCCGTGACATTACGCTTAATCCAACCATAACGCTCATCAATAGACATACTAACGAATACTTCTATCATCCCTAATTGGTGAATCACTTTAACTGCATCGTAACAAACTTTTTCTTCCAAATCCGAGACTTCTTTGATAGCTTCCCATACGTTATTCTTCTTTTTCTCAGCCTCTCTTTGTTCAGTTTCTCTTTGTTGTCTTGCTTCTTTTTCTTGTATTAAATCAAAGAGTTTTTGGGTGATTGTTGCGAGAGAGTTCATCTCTGTATTGACTTCGTCTCCATCTTCTGTCTGAATGATTGGTTCACCTGCATTGTTGATATTAGTTCTTTGTCTCTTTCTCGAAGAGAGTTTTTCTGAAGAGCCTCTTGAACCGCTGTCCCAAAAAAGCGTAGGTGTTTCATGATTTTCCTCCAGATCCATTGAAAAATCTTCAACACAATTTAGTTGTTCCTTTTGTGCAACTTCACTTGTTCGAGCATCTGTACCCTCGCCTAAACCAACAACATTTCCACCAGTAGCTATATTACCCCCAAAAATCACTTTGAGATCATCAAATTCTTCAAACTTTTCATCACGAAAAGTTTTATGAGTCGGATGGGCCTAATAGAAAACACAGTGATTTGTTACGAAAATTGGTCTACAAAATGAAAGAAAACTATGAGAGAAATTCAAAGTAAAAAGTTTATGAAAATATAATACAAAGTTATAGGTTTTAATTCCATGATAATAATGTTTTCTCTAAAAGAGAAGAAACTATCACGTTACCACCATCACATCATAACTTCCTTAATCCTATGAACACATAGATGCATAGAAAATTAGCATAATTTACCTTTAAATAATCTTTCCATACTTCCGGTGGAGCCGTAATCCGTTGTGTGATTGGATCCCATCCAAATCCAGAGCAGTTGCGAAGAAGTTCAATAGCACTTACATATTTTCCTTTCAAAATATTCATTCTATTTAGGTAGTGCTTATGAGTTTTGTCACACCCAAAAGCTTCATTAAGAACATGTAGTATTTTTGTTTCGACAGTTAACTTGCTGAATGTTCCATTTGTATCACGCCAACCTGCAGCAACACCATCTAGAAGTAAACTTATCAAAGTTTTGGTTTCTTGTGGACTCCATAGATTGTTCTTTCCTCGACCTTGTTGTGAATCTCCCATTATGTTCATACAAAGATATTTTTGAGAAGAGTATATAGAAAAGTTGATATCATCGTTGATATTGACAAATCTTTTTGGAAGATATTTGATTATTCTATGAAAAAAGAAAACTTGGGAATAAATATATGTTGGAGAGATTTGCGAATAACAAATATGCACATTATGTGCTTTGGAAAAATATGTGGAAAGTATATGATTTCAAAATAACAAGTATTTGCTAAGGATTTCACTCTTTATAATTTTAACACAAAATCATTCCCAAATCCATTCATAAATCAAATCCTTATACAAAATTTTGATATTGAATAAGACTTGATTCTATTTTGTATTTTAAAATCATAAATTGAATAACATAAGATTCTAATGAAGATTTTAAAATGATTGAATGAATAACATGAGATTATAATGGGGATTTTAAAATGATTGATTGAATAACACGAGATTTTGATGAGAATTTTAAAATGATTAATTGAATAACATAGGATTTAGAATGGATTTCAAAATCCACTAAAATACCAAAACTAATAAACCCCCCTAAATTCTAGTATTTCGGTTTGAGTTAATCATAACGCTACATGTTGTTTTTCGGTTTGCATTAACAATTCGATTTGATTCGGTATACATACCACTTCTATTTTTTATATAGCAACTAGGTCACTCTCCCGCGTACGATGCGGATAAACTATTCATAATTTTGTTTTTAATTTTACTGTTTAAAAATGTTAAAGAAAATATGTTTTGATTATTATTGTATACGTTGTAGATCATGTTTTTTTTTAAATATGAATTTTCAGAAGTTTAATTTTACCATTTATTATTTCACATAAGTAAACACGTATTCAAATTGAAATATATTATTCCTAATTTAATACATTGGAGTGTAAAATCTATTATATATAAGTTAAAAATTCTATTTGAACTTATTTGTAATAAAAACTGAAGTGGACTTAAGAATATTATAAGAACTGACATCTTAACATCTTCTATTTTAATATATTATATTTTTAAAAATTCATTTTTCTCATTGATAATTTGTAATAAAAACTGAATTCGATATCGAAATATTAAAATACCAATATGACCAAATCTTCTTAAACAAAGAAAATTAATAAAAAAAAAATTATACAACTTAAACTTAGTAATACTCTACTTTTTCTTGTTTTTTCCAAATTTTTTTTATCTTTAATAAAAATGTAATCAGAAAATTTATATTAAGTTTTGAGAGTATGCATAAGTCAGCGTATATGTAGTAAATTATTTTTGTCTTTTACTTGATAGTGTAATAGTTTTCATGTTTTCTCTTCTTTCAACCAATAAATTTAAAACTAACTACAATGTTAATGGCTATTTTGCCAAAAATATATATACAAAAATAATATAGATAAATGACAATAAGGATCCATGTTATATTAATATTCCTTTATATTAGAAAAGTATACTAAATTTTGTATGATTCCGATAAAAATATTTTAAATTAAAGATTTTTGAAATTTTCTTAGAAGTTTCTGAAAATAAATATTTTAAGATTTTGGTACGTTAATATGGAGATTAACTTCAAAAGTTAGGTGAGAATATTATAAGAGAATATGAATTAACCCACTAATTTAAATAGATTTGTTAATTGACATATTTATCCTTATGTCATGTCATATTTGAAGTGATGTCATGCCATATTTTAAGTGAAATCATCTCTCCAATAATTTATAGAGAATAGATTAACTTAAAAGTTAGATTATTAGGTTAGATCAAAAAGAATATGGATTAGCTCAAAAAAAATTTAAATGTTTTGTTAATTGGCCCATTTAAAAAGATAGTCATGTCACATTTAGAAAGATTTCATGTCACATTTAGAAGAATGCAATGTTAATGAAATCCCCTCTCTAATAATGTATAGGGGATTCCCTAACACTGCATCAGTCAGGTCGCATGGAGCAAAAGACGGGAATCAAGAAACCAGTACTTGTCTGAAATGAAAAGTATCAAGGAACAAATAGTGTTTCCTCTACTATTTAATAGCAAACTCCAAAAAGCCGAAAAACAGACTCAGCTAAAAGTTGGGTAATAGTAGTAAATTTAACTTGAAAGCGAAAAACAACTCTCACCCATGTATCATGATTCTCTTTCTAGCTATTAAAATATAAAGAAACCGGTCTCACGCACACCTCTCCGCACTTGTAAAATCTCAAACCTCAATTATGCACCAAAGAAAAGGACTTAGGGTTTGGGTTTAGGGTACTCAGATTCCTTCGTCTGATCATCATTCATTAAGCATCCTAATCTCCCTCTTGGTGCAACCCGAAAGCTGCCTCCTACAGTTCAAAGAACCCGAAACTTGGTTTAGATGGGGGTTTTATTCATCCATTAGGTTGTTCCAAATAATAATTGAAAGCATTAGATAGTCACCTTTCTTCTCGCAAAAATTAGATAGTCATGCGCTTGAGGAAGCAGTGCTTGAGGAAGTACCATCCAGAGCAGTTACCTTTCCCACAGCAACTGTTTTTCCTGTATACACCCCCAAAATATTTTGCAAATTAGGATGAGTAAAGATATTTTGCATTATTGGATTTTTTAGTCTCTATAATCTTTACCTTCAGTTCGTAGAGTGAACCTTCCAAGCTGCGGGAAATCCGTGAACTTTTCAATACAGATTGAATTTGTAACCTGCAGAGATATAGCAAAGAGATAGCAAAATATTAGGATTAGTAACACTTAACAACAACTTGGGGAAACTACTGAATTGAATTCTCGTGTGATGCTCTCAACATTTCCACTAAAAACTTCTGTAACACCGGCATCAGTAACAATCCATCTACCAGAAAACGACTGAGAAATTTTAATCATACACAAATACATCCAAACCAAGCTTAAACACCAAACAATCAATCATCAAAAGATTGTACCAGAATGCCACATGAAGTAATAATTCAGCTTTTCTTTGACTGGAGTATAAAAACTTAAACCATAACATGCTGTAACCTATGGCTGTGAATAAAAGTTTTCAGAAAGAAAGGAACAAATAAAATTCAGAAGGGACCAGACCTGTATACGGCAGGTAACAATAGCACCATTCTTCACAAACAGGATTTTCTTTTTCATGGGCTTCCTCGTCTTTGGATCAACTTGGCTTATCAATTGGATTATTTCACATTCCTCAACCACCGCATGAATGTGCAGAATAGCCTTGTAACCAGCCGTAAAAATAGCCTACAGGAGCAGCAAAATAATGAAGACTCAGAGGGATTAAATGTCTGAATACACAGAAAGAAAGCAAGCCTATTCAGTTTGTATATACTCCCTATTCAGTTTGTATATACTCCAGAACAACATTCTAGAAGAAACATGTGCATACATTGTCAAGCAGCTCAAGGATTTGTAGTTGGGCAACAAACTCGGTAACAGCGGGGACAGGCTTCACTGCAACAGAAAACAAAGGAAAACTCCACATTAGTACAACTACGATACAGAGAATACCAAGGTTCCAGAAATCATGTGAAAAAACAGTAATTGACAATTGCATAATCATATGTAATGAATGCAATCTTTAAAAATCATACTCACCCGTGCTCGATAAAACAAACCCTGAAAGGATATCCTCCTCTTCAATGCCAGTAACACGGACTCTTAAATTCTCACCTGGTCCTGCACGCTTAACTCTATCTTCATCGCAGAATATGGCAACAACTTTCACATGTTCCTGCATTGATCCATGAACGTCATCGGTAAATCAATAAGCTAGCAAATAATAATAAAAAAGAGTAGAGAAATTAGACATCTGGAGGCACCTTGTTTGGCATAATAAGCAAAGAATCACCCTCCCGAATGCTGCCAGATTCTACCTTTCCCATAACAACAGTTCCCATGTCTTTGAATTTATCAATAATAGGCATCCTACAATTCATAAAACCAATTCAGATTAACAGTCTGCAACTATAGAAGATAAAATATATGCCAGAGTTAAAAGAAGTTGCAAGGGATGCAAAAAGCAATGCTTATAGATGTTATGGTCCATAAACAACATGAACACACACAAGTCCTGGATTTCATGAAATGCATTAACCAATAATAAATTACAAAGAACAAATCGAAACAAAACGAGAATAAGACAAAGGAACAGTGACAATTCACCTGAATGGACCATTAGGGTCCCGTGGCGGAATTTCAATAGAATCAAGGACATCAAAAAAGCTAGGGCCACTCCACCAAGGACAAACCGCTTGGCCCATCCTCTTGTCCATATTTACTCCCATGAGACCAGATATAGGCAAGAAGACAACATCTGCCCACCGAAAAAGTTAAATAACAAATTATACATGCCATTAGATCTAGATAATCTGTAAGGCTTATAGTTCAATGCATACCTTTCTTTGTGTTGTAGCCAGAGGATTTCAGAAATGGTACCATTTTTTGTTCTATTTCATCGTACCTGCAATAGGAGTCCATAAATAAGAGGATGAACGAAAGAAGATAAGAAAACTAGCAGTGGCATGGATTAGAAAGGATAACAATAACGTAAATACCTCTCCTTCGACCAGTTCACAGTTGGATCATCCATCTTGTTCACAACAACGATCAGCTTTGACACGCCCAGGGTTTTTGCAAGTTGAACATGTTCACGTGTCTGCCCACCCCTCTCATAGCCTGTTTCAAATTCACCTTTTCGAGCAGATATCACCTAGAACAGAAAAAAAACGTGGGCAGAAAAATTAATAGGCTTCCTACCAAAGACGCAAGTAACAGTTAAAAATCAGAAACACGTTAACATATTATTGACTAACCAGCACACCAATGTCCGCTTGAGATGCTCCACTAATCATATTCGGTACATAACTCTTGTGACCCTACAAGTTAATAAAACATACGAGAATAAGAATAGAAAACTCATCCAACATTTCATGCTGCAGCTCAAATTCTCCACAAGAAAGAAAAATGAACGAAAAGCTTTTATTTTTGGTTAATCCCTTACCGGAGCGTCCAAAATGGTAAATCTGGTAGTCTCAGTTTCAAAATAAGCCCTTCCAACTTCAACTGTTTTACCCTGTCAAATGTAGCAAGTTAGCCACACCCCTTAGCTAGGTTAAATTCAACCATAAATTTTGCTGGGGATTCTATAAACACAAGAACTCTATCATCTAGAAAAATCATTTTAGCAAAAGAAGAAACATTAATCAAAACACAGGATGTACCTTGGCCCTCTCTTCTTCATTAGTATCCATTATGTATGCCATATACCTAGCATAGAAGAGAAATAACAAATTGATGAAAACCAAAAAAATTAGAATGTGAGGCATTCCTTATCAATTAAATCGATCAGGACACTCACCAGCTTTCTCTACTTTTTTCTTTTGCTTCCTTCTCGTACTTTTGGATTTGTCGGTCGTCTACCTGACCGCTAAGGAATAAAATTTGTCCTCCAATTGTAGATTTTCCAGCATCTATAATTGAAAGTGGCCGTGTAAAGGTTAGAGGCAGAAGTAGCCATCACAAACTTAAAACAAACACAGACTGAAAGCACATGACCGGGACTTCTAAGCTGTGTTAATAAGTTCTCAATCTCTTTTGTCTACACTGGGCAAATTGTGTTACAGGGCAATTTTCTTGCAATCTATGCCGTAACACAAACTTGCCCGGAATTATAAGAAACTACACAGAATTGATGTATTATGAAGGTAGACTTGATTAAAAGAAATCAAAAAGTAGATAGCCATACCAACGTGCCCAATGAACACCACATTCAAGTGTCTCTTTTTGTTAGCTTCTGCCTCATCTTCAGCTTCTTCTTTGGCAGCCTTATCTTGAGCTGCCTTCTCTTTAGCTAATTTGATGAAGTATAGACGAAAGTTAATAAATCTTCAAACAGACACGATCGCAGAAAGACGAGACAAGAGTAGCATAAGAAAATCTAAAAACCTTTTGCTGGGTTATGCACTGGATGGAGCATTTCATGATCATGATCCACGGAAGCTAAAACCATTAAATTCCAGCGAAAAATTCAGCAACGTGCCAAATCTTAAATAAATTGAACTTATTTCTAGAAAAATAAAATAGAAAGGGAAGAAAATAAAATATTTACAAACCTTGTTGCTCATCAGGAACTGGCGCTGATTCCTGCACCTTATCTTTCAGGTCTATAAAGCGAAGAAAAGATACCTCATATTAGAACTAGCACTTGATCTCATCACAGCATAAACTTGTTGCCCTCCCTCAACAAGATGTTAATAATGTGCGTATGCAATAGCCTCAGTGAAACAGTAAGTTTACAACGAGCCACAGATAACCAAATCTAAACAGTTTGACAAAGAAAATATATACAAAATAAATGTCATTCTACAATGAACCTTCTTCTACTTGATGCAGTTTCTCAACTTCATCAGAGTTATGAGATTCCGGAATGACAACTCCATTGTTTTCTTCTGCGTATAATAAAAAAAAAAAAACCATTTAGTTCCACGAAATCAAGAAAAAGATGGTTGACCTTGTTATCTTCAGGAATTACCTGCCGAATCAAGCTGTAATGCGCGGATCTCAGCCTCAAGGTCTGCATGGTTGATAAAAGACATCAGGGACAGGAAATGTTAAGAAGCAAAGAAAGAGAATAAATTATAAGTCCTAATAATGGTTTATTGGAAACGGACTAATACCTATTCTGGGAACATATTGCTTATTTGTGAGACAAAATTCAACAGTAAACAAAACTAAGGTGGCACACATTAAAGGAAGACTAATATGACTCAAATATGTACAGAAATATATCTGTGGGCAAAACCATACCAATCGCCTAAGAGAATAAAACTAGTGAGAATGAGTAGTGGAAAGTTGGTCAGGTCAAACAAGTTTCATAGAGCATTTAACTTCCCTGCAGCAAACCATAACATAATCCGAATCTTCATGCTACAAAACAAGATCATTCTGATTTCGATTTCAACATCCAGAACAAGATCCAAGGAGTTGTACCACAATTAAAAAGTATATCACCTCCAATGAAAACGTAAAGAAAGAAATCCGCGCAACACCCAAAATCCCTAACCATAAGAGACTCAACTTCTAGAGAGGAAACATGATACTCGAGTCAGTTCTACACAAGCGGTTAAAGTAAAACCAATCAACTAAACCCTAGCTCCGATTTCTAATTCTCCTTCCGGTTTCAGATTAACAAGTCCATCAGCTCCACAATCGATGTCAACACACAAACAAACAACAAACTAGAAAGAAGATCCGAACGAGCGACGAAACCTTAAGCTTGCATAACACATGCGAAATCGAAAAGGAAATAGACACAGAGAGAAAGCTCGGAGACCCTACCCATGGCGGTTGCTGGATTGAACGAGAGAGTAAAGCTTTCTAGGTTTTATCGCGAAGAGACGAAACGCGTTAAGGGATCCACCAAACGAACCAGTATCGTTTCTACGAGGCCATAAATTTATCTTATATATTTGGATTTTCACAAAATCGTGTTTTTTAACTCATTTTTTCCCCCACTGAAACCGACGTGTCGAGTTAATTCTAGTTTTAACCTAAGGCGGCGTCGTTTAAAAGCCCGTTGTGATGGCTCATACAATTAAGCCTAAACCCTTATGGCCCATTAGTAATTGATTTTGATAATTAAACTTCAATTATAAATGCACAGCCTAAATTGTTACCAAAAGAAGGAGGGGTTAGTGATCCTTAACGATTTTTAAAAAATCTAGAATCCACTAGATTTTGATCCACGCCAAGCGTGAAAATATATATATTTTAGTTTATTGTAGAATGAAAATATATTTCGTCCATTAAAAAAATACATCATTTTAAGTGAAAATACATCATGCATACCAAAAAAATATTCGATAAATAATTATGTCCACTAAAAAAATTATTCTATCGATTTTTGAATCTTGAGTATCTTAATATGTGATAGGTTTTACGTTTTAAGTGTATACAAAATATAAAAATGAAAGAAACTGATTTACAATAACGAAACTAAAAACGAAACATTATCTTATAATGTATGACAAAGAATGTAATCGAGTGATATACATCTTATATTTACAAAAACAAATATTTTTCAATAACTCTATAAAATCTGTTTAAACCCAACTTTATCACTAACCAAAATACTACTAATTGAATCGGTTTTAGTTTTCTGGTATGATAATGGATTTGGTAAGTATATATTTTTGTCATCAATGTCGCATATATATTAGAAATATTGAAATATGTAGATATTTCCACCATGCCAAATTGAAATATTTTGATTGGTTGATTTAATTAATGTGTTCGTTAAGATCCTTTTTGACTGACATCTAGGATTAATATGTTCCTTACTTTTAGTGTCTCCTCAATTAATATATATTGGATTGTTATTAGTTTATGGATTGGTACAATCTTAATAAAATTCCATATTAGTTTGATAACTTTGAAATTCCACTCAAAATCCATTGTTATTCAAAAAAATTAGTTTTTAATGATTATAGAAATCTGTTAGAATTTAGTGTTATTGGTAGATGGATTTTTAAGGAAAAATTGTTAAATTAGGCCACATTTAGTGGTAAAGTGTCCTACTAGGATTTATTTTTCATAAAAAAGTCTCATTAGGCTTTTAAATTTTTAAATCTCAAATATAACCTTGATTTAAAATTACTAATGATTTTTGATAATTCTTATAATAATTTAAAAAATCAGAAAAGGAAATAGATTAAAAATATTTATTATGAATCAGAACAAGGAAATAAAATATATGATTCCTAATATATTATATTCTAAAAACGAAATTAAATAAATAATAAAACAATTAACCCACCTCCAAAACAACTCTTTGTCTTCTCCGATCAAATTAGGGTTCTTGTTATCACAAAAAATAAACCAAATCCTCTCTGTTGAATTTGCCGGAGAAATAAACATCTCCATCGTCTCCGGTGAGTGGTCTTATTACTCCGTCGTCTCTCGTTATCATTCTCCTCTCCTCCGTCTCTCCACCGTTTTCTTATCTTTGGAGAAGCTAAGGTATATAAAACAATTTCGATTTCGGTCTTCATTCGTGATTGTATAATAAGCTTAACTTTTTATACAAATTTTGTTTTTGTAGATCGATTCATTCCTCTTTGGTCTATCCACCATGTCGTCCTCTCCGTCGAAGCTTTATCTCTGACGAAGCTAATTGATTCTAAATAATAACTTCCCTAAGGTATTTCAAAAAACTTCAATTTGGGTATTAATTAGTGATTGCATAATATGCTTAATCCAAATTTCCAAATTTGTTTTTGTAGATCGATTCATTCCTTCCAAATCTGATTCACTGTCATCTCAATTCTGATTTGGAACTTTTCAAGTGTCTTGTTTGTTGAGACAGTAAGGTAAGTGTATTTGTACGATTTCATAGAGAGTTATTTTGTGTGTTTTGCATGATCTACTTCAAACATTGGTGGTGCAAATCACTCAAATTTATTTTTCATAACTAATTCAAACTGAAGCTTATATTCGAATACGAGTGTTCCATCATTCCCAATTAAGAATGTTCCTTTGTATAGTTTTAATAAGAACAAAGAGACAGTAGCTTGTCAGTTCCATCATTATCACGAAGAAGTATATATTTCATCATTTAAGTATAAGAACTTGTCATGTCAGTTTTGCATGTTCGTCTAATTAGCAATTGATGTGTGATCATTGATGCGTTACTTCTCTTTTGTAATTACTATTTTTCAATTTTGATTTCTGATTGTGGTCTTTGATGTGTTTCTTCTCTTGTTTTGTAGTAGCATGTATGGAAGTAGAGTTGCCTTTGAGGATTTTTGAAGGAAATGAGCCAAAAGTTGAGAAGGTCAACAATAATCGTAGGACGTCTACTCTGAGATTAATGATGAAGAATCTGCTAAATAAGTATATATATAAGTTAGACGAGATCTGGTGTTTCAACATATAATGGCGCTCTATGAGAATAAATTAGGATACTCAGCGAGTGTGACACCCCGGTTTCAGGGCATATGTGATATATGCGGTATATGCAGAGAAACTTAAAAGAATTGATTTGGCTACCTATATCACCAAAGTGCACTTATCTTTTCGGTCACAAGTCTTGAGAGAACTCCAGAGTTAAGCGTGCTTGAGCTGGAGTAGTTTCAGGATGGGTGACCTACTGGAAAGTGAATATTCAATATCGTGTGAGTGAGGTCAAGACACAAGGAAAGATCGCGTGGTGATTTTCAGGGTCAGTAAACATGACTTCCGAGCCTCCCGGACTAACGCACCGATCGTTAGACATGGTGGGCCCATGGGCTTGTGAGCAGACAGGGGCCCATGGGAGGGGCGGTCGGGGCATTACAAGTGGTATCAGAGCAAACTCTGACAACTGTGTGATGTCGGGGTAACGATCTTGGTATGCGCAACGAGGACGTTGCGATTTTTTTTAGTGGGGGTGATTGTGACACCCCGGTTTAGGGTCGTTTACCCTAGGGCTTACTATAAAAGTCTTCCTTGTTGTGTTGCAGCCGTTTTTGGAGAGAAAAGAAAAGGTTTTTGAGAATTAAAGAGAGAAAAGGGTGATTTTGTGTGTAGAGGTTGAGAGGAAAGAGGAGGCAGTTTTGGCTACTCTGGTAGGAAGGAAGAACGGACAATCAATTCAAGTCTGATCACCGTGATTTTTCGTAGGTATGTTCTTCTCTCTCTTAGCTAGCTATAGGAGAAAGCCGATTACCTTTTGGACCTGTAGTTTCTGAGTTATGATCGTTCTCCGGTGAGTGGTCTGTGCAGTTTCAGGATTCGATCAGTCAACTTGGGAAGTGTTTTCTCAACATTTGGGAAGGGATCAGGAGGCGATCTTGGTATCGTTGGAAATATCTTCCAATCTAGTTTCCGGATTGGGTTTCCGATCTTATTTTGGAGGTAAGCTCCGTTCTCTGTGTCATTTTTAGTTTAGCGCATCGTTTCTGGTTTCGAGAAATCTAATTAGGGTTTGTGAAAAACCCTAGTTGTGTGTCCTAGGTGATAGTGGGAGCGTCTCTCGGAGTTTGTGTGTGAGTACAGTGACTGCAAGGCTGTTGATCTCGTGTTCCTGTCCTTTTCTTCTCTGTGGTTAAACCAAGGTGAGTGCGTGATCGTGGTTACGTGATTAGTTTGTTAGGGATTGAATGATTGAATTGTGCTGATTAGGATTGGATTGTGATGTTTATGATTTATATTCATGTTTCTCGTGTGATATGTTGTGATTTGGTTATGATCAGTCTCGTACGATGAAACGGGACCGAGTCTCGAGAGGAGTTTGACTCGGTCTAGGTTTATGCGAGGAGTGTCGATCGACACCTAGAGGTAGTGTCGATCGACACCCCCTTTTATGATCGCGAGGATTGGTTTTGGATTAGGAGTGTCGATCGACACCACTTGATAAATTGTGAGAATTTGCATATTTGTTGATTGTTGCATATATGTTGAATGTTGTTTGTTCGCGTAGTAATTGGCATTCTATTTCCCTATTTTGTAACCGGTAGGCAGGATGACCACTTCACTGAGGATTTATGATAATACTCACGCAACTCTTATTTCCATGTGTTACAGGTAAAAAGAAAAGTGTGATCGCGGAATCATGGCGTAGGAAGAGGATGATTAGGGTTGAGTGGTTTATCGTTTGGTCTAGCAAATATTGATGTTTAGGTTGTTAGAATTATCATTCTTGAATATTATTATTGGTTGGAGTTATTGGTTTATCTGGTTATTGTTTATTTCCGCAGTAGAATTTGCTTAGTATAAAAAAAAATGCAGGTTGTTTCAGTGGTGGCGACGGCTATACTGGTGGTGGTGATGGTGATGGTGACAACATAGTAGTGGTGGTGATGATGGTAATAATAGTTGTGGTTGTGGTGTTGATGTGATGGTATGGTGATTACGGCGGTGGTTGCAATGGTGGTGGCACGGTTACAAAAACTATGGCGGTCTTGCTGATGTTGGTAATAGTGACGATTATAACGTTGGTAGTGGTAGTGGTAAATAGTAAAGCATAGTAGTAACGGTGGTAGGAAAAAAAATTAATAAGATAATTAAAAAAAAAAAAAAGATGAAGAAGAAAATGTGAGGTAAGATTATTTTTGTCTTTATTATATATTACTCTCCGAAATTTTTTATTGTAAGTTTGTCTAATTTATGTCTTATACATTCAATTTCTCTTGATTAATTTTATTTTTTTTGTTAATTTTTGTTTCATTTTTCCTTTCTCTATTTTTCCGTTTTTAAAAAGGTTTTATTTTCTTTCTCTATTAGATCACATGTTTTCTTTTTCTTAGTAAGGTATGCATTTGATCTTCTCTGTTACCAAAATCTGTTAGTGATATATTAGATAATGATGTATAAAATATCCTCCTATGTTTATCTAAGAAAGCATATACTGTAAGGTTATAGAAATGTTAGTGGTGAAGGCTAATTATTGGATCGTTGGTAAATCAAAATTGTTCTCCTTGAGAAGGACTGTCACGGCCATTTCCCAGAAATTAAAAATTTGTGTGCGACAATCTTTATTGGATCGATAATGAAAATGGGCCAAAGGAAAAAAAAACCATTAAATCTATTAATCCCTTCCAAAACCCTAGTCTCTTGGAAAGAGAAGGGGAAAGTTGCCGTGAAAAGAAAAAGAGAATACAGAGGCAGAGAGAGATCATGAGAAGAGAAGAGAGAAATGAAGAGAAAGGAAACGTGAAAGGAGGCAGAACTGACCTGTTTTGTGGAAGAAGAGAAACGAACAGGTGAAACGGATCGTAACCAGACTAAATATTAATGGTAAGTAGCCAACACTTTGATGTAGTTGTATGCGAAAGAAGTTTGTCATTCGGAATCATGATCTAAAAGTTATGTGTGCTTTACTGGAACGGATCTGTACAAAGTGATCTTATCACCAGTCGACTTCGTAAGCGTTTTCTGGACAAGTCTGAAGGAACTAGATTTCGATCTGTATATCAATGGAAAGCCCCGAGTCTTGGCTTTCTAGAGACATTGAGCTCGTTTTGATCTGAGGTAAGCGTAGGAAGATATAGCCGTTTCTGTCTGACTAGTTCATTCTAGCCAAATCGAATAAACTCTTAAGGAAGTTTAATAATGGAATATTAAACTTTATTTCCTAACCGCAGATTAGAGATGCCGTTTTCATCCATTATTTCCAGAGCGAAGTTTAAGAATCTCCGAAGACTTGTGGCTAAGGTGAGGGTTAGGATTTGTGGATTCGTATTAGATAATAATATGGTTTGCTAAGCATGTATGTTTTGTCTAGGAATAGTGATTTAGTGTTGAATGAAATGTTAAGTTGAGATTATGTGATGTTATAAGTTAATATGTAATATATGATATAGAATGTGTGAGGTTGTGTGTGGCCGGACTGAGAGCGTGTGGCATGGCGACCCCACTGAAGCCCGTTAACGGTTGACGAGCCAATAAGGGTGGCGTACGACCTTTCGAGGTGACGGTCAGCCCCAAGTTGTTTCATGGACTTCGGTCGAGATATATGTATATGTTATTTGTGAGGTGGCGTACGGCCTTTCGAGGTGACGGTCAGCCCCAAGTTGTTTCATGGACTTCGGTCGAGATATATGTATATGTTATTTGTGAGGTGGCGTACGACCTTTCGAGGTGACGGCCAGCCTAAGTTATGTGATGATGAGTTATGTGATGATGATTTAATTGATGATGAGTATGTGATGTATTCTATATTGAAATATTGATAGTTTTTAGGTTAAATGTTGCTTGACTGTTTCTAGGCTTAGTATATATGTTTTATTAAATTATATTATTTTTTTAATATGAATCATGTGGGCAGACTTGATCTCCTTTACTGAGTAATTCTCCCCGAAATTGCTCACCCTTTTTCTTTTTTTATCAATGTGTGCATGTGTTTCTTGTATTGCAAGTTAGGGCGCGAGACCTAGGGCACAAAGTTATCGGGATCGGGGCGTGTCAAGGACTCTAGTTAGAAAAAGAAAAAGTAACTTATGATACGTGATTGATCTTAAATTGTAACCAGGACAATCGTCACCAAATTTTTGTGAATAATAAACCGGAATTTATTCGGTAACTCAATATTTTAACGTAAGTCAAGTCTAAAACATATATTAAAACTAATGATAAACAAAAACTCATGCATAGCGTGGGTGTAAAATCTAGATAGCTTGTAATGGGTCATATATCTAATTCCAAATCCCTTGTAATCGGCCTTTTATATAGGCTTTTAATGGAAACTTAGTTGACTAAAAAAAAAAGAAAAGAGTATTATTATACGAAATTGCCATAAAATATGGACTGACAAGACCCACTAATAAATGTACCATTTAGGCCCATGTAAAGTAACCCTAATCCATTTTGTTGTTTCTCTCATATAAATAGGTTTTCAGTTTTCACGCCTTGTCTTTTCAACCTCCGCCTCCCCGAGAAAGCGAAAACCCTAGTTTCAGACTCCAGACATCGAAAATGGCGGATGTACTCGTTTTGAAGGGCACGATGCGTGCACACACCGACATGGTGACCGCAATCGCCACTCCAATCGACAACTCAGACATCATCGTCTCTGCTTCCCGCGACAAATCGATCATCCTGTGGAAACTCACCAAGGACGACAAGACCTACGGTGTTGCTCAGAGGCGTCTCACTGGTCACTCTCACTTCGTGGAGGATGTTGTTCTCTCCTCCGATGGCCAATTCGCGCTTTCCGGAAGCTGGGACGGTGAGCTCCGCCTTTGGGATCTCGCCGCCGGTGTCTCCACCCGCCGATTCGTCGGACACACGAAGGACGTTCTCTCCGTCGCCTTCTCCCTCGACAATCGTCAGATCGTATCTGCGTCTCGTGACCGTACGATCAAGCTGTGGAACACTCTTGGTGAGTGTAAGTACACCATTCAAGAAGGAGGCGAAGGACACCGTGAATGGGTTAGCTGCGTCAGATTCAGCCCTAACACGCACCAGCCGACAATTGTGTCAGCCTCTTGGGACAAAACCGTGAAAGTGTGGAACCTCTCCAACTGTAAGCTCAGGTCGACTCTTGCTGGCCACACTGGATACGTTAGCACGGTGGCTGTATCACCTGATGGTTCTCTCTGCGCTAGTGGAGGCAAAGACGGTGTGGTTTTGCTTTGGGATTTGGCTGAGGGAAAGAAGCTCTACTCTCTCGAAGCTAACTCTGTGATCCATGCGCTTTGCTTCAGTCCCAACAGGTACTGGCTCTGTGCTGCGACCGAGCAGGGTATTAAGATTTGGGATCTGGAGAGCAAGAGCATTGTTGAGGACTTGAAGGTCGATCTCAAGGCCGAGGCTGAGACTTCAGACGGAAGTGGTACTGCTGCCACCAAAAGAAAGGTACATATATACATCCTAGCTCATGACTCGTGCATTCATAGCTTTTGTGATAGATAGATGTTTCTGTAATGATCAAATACTAGTCATTGCTGAGGATAGTGTTTAGCATAGTCTAGATCTGTTATAGCAAATGTACAAGTTTTCGTTTTGATTAAAATGGAAGCAAATAATACTTGTATATGGTGTCTTTGTCTGACTTTATCTCCACAGATGGCATTATCTTTATCATTAATATGTGCATGTGAAACCTGTATAGCAGTTTTGAGTACCTGGTCAAGTTAGGCTTGGTTTTGAATGGTTTCCAAGTCTTGATAATCCATTGATTACCTGAGATTTGTTGTTGTAATTGGATTTGTTTATTGGTGTGTGCAGGTTATTTACTGTACAAGTTTGAACTGGAGCGCTGATGGAAGCACCTTGTTCAGTGGTTACACCGATGGAGTTATTAGAGTTTGGGGTATTGGCCGTTACTAGATACCTCATCTCTCCTCTGCTACCGTTGCTACCTCCCTCTGTGGTTGTTTTTTTTTATTTTATCACTTATGTTTTTCTCAACAAACTCATAACGTACCCTGAGATTTTGCAAAGGATGTTTGGATTTATTATGCCAATTCTAGGTTTGCTTCTTTATCTTATTTGTGAGATGATGCAGTTTTAAGTTACTCCTATTTTGTGCCAATTTGATAATAGAGCAAAATGCTCAATAGAGGAATCCTCTGATAGCAAAACAATCAAGCTGTAACTTGTAATTAACAAGCCCAATGCTTAAGGATTCGCTACGACAAATTAGGAAATTAATATACAATTAACTGATTCATGGCACGATTATACTCGAATGGACATGAGTATATGTGTTTTTTCTTCTCTTTTGAGCTGCCTGGTATTTGATTCGGTCCCGCCATATCCTTTTCGCGCCAAGTTTTCATTTTTTACTTTTGTTATTTTTTACTACAGCTAAAAAAAAAAAACCCAAAAAAGCTATAAAAAGAAAAATAAATTACACAAATCCGCAAGAACCCTAATAGAGGCAGAGCAAAAGATAAGAAAGCAGACAGAAATGGGCATCAAAGATCTTCTCAGATTCATGAAACCTTACATTCTTCCTATTCATATCCAGAAATACGCCGGGAAACGGGTATCTTCTCCGATTTTGATTTTCTTAACAGAAAAATCAGTTTTTGATTCATGGGTTTCGTATTCCAGGTGGGAATTGATGCATATTCATGGCTACACAAAGGAGGTATTGCCGTGCTCTCTTAAATTTCCTCCATTTCGTTGCTCTTTATCTATTAGTATTTTCAGACAAAACCCAGTAACCTTAATTTCCCCTAACGGATAGAATGGAAGTTGAAGAACAAAATTTGAGCTATTTTACTGGGTGGTTTTCAATTTCATTACTTGATTTGATATTTTTGTTTCAACAGCATACTCATGCAGTATGGAGCTGTGTTTAGACACTGATGGGAAGAAGAAGCTGAGGTACATTGATTACTTTATGCATCGAGTCAATCTTCTACAACACTATGAGATTATCCCAGTCGTTGTTCTCGATGGTGGTAATATGCCCTGCAAAGCTGCCACTGGAGATGAACGTCATAGGCAACTCCCTCTACTTTGATCACGTCTTCCTAGTTTCATTTTCCTTTTGCTTTTAATTTAAGTGTTTGGGTTTGATTTCGGTTATCAGGAAGCGAAAGGCGAACTTTGACGCTGCAATGGTGAAGCTTAAGGAAGGGAATGTCGGAGCAGCTACTGAGCTTTTTCAGGTGCTTACTTCTTCTCATTTCAGTTTAACTGTTTGTCTTTTGAGCTACTATCCTTGCTTTATAAGCTTCTGAGAGCTCCAAGACTTGTATGTGCTCACTAGGAAGTAGGAAGACATATTTTTACCACGCTGCTTTTTTCTTTATCCGTCTTTAGTGTCGGAATTTGAACCAGTTTCTAAAATTCTTTCAAGCATAACATGTTCCTCTTGAATCTTAAGAGTTTAGTTAGGCATTCTTGCTGTGTTGGTTTTGTATTTATAGTCAGCAATTTATCCCGTACTCTGCTAATAGGATATCGTGTGATTTGATGTCTATTGTCATCACTATATGCAGAGAGCAGTTAGTGTTACATCATCCATGGCTCATCAATTGATTCAGGTATACTGTGTTTAGTAACTTGAGTATGTTTTCTTAAAGAAATAGTATGAATTTTCCTATAGGCCCTAACAACTTCTCAGGCTCTGAAATCAGAAAACGTCGAATTTATTGTAGCTCCGTATGAGGCTGATGCTCAGTTAGCATACCTATCCAGCCTCAACCTGGAACAAGGTGGGATTGCTGCTGTAATAACTGAGGACAGCGATTTACTTGCATATGGCTGCAAAGCTGTAAGATTTTTCCCACATACAATGAAAGAAAGCTAAGTATTTTAAAATCATTGTATGATATGTTTCCTCAACTTCTATATGGTAAAAGGTTATCTTTAAGATGGATCGGTATGGTAAAGGGGAGGAACTGATTTTAGATAATGTGTTTCAAGCCGTTGATCAAAAGCCTTCTTTCCAAAATTTTGATCAAGAGCTATTCACCGGTTAGTAATATCTATTTTTTGAACATATGATGTGACGATCCTTCCCCAACACACATTGATACATTGTTGTTGATGACTGTTTTTGGATTTTACTTTTTCCAGCAATGTGCGTATTAGCCGGATGTGATTTTCTCCCCTCGATTCCTGGTGTTGGCATTTTGAGAGCTCATGCCTTCATCTCCAAGTACCAGAGTGCAGAACGCGTAAGCATCTACTCTCTCCGAGCAATTGATTGATGCTTTCTTCCATCGCTAAAGCGAAGTCCTAAGACGTTTCAGATGTGGGAATATTGTAGGTTTTGTCAGTTCTCAAGACAAAAAAGGGCAAACTATTTCCTGATGATTACTCCAGCTCTTTCATGGAAGCAGTTTCAGTTTTTCAGTATGCTCGTGTGTAAGAAGCTCTTCTCTCACTCTAGTGTTGCTAGTATGAATTCTTTTATGATTCTTACTTTATTTCCAATCTGTTACAGATATGACTTTGAAGCTAAGAAGCTCAAACACTTGAAACCCCTCTCTCAGAATCTCCTGAATTTACCAGCTGAACAACTTGAGTTCCTCGGACCGTATCCCTTTTTCATTCCCTCCCTAAATATTGTATACTTGTCTTATAACATTCACATGATTATTTGCAGTTTTTGTTCACCTTGACACCCAAAACTTATCAGAGATCTGTCACCATCTGTTGCTGCTGCAATTGCTCAAGGGAATGTTGATCCCATGACAATGGAGGCTTTTAACCGCTTTTCAGTTTCTAAGAGACCGCTGAAGACGCCTGTTCGATCATTCCAGGAACAGGACACGAGAAGCTCCTTTTTGGTATGTTCTTTGCCTGAAAATGAGGAAAGAATAGAGCTCAAAAGGACTGCAGATGAAGCTATGATCAATCCACAAGCTCTTGTAAAGGAGACAAAGTATTCCAAGCAAGATTCAGATCTACACAAACTGGTGTTGCAGCCAAACAAGGATCAAAATATGATTATGCAAACCAGCAACCCCTCAATGATTCCAGACAACAACCCGTTCAAGATAAGAAAAACCAACGAAATCAATATGGGATTCGCAGAGACAAAATCAATTAAGGAGATGAAAGCAATGCATGAACTCGGCGTTTCTTTTAGGACCAAAAGCAATGCAATGGATGTGTCTTCTTCTTCAGAGGATCAAAACCAGGTTATAATCGATTTAACCAAGATTGATGATTCTGAAATCAATCAAGACTCTGAGAAGAACAGAGAGAAGGAAAGATCAGAACCCACGGAAGAAGATCTTGTCGAAATTCAAAATCATGTCAACATTTCGACAAAGAGAGTGCGTGGGGCAAAACCTAGAACCGATAGTTTTAAAGTGAAAACAAGCTGTAGAGGTTCAGAGAACAAGAAGACTAAGATGAACAAGAAAAGCAGTATTTTAGATTTCTTTCATCCGTTGTAGTCAATTTTATCTTTTGGTTTTAACTTTTATTTGTAATCTCTTCTTTGCTTCTTGTAACTCAAGATTTATAATTTAACTTTTGGTTACAAAGATCACATAAACGAGAACCATATATTATTACGCAAACAACTTTGATGCAAACAAAAAGACACATATTGGTATATGTATTTGGAGCTATACATATATATGGATATAGAAATATGGTTTGACATATAAAGAACCACATCTCTTTCCGGTCCGGTTTAGGCTCTCATTTTTTTCCTTATTAGCGTCTGCGTGAAGCTGGCTCTTTTTGGGCGTTGAAGTAAACTGTAGCCACAGGTAAACCAAGATCGAGATGACCAGCGAACATTCGGGTGCTGAAATTCGCTCGCGACGGCGGCTGCTGCACCATCAGACCCACCGGTGAGTTCTGCCGGAAAAGTACCAATATGTAACGGTGAATCCCCACCGGTGGTCTCGGTTCCATGTAAGGCAGTATCTCCTTTCCTGAATTTTTTTTTTTTAATTATTAAACCATGCAAGTATATGGTGTTGTGAATCAAGAGAACGAATGGGGAAGATTGTGTTTATTCATTAATCATAAGATCCTTTATATAGGATTATTACAAGAGAGAAAAGGAAAATTCCTTTTCCTAATGGGAAAAGGAAAGTACATAAAAGGAAAATCCTAATTCAACTAGGATTCATTAAACCGGCCTAAAGACTAAGTGTTAATGGGCCGTAAACGGACCAGAACTAGTTATGACAATCCACTATGATTTATAACACTCCCCCTTGGATGTCATAACTCTAATGGGCTTGTAATACGCTTTGGATGTTGCCTCATTAAAACCTTACCAAGTAAAACCCATTTTGGGACAAAACCGTGGTGAAGGAAAAAGAGTACAACACGTATTACTCCCCCTGTTCTGAACCTCACTGCAAGTCTTTCAAACGACGCATTCCAATCTGATAAGTAAGTTTCTTGAACGTTGAGGTTGGAAGTGACTTGGTGAATAGGTCTGCTGAATTCTCACTTGATCGTACTTGTTGCACTTGAATTTCTCCATCTTTCTGTAGATCGGATGTGAAGAAGAATTTTGGCAGAATGTGCTTCGTCCTATCACCTTTGATGTATCCATCCTTAAGTTGAGCTATACACGCTGCATTGTCCTCGAACAAGACCGTCGATTCCTGCTTACCTTCGGCCATTCCACAATCCACTCTTATGTGCTGGGTCATCAGCCTTAACCAAACACACTCACGACTAGCCTCATGAATTGCCAATATCTCTGAATGATTAGAAGATGTAGCTGCAATGGCCTGCTTCATTGACCGCCAAGATATTGCAGTTCCTCCATGAGTAAACACATAACCTGTCTGGGACCGTGCATTATGAGGATCTGAAAGATAACCTGCATCAGCAAAACCAACTAAACCGTCCTTAGATTGGTTAGTATAAAATAGACCCAAGTCTTTCGTTCCTTGTAGGTAACGAAGAATATGTTTTATCCCGTCCCAGTGCCTTTGGGTCGGACATGAGCTAAATCTTGATAATAAATTCACGGCAAAACATATATCTGGCCTAGTGTGGCTTGCCAGATACATTAAAGCTCCTATGGCACTGAGATATGGCACTTCGGGACCAAGGACTTCTTCAGAGTCTCTCTTAGGACCAAACGGATCCTTTTCTAGATCAAGAGATCTCACCACCATTGGGTTGGACAATGGGTGACATTGATCCATATTAAAACGCTTGAGTACCTTTTCAGTATATGCCATTTGATGCACAATGATTCCATCATTTATGTACTCAAGTTGCAATCCCAAACAGAACTTAGTTTTGCCTAGGTCTTTCATCTCAAATTCTTTCTTGAGGCATTCAACTGTTTGGACGATTTCACCAGGGGTTCCAAGGATGTTCAAATCATCCACGTAAACTGCTATGATAACAAACCCTTTGTTTGCAAACTTTTTTATAAAAATACATGGACTGATGGGATCATTCTTATAGCCTTCTTTGACTAAGTACTCACTCAATCTATTGTACCACATACGCCCACTTTGCTTCAGTCCATAAAGGGATTTGTTCAGCCTTATGCAGTGTTGTTCTCGAGAACCTTTCTTATCTTTGAGCTCAATACCCTCTGGTAATCTCATATAAATCTCATTATCCAGTGGACCATATAAGTATGCAGTTACAACGTCCATTAACCGCATATCCAACTTTTCTCTTATAGCCAGACTTATCAAAAATCTAAAAGTTGTAGCATCCACCACAGGGGAGTATGTCTCCTCATAATCTATTCCTGGTCTCTGTGAGAATCCTTGTGCAACAAGCCGTGCTTTATATCTCACGATTTCACCATGTTCATTTCTTTTCCTCACAAAGACCCATTTATGTCCAACTGGTTTAATCTCATAGGGTGTCCGAATTATTGGACTAAAGACATCCCTTTTCCTTAAAGAATTCAACTCCACGTTTATAGCTTCTTTCCATTTAGTCCAATTTTCACTCTGAGTGCACTCATATATCGACGTGGGTTCTAGATCCTCCATAAGTTCAAGTGCTACCTTAAAAGCAAATATATCATCGATTTCCACACACTTTCTATTCCATTGTATTCCAGACATAACATAATTCATTGAGATCTCATTATTTTCAGGAACGTTAGAACCATGAAACTCGGCGTCCCGAGTCTCATTGCTTGGAACTATCGGTTCAGTTATGTCTGGGGTTCCATCAGATTCCTCAACCACGATTTCAGCACCTTTTTTTATTTTCCGAGGATTCTTATCTTTGGAACCTATTGGCCGGCCACGTTTTGAGTGTGGTTTAGATTCTGTAGCAACTTGATTGTGTCCCTCTTGAACATCAATTCTAATCGGTGCATTAACAGCTGGTATGTAAGACTTAGTTACTCTTTTCGGGTCAGCAAAGGAATCTGGCAATTGATTAGCTAGCTTTTGTAAATGTATAATCTTTTGGACTTCTAATTCACATTCTTGAGTCCGAGGATCTTGCCATTTTAAGGACGTTTGATTCCATATAATTTCCTTTACCAGTCTGTTATCTCCTCCTAATGTTGAATAGACAGATTCGTCAAAATGACAATCTGCGTACCTGGCCTTAAACAAATCACCCGTGGTTGGCTCAAGGTACTTAATGATAGTAGGAGAATCATATCCAACATATATCCCCATCCTCCTTTGAGGTCCCATCTTTGTTCTCTGTGGTGGTGCAATAGGCACATAAACGGAACATCCGAATGTTTTAAGATGGGATATGTCTGGCTCTTGACCTGTTATTAACCGTGATGGGGAATATTTATGTTCACTAGATGGCCTGATACGAATTAGCTCTGCTGCATGTAAAACTGCATGTCCCCAAGCTGAGACCGGGAGTTTTGATCTCATTAGCAACGGTCTAGCAATCAACTGTATGCGTTTAATAAACGATTCAGCCAAACCGTTTTGTGTATGTACATGTGCCACAGAATATTCAACACTTACCCCCATGGACATACAATAATCGTTAAACGCTTGGGACGTAAATTCACCAGCATTGTCAAGACGTATAGTCTTTAAAGGAAAATCTGGAAAGTGTGCTCTTAAACGTATGAGCTGGGCAAGCAATCTTGCAAATGCCACATTTCTAGTTGATAATAGGCAGACATGTGACCATCTCGTGGATGCATCAATAAGGACCATAAAATATCTAAACGTCCCACAAGGTGGGTGTATTGGTCCGCATATGTCTCCTTGAATTCTTTCTAGAAAATTTATCGTTTTCTTAGTTACTTTGATTGGTGATGGCCTAGTAATGAGTTTCCCTAGTGAACATGCTTCACACGTGAGATTCTTTGGGATAACTCTCCTTTCTTTCAAGGTGTGCCCATTAGTACTTGCTAATATCTTTCGCATCATGTTAGCACCGGGATGGCCAAGCCGGTTATGCCAAAAAGTGAAATTCTCAGTAAACTCTTTGTTTACCATAGCATTTGCTTCTATCATTCCGATCTTAGCACAATAAAGGCCCACAGAAATGGCAGGTATAGTCTCTAGGACTTTCTTATAGCCATGGACGGTTTCAAAGATTTGAAGGAATTCTTTGTTATTCTCGTCCTTAGTTTCAACATGAAGACCATTCATTCGAATGTCTTTAAAGCTCAATAGACTTCTCTTTGAACTAGGTGAATATAACGCATTAGAAATTTCTAGATGCGTGCCCTTAGGTAATAAAATATGGGCTTGACCGTGGCCTTCAATTAAATTTGCTATACCCGCAATTGTGGTTACATTTGCCTTTTTAAGTGTAAGATCAATGAAGTATCTCTTATCTCTTAATATCGAGTGGCTTGATCCACTATCCACAATGAACACATCCATATCGTTCATACTTCAAAAGAGATAACAATAGATACTTTTAAATAACACTCTTTCATTCCATAAAGTTTAATAGAAAGCAATAACACAAAACCAAAGTATAAAGTGTAAAACGTAAAACAAGCAAAACACAAAACACCAAAACAGAAAATCAAAATCAATCACTTAAGTATATCTGAGGTTTCAAAATTCATCAAGTCATCTTGCTCATGATCGAAATCTCCTTCATTATCATGCTGGATCATATGAGTTTCTGGATTCTTCCCTTTAAGGCTCTCTTGATAGAGTTCAACCAGATGCTTGGGAGTCCTACATGTCTTAGCCCAATGATTACTCATTCCACATCGATGGCAAACTGATTTTGGGTTTGATTCTCGTGGTTGAGAAGTAATACCACGGTTATTACGATCATAGTCAGTTCGGTATCCGCGTCCTCGTCCTCGCCCGCGGTTAGAATGATCGTTATGGAATCCGTGGCCTCGGCCCTGACCTCGGCCGTATGGATTAAAATGGCCACGGCCACGTCCTTGCCATCTACCCCCACGTCCACGACCACGATGTCTATAATCACTTTGGACGTGGTTAATTTCTTTCTTTTCATCTGTGGCCACATTCGCTTCAGGAAGTGGGGCTGATCCAGGAGGTCTCATCTCACTGTTTCTCATTAGCAGTGTATTATTCTCCTCGGCTAGTAATAGACATGCTATAAGCTTTGAGTATGTCTCAAAACCTCTTTCACGGTATTGCTGTTGAAGCAACACGTTATTAGTGTGAAAGGTGGAGAAGGTCTTTTCCAACATGTCTTTCTCAGTTACCTTCTCACCACATAGTCTCAATTGAGAAACTATTCTGAACATAGCCGAGTTATATTCTTCCACGGACTTGAAGTCCTGGAACCTGAGATTCCTCCAATCATAATTGGCCTTTGGTAACAACACCGTTCTATGGTGGTCATATCTTATCTTTAATTCTTTCCAAAGGTCCAAAGGGTTCTCAATGGTTAGGTATTGATCCTTGAGACCCTCAACAAGATGATGACGAATGATCGATATCGTTCTGTATCGATTCCTTTCATTCTCATTATTATCCTCAATGATACATTCGCCAAGTCCTTTAGACTTTAGATTTATCTTAGTATCCAACGCCCACTGTAAGTAATTGTCTCCAGAGAGATTGAGGGCAGCATAATCCAAATTGTTGATTTTCGACATCTGAAAACATTCATCCTATTCTCTAAGAACTATAAGATTTTAAAGTTTATGCATATGATGCAAAATAGGTCATGGGTGCTTATATAAACGGGTACGGATGCATGATGCTTATGAAACTACATTTTTATGTTTAACAACCTAACATAATGTTTTTATATGCTCATGATGCAAGCCTAGTATTCAAATTCTAAACCGTATGATGATATGACCGGATTTTAATCAAGCATGTTATGTCTATACGATGCAATCAGTTTCAGTTTCATGTTTATCAATCAACGAATCAATCCAAACAAGCAAACAAACAAACGAGTTCAAATAAATATGCAACCAAATTTGGACAGAGTGTTTACTGTCGATCGACGGGTGATTTGTGTCGATCGACACAGTTTAATTCAAACAACAAATTCAGGCAGAAGTTTACGTGTCGATCGACATAAAACTAGTGTCGATCGACACGGGTACAGATCATGCAATCGGTTTGGATTAATTGAATTAGGTTAGGGTTTCAAGTTAGGGTTTCAAGTGATTACGAATCATGAATCAATAAACACAATCAAGCAAGCAATAACAATAACAAGCATGATTTAGATTAGGGTTTCTAAGATTATCATGAATCTAGGTTCTTTAGATTAGGGTTTCTTATTGTTTACCTTAACCTCCGTGAGTCTTCTAGTTCGCCGTAACCGTTGATAGGCTGTATGAACTTTCTTCTAGTTCGCCGTAACCTTAAAGGCTGTATGAACTATGATTTGAACAGTAACGCCGGATGAACAGTAATCGTCGATGAACAGTAATCGTCGATGAACAGTGCGCGATGAATAGTGCGCGATGAACAGTACGCGATGAACAGTAACGATGAATAGTAACGATGAACAGTAATCGCGTTTTTTGTGTTTTTAGGGTTTACGGAGCAACTCGTGCTGATAACGTGTTGTGAATCAAGAGAACGAATGGGGAAGATTGTGTTTATTCATTAATCATAAGATCCTTTATATAGGATTATTACAAGAGAGAAAAGGAAAATTCCTTTTCCTAATGGGAAAAGGAAAGTACATAAAAGGAAAATCCTAATTCAACTAGGATTCATTAAACCGGCCTAAAGACTAAGTGTTAATGGGCCGTAAACGGACCAGAACTAGTTATGACAATCCACTATGATTTATAACATATGGTTACTTTTCACTTTATCGTGGTAATAAAAATATATATATAATAGAATTTTCATTATATGTCATTCTTACATTAGCATCATCTTTTACATGTATATGAAATAATTTTTTTATTATTTTTTTCATAATTTCATATTTAATATTTTAGTTATAACATTATGAAAAAAATTTAAAAAATCATTATTCATATTTAAAAATAAACATGCTACTATCACTTTTTATACTAATAGAAAATTTTCATAATAACAAGCTTAATAAATTTGGTTATACTAATAGAAAATTTTCAAAAAATGCCACTTTTTTTATATGCCACTTTACAAAAATACCATTATCACTTTTAAAAGCCCAACTGACTTCGTCCAAACCGACCTATTTTTCTATAAATAAGCATGTACCCCCTCACAAATGGGGGATCCTAAATTTTTTACTAAATAAGAACAAGAACAGCTCTCAGTTAATAAATAAGAACAGTCTAAGAACCCTAATTCGTAATCTATCTGAGTGTTTGAAACCCTAAAAAGCTCTATTTTCGAAGAATCTTCACAAATTCAATTGTGTGATTTTCCAACTCGCACAATTTAGCGCTAGAAGGAGGGGATCTACTTGCAACACTAGCTTCATACACGAAACAAACACTTAGATGAATTCGCAAAATGTCAATAACGAACCCGCAATCTCCACCGACCGACGGTGGTTCAGGTCCGAGGAAGCCCGCGGTAAATGGGCAAACCAACGTAAACAGCCAGTCCGCTTTAGAGGCGGGAAACCAGACAATCACCAATACAGGCTCGGCCGACCCGGCCACACCGGAAGCTTACAGTCAGCTCAAATCAATGCTCGAGCAGTTGCTCAAGCAGTCGCAGAACTAGGAAACCATCAATAGTAACATGACCGCCAAAATCAGAGCCTTGTCGGCAGCCCGTCAGTCTCAAGGACATCCTCAACGTGCCGCGCTTTACATCACCCCGACCACTCTCAACTTCACCCCAGTGGCCTCGCCATCAGCTCGCGTGGATCATACACCAACGCCTCTCAGAGATGGGGTCATCCCCGTCGCAGGTGCGACTGATGACGTTGTTGAGATCGCAGACAATCTGGAGGAACGTGAATTCGGAGCCGCACGACCCAGTCGACCGACCAGTCATATCCAAGGTCGGGATGAGGGCGAAATCGCGGAGAATATGCGATGGACGGAGCAGGCCGAAGCCCCGACCAATCGTAGAACTATTACTACGCAGCAAAGGGAAATGGATGAGCTTAAAGCCATCATGCAGCAGACTGCCCGCGATCTCAAAGATATGCGATCACAAGTGCATCGCGCAACCAGCAAGGCACCGGAAATCGAACGTGTTCTTGAAGAAGCTCGCACTACTCCTTTTACCGAGCGAATAACCAAGGCGCGTCTATCCGATACGGGGAAGATCAGGGTTCCTATTTACCAGGGAAAAGGCGACCCCACGGAGCACATTAGAGCATTCTCAATCGCAATGGGGCGAGCTAATTTCCGACTCAAAGAAAGGGACATGGGTCACTGCCTCCTCTTCGTGGAACACCTCAAAGAGGAAGCTCTCTACTGGTTTACGGGAATGAAGAGGAATTCGATCGACAACTTCGCGCAGCTCTCCGAAGCATTCTTGAAGCAATATGCTATCTTAATCAAGCGCAGATCGTCGGAGGCAGATCTTTACACCATGTCGCAAGCAGCCAGCAAACCCTTGGGAGTTTTCATCGAACACTTCAAGGCGATGCTTACTCAGGTGAAGGGGATCGACGACCAGTCCGCACTGAGCGCGTTGCGGAAAGCCCTGTGGTACAATTCGGATTTCCGAAAGGAAACGACAATTAACGAGCCCTCGTCGATTCAAGACGCACTTCATCGCGCTAATGGTTTCGCAAAAAGCGAGGATGAAACCAGAATTATGGGCCAGAAGTATGGGAAGCCCAGAAATCCTAATCTGCAGGAAGCCCCGGCTACAGGAAAGAAGAAGCAGGGCAACTTTGTGCAGCACGAGGGAGGTTTTAAAGGTGCCCATAACTATCAAGTGGACTCGCCCGGCTATAGTCGAGGAAGAGGGCGAGGTCGCGGAAGTGGCACTCCGGACCGTAGTATTGGCAACACGTGGACGAGGAACTCGCAGTATGATGAATCCGCATATTGCGACTTACACAAAATGGGCGGACATTCAACGGCTAATTGCAGAGTGCTTATGCGACTTGCAGCAAAGCTAGCCGCCGGCGAACTCAGAGGAAACATAAGTGTTAACGACTTCCAACTTGAGCAATTCGACGATGCAAGAGAAGGAGACAACCCGTCTTGGGACAATAACAGGAGTAACAAACGAGACAGGCGGAACGATAATGAGGCCCACCTCGGCAGGCGAAACGGTAATGAGGACCAAGGCGGCTCGAAGAAAATGGTCTGCAACATGATCATGGGCAGCTTGCGGTATTGCTCAAACACCATCTCGTCAATCAAAGCTTATCAGAGACGAGCCGAGATAGGGGCGAACAAACCAAACCCGTCCAAGTTTTCAAACGATGTCATCCAGTTTGAGGAGCAGGAGGTTGATGACATTGACAAACCTCACGACGACCCGTTTGTCATCCGACTCTTCGTCGCAGGTTGGGACACGGGCCGCGTTCTGATTGATACTGGAAGCACAGTGGACATCATTTTCATAGACTCTCTTAATCGTATGGAAATCGACCTCGCTCAAGTCGAATCCCATCCTAAGCCTTTGACCGAGTTCAATGGCGATACGACAATGACACTTGGGACGATCAAACTTCCGGTATGTGCGAAAGGGGTAACTAAAATAGTCGAGTTCGCAGTGTCTGACAACCCGGCGATTTACAACGTGATAATGGAAACCCCTTGGCTCAATTTGATGCGTGCCGTCGCCTCGACATACCATCTCTGCCTTAAATTTCCAACCAAAATCGGGATCAAAACAATCAGAGGAAGTCAGGCGGCGTCACGATCTTGCTTCATGGCCGAACATAAACTAAGGAGTCAGGTGGCAACCCCGATCCCGAGCGAGAAACGAAAAAAGATTAAGACTGACAGGAAACCCGTCAAGGAGCTCTCGAACGTTTTATAGCAATTACAGGTCGCTGAATCCCGTGAAGAGGAAGGAGCGGGTCCGACCTGCGAACCTGTCATGTTGGTTTGCATAGACGACGAGTCCCCAGAGAAATGTGTGGAGATAGGCGCATCGCTAGACGAAGCAGTCAAGCTCGACCTCGTCGAATTCCTTAAGAAGAATGTTGATACTTTCGCGTGGGCAGCCGAGGATATGCCTGGGATTGATATCGGTATCATCAGTCACGAGTTGAATGTTGATGCGAATTTCAAGCCTATAAAACAAAAGCGAAGGCGACTCAGTCCAGATAGGGCTCAAGCGGTAAATGATGAAGTAGACAGACTCTTGCGGGCCGGTTCAATTTCTGAAGTCAGATATTCAGATTAGGTTGCTAATCCAGTCGTCGTGAAGAAGAAAAATGGCAAATGACGAGTCTGCGTGGATTTCACGGATTTAAACAAGGCGTGTCCAAAGGATAGTTTTCCTCTTCCACATATCGACCGCCTCGTCGAGGCCAACTCGGGGAACAGACTGTTATCGTTTATGGATGCGTTTTCTGGCTACAATCAAATCTTCATGCATCCTGGCGATCGCGACAAAACATCTTTCATTACAGATCGCGGGATCTATTGCTATGAGGTCATGCTTTTTGGCCTTAAGAATGCTGGGGCAACTTATCAACGATTGATGAACAAGATGTTTGCAGACCTCCTCGGCAAGACAATGGAGGTCTACATAGACGATATGCTCGTCAAATCGCTTGAGGAGAAGGATCAAGTCGATCATCTCGCGGAATGTTTCGCGTTGTTAAACAAGTATAACATGAAGCTCAATCCGGCCAAGTGCCGTTTCGGCGTAACATCATGCGAATTCCTTGGCTATATGGTAACTCGTCGCGGGATCAAGGCAAAACCCGAAGCAAATCCATGCGCTCATCCAGATGGCCTCGCCGAAGACGAAAAGAGAGGTCCAACGATTCACAGGAAGAGTGGCAGCGTTGAATAGATTCATCTCGCGTTCTACCGACAAATGCTTGCCTTTTTATGACACACTCAAAAACAAAAAGGGGGCAGCTCGACAGGCATTCGAATAGACAGATAAGTGTGAAGCGGCGTTCCAGGAGTTGTAACAATATCTCGCGACTCCACCCGTTTTGACAAAGCCCATTGCTGGCGAACCGCTTTATCTTTACATCGCGGTTTCCTTATCAGCAATCAGTGGAGTTCTAGTTCGCGAAGACGGCACCGAGCAGAAACCCGTTTTCTACGTCAGCAAGTCGTTAACCGATGTAGAAACTAGATATCCTCTGACGGAGAAATTAGCACTCGCGGTTATTACATCGGCTCGCAAGCTTCGACCCTATTTCCAATCCCACTCGATCGTAGTTCTCAGTACTTTTCTACTACGAGCTGTTCTCCACAACCCAACTCAATCCGGGCGACTCGCCAAGTGGGCCATTGAATTAAGCGAGTTCGATATTGAGTACCGCAATAGGACGATAATCAAGGCACAAGTGTTGGCTGACTTTTTAATCGAATTACCAGAGGTTGCAGCCTCGTCAGGGAATGAAGATCCATCCCAAATTTGGAAATTACACATGGATGGTTCGTCATCTAAACATGGATCTGGAGTAGGCATCCGACTGTCGTCACCAGACGGAGAATCGCTGGAACAGTCATTCCGCCTTGGTTTCAGAGCATCGAACAATGAGGCAGAGTACGAAGCCTTACTCGCGGGTCTTCGATTGGCTAAAGCACTTAAAATGACAAGGATATAAGCTTTTTCGACTCTCAACTCGTCGTGAATCAGTTCAACGGCGAATACGCAACAAAAGACGAACGCATGGAAGCATACCTCACCCTCGTCAAGACATTAACGGCGGAATTCGAATTTTTTACCCTGACGAGAATTCCAAGGGCAGAGAACTCGCAAGCAGATGCCCTCGCTTCACTCGGCTTGTCGGCACAGCCAGATAATGCTCTTTAAAGAATCGTCCAGGTTGAGTTCATCGAAAAACCGAGTATCGCGGCCACCAAGGAAGTCAACATGCTGACGAGATCTCAAACCGCGAAGCGGAGAGCGGATCTAAGCAACGGGTCGACTACTCGTCACGTGGCAGATCTGATGGACCTCGACCAAACCAAAGATATTGTAGAACCAATTTCGATGGATCTCGACCAGTTCGACGCAGTCGGGGCAGATGAAACGACGGATGTGATGGCAGAAAACAACGAGCTCGATCCGGATAATACAACTTTTGACTGTGGTCTTCTCCCCGAACAGCTCGGAGAATTACCAGAGGATGCTTACCCGTGTAGCGAGGAACCGCCACCATTGCATGAAATTGACGATATCGCCATCGATGATGCGACCACAGTTTATGGTTGTGATACAAAATGGATGGATAACATTCGCGGATATCTTGCAGACGACGATGTTCCGATAAACAAGTGGGCGACTCGCAAATTAAAGGCGCAGGCATCGCGTTTCTTTCTGCTAGATGGAGGCATCTTCAAATGGCAACCGTCTGGGCCGCTCCTCGTCTGCATCGAGGGGGAAGCGGCTCGTCAGATAATGCACGAAGTTCATGGTGGATCCTGCGGTAACCTTTTCGGAGGTCGCTCACTCGCCATCCGAATTAAACGACATAGATATTTTTGGCCAACAATGATAAAAGACTGCGAGTTATTCGCGGCAAAGTGCGAGAAGTGTCAACGTCATGGTCCTTTCATCCATCAACCTACAGAGTTTTTAAGTTCGGTCACTTCGCCGTATCTGTTCATGCGATGGGCGATGGATATCGTAGGACCTCTCCATCCGTCTCGGCAAAAACGGTACATGTTGGTCCTGACGGACTATTTTTTCAAGTGGATTGAAGCAGAAGCATTTGGATTTATTAAGGACAAGAATGTCGAAAACTTCGTCTGGAAGAATATCATTTGTCGACACAGCGTGCCCTACGAAATAGTGACAGACAACGATTCGCAGTTTATTTCCAAGCGTTTTGAACTTTTCTACGACAAATGGAAGATCAGAGTCAATAAGTGAACACCTCACTGCCCAGAGGGCAACGATCAGGCGGAGGCGTCGAACAAAACACTTATTCATGGATTAAAGACTCAACTCGACGCTAAGAAGGGCCGTTGGGCAGATGAACTCGAGGGTGTTTTATTGTCCTATCAAACCACACCCCGTCGCGCTACGGGCGAGACACCTTTCGTCTTCGTCTACGGAACAGAGTGTGTGATTCCTCCCGAGGTCTATTTTCCAGGAGTTTGCCGACGATTACTTCCAGAACAGGAAGGTTTCAATCATCTCCTCATGCTCGACGAGCTCGACCTCATCAACGAAAGACGTGATCAAGCTCTTATCAAGATGACTGAATATCAAACAGCGGCCGCCAAGTATTACAACTCCAAAGTGCGAGCTCGGCGTTTTTACGAAAGATACCTCATCCTTCGCGCAGTGTTTCAGAATACGGCCGAGTCTAATGCCGGCAAACTCGGCGCCCACTGGGAAGGACCTTACCAAATCACGAAGGTAGTTCGTCTAGGCGTCTACGAAATCGCTAACATGAAAGGCGAAATGATCCCGCGTTCATGGAATGCGCGACATCTGAAAAAGTACTACTGCTAAAAGTACTATGTCACTTGACTTGAACTACGACACGACTTGATCTCTTCACAGGGTACGTAGGTAGCTTGTTTCCGAACGAGTTCAGTTGCCCCCTATTCAAAAAGGGGGGGAGTGGGTCCGTATATTCATACTCCCAAACTCGATGTGTACTAAACTAAGTTTATTACGATTCAATCAATTTGCAAACGACTTAACTGTCTAAACGCGACAATCTGCAAACGACTTAATTGTCTAAACGCGACATCAATGTCAACTCGTCGTCATTACTGACCATAATGGCGATCTATATAACACTTTATCGCGAAGTTTACCTATACATCCATAACGGATAAAGCGCGCTATACAAATTTAGAGTTCATCACTGGAGTAGATGTATTCACGGGAATATGCCTATAAACCAGGATGTTCGTCTCGTAAAACCAGTTATACTCAAACACTGGTCGAACTTGGCAAATATAATCGGGTCAGAGATTCTGCGGAACTCGTCTGCACCAAATTTTGTTCAAAGTAACGAACTATAACAGGCCTCGCTAAACGAGCTCTAACAGGCCTCGCCAAAAATTGGCGAATCTTAAAACGATAAAGAAGTCGCTTAAAAGCATTCATTAAAATTTCATTTCGACCAACCAGGCAAGTAAAATGTCATAAGTTCGATAAAGCCGTCCAGGCAGCGAAACGATAAAAAGTCTTAAAACCTTAGGCAAAACAAAAAAAGTCTTAAAAACCTTAAACAAAATTTGGATTAGGCGACCTGCTCGCCTTCTTCAACCCTTTTGTCTTCGGCTGGAGCAACAGTTGCTGCCGAACCCGCAACCTCGCAAGTCTTGGGATCCTTTTCAGAAGGAGTCGGCTCGCGCAGAGGTTCAGTTGATGCAACTTTGTCGGGATCAGCAGTCTTATTAATCTCAGCCGACGCGCTATCACTCAGCTCTTCGCTAGCACCTCGCAAATGCATGCCCAGGAAACCGTCGTTGGATCCAGAAGCTACATTAACCCCAACACACTTAGCAACGGTCTCGACTCGCGGAGAAACAACTATATCCCTTACATTAATGGGATCCACATAATTCATACCTAGCGTTTTCCTCAACTCGGCGACTATCTCATCAAAGACATCATAGGCAGAGCCCAGCTTCGCCTTGTTCTCGACTAGAAAAGCACGTTAGGCTTTGGGATCGAAGGGTTCCTCGGCATCAGCGTTTTCCATATCGTCAAGGAGTTGGAGGTTAGAGTACGCTTGCAAAAGATGGACCATATTCCTAATCGGCTTTTTCATCATTCGACAAAACAACTCGTTAGAACGGTTCAGTTGAGCTTGAACCTCGGCAGCCGCGGTTCGCCTCGCAGATAAAGCAGCCGCCTCAAGATCTCTCTCGCGATTCGAGTTCAGGGCCGACAACTTTGCCTCCAGTTCTGCAAATTTCTCCTCGTCCTTCTTCTTTTTAAGATCAACTCTTTGAAGATGCTTGCCCAAGTCGTCAGAGCTCTTCCTATACGCGTCGCGCTCGGCAGTTAGTACGTTCATTTTATCTGCGACTTGCTTCTTTTCGGCTTCTTCCTTCCTCCTGGCCTCGTCGATAAAGGCCTGCCTAGACCTCGCCTCCTGATCATACGCTATGATCATTATGATCATTATGTTGCAATGAGCGACAACCTGCAGAAGGGTCGAAGTATGAGGAAAGAAGCAAGATGGAACAGATAGAATAATGGGAATTTACTTTGGCCTGGCGAGACGCGAATTCCTTGTAGAGGTCGCTCTTTATCAGCATTTCCGGGATTGGGATGTTGTTGCCAGGGTATGTGATCTTAGCAGTTAAGGTGGCCGCGGCAGACGGATCGTCATAGAGTTCGACGGACTTTCCGGATCGTGGACCTGGAGGAATGGGCTCGTCTAAGCGCAGAGTCGACAGCTTTCGATGAGTTTTCTTCGCATCGTCAGCTTTGCCTTTACCTTTGTCGGAGGCGGAGTGTTTTCGTTTTCAGCTGGTTCTCGGACTCGATGGGCTCGTCAGTATTGGTAATTGTCTGCGATGGAATGACGGCCAAAGGACCACTCGCATCTACAGCTGCCGCTTCGTCATTCTTTGCAGCATGAGTATTTTCCTTGGCTACGCTTCGTTCTGACGTTTCAGCGACAAGAGTAACTGCATTTGGATCGATCTTTTTCTTGGCCTTCGCGGCTGTCTTCTTGGCGATATCGCGGAAATTGGGTCGGTTCGGCATGATGTCGAGATCTTCAGACTCACTTTTATAAACACAATCTTCTTTGTTGTTTAGAGCAGACTTGCGAGCTCGAATAACTCTATGAAGATGGAAGTGGCGGATCCAAAAACACTTCCGAGCCTTAAGCTTGTTGAACAGGTTGCCGATTCCAGGGGCGGGAGTGCCTAACGGTCTGCGAGCTGTGAAAACAATTGTACAACAAGTTAAGATAAAGCATATAAAGGAGGCAGTTCGCGCGACAACTTTAAGGAATTCTACCAAGAGTTCCCCAATTCGCTACCGCCGGGTGTTCTTCTTCAACAGACGCGGCCGATATCGGCACAAAGAAATAGAATTGTCGCCAATTATGGTCTTTGTTTGGAAAGTCGTCAATAATCTTATACTGGGAGCGGCTCGCCAGATTATATAACTTTTTGCCGCTCGAATCGACGTTCTTACGAAATTCGAGAAAATTATGAAGATGACGGACTCCGATGGGCTCGCCACATTTGGCAGCTCGCGTCAGAAGTTCGACCAGTTGACGAATTAATTTTGTATTGATCTGCGCAAGCGCGATGCGATGAACCCACATATACCGCATAATCATCACTGGAATAGGGAGTGTAAGGTAACAATCCCTAAACCAGCATTCATACGCAGTGAATGTGCTGGCAGGTGGGTTGTCTTCTCGCTGCCCAATGGATGGCACAATCATCTCGACCGCATCGGGGATTCCGCATTCTAGGCGAAGGGTTGCCAGGGAATCCTCGTCACACCATGAAGAGCCTGGAGGTGGGCGTTGTTTTTGCCTCGACTTCGTTTTCTTGACTTTGGTTACTCCGAATCCAATCCAGGCCTCCAATCTTTCTGCTTCTACGAGAGGGTTGTATGCCCAGTTGCGTTCTTCAATTTTTACTTGGAAAGGCGGCTCGACAGGACTGAGCGACTCGTCACGAAGATGTGGAATTTCAACAACTAACTTTTGCTCATTAGCAGCAGGAATCTCGCCAATCTGCGAAGGTCGCGAGGTGCCAACTCCCTCTTGGAAGTCCATTCTTGGAGCTCGCGTCGGTGAAACAGTCCCCCTCGTCTCGCGACTTTGCCTTAAGACGGGGGTGGGATAGGAGAACAAGTCGGCAAGGGGAGAATTACTTCCAGCTCGGTCCTCTCGGCCAGAAGTACTCTCTTCCTCTCGACCACGGAACTGACTGCAACTTGAACTCGCGTCACCTAGCGACTCGCTATTGTCGAAATACTCCCAGATCAATCTTTCCCTCTCGGGGAGCTTGGCAGATCTCGCAGATACAATTGAATTCGTTGACGACATGATTTTTCGGATCAAAAAGGGGATTTTTCAGTTTTCCTCACAAGAACACGGCGGCGGCGAAGTGATGGGACGGCTAAAACCCTAGCAAAAGTTTGAAAGGAAAAACGAGAAAAAAGGGAGAGAGAGTACCTGTTTCGGAGAAATGGAAATTATGAGAGATATCTGAGGAACATCGCTCTTTATATAGGCATGTTGCGGATCAAGTTTCGAGGTGGGCCTCATTTCAAAATGGGTCGAAGATCTGGGCTTAGAAGATCACGGTTTCAAGGAGGTTTACACCAACTTGTGATCCCGCGGTTTTGAATTAGCTCAAAACGCGACCCCGCGAGCTCACCTTTAAGTTAATTCGCGACTTCAGAGCTTCGCGCTCTCAAGACCTTGATTCTCAGGGATTGCCATGGCCTCACAATGTCTCTGAAGTTGATCAAATCGCGCCCTCGTAACTTGTTCAGATCGATCTATGGTTTCGTAATGATCATACGGCGAGAAGAAGGCGTAGTCGCAAAATGACACTTCGTCAAATCAGTTCGCGACCTCGCTTCTTACTTCGCCAAATCAGTTCGCGACCTCGCTGCTTACTTCGTCAAATCAGTTCGCGACCTCGCTGCTTGCTTCGTCAAATCAGTTCACGACCTCGCTGCTTACTTCATCAAATCAATTCGCGGCCTCGCAGCTTTATTCCCTCAAGTCGGCTCGCGATTTCACGGCTTCAAATCAGCTCGCCGATTGATTAAACAGCCAGCTCGCAGATTTGGAACACATCCATCTCGTCGTCTCGCATCTTCAAGCAGCTCGCGGATAACGAGCGCGATCAGCTCGCGACTTCGCAAGTTCGAGATCAACTCGCTGATAACGTCGCATCAGACAGCTCCCCGAATTGGGTACAACCATGTCACTTGGGCTCAACAACATCGGCCAAACACGTTAACAGTCTAACGGAAATCGATTCTTCATTTGGACACCCTTACTTCAACACTTTTTAATTAAACTGTTGAACTGGGGGCCTAACTGTATGGGTCAAATCTCCCCCAGAAGAATCGATAAGCCTAAAACGACTAAAATATACGTCAAACCGGCCCAATGGTCAAGCCCAGAAGATAAAGGCCCATTAAAGGCCCAACTAACTTCGTCCAAACCGACCTGTTTTCTATAAATAAGCATGTACCCCCTCACAAATGGGGGATCCAAAATTTTTTACTAAATAAGAACAAGAACAACTCTCAGTTAATAAATAAGAACAGTCTAAGAACCCTAATTCGTAATCTATCTGAATGTTTGAAACCCTAAAAAGCTCTATTTCCGAAGAATCTTCACAAATTAATTGTGTGATTTTTCAGCTCGCACAATATCTAATCTTGACCTAATGAACCTTCCAAAAGATAATATGTTTAAATTAGTAAAAGACATCGGATTATTGAATTGGATCCAAACACGTCATCATGGACATAAATCATACTTAACCATTACTTTGTTTGTTAATATGGCTATCACACTAACTATTACTAAGCAAAGAAATTAAAATACAAAGCAACTATATTCACTGTTGTTTAGCAAAAAAAAAAAAACTATATTCTCTGTTGTCAGGAAAATATAGCAAATATATATCAACTTAATAAATTCCTGAACGATATTAATCCAAAAGCAAAATGAGTTCAAAGTCGAAAACTTAAACTTTACTCTTTTCCATACCTCTTGACGGGTTGGTGCCTCCGGGGATATCCACGACAATCCTGAAAAAATGAAGGAAAACGATTGTATTATATTTATACGTCACCTATTATTGTGTACATATGTAATTATTAGAAGAAGGAAAAGTGGATGTTCATGAATGTGTCACGCTTACGCACCAATGGATCCATTCTCTCATGTTCGGCTCGCTCGGGCTAGGTGCGTCCGGGTCAGTCATCACCGGCATGCGTCGAATATTTTTACATTTACAGATGGCTAATGAAATACCAACACATGCACCAATCCATTAAATAATTAAAACATTATTATTGTAACAAAATTATCAGCTAATCGTGACTAACACAGATACTTACGTATTAGAAACTCACTGACAGTTACCTGCCTATACAGTATATAAATTACGTTAACATCTATGTATACGTACCAACAAATATATATATATAAACTAGTGAAGGACGTCTCAGAATATTTGAAAGTCTATGCAATTTTTTATAGATACATTAATATATGTTGATAATTTTTTATACAAAAAGAAAGTGCTTGGTTGATGCATATTTTCTTTCTAATAATAAAAAAAAATTTGAATCGAGATTATATATGTTCGAATGCGTTAGGCATCCAAAAAGAGGATCATCAAGTTATGTATGCATGCATGTGCCTATTATATATAATGATCAAGGGTGATCATGATCATGTACATATAACGCATGAGCATATACACACACATATATATATGTGTGTTTTGATTACAAGTGAAACTAGTGGATAGATGTGAGAAGATGGATATATACGAGAGTGTAGAGCCCATCGGAGTGGCCGGAGATGATGACTTTGGGAGGATTGAGTGCGGCAGAGGGTTTGATCTCGCAGCCGTTAGTCATGTGTTTGGGGCCAAAATAGACAGACATATTGGCGGTGGGGATGAACATGTCCAACACATCTCCTATCACTCTGCCGACCACCAAAGGATCAACCGAAGCTGCCATCGAGAGATAGAGAAGTGGAGTTGGAGAAAGAGAGAGAAAGATTCTTTTGTGTTTGTTTAGCGCATGTCCGATTTCGGATGGACCATCTATCTAATGGTTTATATAGAAATAGTTGTTTTTTTACAACAAAAAATATATTTAATAAATCCAATCAACAAATGCAATGAATTTGGACCATATATTTTATTTATTTGAAGATGTTTTTATGAAAAAACAAAAAAAATTTAATTGATATTTCTTGAAATATTTTTACATTTTGATTGTTTTGTATGTGGGTTTGCATTTGTACGTAAAAATTTTTGACTTTATTTTCAGTTTTTATAAAATAGCAACACAAACATTTACTTGAGGGTTTATTAAGCTCTTTTTTAAGAAGAAATGTTTATACAACGTGTTGGTATTTTATAATAAAATAATAATAAATCATATCTAAACAAAATATCGTGATGCGTTATTTTGTCCTCAATGGTACAAACATTACGAGACAATCCACTCGTGTCTTCTAAGTTATGGTCAGGCACAGATTCATCATTACTATGTAAACTATCCAAATTATTTTTTTTGCTAAGAACCATCAAAATTATTGGTATAGTACCTACACCGTAGTGAGACCAACTCAATCAAACTCGAAAACAATTTTTTTGTTATACATAGACAAATCAGTGTCTTAAACAATAAAAACTATGTTAAGATGTTTTAATCATCAACGAAAACGAGAAAACTATGTTTTGGGGAATTATAATACAAGCTTCGGCTTGGTTATAAGCAAAAGAAGAAACAAAAGGAAAAGGTTAAAAGAACCTTTGGTCGGATTAGTGTAACCTATAGGCCATGCATAGGCCATTTCATGATTCTTTTCATCCACAATTCCGACACGTGCTTCTTGGTTTCAGCTGTTACCCACGATCCCTTTTGTTCGTCTTGCCACGTGGCATCATTTCTGCTGTCAGTTACAAAGATCCCCTTCCACGTGGACGATCCTTGTGGTACTCGTTGGTAAACTAACTTCCACCGGTGGTAACTCCTACAAAGTAAGGATCTTTACTGGACCTATAACGGCCCGGTCCAAAGTCTATTAAATCGGAAACGAAATGAGGTATCAAATTCCACATTGAGATAGTCAGTTCTTCCACTACCAAAAAAAAAAAGTATTAGACTGTATCACTTCAATTGCATTACAAAACTGAGTGATACAATATTAAATTACTTATTTATAAATGAAACAAATAAATATAGTTTAGTATCAATTATACTAATTGATGTTAATAATAGTTAATTTAACATCATTTTAATCAAATTGATACAATTTATATGAGTGTATCATTTTTAAAAAAATGATACTAAAATATGAATTTATATCAATTAGACAATTGATTTGTTTATTAACATCAATTATAGAAATGATGTAAAAAAATACATCAACTAAAACTGATGCTAAAATTAATTATTGATGCAAGTTACTAAAGTTAATGTGTCCCCCGTCCACAATAGCAAAATAGTTGAATACAAAATCCTTTTATAAATAAAGCCAGAGATTGCTCAATATTAAGCTCATGGGCAACTAAAATTAAGGAGTCCATAATTAGGATTTTTTAGAATCTTTAGTTGATTTTTTTTTTGTTAATAAAGCTGATTAATCTTTCAGATTTTTTTTTGTTAATAAAAAATTAATATGAATTTAAACCTTATTTATAATTATTAAATCAACTAAATAAGTAATATAGATATTCAACATCAATTGTTATAACCGAAACAAATATTTAACATCATTTAGACAAACTAATGTAAAATTTAGCTTCATTTTTTATAAACGACACATAATAACATCAGTTATAATAAGTGATGTAGATATTTTTGTCGGTTTTTTTTATTGATACAAAATTTTAAAGTCACCACTTTTAGAGTCACTCACTTAAATGATGTTATTTCAATGGTGTCAATAAAAAAATGATGTGAACTAATGAAATAATTGATACTATCCATCCCTTTTTCTTTTGTAGTGTTTGTATTATACCACTAGACTTTTTGTTCAAAATCTTTACTGATACAACTTATTGTTTCTTTTCTGCCTATAAAACCCATCGTAGTCAATGGCCCGATCCAGCGGATAAACTCATATTGAAAAATACCTTCCATCCATAGTCAGAACTTAAGGAGAGGTTATTGGATTAATACTTCTTATGTATTTTATTGTATTTGTATTTGAAAGTATTCTAATGGATTTTGATGAATTCACCATGTAGGAATTATATTTTGATGTATTCAGTGTGCATGTATTTCAATGTATTTTGTTGGGTTTTGTTGAATTATTAAAATTTCTACACACACATGAATCTTTTTCTCTTTTCTAATTCTCTCCGATGAACATTTATATTTTGTTGGGTATTGGTACTTGTTGCGTTTGTGGTTTACAAAAGCAAGCTTAAAGAAATCAAGGATCACTATTTAGACTTCAACAACAAAACATCTTCCAAACCACAACACATAAATTTTCCATATCACAGAAATCTTCCAAACCTTCCTATTTAATTAGATCAAATCCAAACAGAGGAAACTCATATTATATTCTTCTCCGATTTGAAACTTTCGCGAATCTCATCTTTAAATCAAATTGATACAACTATGATAATGATATTAACATCACCAAGAAACACGTTAAGGAATAAATGGCTACATCAAAGGAAAATTAACTGAGAGAAAGAGACGAGCGCATCACCGCCATTAACTCCCACGTTCGAGCCTGGAAATTAGCTTTAAGAAATTCATGGATCATTGTAAACTTATCGAAGATTTGAACAAATCGCGATTGAGTTTCAGTGGAATATCATGGAGCGATCCAATCTAGAAGAAGAGAATAATTTTTAATTTTTTTAAAAAATTTGTAATCCATCAGAATACCAGATAAAAGGCACGTATTCCTCTTCTACATGCTTTAAGGGGGAAAATACTTTAAAATCTATTAAAATCAAAATCTCCTAGAATCAAGAGTAGATTGAATAACAGTTGTTTGTGTTGTATTTTAAAATACATCAAACAAATGGCTAATCCAATAACATAGGATTTTAATATATTTCTATGGAATACATTGAATAACACAAATTCCACACTAATTTTAAAATATATTAAAATCCCTAATCCAATAAGACCTCCTAAGTTACATTGATAGTAACTAGGAGAACGTTTAACCCGGATTTTTTCCATCGAACGTTTTTATACTCTAGCCAATTTCAATTTGACTCAAATTTTCTACATGAATTTATACTCTTTTAGAGCATGACCATCGGTGAAGAATATCTCATTAATATTATATTATTTTTGTGTATATAAATAAATCATGTAAATAAATCAAAAATTTTGAGCCAAGCTTGATTGTGGAAAAACGGGTTTTGATATTGTCTCCAAACGAGAATCGACTATGGTTCTCTCTCTTCATTTAGGGGTTTATTGGTTTTGGTATTTTGATGGATTTCAAAATCCTAACCAAATCCTACGTTATTCAATTAGTCATTTCAAAATCGTCATTAAAATCAGGTTTTATTCAACTTGCAATTCTCAAATACAAATCCAAATCACCTTTTATTCAATTTGTGATTCTCAAATACAAATTCAAATAACTTTTTATTCAATCCTACGTATTTATTTATGGATTTGATTTTAAAATGGATTCTAGTGGATTCAATTTTCAAATGGATTCTAGTGGATTTGAAAGGAGTCATATGCTAAAAATGGAAAGACTCAAATCCATTGAAAAACCTTGTTATTCTCAAATCATATTCCTTGTTATTCTCAAATACTAATCAAATTACACATGGTGGATTTAACAATCATAAGGATTTGTAAATTCTATATGGATTTTCAAATCCATTAAAATACCAAAACCAATAAACCTCCCTTAGTATTTTTTTAAAATTTGTTTAACTGTGAGAGATGGTTCCATATAGAGAATTTTACTGAAATTACCATAATTTCAATGACCCTTTCTAAAATTACCACAAGGCTCAAAAAGTTTCCAATTTTATACCACAAGCCTTCCGAAAAGACGAAACTACCCCCGGCTGAAAATGCAGAAGAGTTCGACGCGTGAGATGCACTTTCCATTTGATTGACTACACTCTCACGCGTGTCCCACACACTTTCCTTCTGATTGACATTTGACTGTCACAAAACAACTATTTAATTTCTTTTTATTCATTAACACGACATTTTTAGGGGACATTATATATATATATATTTTTTTTTTGGCCACGACAACAACTTGTACCATGACTCTGGATATGTTCGTACAGTCGGAAAAATGTTTATCACCGTCTCTGTGACCATTGTCCACTGGTCACGGTTTTCATTTTGTCCACCGTCCACTGACTTTAATATTTACTCATCTTCTCTAGCATTTTGGGGGATATTATATTGTATTTGTTTTTTGTCCATGACCAAATCTTGTCCCTCAACTCTGGTTATGTCCTTCCAGTCGGAAAAATTTTCAACCACCATCTATGTGGCCGTTGTCCACCGTCTCACAACTATTTGTCCATAAGTCACAATTTCCATTTTTGTCAAATGTTCACAGTTCTGTCATTTCCGATTATGTCCATCATCTGATCTAGCTTTGTCCACCACCGTCGACCACAATTCATGTTTTTGTCAACTGTTATGATCACTGTTTGTGTATGTTGACTATTGTATATGTTGTTGTTTCCGGTTTAATCCAATGTTCTGATCATATTTAGTCCACCGTCTTGTCTCCGTCAAAGTTCGTCTCCAACTTTATTTCTGAAAGCAAGAAAAAAAAGAGGAGAAGAAGAGAAGAGAGAGAAGAGAGGAAAAAAATGATACAAAAGTACAACATATTTTAGGGACAAAACAGTCCAGATTTTGGCTAAATGGTATAAGATGGAAATGCCGATTGAAATATGGTAATTGACGAAAGGTTCATTTGAGATTATGGTAATTTCAAAAAATTTCCCCTCTATATACTAGCGATGGAGATGTTTTTTTTCCCCAACAAACTTCATATATTAAATCACATTTGGTCGGTAGAAACATCCCGAAAATGGATACTGTCTACCGACTCAGCGAGATCTACATGGAAAAAATATAGTTACGTGCTCGTGCCGCTTTTGCAAGGGCATCGGCACAAACATTACAAGAACGAGGAATATAAGCTAGCTGAAAGGAAGTAAAATTTTCTCTAAGTTATGCAAAGTGATCTAGCTCAGACTGGAAATGTTGCCTATCTATCGGATCGTTGTCATCATCAATAGGTTTGAGCAATCTGTCTCAACTCCCTAAGAACACGATTCTGAATAAAACAAATCATCACCTAGAGGAGTCCCTCGAACTCTGCATGTAGAGCTGAGAGGCTTCTTCGACATCCTTGCATGTCGGTGTATGTTTGACCTGATGTGTCAATGAGGCACCTTCCGAGACCGCTAGTGGGCCTTTGGTTTGCCCAAGATGTGTTCACTTGGCAGATCGGGATATGTGGATGCTCGGATCGGATGGTATCTTCAATCTTGGTAGTATTTTCTTCCTCCCCTTCGTATTATTCTTTAGCCAAGTTCGCGCATCGCCAACTTTCTTCCTCTAACTGGGCTACTTGGAGCGTAATCGCGGCTGATACATTCTTCTCATTGAAGAGCTTGTCGTTCCTAGCCTTCCAAATAAACCAAATGATTCACGGAAGTATATCCCTTTGTGGTTTGGGGAGAGCCCTTTCTTTTGGAAATCTATATTTTGGTATAGGGATGTACTCGGAAAATAACCCGAAAAGGACGGATAGTCTGATAAGGCCCACACCTACAGAGCCGGGGGCACTCAAAAATTTTATGTTAATTGTTTCCTCTAGTGCACCACATCTGGGATAACTCTTATCGTTTCCAAGGTGGCGGTAAGTCAATCGTTGGCAAGTGGCTATACACCCCGTTAAGGCTTGCCACATAGTGTCGAAGCTTTCCAGGGGACTTGATTTTCTACACTTGGCTAAGCAGACCCATGATGCTCGGCTCAGATATCTGTTGGGGTTGTAGTCTTCTCTGGTTAGTGTCGTGTAGTAACTCGTATCCAGATTTAACCGTATACATTCATGATTTTGTATAACTCCATGCATAACCGTCTAGTTTGAAAGTTTTACTAGGTTTCAACCCTAGAATTAGGACGACATCCTCGGAAAAGAATAATTCTCGGATTCTTGTAAAATTCCTTTCTGGTGAGTTATGTAGCATGAGGTCTTTAACCAGAAGATGGGGATCTCGCCGGATATATCTATCTAGGCGTCTTGGTAAACAAGCTGGTTTGTCTGGAATCCAAGGTTCACTCCAAGTCTTGGTATTATACCCAAAGCGTATAGTCTTTTGAAGGCCTAGTCTGAGCAGAGGTTTAGCCGCCATAATGCTAGTTCAATCATACGAGGGGGATTTGGCCTTACGATCTACCATCGAGGATGATTGATGGTAGTATTGTCCATATAATACTCTAGCAAGGAGAGATGTTGGAAAGTGGATCAACCTCCATAATTATTTTGCAAGGAGGGCTAGGTTGAACTCGTAGAGATCTCTAAATCCTAGACCGCATGAGTCTAAAAAAGTACAGATCTTATCCCAGGCAATCCAATGTAGTCCTCTACTATTTTGACGGGAACTCCACCAAAAGTTGGATATAGCGCTCCTCAGTTTATCTGTGATACGCTGAGGGAGTAGAAAACATGACATAACTTATGTCGGAAGTGCTTGTGCCATTGATTTTACTAGAACTTCTTTCCCTCCTTTGGAAAGGAATTTTGCAGACCAAGTGTTAATACGATTGTTAAGGCAATCTTGAACATAGGCGAATACTTTTTTCTTAGAGCCACATTTGTTTTGGTATTCCTAAGTACATGTCCATACCTCCTTCGCTTGTTATGCCAATGAACCTCTTGATTTCTCTTTTGGTCTGATGATCAACTCTATTCCCAAAAAGTAGAGAGAATTTGTTGGGATTTAGTTGTTGACCAGATGCATCGCCATATGTTTTGATAATGTTTAAAATTTCTACGCATTGCAGGACGTCTGCTTTGCAAAAAAGGAAACTATCATCGGTAAAGAGGAGATGGGAAAATCTTGGACTTGCTTGAGCAGTTCGTAATCCTGTAATCTGAGATTCTTCCTCTTCTCCTTTGAGTAAGGAGATGAGAGCTTCAATGCATAGTATGAATAGAAAGGAGATAGGTGATCTTCTTATTTAATTCTCCATGACGGTTTAATTTCCAAAACTTGATACGATACTGATGATATACAGAACATAAGCCATTTGATCTATTTTTCTGAAAACCCAAGTTTTAGCATAACAGCTTCTAGGAAACTCCATTCTACCCGGTCGTAGGCTTTATTCATGTCAGTTTTCATAGCCATGAAAGTGTATCTGCAACTATTGTTGGTCCTTAAGGCATGAAAGTTCTCTTGAGCGAGTAAAATATTATGTGTTATTTGACGTATAGCCATAAAGGCTGATTGTGTCTCCGAAATAAGGTTCGGGAGGGTCTTCTTTAACCGATTACATAGAATCTTTGATATGATCTTATAGATGACGTTACACAAGCTGATTGGCCTGAATTCTGTCATTGGCTGTGGTCTGTTTATTTTTGGAATAAGACAGATGTTTGTTTGATTCAGTCGTGGATCAAAGGAACCAGTGTTGAAAAATTCTTTCACTAGTTTTATTATGTCTTGGGCCACTACATGCCAGAATTTCTGATAAAATTGACTTGTCATACCGTCGGGTCCCGGGGTCTTGTCTAGATTTACGTTGAACAAAGCTTTTTTTATTTTGGCTTCTGTCGGGTCGACAGTAAGTTGTTCAATATGAGTCTCTGAACCTTCTCGGCAACATACCAGAGTGAGTCGTCCAAGTTTTGAGGCTCTGAAGTGTTAAACAATATTTCAAAATAATTAGTTGCAACTTTTGTAACGGCTTTTCACTCCCAACCCAATGACCGTTCTTATCTTTTAAGCAGATTATACGGTTTCAGGCTCTTCTTTGTTTAGTGGTAGCATGAAAAAGGCTTGTATTTCTATCTCCGTAGCAGTGCCATGTGACTCTACATTTTTATTGCCAATATAATTCTTCTTCTCGAAAGGTGTGGAGGTGTTTTCTTCGTATTTCTTCCACATCCTATAGGTTGGAATCGTCATCATCGTTAGCTTGGTCTAATTGATCTTTAAGCTCCTCAATTTGTTTGGCTGAGTTAGTGACCGTGAATTTCCTCTATCTCGATATGTATGACTGGCATGAGGATAATCTCTGATGAAAATCTCTATGTGGGATTCCACTTGAGATGGCCCATCCTGTACTCACAATTTCTTCAAATCCGAGTTTTCGGATCCATCTTTTATCGAAACAGAAGTTTTTTTGCTTGTGTTGAATTGTGGATCGGACTCTTGCTAGAACTGGTATATGGTCGGAACCCCAAAGTTTTTGATACTCCACCATAGTGTGGGAAAAGAGAGTATGCCATTCTTCATTACATATAGCTCGGTCTAGATGACATTTTACCTTCGTCTTTACATGACCAATTTTACGTTGTCCAACCCACGAAAGTGGGTTCCCCGTGTGTGAGAAATCAATCATCCCACAATTATCTAACATATTTCGGAATGGTATAAATGAAGACTCCGATGGACTTCGTCCGCCTCGTTTTCCATGATTTTTGGTGATCTCATTGAAATCACCTATCATGAGCAAAGCATTTTGCCGAATTATACTCATTCTCTTGAGGCGTTCCCACACAGGTTCTCGGTATTCTACTACCGGATCACCATACACAAAGGTCATAAAAACCTTATGTCCTTCAAAAGTAGATTCCACATCTATCATACGATTATCCGAATAAGAAATAATAACTGTAGGATCATTCATATAAAAGAGGGCGAGCCAACTACTTTTAATTTCGTGGCTCAACGGTAAAAACTTGATCATAACTCATAGATACTTGCAAATCTTGCAGAATAGATCGTTTATTTTTTGTCTCTGATAAAAATAAAAAACTAGGACGAAAACACCGATGTAATTCTTCTAAATGATCTTTAGTTAAATCGGCTCCCACTCCTTGACAATTCCAAGCTATTACATCCATGGTTGTGTGATACTAATTTTTCAGATTAAGCCGGTTGTTTTTCTTGTGAAAGTTTTTAAAAAGTCTTGATGAGTTTAACTTCCTTAGCCTTTTGCTAGATTTTTGTAGAAACCACATCACACTTAGTAATGTGATTCGCGAGCACCAACTAGAAGATTTGTATAATCCAAACATAGATACAAGTATAGATGAAAACGCTTTATAGATTTGTTCTTGTTACACTGGATGTAATCTCTTTCATTTAAAGAACATAGCATTAAGCTAGAAGAGGCTTTTCGGTTTTGAAATACCCAGATTTTGACCACCGGAGAAGCTTTGAAGGAAACCGATGAACCTTGCCTCCGAATCGAGATCTTGAGTTTGTCGTTTGCTTGCAGAGAAAGTCGCCAGTTGGGTAAGAGCAAGAAATGTTCTGTTAGATAGCTATGATTAGAGTTTTGGGGAAGTTTCAATGACACGAAGAGGATTCATGAGAAATTGTGAATAGATCTGAGAAGGCTCCGGCTTGATGAATGTTAACGAGATGTAGGTTTCTGAATTTATTTTAAAATCACACCCAAAATTGGGGAAAGACACAACATTTTGTTAGAGCTGGCGTTGTGGGAACCAGAGGGACGGTTCAAAGATGTGAGATCTGGGGGTGGATTCAAACGGAGCTTTAGACCGCTAGCTAAACAAGCCGAGTGAATCAAAGCGTGGATCTTGCAACCTCAGATATTTGACCAAAAAATATGTAGCATGGTGAGCTTTTGTATGATTCGTAGGTCTGTAGTAGGATTGGTGTTATAGAGCTCAAATTGTTTATTCTTAGCACTGGGCTAGAGATGGAAAGCGAAATGTGGATTTTAGCCTTAAGCTAGAACAAAAACTATGAGTTAAAAGCTTCATCGGACTAAAGCTGCGGATTTGGGTCTTCTTCGTCATTTTCTAGATGAATTTCACCGGAGAGGAAGCTTCATTGCAGATCGGAGGAGAAATAACATAGGTGATGAATGATTGTTGTTTCCATACTCATGGCATGGTGCCGGAGTGGGAAGGAGATATGATCATGTATAGCACTAAGAATATAGAGCATGAACCGGAGCTTGAACCTGAGCTTGAACGAGAAGAAGCTAAGCCTATTGCTGAGGAGTCACTTGAAGATGTGGAAATTTTAGCTACAAACTCAAGAACATCAACAAGAGCATCAACAAATGGACAAGTGATGCATTTGCACTATTTTTCCCTTACCTTGGTTTTGTCCCAATGGGTTTTCCAAATAAGGTTTTTAATGAGGCTTATGTATTACTTCAAGCCATCCATTTGTTGATCAAGATCAAGGCCCAATAATATCAAAAACGTGGCCTATGGAGTGGAAGAGAAAATTTTTAAATTAAAACTTATCTTTAATATGTTGTATTTTTGGGGTGCTTGTTTTCGAGGTGTTCTCGTAAACACGCCCTTCTTTCATTCCTTCTCTTCTCCCTTCTCTTTATTGTGACCATTCGATTCTCCGGTAAATCAAGAGTCTTCCGCAAATTTTGTGCGACCATTCAATCCACATCCCTTGTCTTTGAAGCTTCTTGGTTTCATAGCTGCAAGGTTTATCCCTTTTCTCAGCTTATGAGTGCCAATCTTTGGAGGATTTCGTTAGAAGGTTTGGCCGGGAAACTCTCGGAGAACTGTGTGTGATGCCGACTAGAAAGCTTTGACTTTGTCACCGGAGAAGTTTGTGTGATGAAGAGGAAGGGACTCGTGGAGGTGGTGTGGGAGATGCCCTTATCTAGCCAAAATCAACACTGATATTAATAAGTAGTGACTAGTAAGTAGTAAGTAGTAACGTAAGGTAATAAACGCGAATATACAATCTGATTGTTGCAAAGCCAATCTCCTCAAAAATTCATATATTCACTAGACTAAATACACACACATGATCTAATTCAACAATTAACCCGAACAATCTTGTTTCCTTTATTTAACTCTACACAAAACAAAACCCTAATCGAAGAAACACATTTTGTTTAACACTGAGGAAGATCGCGGGGAGGAGGAAGCATAGTCTGCGAAGGAAGAGGACCATCTTTAACGATAAAAGCCATCGCTAATCCCCAAGATGTATGTTCTTCGAGATGACAATGAATAAACCAAACTCCTGGATTATCCGCGTTGATCCTTATCGCTGCCCATCCTCCCGTCGGCACCGCGAACGTGTTTCTCTCCGGCGGATCTACCAAATTGTACCTCGCCGGATCTTTCTCCTCGTCGAAATTCCCGAATCCTTGTCCGACCACGAAGAAATTGTGTCCGTGTACATGTATCGGATGGTTCTCGATGTTTAAGAAACTCGTCCCCTGAAACACCATCTCTAATCTCGATCCGAATTCCACTTGGAATAGCTTCGTCCCGAATTCGGTGTTCATGTTTTCCGATACCGGATTCACTCCCGTGAAATCGAACCGACTCGGCGGCTTCTCCGGGAAATCGAGTGTGAAAACCCCTTTGGTGTTTTTCTTGTAGTAGCTCTCGAGAATCGAAATCGGAGGTCGGACGAATGAAATGTTGTTCATCGACGCGAAGAATCTTTTCCCGGCGTAGCCTTTGCAGATCTGATTAGCCGGACAATTTTGGAGGTTGAGACTGATCGTGGTGATCACGCGCTTGTCGATCTTCGTCGGGACTTTACACGGATACTCTTCAGATCCAAGGCTCTTGATGCTATCGGAGAATCTCGTCGCGAATTTTGTATCCGGCATATCCGGGAGCACTTCACGTGTCGATAACGTCGTCAATCGCCGTCTCCGCCGTGTGATATCGGAATTTATCGGTTTCTTCTTCTTGTCGCTGTACCGGAGGAAACCGACGGCGGTTGAGTTGTTGAAAGGGAAGACGGAACTGATGTAAGGAGTTGCGGCGATGAGAAATTCGCCGCCGGAGAATTGTTGGTCCGTGCGGAGAAGGAGGGTGGTGGTTTGACCGGGAGCGATCATGATTGCTTTGGTATCAACCGGTTTGGTGTAAACCGCGTCGACCTCGACTACGGTTAGCGTGTGGTTTGATACGGCGAAGAAGAGCTCGTTGTTTAGAGCTGCGTTGATTATGCGGAGGAGGTAGGTTTTTCCGGCGTCCACTTCCGCCGTGAAAGTATCTGCACCATAGTTTTACACGGTCAGAAAAAAAAACTGAATTAGATCGGATTTAATCGATTTGGTTCGGAATTAAACCATCGGTTAAAGAAAAAGATTGGACCTTTGGTAGAACAAGGGTAAAGTGGGCCGGGAAGGCCGTTGAGTGTGTAAGCGTTGGAAACCTTAGGCCCATCTCCTGTCTTCATCATCTCCTTCTCTACGTTCTCCACGTCATCATTCCACCATTCGCCTAAATCGTCCGATTCATTTATTTTAATTTACTTGAGCTATTAAAATTTAAGTAACATTTTAAAATTGGTTTGGTGTGCTTTTGATTGAAAATTTTCAAATTGAACAGCGGAAAGCAAAATGAATCGTCATTTTCTTTTCTTTTTTGGCTTAGTTTAAGGTCAATTTTTGTCGGCATAATGTTTATTCTCCTAGTCATCTGAATTAGCCCTCATGAATATTAGTTTTGAACGAAAATAGAAGGTAAGAAACTAGTTATACCAAGTATAATGGGAATTTCGGATTGGATATGGCCGCCGGAGAAGGGGTAAGACCGTCGTGGATAGATTATGAAGGCACCGTAGACAGAGGCTCGTTGCCATGAGTGATGAGCATGCCACAAGAGTGTGCCTCTTTGGTCTTCAACTTTGAATCGATATGTATATGATTGTTTCGATTTTATTGGACATTGCGTTACGTAAGCCGGTCCATCGGCCCACCCAGTCCGGTATTGCCTTAATCCATGCCTACTCACAAACCACAAATAAGACTGATAAATATATTATAATATACTCACGTAAAGAAGTTAAATGAAGGTTTAAAAGTAATTACATATATATTAATATGCATGCATGACATTTACTTACCAATGAATGGTTGTGTTTTGAGAGATCCGGTTAGTCACTTTGATTTCTACGGTATCACCTTCGTGAACCACGATCGCCGGCCCCGGATATTGTCCGTTCACCGTTAAAAGTTGTTTAGTATGGCACAATCGAGTTACTTTCTTCCACTCGACCTATAATTCACATAAAATAAACAAAAATTAATGTTATAACGTTAGTGCTACATATGCGTAATACACCACCAGCTACGATAAAAATATTGTATGAGATATGTTTGCTATATAGATGTGTAAAAGGAAAAAAAAAGGAATGTATTTATACAAATGATGTGTAATATGTCTGAAGTTTGATATTTTTTCGGATCACCAAATTAGTTTTGGATGAAAATAAAATGAAAAAGAGTTTTCAAAAAATGGCTTACATTAAAGTGAAATCGACGGGTGGTTGAAGCAGAAGAATAAGGAAGAAGAGTCGCAAAAAGAACCATAAACGTCAAAATAATTAGAAACCCTATATTCTCCATTTTCTTTGTTTATCTTAGCTTAGAGACTTATAGTTATTAGATATGTTATTGGTTAGGTTTGTCGATGTGAAGTTTCGTTTATATAGGGATCACAACGGGTTTCCTTTCTTCTTTAAACATTATTTTATACAAAATTCTGTTCAAGTACCTATGCTTTCCAAACTTCTGAGAAAGCTCCCCATAAGATTGTTCTTCTCCCTAGAAATGACCTGCATGCATTGAAAAACATTAAAAGGAGATAAATAGTCCTCTAAATAGTACTTACCACCAAGTGCTTTTTTCTGCGTTTACAATGTCCAGTAAGTATAAAAACAACAGCAACAACAACAACAAAAATTACCGGCAATATAACGACGGTAAGTTTTATTGCATTATTGGATTGGTAGGTGAGTGTACCACGTACGAAAAAGTGAACCTATTTCTACTAAATATTTTGAAGATATTCGTCTCATTTCAACCAGATTTAATCATAATGCTTTCTAAAATATAAAGTAACAGTTTTTAAGATTAATATCAAAACTCAGAAGTTAAATCTTTACATATGAATATAGAGTTCTAAACATTACAGAGCTTCTAAATATATTAGTATAACTAAAACGATTTGTCTTTGAATTTTTCATTACTAACTAGATTAGAATCAGAGTATGCTCACGGGATGTTGCCTTTGTATCTGTTTGTTGGAGACAACTCAGACAAGGCTATATATCTTTCTTTACCACTGCAACTACGCATCTTATATTTGGTCAACAAAGAGTCTTTTATATACTCGTTTTACGACTTGTTACAACATCCTTATCAAACAATTTTTTTTTTATGAGCCGTTAATTAGAATTCCGGGTCTTTGACCCATAATCTCTTTGATGCCCGGAACCAGCCATTGATAGTACCACATTTAAGAAGTAAATTATCTCACTAGATCACTAGCCATTTCATTTTATTAAACTTCTCACATCAAAATACATGGAAAGAGAACTATTATTCCCTTTTCGCATTGTTTGTCAGAAATACATTTTACCATATTTGGAAAGAAAGAAACATGACGTGGAAATTATATATTTTCGAAGTGAGTGACTAAACTTATCGACAAACGGTTTCGCAACAAATCGATCACCATTCGATCCTTCGGATTCATCGCTATGACAACACCATATTCAAGTGGTTCCGATTACATCAACCGACTTAACCGTACTTTTTTTTAATGGTGCTTTTATCTTTCAAAAACACTGCAAATCTTTGTAAGTTTTTCTGTTAAATATATATATTATCCTTAAAAGTTTTATATGAATCTATCTACCACATACGAATTATTTATTTTCTCCATCTTCCGAAAACCACGTGACTGATCCATACGCATATTACAAAAGCTGACTCCCTCATGTAGTGTTTAAACACAAAATTTCTTATTAGTTATTATACATATATATTTCTTTCTATAACTTTTTATATCTCTTCTCGACCGATCTCATATCTTAGCTACTTTGGTTTTGTTTTAAGCACTCAATCATTCTCTTTATCACCAAACTTCCCTCAATTTAAATGGTTTTCTCAAGTAATAAAAACTTGCTCATTTATTTAAATAAAAATATATCCTCAATTCATCTGTTTTCTCAAATCTTGCACCTTCTTCCTTATTCCTTATGGGAGAGAACTCGTTCACTTCTTCTTCTCTCATCGAGAGTAAATTTATTCTCGGATTCAATACCGATAAACTTCCTAACTGCCTCGACAAGACTCGGCGGTATGGATAGATTTCAAAAATCACCGTTAAAAGTGATTAAATTATTATGGCTCTCCGGTTAGCCACGAGCTTTATACCGACGCATCAAGACATTGTTTTTGATTTTGAAGTCGTATAATTATGTAAATTTTTTTGCTTTAGTTTTTAATGTTGTCATGTACTATGGTATAATTGGATGTAACTTGGATGGTTAAGATGAATGAAAAAAGAAAGCGTTGCACAAAAAAAAAAAAAACCCTCGATTCCTCCTTTTGTCAAATTTGAGTCTATTGAAATTAGGGATGGGCATACATATCATTGGTCGATTCGGTACGGGTTTTTCGGATTTTTAGATTTTCGAATTTTTGGATTGGGGTTTACTAATACCATTCAGGTATATTTTTATAACGGATCGAGATCAGTTCGGATTCGGATCGGATTTGCTATTGATTTTAAGATCCAAAATTCATCCAAAGTCCTATCGGATTCGGTTTTATCCGAACCAAAACATAAGTATATGGCCACTAATAACATTAAGAATAAGGCCTAAATATAAAAAAAAGACCAAAATTCAAATATAAAACCAAAATGATGAAAAAGCGAGTCATAATAAAGTTCAAACTTCAAAACTTGTATAAAATGTGAAAGAAAAAAAAAGAACATAAGTAGGTGATATACATTGTTTCTATATACTGGATTTGTTCGGTTATTACTTCGGTTATCGGATATATCCGAAACCGAACCGAAATCCAAAGTAAAATAAATTGAAAACCATTCGGTTATGTAGTAATAACCAATATAGATCCAAACTGCTTAATTTTGGTCGGGTTCGGTTTCGAATTTCGGATTCGGATAATTTGCCCACCCCTTATTGAAATACTCGATTAAAATGACTAAGATTTGATAAAGTATCTTAGTCAGTTTCTTTTACTATAAAATGTACCAAATTGATCAACGAAAATGTATAGCATTAAAGCCTCTATAACGAATCTATCCAACTAGACTAAGTATTTTTCGGTTATATTGACTAGAACTGAAGATGATTATTTCATGTGCCGACATGGTTAATCTCAACAATTAAGTCTTGAACGATATCAAAATCAAATTGGACTTTTTTGGATTAATTTACGATATATCATCTTACATTTCATGAGTGAAACTAGGGATAGGCTTTCGGTAATGTAGTCCGGTTGTTTGGTTTTTTGGTTATAGCTAAAATGAGTCTACATATAAACCGAATTAGTTATGGATCAGTTCGGTTCGGTTTCAGTTCGGTTTCAATTCGGTTCAGTGTCACATTTTTGAGGTCCATAGTAGAATTGAATTGTTTTGGTTTCGGTTCGGTTTCGATTATTAATTGAATAACCGAATCAAACCCTATAAAAATCAATTTGCACAATTAAAAATGAAACACACATAAACATTATATTCAAAGTGTTTTTGAGTCTAAAGTTCATAGTGAAACACCAAATGAATCACAAAATTCGGTTCCACAATGCTTCGGTTCGGTTCGATTATACAAAAGGAGAACCATAAGCGAACCAAATTTTAAAATGGTTAAGTTCGGTTAATGATAAAAAAGCCGAAACCAAACTTGCAAATATATACCAAGTAAAAACTAAAAATAAAAAACAATTTTGTTAATTGAAAAATAACTAAGAAAAAGTTGTAAAATTTATCCAAATTATCTAACATACCGAGTCTAGAACAAAATATGTATGAATTAATTTATATTTTGAATATTTTGGGTATTCATTGAATTTTCGGTTCGGATCATAATCCATTGGGTATTTTTCAAAAATCGGTTCCGATTCGGGTAATTTCAGGTATTTTTGTCCACCCGTAAGTGGAACATTAGTTGTCAACATCTTCTGAAAAAGAGCACTAGTAAACTTTGGTTACGTAAAAAGTTTTATGTCTGCTTTAGTGGATATCAATTCAGAATTTGTGGGGTAAAATTAAACTCGCACACGTGAAATGCGTGTGTATATTAACGTCCAAATTCCTCATTTTAATATTTGGGTTCAAGCTTCATCTGAACCAATTTGGTTATTATTGTTTTTGCAACTTGCCCTTTGTTATATTAACGAACAAACAAAAAAGTTGTCCTTAGGTGCATTGGATTATCAGTAAAAAAGATGTATGTAGTTTCATTAGCACAATACCAAAGAATGCTTAATGAATTGTAGACTTTTTATTAAGCGAGGCTATGTAGATTAAATTCCACATTAACATATTATACATGCATAAATGGAGTACTTTTCAGCTTTTCTTTAGAGAAAATGATTGAACCTTTACGGGCGATACAGTGATAAGATGGGTTGGGGGGCCATAGACCATCTTATAGAGCAAATAATAGGACTAAATTAATTGCGAATAGTTTTAACTTCATGAGAAACATTTGCAAGTCTCCTTTTCATTCATATAAAGACGACAAATCTTATAAATTTTGGAATTGGCGTATTTCTATGGTCACATGTTTGGATAGGATCACTGTCTTAAGGGTGAAGTCAACTTTCACAACCAAAATCTTCCCGAATTTATACTAATTAATCCAGGCCTGGTTCATGTTCTGTTATGGACAAGATCTATCAAAGAGAGAGTCCTGAAACCTAATAAGCTTTTGGTAATAAGGCCTTATTACGAGGAACTAAAAATCTCGGGGAAGAGAATAAAGGAGAATCAGAATGTCACTATCTATAAGCCACGTCGACTCGCTTGACCTCTCTTATCAAGAGACCGGATAAGGTAAAGAAAATATCTTAGGGTAAAGTCCAAGTGACTTCATCATTCACTCTCACGTCGCTCTCACGATCCAAGGGTGAAAACCATGTTTACTATACATGTGACAAGATAAAAACAGATAACCCATGTCACAGATGATGATTAAGCATAAGCAAATTGACTCTGGGAGTACCCCCGACGCCTAATCCATAAAAGCACACGCTGTCATTAGTACGAGGAGTCAGAATAAGCTCAGCGAGCGGTTAGGCAAATGGCCCGCCAAAAGTCAGAAGAGCTTGAGATAGGTACTTAAGTGCAAAGTACCTATCTAGACTCGAGGATCCAAATCCGGATCGGGTGCTGTGTACTTCGTATCCGAGCCCGGGCAGGTAAAAGTTTATGAATACTCCACAATCTACCTCATAAAAGGAGATCCTGATTTTACTTTATACTAAAGAGATGTTTTGAGAGATCCTGAAACCTATAGTCTTTAAGCTCTGACATTCATTTTCATGGCCTTTTCTTTGATCACTTGATGTCTTTTTTGAATTTCGATCATTCGACGACCGGAGTTCTCTTCTATTTTTTTTAACCATTCCTTCCTCCTCACCACTAAATTTCTTATCAAAGAGTTGATACTCCGTGGATCCAACTTCTTTTCGGACCCGGAGTCACCCTCACCACAAAACTCTATTTTTCTGACCTTTCACACTAGACCTCCTTCGACTCACCGTTGTGAAACCCTGTTCTCTTCTTCTTTTTATCCCTATTTCTTACTTGAGCGTCGTCGAAAAACACCCCCCAATTGTGTTTTTCCCGACCTTCACGTATTTGTCCATTTGTGCAGGAAAGGGACCCCCCAATGGTTGTTTCTAGAGGCAAAACCTATATGAAACAAATACATACATATAAATCAATAATAAATGTTTTTTGATGCAATAAGTCAAAACAAAAAATCGTTGAAGCCATGTTTTAAACACTACTATAGTTATATAAATGCATAAATATTTATGATAATTAATTTATATTATTATTGAGACCATATTATATGGGAGTTTCAAAAAAAAATTATTTTATTTCTTATCAAATTTCGTTAATTGTTACATTAGTCCGACTCGGTATCTAGAAAAGTTATTAATTTATAATCGTTATTAATTAGTAAAGTATTAATTTATAGAAGTTTTACTGTAATAGTCCAAGAATTTTTGTGGTAACTATCTTTTACTATATATATAAATATTTCAACTACGAGGAGGTTTTGGGACGAAATATGTTATCGCCTCATTTCCAAAATTCAAGTATATAATATTAGTTTCGTCTCAAAAATCATTTAAACTGGCGATTTCTAAAATTTGTCTGAAATCTTTACTATTTGAGTTGTGGATTATCTTTTACTGTATCAATCATATAGAAGGCCATTTTCTTTACTTTTTATCTTTTACTGTAATTTGAAGTCAAATTCCAAAGTCTGGCGGCACATGTATTGTAATCTAAAGTATAAAGTTAGATATTTCACTTTTGAACATTTACAAATTTAATTAGTTTAATAATCTATGCACAAAATAATGTACCTAAATTGCTTTACCAATTTGGCGTATATGAACTTGGTACTGGAAATTTCTTTTCAATTTTGCAGTTTATTATTATGGAGGATTGGTATGGGGTTGGTGATGGCTCCTTAAGAGTCACTTTACTCGACCATAGGATTATGTAAGACCAATGATTTAAAATCAAATAATTTAACTTTTCTCGATTAGACCAACAATTATGTCATTTTCATATGGATTTGATATTGTTCTTTTTTTTTTTTCGACATAATTGTTCATTTTAGATACTGACGTCATGGACTAATAGAATTTTTCACCATAAAATAAAGCTAACTAACACAGCATTATGTTTGTTAATAATTTAAGGGTGAATTTGTTAAATAACTATTTTTTTATGGTTATTACTCTTAATTCCCCATAATTTAATCGTCTTTTGGTTTGCAATAAAGAAAAATTTAATTGTCTTTTATAAAAAAAGGTCGAGTAGTATTATTCTCTTTGTCTTTACGTAGCAGAAATGATCCGGTAGGCTTAGTATCGCCGTTTGACCTAAACCGGAACATACCAACCACACAAGCGATTTGGGTACTGAAACGAATTCAATCAGTTACGGAAACTTCAAAAGATCGAAATTTATTGAAGAAGGGAGAAAAAAATAATTACATGGATTGAAACCAGCGATTTGACACGTGCTTATATGTTAAAACGGTTGTAACCACTTCTTCCTCAAATTGTTTTTCTTTTTCAGTCAACTTTTATTACTGAGAGGATGATCTCTAAAAGTATATTGCTAGCTTATGAGGTGATTTGATATGCTCAAATTAACCTAGAGCTAAACTCTCTTAAATTAAGAGATCAATTATAGTATTTTAGGATTGAATCCACAAGGAATCAGGAAACACAATAGATTAAATAAATTCGGATTAAACTAGGCAAAATAAAGAGAATGCAAGTAAATCAAAGTAAACAAAGCAGTAGATTCGGTTGTGAAATCAATTAAAAAGAAACTAGGCACAGGGAAATCTCAGGTGAATCAGATATGCAGATGATAAATAAAGATAAAATTATTAAGCACAGTTCACGAACATGAATCACGAATATAAAACCAATCAGCTTTCGCTGCAGAGATTATCTATGTTTAAATCCTAGAAGACCAAATTTTTTTGCGAATCCTAACAATCTAAACAAGCATTAATGTTCAGGTTCAATTGTTCACAAAACCCTAAACAAAATTTCTTTGCGAAAAGGAATTTTGCTCATCAAAGTCTAGTTCAGGAAATCAATCAAACTGTCGTTTCTATTAATTATCCTAAGATCAGATTTCAGGTCATGAATCTAAAATCAGCAATAAACACGAGACAAGATGAAGAACAATCTAGTGATATTAATCCTATGCAATAAAAATCAGATCTAGCAAATCATCAACAAACCTTGAATAACCCTAAACCTAACAGGAAAATTACTCAGACATGATCATAGAAGAAAACATCTTTTTATTAATGAAAATCTCTAAGTAATTGATAAAATAAAGCATGAAGCCTAAACAATGGCTCAAAAACGTATTTATAAAGGTACAAAACCGTCTTAGACATAAAAGTAAACATCTGGAATTCCTTCGCAAAAACAGAAATCTTCGATTTGGGCTTTTTGGCTCGTCTGATCAGGGTGTCGATCGACACCTAGAGTTGGTGTCGATCGACACCAGCTCTGTTTTCTGAATCCGAACTTTGACACTTTGACGCTCCATTCCGCAATGCTCCAAAACTTCCAGTAAACAACTTTTATGCCTCAAACATCTAAATACCTGCAAAGACTCTAAAAACAACTGGAAAATACCAAAAGACTCTAGATATAGGACTTATATCATGGCTTAAACAGGTTAAAAACTATGATATATCAACTCCCCCAGACTTAGCTTTTTGCTTGTCCCTAAGCAAAACAGTGTTATCACTCCTTTAGGAACCACATACCTTGCAAAGTTAATCCGGTGATACTTTGATGTTTCCCTAGAAGTATAGCAGTCATCCAGATTGATTCCAAACCCCTTAGAGAATCTCAGACTTTCAGTTGCAAACTTCTTTAGTTTATTAAGTGCGGTCTCATCGAGGGAATATCGATCGCTGAACCTTCTAGATTCTTTCGCTTCCTTGAATACTTTCTTGCGTTTCACCATCTCTCTTCCCTCTGAAACTGTATCCAATTAAGAATATCATAGAGATGCACTGCCCATTTTTGAACTTTTTTCTTCAGGATTTTTCTGATTTTGGACTTGCACTTTTCTGTAGATTTTTTTTTAGATCCTTGGCATCTCTATGATCACTAGATCAGCGCTCACTACTAGTGTTCTTGTGGAGACAAGGTCATGAGGCTTTTTCTTTTTGATCTAGGACAGTTGAATTCGTCATTCGGGAAGAAGTTTCAAGAGCGGTCCGTCCTCGCTTTCAAGTGTTTGGAAGCTGAATCAAGTCTTGCGATTTCCAATGCCCTTGACAAGAAATTAAAGATTCATTAGGGCGGGGTCTGCAACATTTTTCTGGCGTTCTCAAGAAGTCTGAACTCGCTCCGGAAATCGATCCACTTCCAGTTACCCACCTTGTAAAACCAACCAACTTGCATTGGAAATGGTCCTTGAGTGCTGTTCACAGCAAGTTTGAAAGGGGAGTTTCGACCCAAAAAATTTGAAAAACTGACTAAAAAATTTCAAAATAAAACACAAAAGTTAGCAACTACCTCCCCCAGACTTAAACGACACTGTCCCCAGTGTTATTAAGCCTGAAGAAGGTGAATAAAATAGATAAGTTACATAATAAATTGAAAAACAAATGAATTTGTACCTGTTGAGGGTGGTGTCGACCGACACTGGCAAGGGTGTCGCCGACACCAATGATTTTGGTCCGATCGACCAGTAGGTCGATCCACTGTTCATCCGCAATTTTTTTTTTTTTTTTTTAGAAGAAATCTGAAACACTTAAACTAAAAATAAAAGTTAGTAATAAAAGAAATTTAAAACAAAAATAAAATACTTACTAGTGGGTTGCCTCCCACTCAGCGCTTGTTTGTCCGTTAGCTTGACTGTTTTGAGGAATTTAGACGTCTGGAGGATCTGCACTTTTCCATGGAATGATTCCGGGAAAGAGTTTCTGCGTTTTCTGCACCATCTCGTGAATGATCACCTCGCCTTTGTCTTTTAACGCTTTAGGAACGATAATGCGCATTTTGGAGAACGGCTTTGAGGTCCTTGGACGCTCCTTAGGAATCCCTGCTTGGATCTCCTAGCTCGGGGGAATGGAACTAGAGGCTGGTTGACGTTCTCCTCTACTCGAACAGGAGATTTTGCAATTTGTGAACACGTCTGGGGCTGGTGTCGAGCGACACCAGAGGTGGTGTCGATCGACACCAGCTCTGTATTTCCTGATTCGCGATTTGGTTCAAGTGTCGATCGATGCTCAGATGTAGTATCGATCGACACTGTTTCTGCATACCCGAAAATTTCTTTAAATTCATCAAAATAGTCATTTTCTCGAGTCGATACAGCATTGCACGCGCTCCTGGGTTGGCATCAGTCTTTGCTGGAAGAAAACCCTCTTGTCTCTTGATGGAACTAGCTGTTTGAGCAACCTGAACGTCCAACTTCTTCACATGAGCACTTAACGCTTCAAATTTCCCATTCAAGTCTTGATACACAACATCTATCTTCCTGTTAAAGCTCACAGTCATCTTCTGCTATCCCTCTAGAAGTTCCTCAAGCATTGCCTCCATCTTGTTGTTCTGCTCTGGAAGCTTCTGATACGACGAAGATCCGTAGTTTCTCAGGTAGCTGTTGTTTTTCTGAAATGGCTTTGAACCATAGCCCTGCTGATTACCGTACTTCTGAAATCCAGAACTATTGACATAGTTCACATCTTTTGGCTCGAATGTCTGGACTTCCTTGGCGAACTGAACCCTCTTCTTTCCAGCTAGAAGATCGTGCATAGAATCGAGCCTCTTGGTAACCTCAACAAATTGAGTACCACTGATATTCTTTCCTGACTGGCTCCTCTCAAAATCCATGGCTTTAGCACTGTTGCTATTAGCAAAATTCTCTACAAGTCTCAAAGCAGTCTCTGGCAAGTTTGTGTTGAAGTTCCCACTACTCGCAGCATCCAAAGTCACAGCATATTGCAGCGCAATCCCTCTGTAGAAGATGTTAATCAGCTGCACCTCACTGAATCCATGGTGTGGACAGTCTCTCTGATAGCTCTTGAATCTATAGCATGCAGTCTTAAATGCCTCAGTATCGCCCTGCTTGAAAGTAGTAATATTTGTTCTTCGATCCTCGGACTTTGCATCATCGAAGAAGTTGCATAAGAAAGCATTCTTCGTGTCCATCTAGTTTGTAAGTGAGCCTGGTGGAAGCATCCTGAGCCAATACTTGGCTTCCCTATGTAGAGAGTATGGGAAAAGCTTGCAGAATAGGTAGTCCTCTAAGACTCCGTTGGCCTTGATAGCAGAAGCAAGGTCCTCAAACCTCTCGATGAGGTCCATCGGATTCTCATGTGGAAGACCGCAGAACGGGTCTTGAGCAACTAAGCTGAAGTAGGCAGGTTTTAGCTTGAAATCGTTCCTCTGGAACGGGGGTGGGCTAATGGCAGACCGATTAGCATAGAACTGCTCTGGACGGTTGTAGTCTGCTATGGTTCGTCTTTGCGCGATGTTCTGCTCGTTCCTCATCAAGATTGGCGGATTCCGGACCCGGTGTCGATCGACACCAGCTTAATGTCGCTCGACACCCAAGTTTTCATCGTGTCGAGCGATTTGGTTCTGGTGTCGCTCGACACCTGGCTCCAGATTCGCCTGATCTTCGTTATCCTCAACGATCACAGCTCCGTCGTCGTCGATCCTCTGTCCTTCCTTGTTGTATGGCAGTCCTGCCGGATCATGCAGAACTCCATCTTCTCCCGGTCTCAGTACGATATGTCCTTGAGCAGCCATCCTTGCTTCTCTACTGCTCTCTTGTTATCACGTTCCAAACGTGCTAGTTCCTGAAGATCGTATCCCACTAGTTCCTTGTCCTTGTTGCTTCTGGTATTGCGATTTCGCAAGTACCTGAAACACAAAACAGAAAAATAAACGGAACTAGCAGAAAATTAAAAACAAAAATAAAAACCTAGACAAAATCCTAATAGTAAAAACCTAATGGTCTAGATTCCCCGGCAACGGCGCCAAAATTTGATATGCTCAAATTAACCTAGAACTAAACTCTCTCAAATTAAGAGATCAGTTATAGTACTTTAGGATCGAATCCACATGGAATCACGAAACACAATAGATTAAATAAATTCGGATTAAACTAGGCAGAATAAAGAGAATGCAAGTAAATCAAAGTAAACAAAGCAGTAGATTCGGTTGTGAAATCAATTAAAAAGAAGCTAGGCACATGGAAATCTCAAGTGAATCAGATATGGAGATGATAAATAAAGATAGGATTATTAAGCACAGTTCACGAACATGAATCACAAATATAAAACCAATCAGCTTTCGTTGCAGAGATTATCTATGAATATAAAATCAGCAATAAACACGAGACAAGATGAAGAACAATCTAATGATATTAATCCTATGCAATAAAAATCAGATCTAGCAAATCATCAACAACCCTTGAATAACCCTAAACCTAACAGGAAAATTACTCAGACATGATCTTAGAAGAAAACATGTTTTTATTAATGAAAATCTCTAAGTAATTGATAAAATAAAGCATGAAGCCTAAACAATGGCTCAAAAACGTATTTATAAAGGTACAAAACCGTCGTAGATATAAAAGTAAACATCTGGAATTCCTTCGCAAAAACGGAAATCTTCGATTTGGGCTTTTTGGCTCGTCTGATCAGGGTGTCGATCGACACCTAGAGTTGGTGTCGATCGACACCAGCTCTGTTTTCTGAATCCGAACTTTGACACTTTGACGCTCCATTCCGCAATGCTCCAAAACTTCCAGTAAACATCTTTTATGCCTCAAACATCTAAATACGTGCAAAGACTCTAAAAACAACTGGAAAATACCAAAAGACTCTAGATATATGACTTATATCATGGCTTAAACAAGGTAAAAACCATGATATATCATGATTCATGGTCTAAACATTCACCATTGGGCTTTAAAAGATATGTGGCTATGAAAATAAACATGTCGAAAGCTTATGATCGTGTGGATTGAAATTATTTGAAGGAGCTCCTAAAAGTCTTAGGTTTTCATGATCAGTTTATTGGTTGGATTTTGAGTTGTGTAACCACATTGACTTTTTATGTGCTTATGAATGATCAACTATTTGGCTTAATTCGCTTATATTAACCATTTAGGAGACTAAGACAAGGAAATCACATATCTCCTTTCTTATTTACCTTAGGTACTAAAAGAATTTCCCATCTACTGCTTAAAAAAGGGATATCAATCTCTGAACATGGACCAAATTTCCATCAACTTTGTTCGATGATGACAGACGTATAGAGAAGCAACATGTGAGATTGAAACAACCAATACCTTTTTTTTTTTTTTAAACTAAACATTTCTAATGCGGAACTCTTAAACTAAATAAACGAATAAATTAAATAATAAAATTCAATTCTTAATTTAATAAATAAAATCAAGTAATAATTCAATAATTCGGTTCAAGAATAATAAAAAGATCTAACAACCTAAACAACCAGGTTTGCTAGACTAAACAATAAACACAATAAATCCTAACATCCTCTTCCTATGTCTTGATTCCGCAGTCACACTTTTCCTTTACCTGCATCACATAGAAATAAGAGATGCGTAAGTAATTAATAATTACTTAGTGAGACCGTCTTCCCGTCAACAGGCTAAGTACAAATTATCATGAAGCAATCAACAATTATCTTAAACATTCACGAGTACAAAACACGGGTGTCGATCGACACGTCGCACGGTGTCGATCAACGCTTCACAAGTAATGGTGTCGATCAACGCTACTAAAATACAGATGTTGATCGACACTCTGCACGGTGTCGATCGACACTCAAGTCGCAGAAACAGTTTACGATTCCAAAAACAGTTCAAAACTCATGATTATCAACATTTCATCACCAACAACCACACGATTCAAACACGATAGCACATAGCAAAATCACCACGAATCACACACGAAAATCCCTAAGACAATTGTGAACCGAAACCTAATAATCCGAGCCTACGGTCGCGAACTCACCTCGATTTCGGATGAAACGACGAACGAGGAACGAGGTTGATCAAAACAACGATGATCCGGAACCAAAACTTGCTGGAATGAGTCTCTAACACCACTGATCATGAGACACAACAAACCTTAAGCCTTTAGGAGTCAATCCTTCAAAACTCTCCTAATCCCTTTTGATTCTGAATTCTCTTTTATTTTTCTCTGATCAATACGGCCAAGGCTGCTAAACCTTATATAATCGCGAGCCCTAGGTTTTTCCCTAAACCGACTCACAAACCGGACGATGAACTTTAAACCGAACCAAAACCAGAACATGGTGTCGATCGACACCCACGCATGGTGTTGATCGACACCCCATTTCAAAGTCCAAACTTTGGTTTCGGGATGTTACAATTCTCCCCCACTAATCTGGATTCGACCTCGAATCACGTAACTCATCTAATCTATGTTTATACCCACATTTAAACAGACATTTACTACTCCTAAATCGTTACCTGACTCTCAGGACGCATCCTAAGAGACAAACGTACCATCCACTCATAATATACATGGAACCACTTTTCCCTCAAGACTTATTTTGAGACCCACCCGTCTCAAATAAGTCTCTGGAGAACACTCTCTCTAAAAGAAATGCAGGGGAATGTATTTTCCCTCAAGAGACCCATCTGTCTCCTGATACTCATACTGAGACCCATCCGTCACAGATAAGTAAGCATTTCCTGATACTACACCGTAACCCACCCGTCACCGGTAAGTATAAACTTGATACTATACTGAGACCCACCCGTCATAGATAGAATCGTCGAAGACCCACTTTCTCCTCAAAAATGGCAATGAGTTATTCAGAAACGCTACTCTTCCTAGAGTAATAAGTTCTGAACGTCAATAAACATCTATGATTAGATCTGCCCCCCATGGCTACCCCGATATTCCTTACCCGGAATATCTTCCCAAACACGACCCACTCTGGTCAACCAACCATACCATCCAAAACATGGATTTTCTCCATCGCTTCCTGAACAAATGTAGCACCATAAATGCTCCTCTCCCCTACTTGGGTCCAGCATTAAGGTGTCCTACATGACCTCCCATACAAAGCCTCGTAAGGAGCCATACCGATACTCGTCTAAAAACTGTTGTTATAAGCAAACTCAGCCATGCTCATGTGATCAACCCAGTGACCACTCTAATCTAACACATACATCCTCAGCAAATCCTCCAAGGTCTGAATAGTCTTCTCTGACTGTCCATTAGTCTGCGGGTGATAAGCCGTACTCAAATGCACCTTAGTGCCCATCTCTGCCTGAAAGGCTCTAAAAAACTTTGAAGTAAACTTGGGATCCCGGTCTGACACAATAGTAACTGGCACTCCATGCAGCCTCACTATGTCCTTCACTAATTTCTTAGCCAAAACCTGAGCTCCATCAGTCTTTTCAATGGCAAAAAAATGTGTTGTCTTAGTCAACCAATCCACAACCACCCATATAGCATCAAAAGTCCTCGAGTTATGAAATCCTACTATGAAATCCATCGTGATCATATCCCACTTCTACTCAGGAATGGGCAGACTCTGCAACAAGCCGCTCAGAACTCGATGCTCTGCATTTACTAACAAACACCTGTCGCATTTTGCGATCCAATCCGCCATACCTTTCTTCATCCCGACCCAGTGATAATACCGTTTTAGATCATGGTACATCTTAGTCACCCCCGGATGAATCGATAAGTTGCTTGCTTGAGCCTTGTTCAGAATCTCTTGTCTTAACGATTCATCTCTAGGCACACAAACTCGACCACGAACTAGAATCGCTCCATTCGGAGAGACCAGATACTCATAACAAACTGCTTGCGATGCATCAATCAAACCCTGATCTTCCTGCTGAGCCACTCAGATCCTGCTGAGCCACTCAGATCCTGCTGAGAAGATCTACCTGATCGACGGCCTCTAAGCCCAAAGGCTCCTGCAAAACAGCACAAAGATGCATCGTGCTAATCTCGCCGACCAAAACCTTTATATCTCGCTCCTGAGCTGAATCAAACCTTCGTCGACTCAAAGCATCTGCTACCTGATTAGCCTTGCCCAGGAGATAAACAATATCCAGATTGTAATCCGCCATCAACTCAACCCAGCGCCTCTGCCTCATATTCAATAATGGCTGAGTGAAGATATGATGCAGATTCTTCTGATCCATAAAGATCTACACTATCCCACCATAGAGATAATACCTCCAGATCTTCATGGCAAACACCACTGCTCCCAACTCCAGATCTTCATGGCAAACACCACTGCTCCCAACTCCAGATCATGCATAGGCCGATTACGCTCGCTACCCTGCAACTGCGTCAAAGCATACGCGATAACATGACCTTCCTGCCTCAAAACACAACCCCAAAACATCCTTACCGGCCAACTTCGTCATAGGCTGCACCATTCTCGCAAAGCCCTTGACGAATCTCCAAGTAATAAACTGCTAAACCCAAGAAACTCCTGATCTTGGTAGCACTACTTGGTCTAGACCAATCCCTGATAGTCTCGATCTTTGCTGGATCCACCGAAACTCCATCTGCAGACATAATATGACCATGGAATCCCATCTACGTATGCCAAAAACTACACTTGCTCAACTTAGCATACAACTTCTGCTTCCTAAGCTTCTCCAAAACCAATCTCAGATGAGCCTCATGCTCTTCAGGACTCCTCAAATAAACCAAGATGTCGTCAATAAAGATGATGACAAACACATCCAGATACTCTTTGAACACGTCGTTCATCAATCTCATGAAAGCCGCCGACGCGTTAGTCAACCCGAAAGGCATGACTACGAACTCAAAATATCTGTATCTCATCCTAAACGCTGTCTTACGAACATCTGCCTTATCTATCGGAATCTGATGATAACCCGACGCCAAGTCTATCTTGGAGAACTAAGTAGCACCCCTCAGTTGATTCAATAACTCATCAATCCTCGGGAGAGGGCACTTGTTCTTCACCGTAACTTGGTTCAGACCTCAATAATCAACGCATAAACGGAAACTGCCATCCTTCTTCTTTACAAACAAAATCAGCGCTCCCCACGGTGAAACACCCGGTCGCACATAGCCTTTACTCAGCAAGTCTTCCAGCAGCTTTTTCATCTCTGGTAACTATGCAGGAGCCATCCTATAAGGAGCCATAGAAATCAAAGTTGTCCCGGGCTCTAACTCAATCGTGAAAGGATTGGACTGAGATGGCGGTAATCCCTGCAACGACTGAAACACATCCGCAAAATCTCGAACAACTAGCATCTCCCCAATACTAATCTCAGTACCAGACTCCAACATCGATATAGTAGCCAAATACGCCTCGCAACCCTGCGCTATCATCTACTCAGCCTGAATAGCCGTGATCATAAGACTCCCGAAAATAGGTCTCACACCCTGAAATACTAGCTTCTCCGCGTCGCACTCGAAAACAACTCTACCTCGATAACAGTCCAGATGGACTCTGTAAAATGATAACCAATCCATTCCAAGAATCACGTCATAGAGCTCTTCCAGACTAATTACCAAATCTGCTGGCATTAACTGCCCCGCAATCTGAATATCTACTGCTCTTGCTCGGCCGATAATAGCCAGGAATCCTCCTCCATCCACCTTAACCAGGCCCGAAAGCTCACCAGCACTGCTTCAAATGCCACATAATCGAAAAGAACGTAATAGTTCAATGCTCCAGAATCGAAAAGAACGTGAGAATCAAACCCTCCCATTAATAAAGTCCCTACATAATTCACATATCACAGGCAAAATAAAAGAACACAACAATAATTCAAACACTAAGAATTTACGAAGTTTGAGTCTAAGATTAAACCTGTGATCTGTGTGCCGCTATGCTGACCAATATCTCCTGGCGCGTAAACTCATGGTGCAGGTCCAATCTGACTCTGAGGCTGCAAAGCCACCAACTGAGCTACAGGCTGTGCTGCCACTGAAGTGTTGCCACAACCATTTGCTGCAACTTAGGACACATCGGCCTGACATGCCCCGACTGACGGCAATGGAAACAGATCTTGGCATCCCGAGATGCCTCCTTCTTGGGACAGGTTTCCACTCGATGCTTTGTGCTCCCGCAACCATAACAACCACGACCACTCTGACCAGCTCTTGATACCTCCTCAAACCTCCTCTTCTGACCCTGTGCAAGCTTGCCGCCTTTGCCAGAACCAGAACTCAGAGACTAATGTTGCTGCTGCTGTCTCCTCGGCTGAATAGCAGGAGAATTCGCAGGTGGAACAACCACAGCTGGAACAATCGCAGAACCAGCCTGCTCACGCTAATCCTCCTCAATAGAAGCCGCAAGCTCCACCAGCTCCGCCCTCAAGGCGTACCTAGAACCTCTGCACGGGGTCCTAATGCTCAAACAAAGCCCTTGCAAGAACTTCTGCATACAGGTTTGCTCGTCGTCCATGCTACGTCCAGCATAAACCAGAGGTCGGCTGAACTCGGTATCGTACTCCCATACTAAACTCGCTCCCTGAGTCAGCTCCATGAATCTCATCTGAAGACGATCCAACGCCTCCCGAGGAAAGAACTTGGCATTGAATTCGACCACAAACTCGTCCCAAGTCGACACTGTCCTCCGAGTCTCAAACGATCTATACCAACTATGAGCGTCCTTACTTAGGTGGTGAACGACCAACTCTACACAGTACTCGGCAGGACATCGAATCGATCGAAAGTTGGTACGCCTTTCTTCACAGGCAGAGTTAGGCCTGGGGGGCCAAGGAGTGGCCCTTGCGAGTGGAGCTTTTTGTCCCATCATCACGAGATAGGAAGGATGCTCAGCAACTGCAGCCCTTAGCTGCTCAACCACTACAGCTCTCTGCTGCGCCTCTACCACCGGATGTCTTCCTGGAGGCGGTGCCGGACCCGCCGCCGGAAACCGATCCAACAACTGCATCCGAAGTCCGACAATAACGTTATCACGACCCTGAGCTGGAGCAGCACCCCCACCCGGGCCCACTCTACCACCAGACCCTCTCCTGGTGCCCCTCCCGGCACCAACAACCACACTGACACTGACATTGGTCTCACTCGCGGTCTCCACCTTATGTGTTTTGGATGCAGCCGCACTACTAGACGACTCTGTCTCTGGCCCTAAACCACGACCTCAGCCAACATGGCTTGCAACTCTGCCACCACGGGCAGCTGCTCTGCCACCACAGGCACCTACTCTGCCACGACCTCTAGTAACTGGAGCCATCTCTCTGCATCACACGACAAAAGATAAGCACAATTAGTCACACAGTTAGTAGTCACAAAGAATAACACACAACTTAGCGCATAATAACTTTAAAGGCCGAAGAGGATGATTCTAAGACTACTAATTGTCTAACCACCAATAAACGATTAAACCACATAGTCTCAATTCATCCAGTTTTAATGTCCTAAAAACGTCTAGGCTCTGATACCAAAATGAAACAACCAACACCCTTTTTTTTTTAAACTAAACATTTCTAATGCGGAACTCTTAAACTAAATAAACCAATAAATTAAGTAATAAAATTCAATTCTTAATTTAATAAATAAAATCTAGTAATAATTCAATAAACCGGTTCAGGAATAATAAAAAGATCTAACAATCTAAACAACCAGGTTTGCTAGACTAAACAATAAATGTAATAAATCCTAACATCTTCTTCCTACGCCTTGATTTCGCAGTCACACTTTTCCTTTACATGCATCACATAGAAATAAGAGATGCGTAAGTAATTAATAATTACTTAGTGAGACGGTATTCTCATCAACAGGCTAAGTATGAATTATCATGAAGCAATCAACAATTATCTTAAACATTCACGAGTACAAAAACACGGGTCTCGATCGAAACGTCGCACAGTGTCGATCGACGCTTCACAAGCAATGGTGTCGATCGATGTGTCGTACGGTGTCGATCAATGCTACTAAAATACAGGTGTCGATCAACACGTCGCACGGTGTCGATCGACATTCAAGTCGCAGAAACAGTTCACGATTCCAAAAACAGTCCAAACCTACGATTATCAACATTTTATCATCAAAAACCACACGATTCTAACACGATAACACATAGCAAAATCACCACAAATCACACATTGAAAATCCCAAAAACAATTGTGAACCGAAACCTAATAATCCGAGCCTACAGTCGTGCACTCACCTCGATTTCAGATGAAACGACAAACAAGGAACAAGGTTGATCAAAACAGCGATGAACCGGACCCAAAACTGGCTGGAACGAGTCCCTAACACCACTGATCACGAGACACAACGAACCTTAAGCCTTTAGGAGTCAAATGAGAGTTTATGACAGATTTCTTTGCAACAATCTTTCAAAACTCTCCTAATCCCTTTCGATTCTGAATTCTCTTTTCTTTTCTCTGATCAATACGGCTAAGGCTGCTAAACCTTATATAATCGCTAGCCCTAGGTTTTTCCCTAAACCGACTAACAAACCGGACGATTATATTTAAACCGAACCGAAACCCCATTCCAAAGTCCAAAATTTGGTTTCAGGATGTTACAGAGGTAATCAAACTTGACAATTTATTTCTTACCTTTGGTATCTTTGTTAAGGGGAAATTAAAGGAATATCTAGTACTGAAAGTGAAAGGGGGCGCTTCGACTTATTTCAGGTTGCCTAAATGTTTCAGTGGGTCTGAAATGGAAAGGACTTCCTTTATCCAAGAGAGTATGAGAAATATGATGTTTGGGTGGTTTGCAATGATCTTATCTTAAGGAGGAAAATAAACTTTATTAAAATCAGTTACTATGTCTTTACCTGTGTACGCTATGTCATGTTTTAAATTACCACATACAACTTAGTGATAAGCTCATTAGTGTTATGTCTGATTTTTGGTGGAACTCAAGAGAAGAAAAGAAAAAATATACATTGGGTGAGTTAAGACTTAAGGTGGTCTAGGGTTTTGATGTTGAGTAAAGTTTTACCCTAATTTAAAAGACCACACTTTAAGTGTATAGTTAATCACTTGTAGTACTTAAGGATTAAATCCACATAGATTTAGAGCACACAAAGATGATTTAGATCAAGAAAGTTTGCTAAGCCAAATAACGGGGTTTAAACGGTTTCAAAATCGGTTTGTAATCAAATAAATAAAGTGTTGGACATTTAGGGATTCACATGGGATATGATTCGAATTATTCATGAATTTGTAGGGATCTATTATATTATTTTCCTAGAATATGAATACGATAATAACTTATTCCTAATTTTCGTAGTAATAACTTCTTTGATCTAATAATCTATTAATCAACTTTCATAGTCAATAAGATGAAGTTCAAGCATTAAAGTTTGAACATCTAATTTCAACTTTTGCAGGTTAAAGCATTAGACTTATCAAAGATCGAGTCCTCCGTAGAATCCTTCTCTTTTGTCGTTTTTCTCATAGTGCGTCATCTTAGGCGGGTCTATCTTGCCCAACGAGTTGGCGAGCTCCCGCTGTTCTTGGTCTTCCTCCCATTTGATTTCTGCATTTGCTTTAGGCATCACGTCTTCCATAGAGGAGGACGAGTACTTGGTTAGGCTCATGTAAAACAATCCTTTTGTAAGGAGCCCTCTTTTGAATGCTAACAACGCGGTGGATATGTTGCAGTTTGAGATGACCACCATTTCGTGATTGAACCTCCTGACATAGCTCTGAAGCATCTCCTTGGGAGTCTATACTACTTCATACTAGTCGTCTGATACTCTTGCCAGCTTCCTACTACTGAAGAACTGTTGTGTGAACGAGTCGTGCAACTGAGCAAATGACGTGATTTTTCCTCTTGGTAAATTGATGAACCACTGGAGAGCTTGTCCCACCAAGCTCAATCTGAATATCTTGCACATGCACGATTCTCTAAACTGAAGAAGTATCAACATAGCTATCATTCTTTGTTTATAGTGAGCCATATGTATGCTAGGGTCATGTGACTCCGAGTAGAGCTTCATAGCAAGAAAATTGAATTCGGCGGGGATCTCAACAATGTTAATCTCTTCATGAAACGGGGAATCGTTAAATGATAAATCTGGTTGCCCTTTTGGTAGGAGGTGGGACCCTGAGTATCTTATGAAAGAATAACTCGAGATATACCAATCTCACTTCCAAGTACTCGTCTCTCTGGTTATTTTCTTGAACCATCGGGTATCTCATTCCTTCTGTTTCAGCACCGTATTCCCCTTGGTGGGCAAATTAGGCTTCTTCTGGTACGCAGAAATGAATCTTGTTTTGTCCTTTCCCGCGGTTTTCTTCGGTTTCAAACAAAGACTGCCTTATCCGTATGAGCTCCTTGGTGGAGGAGGTGTCCTGGATTGTAATGGGCCTGCGTAAAGTCCCACAAATACTCCATGATTCATTCATTGTTCATTTTCCTTGCGGGTTGGACTACATCCGGACTCGAAGGTACTCGCTTTGAGATGTTAACAAGGCTACTTGTCAAGTCATATTGTGCATGCATTTTATAAATGAATTGCGTTTTTTTCGACGCCCATATGAGCTCCACGTGGTATGCTTGAGAAGGTAGATGACATACCCCATATTTTACCATTCTTACTATCTATTTTAATATATTTTCTTTGCAATTTAATAAGTTTTTATTTCGAAAGAGATAATTTTCTCTTACATGTAGGTTTTAAGAGTCTATCAAGTTTAACTATCAAAAAGGATGCGAAAGGAGCAAGTTGAGTATTTTACATTCTACGGTAACTTATTCAATTCAAAAGTGCCAATCCAAATCCCTAATATTCAAGATAAAGCTTATTTTCAAGTTGGATTGAAGATATACGTCATAAGTTTATTGATGAACGGAGTATCAAACTTACTTGGCATCAGATGAAACTGGACATGAACATAGTCATTTCAGTCAATTTTCTAATGGAGTTGTAGTTAGGGAGATATTCTTAATCTACTGAAGACATGTCAAACTGCCTCTTAAATGAAGCAAATGTAGAATTGAAGGGAACACCGATCATGACGTCAGACATTCTGATGCTCAGTAATTAGATGCATATGGGTTTTAAATTTATAATACCTATGACTGCAAGTGCACAATTACCAATTGTAGTACTTAGGGGTCGATCCAAATGAGACTGGTTCTTATGCTAAAAATCTATATGATGCATAATATGCTAAGTCAAAAAATATATTTGGGTTTTGGTTTGTGAAAACGTGATGAACAAAATAAAAGAGATAAAACAAGTAAGGGATAGATAAATCAAAACACGCAAGATATAAGCAATCTAAAGAACATATGAAACATATAAGACACCGGTTTTAAATGGTTATGAAACTAGTTTTCTAGAACTTAAATCATGAAGGTATAATTTTTCCACTTCCGTGACTCCGATCCCTATGCTTTATACCCTAATAGACTCAACTATCGCAGATTAATACAAGGTGAAAACACGCAATAAGAGTGAGTTTCGATTGTTCACTAAACTCTTTAACTACCTTTTCGAATTGTCAAGACGCCTAGCTTATCAAACACTAGATCCGGCGATATAAAAGCATTTCGAGAATATACCAACCTTAGATTGATCACTAGTTAGCTATGCTAGATCAATGTTTAAGCATAAATAGAGATAGAGAATCAATCTAGAATCAAACTCAATAAAGATGTCAAATACGAAACATAGAACTTTAAGAAAACCTAAAATCTAACAGGCAACTACTCTAACATGTTCGATGAACACGTAGCAGGAAGAGTAGATGATAAAACATAGTAAATTCGTGATACATAAAGTGCTATGCATAGATGGATCTCTTAGAACAAAGCTAAAATTGAACATCAATCCTTTGTCGCTCTAAAAAAGACATATAATTGACGAACAAAGAGAAAAACGAAAAAAAGTTTTATTAATGATTTGTGTGATGCCTAGGATTTTTTTATCTTCCTAGAAAGTCTAAAAGAAAAAATATATATAGGGGTTACGAGAGGTTCTAAGTCGGTTAGGATTTTAACTTCGGGAAAAACATCTTTTTGGTCGAAACTACTCAAACACCAGACACCCATACCCGACAAAATCACGTGTCCGGTGTATGGGCCAAGTGTGCTCCATTGTGCTCTGGAATGATCACGTACAAGGGACCACGAGTCCGTTCGGTGTTCGGCTAGATTCTGCGTTTGCTTCATTTTTGAGGCTGTTTGACATGTCTTGAGGTAGATTAAGTATATCTTCCAAACTACAACTCCAAATGATGTAATTCCAACTCCATTTGAATGCTGACTCAAAGGTTATCTTCGTGTCAAGTTTCAACTCAATCCAAATTTATTTGATCTTCCGTTCATCAGCAAAATTCTAACGTATATCTTCCGTTCAACTTGAGAATAACCTTTGTTTTGAAGATCTGGAACTTGGATTAGCTTCTTTGACATGGATAAATTGCAGCACCTAGTGAATTTAAAAGAGAAAAAGAAAAATAAATAACCTTGGCGGTTCGATGGATCGAACTGTGGCTCAAATTAGTCTGGTCCTCGTGTGGTCCATGGTGGAAGGTGGGAAGGGACACGGCTTGACGTCAGGCGGGACATAAAGGGTGTGGAACGGCACATAAGCCAGATCGGTTGGAGCATCCGGTGCCCATGTCTGATGTGGACAAGTGGGACCCAAAACGGTCCCAGGCCTAGCACCGGTCACATATGTGACCTAGTGTGGATGATCAATGCGGGATACGTGTGTAATGCGGGAAGGATCAAGACCGGGGAAGGCAAGACGGGGGTCGAGGCAGGATGGAAACTGGGGACGTTGTTGGAGTCGAAACTCGCACAATTAAATTTGTAAGGGTTGTAGAAGAAATATGAGACTTCCGATGAAATCACAGATACGAAAAGATGTCAAGACTTGTTTTTGCTGTTCATAAAGCTTTTATTATCTTTTGCTCTGAGAAAATTCTGATCTTCTTTCTAGGTGAATACAATGAGAGATATATAGCTTTTCTAGTCTAGGTTTAGTAATAGATTTGAGTCTAGCCTACTAAGCAATTAAATAGCTTTTAGGCCCAAAATGATATTAAATCCATTAAATATGAGCCTATTATAATTATGGGCCAAATTCTAAATTGGGCTTTTGTAAGCCTGCTAATATTTTTTCATGCTTTTTGCATAATTGTTCTTGTCGTTACATCGATCTCAGAGGGGTGGAACCCGACCCCTACAAGCTTGGCAGTATCGAGTTATGATGATGCCGATGTATAAGCTGTTGAAGTTTGAGATTGATGTGGTGGACAATTAAGCAGCCATGCTTTGACTTCTTGTCATTGAACTCGGGAAGTTGTAGTTATTCCATGTTGAGCCTGATATTGTCATGTTTTCCTAGACATGCTTCTGTTATTAAAAATGAGCTTAGTGGACCGAAGAGACTGTCGGGCTTTGTTGTATTGCACTTTAACGGCTTATATGAGAATTTCTGGAATTTTTCCTGAAAACCTAGGGATTTTAGGAAATCCTTCAGGTATAAATAGGTCTCCTTGGCAGTGTATATTCTTTTTTACCAAGTGGCTTTTTCCTGCAGTATAGAGGTAAAAAAGCAGAATTAGGGTTAATAGATTTTTTTTGCCCCTTCTTCTCCACCACATGCACCGATCTGCCGCCGTTGTCGCAACTTCGCCGACCTCTGATTGGTCTCGCCTTTGTTGTCGACATATATGAAATCGAGATCCACACCGATTGATTCCTGCAGTTACCGCCATTGCCGTCGTCATCGGGATTGAGTTATGATGTGGTTGACTGTTAAGCAGCCAGGCTTTGACTTCTTGTCCTTGAACTCGGAAAATTGTAGTTATTCCATATTGAGCCTGATACTGCCGTGTTTTCAGTGGACCAAAGAGACTGTCAGACTTTGTTGTATTGCACTTTGAGGCCCATTATGAGAATTTTTAGAAATTTTCCTGAAAACCTAGGGATTTTAGGAATCTTCCAGGTATAAATAGGTCTCCTTGGCAGTGTATATTCTTTTTTACCAAGTGGCTTTTTCATGCAAAAAAGAGGTAAAAAAGCAGAAAAGTTTTTTTTTGTCTTGTAGCGGAATTAAGGTTAGTAGAAATTTTTTTTTTTTTGTCGTTTGTACCCCTTCTACTCCACCACATGCACCGATCTGCCGCCATTGTCGCAACCTCGCCGACCTCTGATTTGTCTTGCCTTCGTCGTCGGTGGATCTGAAATCGAGATCCACGCCAATTGATTCCCACAGTCACCGCCATCGCTGTCATCATTGGGATCGTGAGCCTCCATCGTCGTCGTCCGGATTTGTAACCTCCATCGCTGGATCCTTCGCTGTACGCAACCTTCGTTGCTTTGAGATCGTGGTGAGTTCTTTGCTGTGCGTAGCCGCTAATGTGGAGGATCGTTGTATACAGCTTCGCCGTAGAGGTATTAGAACACGCTTTTCTCTGATCCGAAGCTTCGCCGTGGAGGAACCATTCGGAGGAGATGACACCAAATGGAGCTTCGACGGATCTGCTGGTTGATGAATCAGATGGAGGAGACAACACCGGATAAAGCTTCGATATAGTTGCTTATGGAGGAACCAAGCGAAGCCTCTTCCTTATCTGCTTCTCCGATCTGCTGCTTTGCATCTGTCGCCTCAGAGTAGGCTCGCGTTCGGACTAGCTTGGCAGAGGAGGCTTACCGTGCAGCACGACGATGATCGGAACTCGGCAAAGGAGACTCACGGTGCGGCGCAGCGATGATTGGATCTTCCATGACGGCCAAACCAAATTTTTAGTCTACAGTAATCTCTGGTCAACGGTCAACACAAGTAAACAAAAGTCAATGTGTCAACTGGTCAACCGAATTCAACAAGTCAACGTAATTGTTTCTGATTTTGAGATTGAGTTTTGACTCGGATTCTAGGCTTTTATTGCAGTAATGACGTAACTCGACGCAAATATCTTATGGTGCTGATGGCAGTTCGGCAGACACAATCCCTAACAACGCTTTGGTTGTAGTTGATGATAATGAAACAAGGATTTTGCAGGCTGCTAAGAAAGAACCGACGCACAGAGAACTGGGATCCTCTAAGTCCACTTTAGAGTCTTTAACGGCTATTCTCGCACTTTGCAATGCTTCTGATGATGTCGAGTTTGTTATTCCCAACTTAGACGGACGGGCCGATCATTCTCTAGAGGGTTTTTTCACGTTGTACGAAGTTTATTTCCGGACTTATTTTGTATGGTTTCCAATTCCTAGCGCGATTCTCGAGTTTCTCCGGAAGAATCACCTTGCCATCTCGCAGATAACACCTAGATGGATGTGTTGTTTAGTCGGGATCATGGTTCGCAGTTATGAGTATGGCTGTGAACTTGGAGTAGGCCACCTATTGAGTCTCCTGACGGTTAAGAAGGTTGGTCGCAAAGATAAAATTGTTTACTTTATTGACGGCAAATTTGACCTTCAAGTTATCAAAGACTTTTCGCTCTTAGAGAGTTCTTGGGAAACAAATTTTTTCTTCGCGCGAATAAACATAGACTCTGTCAGACGTGATCTTCTTTCTAGACTTCGGACGAGATGGGGGATTTGCGGTAGCTAACTTAGTCACGTCGTTTTTCTTTTGGATGATTATCTTTGAGTTTAGTAATATTGCATATTTTGTTTATAAGTTGGTTCGATCCTAACCCTCTTGTTTTTGTTCATTGTCTTGCAGTTCCATGGAGCACTGACAAATTTACGATAGACCTATTTAATCTTTACGCAGCCTTCATCGCTGGGATGTGTAGCTGGAAGAAACACTTCTCTTTACACCGCGTTAGAGAGGATTTGTCATTTTGGAACACATATGCTAACTTCTTCACCAGATATATCATAAATGGGAAGAAATTGTCTGTCCGTGAGTGGAGAGCTGTTGAGGCTAAAGCTGACACAAGTCCGAGGGCACTGCAATGAGCTGGAACATCGTCGTCAGTCCCTAGAGCTGGTGCTACTACTGCTCTTGCGCCTAAGTCGTGTCGTCCTGAGCTCGAGCGAAATGTTACCATTGATCATCATCGTGAGTCATTGATATACTCTATATTTTACCTATTTTACTATCTATTTTAAAGTATTTTCAAAGCATTTCAATAAGGTTTTACACCAAAAATGTAGTTTTTCCTCGTATTTCTAGTTTTAGTATGTTAACAGGGAAAATCATCTAAAAGGAGAAAAAGAGCCTAAAGCGATGTATTCCTAGCTACAGCAAGTTTATCAAGCCAAAGACTTATTCCAAGCCATGAATTTCACAAGATATCACATTCTACCAAGATGGACAGAATCGAAGCACCCGAAGTTCTGCTACGGACGGACGACCAAATCTACTTGGAAATCAGTGAATGACGGTTACATTTCAAGGTCTTTGAGTCAGATTTCTAATGAAGTTGTATTTATCATTATTGTAGCTGTGAGCAGGAAGATACATTGGATTTAGTGAAGACATGTCCTACTGCCTCGAAGATGACGAAGGTGCAGAATGAAGTGAGACTTTGGTGGACCTTAAGGCCGAAGTTGGTGACCATTATCAGCCCAATATGGAGTGTTTTCAAGCCCATACACGAGTCCATACTCATGTGGCCGACCTTGATACCTAGAGAGCAGCAGAAAGACGGTTTTGCCCCTAAAGAACCCTAGAAGACCCTAGCACTATAAATACTTGTTTTTAGCCTCTTGTTTTAGAGTGTGCCGAAATTATAAACACTTTTACCTATAGAGAACAGCAGCCACGCCTCCACTGGAGGAGCTTGAAGATAGATCTAAGTTTTAGGAGCTTTGGTGGATGATCTCGCTTTGTACCTCGCTATAGTGAAGAAGCTTCTTATCCCTACTCTTTTAATAAAGTTTATCATCATGTTTTCTTTAATCTCTTGCTGTTTTTCGTGCACCATGTCCGAGTTGTTCATTAGTTAGGTTTTAGGTATTTAATGAGTTTCATAATTCGATGATTGGTTGATGATTGTCTAGGGAAATTATAGTATCTTCATCTTTACTTGTACTCAATGCATAGTTTCTTTACCGCGCATTTAGCGGCTTGAACTTAGGATTTTATAGATTCCAAAATATTTTATATTATCCGGAACTAGTATTTGATGAGCCAAGCGTCTTAACAACCTAACCCGTTAGTTAAGGAGTTCGGTGGACAATATCATAACCCATACTTTTATTGCGTGTTTTCTCCTTGTAATAACCGTGCGAAAGTCGAGTCTATTAGGGAGAATTAACATAGTGACCGGAGCCACGAAAGTGGACTGGTTATACAACAGTGTTATGAGTCATAGATGGCGCGTATATCCCAAGTCCCTAGATTAAATCAATCATTATTGTTGCATGATTCTCTACGAATTGCCTAAGTCCTAACGCTTTTTATCTTATTGTTTTCAACCTTATTCACAATCACCCAAACGACTTTATTTTGTTCTAGCTTTATTTTAATCATTATAGTTCGTAGTGTGCTTAACAAGTCCTCGTGGATTCGATCCCTTATCTATACTAATTGTGATTGCTGTGCACTTGCAGGTAGTTGGATTAAGTGGTAAAACTTAATTCTCACACGCATCAGTCATGACCAAGGCACTGCGATAATGCAAGGAAGAATGATGATGCTGCAGAGTCCAATCGTAAGCATCCTCAAAAATATAGCAGGAAAACAGTAATTTGAGGGATTGGTTTAACGACAGCGGTCTAGCAGCATCTTATCTGTCAAAGGTCGTCCATCCAGGAACAGCAGTCTAGCGGCGTCTCATATGCTGCTCATTGGTTTCCATCTCGAAGTCCTTGATTTCGATGTTGCTTTTAAGCTATCGAACTGAAGCAACCAAGCTTTTTTTTTAAATATTAATTAACCCGAATTGGTATTTCTAACTCTCAACGGTTAATTCAATAACAACCAAACCAGCAGAAATCATACCTCAACAATTAAACCATTAAACTATTTAACCATCTATTCCATAACATCAGTTCTAAAATAATCTAGCAGCTTAAACACCAGGGTCTAGAATTCAACGCATAATCACATAATCTAGAGATCCTAATAATCCTCTCTTCCTTGCCATGATTTCATGATCACACTTTAACTTTACATGCAACACATAGGAAAAATAGTTACGTCTATATTATCACTAATACTCAGTGAGACAGTCAGCCCGTCTATCGGTTTGATAATACGGATAACATATGCCAAATACTACATAATCACACAACAATACACAATTTCAAATTACCATAATAAGAACAACCAATCAAAATCTGCATAAAGCAACTCGGTGCGATCGACACACTACCACGGTGTCGATCGACACACAACTACAGTGTCGATCGACACACCAAACACAATCACTGAGAAAACAATAGGGTGTCGATCGACACAACAACTAGGTGTCGATCGACACACAATTCTCATTACACAAACATCGGGATACAAAGGTGGGTGTCGATCGACACTCCCTCTAGGTGTTGATCGACACTCACCGCTAAAATCTAAATCAAGTCAAATCCTCCATGGCTTGATTTTGTTCCATCGAGCGATCATTCACAACACGAAAGAGCACAATTTTTACTCAAATCATATAAAATTACAAGAAAAGCAATTAACAATATCAATTCCACAACAACCATCAATCAATAACCTAACATCTCTATCCATAACCACGATCACACACTCATCTTAGGGATTCAGGAAAAGATAAGGCTAAGTGCACAAAATCAGCAACTCGAAACCCTCATAGTCTCTGATCTCACATGCAAACACCTGCAATCGCTTCGTCTAACCTTAAAAAACGCAACTAGGGTTTCCCCCAAAACCCTAATTAGCTTTCCAGAAAACAGAATCGACATGAAAACTAGACCGAAAGAATCAACATTGGCAATAGACCTTATCTCAAAATTAAGATTGGAAACCTAATCTGAAAACTAGACCGAAAGTGCTTTCTAACGGGGTATAGATTCTCTCTTGACTCCCTCTTAATCGCCGGGAAAACACTTCCCAAAGGAACTTATTGAAACCCGAAACTGCATAGACCACTCACGGGAAAATGACCATTAATCATTAGCTACAGATCGAAACGACAATCTGCTTTCTTCTATAGATAGATGAGTGAAAGAAGAATATACCTACGAAATTTCACACCGATCAGACTTGCTTTGATAGACCGATTCTCTTTTCCACCGAGACAACAAAAGTTATCCTCTTCTTCCTCTCAACCTCAACACACAAAATCACCTTTCTCTTTTCTTTTTTTTCTCAAAACCCTTTTCTTTCCTCTAAAAATGGCTGCAACACAGCAAAAGGGCTTTATATACAAGGCCTTAGGGTTTCCAGCCTTAAACCGAGCAAAACCGCGCAATTAAATTTAATTTAATTCTGACCTGAAATGGTCGTGTTAAACGACACTACCCATTGTCGCTCGACACGAAACCTGATTCAACAATCCGGTTTGCGGTCATTACAATTCTCCCCCACTACAAATGGATTCGTCCACGAATCCTAACCAACTGGTCACTAAGATCTAAATACGTGATTCACCGCCGTATCACTCGAGATTACCCATTCGAACTTTGAGGTCTATATCCAGTCACATGCTCATGCCACGTACAAACATTAATTACTCAAGCTTGCTAGAACACCCGCACACTCTCAGGAACGTATCCCTCGAGCTAAGGAGGCCGCTACCACTCCACTCTCGGGAAGTCTCTTCAAGCTCTGGTTATATAGGGAAAAACATTTCCCTTAGAGTAATAAATTGTTACGCGTATGAGCACCTGTTGACTAAAACTGCCTCTCGTGATACTAATACGCCAATCCATACTCTAGAAAAACATCTTCACTCTGATCGAACACCTGGCCAACATGCCAACACTGCCTGAGATCTCCTCATGACCTCCAAAGTTTATCTTTAATCTCATGTTTTTACGAACGTTATGGATATTTATTACACATAACTCATTACCACACCCTCTTGCTCTCATGAACAAATCCTTTGAACAATTGGTGCACTATACCCCTATAACTCTCAGAAACGAATCCCTTGAGCTCATGGTATACTGGGGAACCACTATCTCCTCTAGACTGATATTGAGACCCACTTGTCCTAGATAAGTCTGCCAGAGAACCAATATCTCCAAAAGAAATGCAGGGGAACCGTTATCCCCTCAAGAGAACCATTATCCCTCGACACTTATACTAAGACCCACTTATCACAAATAAGTAAGCATACCTCAATACTTATATTGAGACCCACTTTCCCCAGATAAGTTTGTCGGAGAGCCATTATCTCCAAAAAGTGTAATGAGTTATTTGGGAACGGTACGGCCCCTAAAAAATAAATTCAAATGTCAATAAACAAGACGTATAGAGCGATTCGATGCGATCAAATCATGACATTCTACCATCAGGAAAAACATCTCTACATGACCCAAACACAAGTCACCCCCAACAACTCTAACACACTAGGTATCCACTTAGAGTTCCACGACTCTCTCAGATCCAGCTACCATAGGTCAATCCCTGGCCCAACCTGGCCAATACTACTCCATCTCGTTACTCAAGCCTCATTAACCATCTACCACATACCATACTCCAGACCTACCCAGTAAAAACCACTCGAGATCTCTACTCGAATCTCATAAACCGTCTACCAAAGACCAAAATCCTGACCCCATTTGGCCAGTACAACAAGAGATCCACACCTGATTTCAGAGGCCGACATCTATGTTTATATTTTCAAAAATTTATTACATTTAACTCATCAACACACCACACACACTCGCATGAACACATCATTTGAGCTGTCCATGCCTCATACCACTTGTACTTTCAGGAACAAATCCATCAATCACCTAATATCTAGGGAAACACCGTCTCTCAATACTATAAAGGAAACCACTGTCCCAATATGAGTACACAGGAAATCCACCGTCTCCTGGAGAGAACCACCATCTCTCAGTATATATATAGGAAACCACCGTCCCCGATGCATACTCTGGAAAACCACCGTCTCCAGATAATTTGTGATTTGTAATAAATTCAAAAATGCCTATAAACATCATCGACTAGATCTTCCTTAAATTGTCTAAACTCGATATTCCCAACCTAGAATATCCTTATAAACACGACCAACACTGGTCAACACACTCATACACATTGGAATCACAATCTAATAACATAGATATATAAGAACACTCAATCTCATAAACTTCCAAAAATGCATAATCATTTGAACACCAACAAAAATAAAAAAATCCAAAAAAATCAAAACCAAAGCTAAAACTCTGAAACTAGAAACATAACTAAACCAGCTCAACCCTTGACCTGCTCTCTCAGGTCCTTCTCAATCATTGCACTTACCTCCACAAGCTCCACCCTCAAGGCGAAGTTGGAAACTCTACACGACATCCTCAGCCCAAGTTTAAGTCCTCCCATGAACTTATTCATCTGAGCCCGCTCCTCGTCCATGCCTCTACCCGCATAGACCACTAGTCTTCTGAACTTAGCATCATACTCATGTACTGACCGGTTTCCCTGAACCAATCTCCTAAACTGCACTCTAACTGATCCACTGCCTCTTGAGGAAAATACCCGGCAATAAACTTAACTAAAATTCTCCTTAAGTCCACACTGTCCGGTTCCTCCAAGCCTCAACACACTCACACTAGAGATATGCATCGCCATCCAGGACACCTGAGAGAGCAAAACTTACGCTCAACTCTCAACCTCCGCCCAATGGTTTTCTTATGTCCCCCTCCACCCGAGAAGGACAAAGAGCCAATGGTCTCTATCTTATCCAACATTGCAAGCAAACCCGAATGCCCCACTGCCACTGGAAGCACTGTTGGAGCCTGCTCTGGTACCGCACCCATTAACCGCTCCAAAATCAAGGCTAGCATCTTCGCCAAATGATCATTTGGATTTGGGGCTCCACCTGCAGTAGCATCTCCACCTGGGCCTCCCGCAGTACCATCTGCTCCGACACCTTCACCGGTGCCGACAGCACTAACCATCACATTGACACTGCTCTCTGATCCCTCCTGATTCATTGGCGAATCAACCACCTGCTCCGGCGACTCATTGTCAGCCATCCACTCGAAAGACGTACTCGCACGACCTCTACTACCTCCTCAGCCACCTTGGCCACAACCTCTGCCTGTGCCTCGACATCGACCACTCGAAACTCTAGCCACCACTCACTGCACTTCCCAAAAGCACATACTAAGATACTAGAATTCAAAATAGAAGTCAAACAAACTCATACCATGGAATCTCTTTGAAGGCTGGGAGAGGATTATCTAAGACTCTGCAACTCACATAATTAACTAACTACTCATCACCAATTCAAACAACATCCTCACATCTACCAATTAACCTACTGCCTCAAAACCGTAAGGGCTCTGATACAAAAATGAAACAACCAAGATTTTTTTTTTAATTAATTAACACGAATTAGTATTTCCATAAATCTTAATTCTCAACGGTTAATTCAATAACAACCAAACCAGCGAAAATCATACCACAACAATTACGTAATTAAACTATTTAACCATCTATTCCATAATATCAATTCTAAAATAATCAACCAACCTAAACACCAGGTTCTAAAATTTAACGCATAATCACATAATCTAGAGATCCTTATCATCCTCTGTACCTTGCAATGATTCCACGATCACACTTTAACTTTACCTGCAACACATAGAAAAAGAGTTGCATGAGCGTTATCACAAGTATTCAGTGAGGCACTCATCCCGTCTATCAGTTAGATAATACGAATAACGGATGCCAGATACTACACAATCACACAACAATACACAATGTTCGATTTACAATAATAAGAACAACTAATCAAAATCTGCATAAAGCAACTCGGTGTCGATCGACACACCACCAAGGTGTCGATCGACACACAAAACACAATCACCGAGAAAACAACAGGGTATCGATTGACACTACCGCTAGGTGTCGATCGACACACAATTCTCATAACACAAACATCACGATACAAAGGTTTGTGTCGGTCGATACTCCCTCTAGGTGTCGATCGACACTCATTGCAGAAACCTAAATCGAGCCAAATCCTCCATGGCTCGATTTTGTTCCATCGAGCGATCATTCACAACACAAAGCAACACAATTTTTACTCAAATCATACAAAAATTACAGGAAAAGCAATTAATACATATCAATTCCATTACAACCATCAATCAATAACCTAACATCTCTATCCATAACCATGATCACGTACTCACCTTAGGGATTCAAGAAAGGATAAGGCTAAGAACACAAAATCAACGACTCGAAACCCTCGGAGTCTCTGATCTCACACACAAACGCCGGCAACCACTTCCTCTAACCTTAGAACAGACAACTAAGGTTTTCCCTAAAACCCTAATTAGCTTTGTAGAAAACTGATTCGACACGCTAATGAAGAATCAACACTGGCAACAGACCTTATCTCAGAATTCAGATCGGAAACCCAAATCTGAAAATTAAACCGAAGAGCTTTCTAACTGTCCAAAATGGTTGGGTCGAGCAATACAATATAGTGTCAATCGACACACCTCCATAAGTCATGTCGATTGACATGGCCAGTGTCGCTCAACACGACACCATATTCAACAATCCGGTTCGCGGTTGTTACACAAGCGGCTAGCGCAGCAGCGAGTTTCAAACCAAGGATGCGGCACTTCGCCGTAGAGTGCACGAAGGACTTGTGATGCTCACATTATGCTTCTTCATCGTAGTTGTTCTGCTCTCTTGTCCATGTGTTTGACCAGCTACCGCAGCCTCGACCACGACTGCGACCTCGGCCTCGTCCTCTGTTGTAACCTTGGGATTCTACTTGGTAATTGTGAACGCCCTTGAATTGGTGATGTACGAATCCTGATCCTTGGTTAATCCTTTTTACTTGCGGTTGATTCTTAGTAGGTGGAGGGTAAGGAGTGGACTTTGTTTTTCTTTGAGTTTTGGCGAAATGCTCCTCTCGTCTTTGATTGTTGTGAAGTTGGTGGCCCTGAGCAGAGCATCTTGAATCATCGCGGGTTTGTTCAAGATCATTTCTCTTCAAAAAACGGAGTCGTACCACAATGACTTCTTTAGCGCCTTGAGCGTGTTTTTGTTGCTGACGCCTTCAACTTTTGACAACACTGTCTGGAAGCATTCGATAAAGCTCCTTAAAGCCTTATTCTAACCTTGCTGAAAAGTCCAGAGATCTGCGTCTGATGTTTCAGGTTTGATGAATATTGCGTAATGTTTCAAGAATGCTGCAAATAATCGTTTGAAGTTGTCAATGTAATTCCTCTTTAACTTGGAAAACCATTGAAGAGCTACTCCTTTGAGGTGCTCGACGAAGAGGAAACAATGTCCAACATCTTCTTCTCCTTATTTGAAGTTAGCGCGATAGTAAATGCCGTGAGGTGCTCTTATGGGCCAGTCTTACCATCGTAGAATTGTACTTTGATTCTTCCAGGATCGGAGACTATGACTCGCTTGATGTCATTTGTAAAGGAGGTGTTCTGGACCTCCTCGACTACTCGATCGAGCTCAGGTTCCTTGCTAACTACTTTGTGTAGCTCGGGCTGAACATCCCTCATGTTAGCGGTTGCTCGCTCTATGCTAAGTTAAATTTCAGCAAACTTAGTCTTCTGAGCCAGAAAAGCTATGTGGTGTTCCTCCTCGAACTCATATCGTTTTGACCAGATAACGTCATCTTCTTCGTCTTCGAAGCCTCACTATTGCTCAGCGTTGGCGTTGCTTTGCTCAGCATTTGTTGTCGCTCTCCCGGTGGCAACGTTCTCTGGGTTGCGCGCAGCTCTTGGATTCTCCAGGTCGGTCGTCGTAGTTACTGCATTGTTTGGTTGTGGAGTTACCTTAAGCAGTTACGTTTTGCTCACCGCACAGAGTTGGCGGAGGAAGAGGCTGACCTTGTCATCCTGCTCCTCTCACAAGAGTTGTGAAATCCAAGGATGTTGGAATTACTCGTGCTACGGGTCGTCTGAACATACCTACTTTTCTGTCGCGGACCCGATCAACTATTGTAGGACGCATAGTTCCTGATTGATCTTCACCTGCTCCTCTGTCTTCTTGAGCAGCGTCTCTAGCATTGCCTTCATGCCAGTCCGAAACTCGGGCATCACCGCTGCGACTACTGTTGCTGCAGTATCTGGAACAATCGTTGTTTCGCTTGTCGTGTTTCCAGTTCTGGTGTCTCCACCTCTCGAATTGTCGTTGTTGCTGTTTTTGATTGGATGTTGTTCGTCGCCTCTGGGCTTTGTTTCTTACGTAGCTTGCACAAAGATTCTTTGGAGTAAGAACGTCTCGTGATGTCCCCTTAGCCCTTGCCAAATTGTGTAAGTCGAAACTCGCACAATTGAATTAGTAAGGGTTGTAGAGGAAATACAAGACTTCTGAGTAAATCACAAATACGAAAATTGTCAAGACTTGCTTTCGCTGTGCAGAAAGCTTTTATTATCTTTTGCTCTGAGAAAATTTTGATCCCCTTTCTGGGTGAATAAAATGATAACATAAATAGCTTTTAAATAGCTTTTAAGCTCAAAAATGATATTAAATCCATTAAATATAAACCTAATATAATTATGGACCTAATTCTAAATTGGACTTTTGTATGCCTGTTAATGATTTCTTCAAGCTTTTTGCAAAATTGTTCATGTCGTTACATCAATCTCAGTGGGGTAGAATCCAATCCATATAGACGTGGTACGAGGCTTGGGACGCGGACGAGTGCTGCGCGACCCGGTCCTGGCACCAGTTGGATCCGCGTGTCTGGTGCCTAGGACGCTTTGTTTGGTGCGAGCTGCGGATCGAAGACATGCGTCCGAGGTGAATTTTCTCTAACACCGGACAGAACCGCATATCCGGTGCATCCATCCTGTGTCTGGATCTCCTTTTTTTTTTAACAAACCTTAGACAAAATAATTCGTCTAATGTTTCGAACTTTGGTTTTTTTTTTATGCAAAATTCATAGATAAACAAAGGGATCGAAGACATGCGTCCGAGGTGAATTTTCTCTAACACCGGACAGAACCGCATGTCCGGTGCATCAATCCTGTGTCTGGATCTCCTTTTTTTTTTAACAAACCTTAGACAAAATAATTCGTCTAATGTTTCGAACTTTGGTTTTTTTTTAATGCAAAATTCATAGATAAACAAAGGGATGAAGAACAATGTTTAGAAAATTGAAAGCCAAAACAAAAACTTAGTTTAAGACTCGAAGAAAATCAAAGCATAAAATATGGATTGCCTCCCATTAAGCGCTTGTTTAAAGTCAATTAACTCGACTCATATGGGTTTTTAGACTAAGGATGGATCGTCTAAAGGCTTGAGGATGCCTTTACGATGTCTCCTAAGGTCATGGTCTTCAACATTGAATAGAATCAAAAACTTGATCGCGACTTTCATTTTCTTCGAAGGAATGTATTTTGTAACTATGGCTCGAAATCCCGGCGGTGCTGCATATTAGTAGACATTTGCATCTATCTTTGGAATGGATAACCTTTGTAAAGGGTAATCCTAGCTCCAACAATAGCCAAGAATTGCCTTTCAAGGAAGAAATGTGTTGAGCAATGCTGCAAAGCCGCTACTTCAAAATCGGTTGGTGATATGCTCAAATTTACCCTGAGCTACTCTCTCAAATTAAGAGATCGTAGTAGTACTTAGGGATCGAATCCACAGGGAAAAGATTCACAGAATGAAATTCCAAATTTGAATTATGCTAAGTAAATAATGTATAATGTAAATGCAAGTAAGTAAAAGAAAGCAAACGATGGTTGTTGTTGTTTAATTCAATGAAACGAAGCATTAGGCATCGGATATTTCGCAGGCATGACTCTAAATTAAGCACTAAATTACTGTCGGGATATTTATTAAGAGCTGTTCTTGAACTCAAACACGAATGTAAAGCTAATCAACTTCCGTTGCAGAAACTATCTATCCCTAGATCCCTAGATTCCAAATTCCTTTGCAAATCTATTGAATCTAAACAAGCATTAAGTTCTAGTTTGATTGTTCACAGAATTCCTAAACCAAATTCCTTTGCATCCAGGTAATTCTGCTCACCTATGATATTGTTCCAGCTAACAAATAATGCTATCGCATCTATCCATCAACTTATCATATCTAATTCAGGGTGATCAATCCTAAAATAGAATTAAAACTATCAAGGTGAAGAACTCAGATTAGATTGATCCCAACAGTAATAAAGTTCTAACAATTTATCATCAGCCTTTGAAAACCCTAAACCTAACTAATGGATTACTCAGACATGACGATTGAAACAAGCATAATAACTGAATAATACTGCATTAAAAGATAAAGATAGAGATACAAAAGGGTTCGAAGATGAAATCTCTGAAAAGAGTCTGACTTGTCTCCCTAAAAGCTCTCAATCTCTCTCTTGCTAAGTCTCAATAGAGTAGAACCCCCTTTCATAAAAACCTAGGCAAAAATATATATACAAGAGGTAAAAATCGGATTGGGCTTTAAGAGAAACGTGTGGAAACTTGGGCCCGTGAAAGATCTGTCTTCATTAAAAACACGTGTCGATCGACAGAGGTGCCTGTCGATCGACATTAGACCTTCTGTCCAAATCTTCTTGAAACGCCAAACACGTGTCGATCGACGCTCATCTTGCTCCGTCGATCGACATAGCCTTGATCCTTTAGCATTTTCTTTCTTGATGTTCCAAAATGTTCCAAAATCTTCCCTTTAGCTCAAATTCCATATTTACCTGCAAAGACTCTAAAAGACACAGAAAACACCCAAAAGACTCCAAAAACATACTTATATCATGGCTTTAAATGGGTAAAAACTATGATATATCAACTCCCCCAGACTTAGCTTTTTGCTTGTCCCTAAGCAAAACAGATGTAATCACTCCTTTAGGAACCATATACCCATGCATAGCAAACCGGTGATATTTCGATGTGTCCCTAAAAGTTTAGCAGTCCTCCAGATTAAACTCATACCCCTTAGAAAATCTCAGACTCTTCTATTGCAAACCCCTTTAATCAATTAGGTGCGGTCTCATCAAGGGAATATCGATCGCTGGACCTTCTAGATTCTTTCACCTCCTTTAACACTTTCCTGCGTTTCACCCTCTCTCTTCCCTCTGAAACTGTATTCTCTTAAGGAATATCATAGAGATGCAATGCCTTTTTCTCTATTTTTTTTTATTGGTGACCAAGAATATTGTGATAGCGGGTACCTCAGCAGAGGGTCCTTTACCATCTAAGCTAGAAACTTGCACTTTTCTGCAGAAATTTTTTACTTTCCTTGGCATCTCTATGACTTCTCTAGATCACCTCTCATTACTATTGTTCTATGAGGCTTTTGATGATGGCGGTTACCTCAGCTGAGGGTCCTTTACCACCAGATCTAGGACAGTTATATCCGTCACTGGGAAGAAGTTTCAAGAGCGGTCCTTCCTCGCTTTCAAGTGTTGAAGGCTGAATCAAGTCCTATGATAACCAATGCCATTGACAAGAGATTTAAAGTTCATTTGGGGCGGGGTTTGCAACATCGTTTCTGGCGTTCTCCAGAAGTCTGAACTCGCTCTGTTAAACCGATCTACAATCAGTTACCCACATAATAAAACCATCTAACTCGCGTTGATAATGGTCCATGAGTGTTGTTCAAAGCAAGTGGAAAGGGGGAGTTTCGACCCGAATAAAACATAAAAACCGGACTGACTCAATAAAAACTCAAAACAGAACACAATAATTAGCAACTACCTCCCCCAGACTTAAACAACACTGTCCTCAGTGTTATCTAGCCCGAGATTGGCGAAAGAAATCAAAGGAAAATGGAACGTGATTGAGAAGAACAACTGTACCGTTTTTAGAAGACTTCGTCGATCGATACACATGACTGTCGATCGACAGTGAGGTCCCCGTCAAAATTCTGTGATGTTTATAATGAAGTCCGTCGATCGACAGAGGTCCCCGTCGATCGATGGTGGAGTCTCTGACGAAATTTTGCATGATGGCAAACCATTTTAAAGGTTTGATCAAGTGTTGAAACTGCTTCTACATCAAAATAAACAAACGGTCAAAAGGAAAACACAAGGTAATCCATAAATAAAGATGATCAAGTTCTAAAATCATGAGAAATCAAAACAAACGGACTCAAAAGAAAACAAAAAAAAATGACTCAAATAGTTCAAAAAGAAAAGATAAAAGCAAAAAGAAAAAGGATAGAGTGAAAAGGAGATCTAGTCGTCCTCTTCCGTGGCTGGAGAATCTGGTGATGGAGATGGTCGTGGAGATGGAGTGCGAGGACGAACACAATTGGACCTACATGATAAAACATCCCAAGTCGACTGAAGTGCGCGAGTAAGCCACTGAAATCGCTCCTCCTCGTTCAGATTACCGCATGGAGCTGAAGGGAAAACATGGAGGTGCTCTGGTGGTGGTGCAGAAGTGCTAGCGTGTGAAAGACCGGTTCCTCTAGTCGTTATCTTCCTAGTTGCCTCTACCGGTCTAATCAACTCCTCTGCGGCCGCAAAAGATAGAAGAGATGCATTCGTAGTGACTGGCATCAAGTCCTTAACCTTCCGAATCTCTACCATCCTGGGCTGGCCTAAAGCAATGGGGAAAACCCAACTCATAGGATACTCAGTCTTGATCCAGTGAGCGTTCTTCATGTGCTCCTCGTCCACAAACCCGAGCGTGGTGTCATAGGTGTACCCAACAAAGGAGATCTTGCATCGCCTTAATATCGGTGTAAGCATGTTCCCCGCAGTAAACTTCTTCTTACCGAAAGTGGTAGCCGTGAGTGGAGTGTGCCTCAACGAGTGTAGATAATCCATGAAAACCAATGCCATGTTGGGTTGATACCTAGTGGCCCATGTCTCGTTAGGTACGAGGTCTCTCAAAGCGTAAGAAAGCAGAACCAGCTCATGCTTCCTCAACTTCCCTGGCTCCAACTTGCACAAGATAGTAGTGGAGAACAACCGAACCAGATAACGGATGACCGGATGACGGATGTCCGAGTGCGTAGAACTGCCCACGATGTAAGGACCGGCACCAATGAGATGCCAAAGTGTCTGCACTCCTCCATCAATATCCGACGGAAGGTCCCCAGCTGGAACCTCAGGAAACTCGAAAATCCTGGAAATCTTTTTAGCAGAAATCCCATACCGGCTCCCATTGGCGCAGAAGGTCATCTTGAAGTTCTTTGGATCCTTCCTTTCCTCATCATTCGTTGCATCAGAACCCAACTTCACCGAGGCAAAGAACTGCCTGACCAAATCGGGGTACAAACCATCGTTGCGAGTCGCTATCGTTGTCAAACCTGCCCTCGCCAATAATGTCTCAATTTCATCCTCGATATTCAGCTTAGCCATGGCGAGATGGTGGGGGATTTTGGTGGGCGCCATTGGTACCTTCAACCATTCATTGTAGAGCAAAGAGTTGTAATCATCCCATTTGCTGCGAAGCTCACGATTGTCAACCTCCTTGCTTTGCAAAACATTCTTCAGAGTCTTCGTCTCTGATTCAAATTCAACTGCAAATGGTGTGTTCTCATCCCTTGGCCAAACCGGTGATGCGTGGCGAGTAATGGTGTAAGGAATCTGTTGAGAACTCGATCCCTGATCGGTTCTAGCACGTTTGCCCTTGTTTGGAGGAACTTTAGGTGCCATCTGCAGATCACAAAAGAGACAAACACCAAAATCCAAAATCAGTCGAAATTTTGAAACAGAAGTGGCCCTGTCGATCGACAGATAATAATCATGTCGATCGACACGACTGGTTTCGGGACAGTTTTCAGAAAATCAAAATTTCCGGATTCGATTGGTGAGTCATGGTAATTAAAAGCAATATCTCAACAAAATCATCATTCCTAACCACTATGCATCAGCGAATTCAACCCAATTCTTTCTAAATTAATGGTTCATCAAAATTTTATCACAAATCATCTAAATTCCAAAACAATTGATGAACAACTCAATTCAAGTACATGGGTTCCTCTAATTCACTAGCAAAAAGCCTATTAAGGACGAATCGAACAAAATAAACAAGTGAATCGAGATGGAATTTGAATTTCAAACCTTCGCGCCTAAATAAAAGGAGAGGATTTTGAGACACATACCTTGCAGATCGTGAAAACGGAGACTAGAATCGAAAAGAGGGCGAGAAATCGTGTGGAATAGAGTAAGAAATCGTTGGATTTGGTGAAAAATCAAGAGAGATGCGATGGAAAAGAGGTTGTTTGCGATATGGGGATTTTAGAAAAGTGAAGAACAAAGTTAGGTTTTATAGAAAAACTTACCTCGTGCTGTCCGCATCCCAGTGGGTTGCCTCCCACTCAGCGCTTGTTTTCAGTCGTTAGCTTGACTCCGTCAGGTCTAGGCGACGGGTGCGTCGTCCAGAGGAACAATGTTCCCTGCTGGAATCTCGGCTTTCGCCCAATAGTGCTTCACCCTTTGGCCATTGACAATGAACTCATTCCCTTTTGGACTTAGTAGAACGATTGCTCCATGAGGCCTAACTGCCTTGATAGTAAAGGGACCAGACCAACGAGAGTGTAATTTGCCAGGAAAGATATGTAAACGAGAGTTATACAGGAGTACCTGGTCATACCTCAACAATCTTGGCTTTGCATCTTTTTTCTGCATTAGATACTTGAGTGCGGAATGGTCCGTGTGCACTATCACCTTAGCTCCAATCAAGTATGGCCTAAACTTCTCAAAGGCAAAAACCACAGCCAGCAGTTCCTTTTCCGTCGTCGCATAATTCCTCTGCGCTTCATCAAGTGTTCTACTTGCATAATAGATAGCGTGAAGCTTCTTGTCCTTTTTCTGACCCAAAACAGCTCCCACTGCGAAATCACTGGCATCACACATAATCTCGAATGGTAGATTCCAGTCTGGAGGTTGCACGATGGGAGCACTCACCAAAGCCTGCTTAATTTGCTCAAAAGCAGATAAACAATCAGTATCAAAGTCAAATTTAACATCCTTACAGAGCAAAGCGGTGAGCGGGCGAGCGATTTTGGAGAAGTCCTTGATGAATCTCCTGTAGAATCCAGCATGTCCAAGGAAACTGCGAATCTCCTTGACTGAGGTGGGCGGTTCAAGACTTGTCATCACTTCAATCTTTGCGCGATCAACCTCAATTCCATCAGCTGAAACTCTATGGCCAAGTACTATGCCATCTCTCACCATGAAGTGGCACTTCTCCCAGTTCAGAACCAAGTGCTTCTCCACACATCTAGCAAGCACCTTCTCCAAGTTCCCAAGACAGCCCTCGAAAGAATCACCATACACTGAGAAATCATCCATGAAGACTTCCATGTAGTTCTCAATCATGTCGGTGAAGATAGACATCATACACCGCTGGAATGTTGCAGGAGCATTGCAGAGTCCAAAGGGTATTCTGCGATATGCAAAGGTACCGTATGGACATGTAAACGTAGTCTTCTCCTGGTCTTCTGGATGAATGGGGATCTGGAAGAATCCCGAGTATCCGTCAAGGAAACAGTAATATGGGTGATTTGCAAGCCTCTCCAGCATCTGATCAATGAAAGGCAACGAGAAGTGATCCTTCCTGGTGGCTGTGTTGAGCTTTCTGTAGTCTATGCACATTCTGTGTCCAGTCACAGTTCTCATTGGAATCAGCTCATCCTTGTCGTTCTTCACCACTGTAACTCCTCCCTTCTTCGGCACGACATGAACTGGGCTAATCCAAACACTGTCTGAAATGGGATAGATGATCCCGGCCTCAAGAAGTTTCAAGATCTCCTTCTTGACAACTTCATGCAAGTTTGGATTAAGCCTCCTTTGGTGCTCAATAGATGACCTGCTCTCATCCTCAAGATGGATCCTATGCATGCACAATTCTGGGGAGATACCTGCAATATCATCTAGAGAGTACCCAAGAGCTTTGCGAAATTTGCGCAGCTTGTTCAGTAGTAATGCGAGTTCCACGTTATTCAAAGTAGCACTAACAATAACTGGATAAGTGGAATTTTGACCAAGAAATGCGTACCTTAGCCCAGCTGGAAGTGGCTTGAGTTCAAGCTTTGGAGCTTTTTGTTCATTCCAGTCACTATCCTTAGTGATTTTCACTGAAGTCACTCCCAAATCAGCACTAAAGACTAACCGTTTCAATTCCTTGCTAGCACTCAACATCCTTGCATATCCTCTCGCATCCTCGTCAAGCTGATCTTCCTCTATAACAGAGTTCACCAAAGTCCTTTCCAAAGGATCAATGGGATGCACCTCATTGAAAACTTCCTGTGCGAGGTCAGTGAGCGTGTCCACAAAGAATGTCTGACCATCTATGGTAGGTCTTCTCATCAGTTTGTCCATCTCAAACTTCATCTCAAGATCCCCCACACTTAAAGTAATATTGCCTCCCTTGCAGTCAATCATAGCACCAGCTGTGGCTAGGAAAGGTCTGCCCAAAATAAGTGGATCCTTTGGCTCCTCACTGTACTGCAAGACCACGAAATCAGTAGGGATCAAGCACTCTCCAACCTTGATCGGGATATCCTCTAGTACTCCTTCTGGGATCCTTACTGATCTGTCGGCTAGGATAAGAGAGATCCTAGTAGGCTGGAAATCAGTCATTCCAAGCTTAACAGCAACAGACAGTGGCATGAGGTTGACACCTGAGCCTAAATCGCATAAAGATCTTGGGAACCTATCCTTGAAGATGAAACAATCCAACACAAAACTCCCTGGATCCGTGAGTTTCTCTGGAATCCTGTTCTGAATCACTGCACTCACTTGTTCTGAAATCATTGAAGCTCCTTCCTCAAGCCCCAAGTTCTTAGTGACCATCCTCTTCACGTATCTTCGGATCACTGGACTTATCTTAACTGCATCAATCAAAGGGAGCTCAACAACAAGATTATCCATAATAGCTTTGCACTTAGCATCCTCTAGCTCGACCTTAGACTTCCTCTCCCTCCTAGGGTAAGGCAACTTGGGTTTGTAGACCCTCTCCTCCGACGTATCTGAAGGTTTTGACAAAGGAGGCTCTGTTCGGGGGACATGTCGATCAACGGGGGTAGGTGTGTCGATCGACGCTTGAGTCTCTGGAAAAATTTCAGAATCGTGGAATTCAGTCCCTGTCGATCGATTCTCAGCCCTGTCGATCGACGGTGGAGCTTCTGCCAAAATTTCTTCGTCCTCAACCTGTTGAAGCTCGTCCAACTGCTCTGCACTCAATCCCTTAGTCAATTTCGGCCCTTGGAGAATCCTTCCACTCCTCGTGGTGATAGCAGCAACTGAATGCTTGGGATTGGAATCAGTCCTAGATGGAAGAAATCCCTCTTGTCTTCGCGAGTTCTCTGCCGACTGAGCAAACTGAGTGTCCAACTTCCTGACATGGGTGTTCAACGCCTCAAACTTCCCGTTCAGATCCTGGTACATAGCATCCATTTTTCCATTGAAGTTCACAGTCAACTTCTGCTGACCCTCTAAAATCTGCTCAAGCATCGACTTCATCTCGCTATCTGGAGTCTTAGCAGGAGGCGTTTGGTAAGAAGAAGTACGATATGTCCTTGTGTAGTTACTGCTCTGGAAAGGTTTCTGAAAGTCATTTTTCTGATAGTTCGGGCTTGAAGGTCTCTGATAGTTGCTCTGAAACGGCTTCTGAAAGTCGTTCTTTTGGTAATTGCTCTGATAATCTCTGTTCCCACTCTGATTCCCATACCTCTGACTCTGAAATCCAGTTCCATTGACGTAGTTCACTCCTTCTTCTTCATTCTCAACCTCTGGTTCGAAAGTCTCAACCTCTGCAGCAAAGTGAACTGATTTCTTTCCCACTAGAAAGTTATGCACATCATCAATCTTGGCCTTGACTTCCTGAGCAAACTGACCACTACCTTTGTCGCCACTGAGCTTCTTCCTCTCGAAATCTGCGTTCTTGCTACTGTTGCTTGAGGCTAGGTTCTCGATGAGCGCAATGGCATCCTCCGCTGAGTTAGTAGTGAAATTTCCACTGCTCGCAACATCTAAGGTCATCTGATACCTCCAATCAACTCCATTGAAGAAAATCCTAAGCAACTGGATTGGTGTAAATCCATGATGAGGGCAATCTCTCTGATAAGACTTGAATCGAGCCCATGAGGCTTTGAATGCCTCAGTATCATGCTGACGGAAAGTAGCAATCTTCATCCTCAAATCTTCAGACCTTGCATCATCAAAGAAGTTGTTGAGGAAGGCATTCTTGGTGTCCTCCCAAGTGGTCAAAGATTCAGGCTCGAGCTGTTTGAGCCAATAAGAAGCATCTCCTCCCAGTGAGTAGGGAAAGAGCTTGCAGAACAGGTAGTCACTTGACACTCCTTGGCTCTTAATGCTTGATGCCAAATCCTCAAACTTCTCAATGTGGTCCATTGGGTGTTCGTGTGGAAGCCCATGGAAAGGATGCTGAGCTACAAGACTGAAGAATGCCGGTTTTAGCTCAAAGTCGTTTCTCTGAAACGGAGGTGGGCGAATAGCACATCGGTTGGCATAGAACTGATCGGGGCGATTGTAATCACCCAAAGTTGGACCACGTCCGTTCCTGCCACCTGCGTTTCCCTGAACAAGCGGTTGCACAATTGCGTTCCCAGCATCATCAAGCCTTTGCCCAGCTGCATTGTAAACGTTCCCTTCTGGGTCGCCCAGAACCCCGTCTGCTCCAGTTATCAAGACAATCGGTGGTATCTGAGCGTCTGCCATCTTAGATCCTCTAGCCGCTTTGTAGTTCGTTCGTTCAAGAAGAGCTAAATTATCAAGATCAAATCCAACCAATTCCTTGTCTGTTGTGCTTCTTGTGACAGGCCTTGGCATACACCTGAAACCCAAAACAAAAAGAACAAAGGAAAGAACTAGTTAGTAGACTAAAACAAAAAAAGAAAAACTTAGACAAAACTCTAATATTGAAATTCTAATCGTGAAATCAAATTCCCCGGCAACGGCGCCAAAATTTGATATGCTCAAATTTACCCTGAGCTACTCTCTCAAATTAAGAGATCGTAGTAGTACTTAGGGATCGAATCCACAGGGAAAAGATTCACAGAATGAAATTCCAAATTTGAATTATGCTAAGTAAATAATGTATAATGTAAATGCAAGTAAGTAAAAGAAAGCAAACGATGTTTGTTGTTGTTTAATTCAATGAAACGAAGCATTAGGCATCGGATATTTCGCAGGCATGACTTTAAATTAAGCACTAAATTACTGTCGGGATATTTATTAAGAGCTGTTCTTGAACTCAAACACGAATGTAAAGCTAATCAACTTCCGTTGCAGAAACTATCTATCCCTAGATCCCTAGATTCCAAATTCCTTTGCAAATCTATTGAATCTAAACAAGCATTAAGTTCTAGTTTGATTGTTCACAGAATTCCTAAACCAAATTCCTTTGCATCCAGGTAATTCTGCTCACCTATGATATTGTTCCAGCTAACAAATAATGCTATCGCATCTATCCATCAACCTATCATATCTAATTCAGGGTGATCAATCCTAAAATAGAATTAAAACTATCAAGGTGAAGAACTCAGATTAGATTGATCCCAACAGTAATAAAGTTCTAACAATTTATCATCAGCCTTTGAAAACCCTAAACCTAACTAATGGATTACTCAGACATGACGATTGAAACAAGCATAATAACTGAATAATACTGCATTAACCTGCTCCAACAGTAATAAACCTAACTAATGCATGTCCGGTGCATCAATCCTGTGTCTGGATCTCCTTTTTTTTTTAACAAACCTTAGACAAAATAATTCGTCTAATGTTTCGAACTTTGGTTTTTTTTTAATGCAAAATTCATAGATAAACAAAGGGATGAAGAACAATGTTTAGAAAATTGAAAGCCAAAACAAAAACTTAGTTTAAGACTCGAAGAAAATCAAAGCATAAAATATGGATTGCCTCCCATTAAGCGCTTGTTTAAAGTCAATTAACTCGACTCATATGGGTTTTTAGACTAAGGATGGATCGTCTAAAGGCTTGAGGATGCCTTTACGATGTCTCCTAAGGTCATGGTCTTCAACATTGAATAGAATCAAAAACTTGATCGCGACTTTCATTTTCTTCGAAGGAATGTATTTTGTAACTATGGCTCGAAATCCCGGCGGTGCTGCATATTAGTAGACATTTGCATCTATCTTTGGAATGGATAACCTTTGTAAAGGGTAATCCTAGCTCCAACAATAGCCAAGAATTGCCTTTCAAGGAAGAAATGTGTTGAGCAATGCTGCAAAGCCGCTACTTCAAAATCGGTTGGTGATATGCTCAAATTTACCCTGAGCTACTCTCTCAAATTAAGAGATCGTAGTAGTACTTAGGGATCGAATCCACAGGGAAAAGATTCACAGAATGAAATTCCGAATTTGAATTATGCTAAGTAAATAATGTATAATGTAAATGCAAGTAAGTAAAAGAAAGCAAACGATGGTTGTTGTTGTTTAATTCAATGAAACGAAGCATTAGGCATCGGATATTTCGCAGGCATGACTCTAAATTAAGCACTAAATTACTGTCGGGATATTTATTAAGAGCTGTTCTTGAACTCAAACACGAATGTAAAGCTAATCAACTTCCGTTGCAGAAACTATCTATCCCTAGATCCCTAGATTCCAAATTCCTTTGCAAATCTATTGAATCTAAACAAGCATTAAGTTCTAGTTTGATTGTTCACAGAATTCCTAAACCAAATTCCTTTGCATCCAGGTAATTCTGCTCACCTATGATATTGTTCCAGCTAACAAATAATGCTATCGCATCTATCCATCAACTTATCATATCTAATTCAGGGTGATCAATCCTAAAATAGAATTAAAACTATCAAGGTGAAGAACTCAGATTAGATTGATCCCAACAGTAATAAAGTTCTAACAATTTATCATCAGCCTTTGAAAACCCTAAACCTAACTAATGGATTACTCAGACATGACGATTGAAACAAGCATAATAACTGAATAATATTGCATTAAAAGATAAAGATAGAGATACAAAAGGGTTCGAAGATGAAATCTCTGAAAAGAGTCTGACTTGTCTCCCTAAAAGCTCTCAATCTCTCTCTCTTGCTAAGTCTCAATAGAGTAGAACCCCCTTTCATAAAAACCTAGGCAAAACTATATATACAAGAGGTAAAAATCGGATTGGGCTTTAGGAGAAACGTGTGGAAACTTGGGCCCGTGAAAGATCTGTCTTCATTAAAAACACGTGTCGATCGACAGAGGTGCCTGTCGATCGACATTAGACCTTCTGTCCAAATCTTCTTGAAATGCCAAACACGTGTCGATCGACGCTCATCTTGCTCCGTCGATCGACATAGCCTTGATCCTTTAGCATTTTCTTTCTTGATGTTCCAAAATGTTCCAAAATCTTCCCTTTAGCTCAAATTCCATATTTACCTGCAAAGACTCTAAAAGACACAGAAAACACCCAAAAGACTCCAAAAACATACTTATATCATGGCTTTAAATGGGTAAAAACCATGATATATCAGTTGGAACAATGGAATCTCCAATTCTCACGAGGCAATTGAAGATTTCTCCCAATGAGAGTGTTGACACACCATTAGCAAGTGAGATTCTCATGATGTATGGACAAAGGTTTGTGATCTTTATCTTTCTCACAATTGATTCCGACATAATATTTATTGCGGCTCCCGAGTCACATAGAGCAATATCGAAGGTATAATCACGAATTGAACAAGGGATGGTGAAAAGACCTAGATTAAGAGTCTTGGATAGTTTCTTGAGGTAGCTATGAGGGTTCCTAGCTTGGTCAAACAATTTCTCAATCATGAAATCTTCTTCCATGCTTTGTTTGAAACATTGTTGCAACGATGGCTTTGTTCTCCAAGCTTCATCAAAGAAAAGGGTGGAAGAGAGTTCTCTAACAAAAGAATTGAATACGTCCAACATATCATCACTTATCCATCGAGTTCTCTTGATGGATCTTTCGGCTAGACGGATATTTCCTAGAGGAGGTTTTGTTAAAATTCTTGTCGTTAGCCTTTTTTTGTTTGGTTTGATCACTATGAGGGGTCTTGAAGCGTCTTTTTCCTCCTAATCAGTGATGGAAATGTCTTTTACAAGTAGTGATAAGGCACAGCAAGTAACCAAGGGTATTGGTTCTTCTTCAATTGTTTCCAATTGATCACAAACATGAAGTGTTTCTTCCTTATGCTTCAAACGTTCATTGATCTTCTCCACACGATTTGAGATAATGTTGGACTCATCTTCTAAGGCTTTTGTCTTATCAATAAGCTCCTTATGATGGTGTTTGATTTCAGAACAAATGGCACTAAGAGTTTGTATCATAATTCAATTATCGGACTCTAATTCCTCTATGCTCGCATCGATCTTGTCTTGAACAACTCAAGCTTCTGTTGCGCCTTGAGCAGCTTGGAAGGCCTTGATTGCAACTGAGTCTAGGTTAGAATTGAGCTCATTATTGTTCTCCTTAGTGGTCTTGATCTTCCACTCTAAGTTATCATACGAATCATCGATCTTGTATTTGATATTGATGATGTCGGTTAGGCCTGGGATTAAAAAACTGTAACTGAATAATCGAACCAAGACCAAACCAAAATACCATTTTAGTTAGGTTTCGGTTCCCCCTAAAACAACCGATAGATAATATATTGTGAATTTATGGATATCGGTTTGGTTTCGGTTATAACCGAAAACTGAATTGCCAAACCGAATATCTGACCATATATACACTTACACACCTATAGATATCTGACCATATATACGATATACACTTATGCACATATAGATAGAATGATCTTGAACTGGTACTTTGATTCTTCCTGGATCAGAGACTCTAACTTGCCTGATATGATTCGTAAAGGGTGTGTTTTTGACCTCTGCGAGTACCTGATCAAGCTCAAGTGCCTTCCTGACTGCTTTGTGTAGCTCGGACCGAACGTCTCTCATGTTGGTTGCCACTCGCTCTATACTGTGTCGCATCTCAGTCAACTCAGCCTTCTGAGCCAGAAAATCTGCATGTTGTTCCTCTTCGAACTCAGATCGCTCTCACGAGGTAAAGTCATCTTCTTCGTTGTCGAAGTCTTACTCGCGCTCTTCTAATGACGATGTTCTCTGGATTACGGGCAGCTCTTAGATTCTTCGAGTTATTCGTCATAATTGCGGTGGCGTTTGGTTGCTCAGCTGTAGCTTGAGTAGTATCGCCTTGCTCGCCGTGCAAAGTGGGCAGAGGAGGAGTCAAACCTTTCCCTCTTGGTGCTCTCACAGGAGTTGCGAAATCCAAGGATGTTGGAATTACTCACGCCACGGTTCGCCCTGAACATACCCACTCTTCTGTAGCGGACCCGATCCATTGTTGCAAGGACGTGCAGTTCCTGATTGATCGTGATCTTGTCCTGCTCCACTTTCTTTTGAGCAACATCTCTAGCATTGTCTTTATGCCTGTCAAGAACTCGGGCGTCATGCTGCGACTGCCGTTGTTGGAGAGTCAGGGATGACTGTTGTGTTGTTCGTCGACTTCCCAGTTCTAGTGTTCACACCTCCTGATCCGCCGTTAGTGTTATTGTGATGATGCTGGTCGGTGATGCATCTTTGTTCAGCAATGCGTTGTTTCTTAGCGATGCATTTCTGCTCGGCGACGCGTTGTTCCTCAGTGATGCGTTCCTCCTTGGGGGTGAGCTGTTGATTGTCGTCTCCAGGCATCTTTGCTTGTGTAGCTTGCAGGGTGATTCCTTTGAGTAAGAACGGCTCGCGGTCCCCTTAGTCGGCACCAAATTTAGGAGTGGTAACTCGCACAATTGAATTAGTAAGGGTTTTACAGGAGGTGTGAGACTTCTGAGTGAATCACAGTGCAAAAAAATGTAGAGACTATTACTGTAGCTGTTAAGAAAGCTTTATTACTGTAGTTGAGAGAAAATTCTTATCCACCTTTTAGGGTGAATACAATGAGCTCTATATAGCTAAATAATTCTAGGTCTAAGTGCTAGATTTGGGCTTGGCCCATTAAGCCATAAAATAGTTTTTAGGCCCATCAATTAATGAAACTCATTTTAAATATTGATTTAATTCTATTAGGGGCCTAATTACAAATTAGGCCATTGCAAACCAGTTTAGGATTTCTTCTGGACTTTTGCAGAATCGTTCTTGTCGTTACATCGATCTCAGAGGGGTAGAATCCGACCCCTACAAATAACAAAGTGTATTAAATGAAAAATCAAAATGAAAACATAAAATAAAAATCAATTGAAAAGAAAGATTCAATATATGGGTTTGCTCCCATAAAGCGCTTGTTTAAAGTCAATTAGCTCGACTTTTTGGGGTTTTTAGACCTGGGATTTGTCTTCTAAAGTCTTGAGGTTTCCCTTAGAGTGTGAACAAGTGCTCTCATGGTCGTGGTCTTCATCATGTAAATGGAATAGGTGCATGATTTCAACTTCTCTTTTCTCCGAAGGAATGTATCTTGTAACATTGGCTCGAAAACCGAATCTGTTGCGTATTAGAAAATGTTTCTATCTATTTTAGGAAATGATAAATTTTGTAAGGTGTAATCCATGATAGCTCTAGCAGTAGCCAAGAATTGTCTTCTAAGGATGAAAGGTGTTGAGCAATCTTGCATATTAGCCACTTCAAAGTTCGTCGGAACAATGCAATCACCAATTCTCACGGGGCAATTGAATATTTCACCCAGTGAGAGTGTTGATGCACCATTAACAAGTGAAATTCTCATGGTTGAATTACAAATTTTGGTTATCCTCATCTTTCTCACAAGAGATTCCGACAAAACGTTGACTCCGACTCCTGAATCGATAAGAGCGGTCTCAAAGGTATAATCGCGAATTGAGCAAGGGATATTAAAAGAACCTGGATCAAGAGTCTTAGGAAGTATCCTTAGGTACCTATAAGGATTTCTAGCCTGGTTGAAAAACTCTTCAATTAGAAAGTCTTCTTCCGTGCTTTATTTAAAGCATTGTCGTAATGATGGCTTTGTTCTCCAAGCATCTTCAAAGGTGAGGGTGGGAGAGAGTTACTAACTACAGAATTGCATACCTCCAGCATCTCATCACTTATCCAATGTGGTTTCTTGTTGGTTTGCTTAGCAACACAAAATTCTTTACACGGTCTTGTCGACATCCTTGCCGTAAATCTTTGATTCTTTGGTTTGGCCATTAGGAAAGGTCTTGGAGCGTCTTTCTCCTCTTGATCAGAGATGGAGAGGTCTTCTTCAAGTGGTGCCAAGGTGCAGCAATGGACCAAAGGGGTTTGCTCTTCTTCATTTATTTTTGAATGGTTAGTTTCTTCCATACGTCACAAACGTTCGTTGATCTTCCCAAGTGTCTTGGACATCTCAATATTTTTCTTCTTTAGGGCAGTAGACTTCCCCAACAGGTGGTTGAACTTCTTATCTAAAGAGGCTTGAACGTTCTTGATGGCTTGAGTGTGTTGCTTTTGTCCTTCCGACAAAGCAAGAGTTAAAGAGTACATGTCTTGGTGATTATGTTTGGCTTCATCCAAGGCTTTCTTGGCTTTGTGAGCCTTGATTGTGATGATGCCTAGGCTAGTAGTGATCTCCTCAACATGGTCATTAGTGCTCTTGATCTCTCTTTCAAATTTCTCCCAAAGACCATTAAAATTACGCTCGAAACTATAGATTTTTCTTGTGTTGATTTGGAGATCTAAGACGTGTTGTTTTGGAACTTCTTCAAGGTGGATCAAGCGTGTCTCCAAGTCTTGAAATTTGGTGGTAAGAGCAGCAAGCTTCCCTCCAAGGGATGAATTGATGGTCTTGATCTTTGTTTCGATTCCTTGGACGATATTTTGAGTATCTTCCATGAATCTACTCATCGAGGCTTCGATTATGTCTCCTTGTGGTGTTGAATTGGAATGGTCGTGAGGCTGTGGAGGTTGATTTGGTTGCACATGACAGTGATGGTCAAGTCCTTGTGTCTCCCAAGATGGTTGTAGTTGATACAAGTTGTGGTTGTACCAATTGTTGTAAGGAAACGGCGGTTGATGGAATTAATGAGGCATAGGGATGTAATCCCCATTAGATCTCCTTCTTGGCGTCATCTGCCTAGGGTTTTGGTTGTGTTGTTCCATTGATAAATCCTTAAAACACACTTAAATAAAAAGCAAAAAACGAAATTAGCAAAAATGAAAAAAACGAAAAAAACGAAAAATAAAAACTTATTCTTTCTCAAAAATCTATAGATAAGCGAACTAGTCCCCGGCAACGGCGCCAAAAACTTGATACTACCTAAATTAGGGGTGCAAAATAGTTTTAAATTAATACACCCAAAATAGCAAGTGCACAGTTGACAATTATAGTACTTGGGGGTCGATCCATAAGAGACTATGTTGTTATGATACAAATCTATATGCAACATAATAAGCTAAGAGAAATTATATTTAGTTTTGGGGTATTATGATGCAAGAAACAAAAGCAATAAAATCAAATATAGGTAAATCAAAACATGCAAGATAAAAGAAATCAAAAGGAACTAATGCAACATGCTCTACACCAGTTTTTAAAGAGATGAAACTAGTATTCTAGAACTCAAATCACTATGGTAGAATCTTTTCGCTTTCGTGGCTCCTAAACCTATAACTCGTACCCAAATATACTCAACTTTTGATGGTTATTACAAGGTGGAATCACGCCTAGCCTATCAAATACTAGATCCGGTCAGTACAAAAGCTTTTGGAATTGGTACCAACCTAAAATCGGTCACTAGATAGCTAATCTAAATCACTCCTTGAGTATAAATAAATATAGAGAATTAATCTAAAAACAAGCTCAATAAAGATGTAAAAGACGCAACAAAAGAACTTTAAAATAACTTTATATCAAACATACAACTACTCTACATGTTATGAAACATGGAGCAACTAGAGAAGTTGATAAAACAGTAGATTCATGATAGATAAGTGCTCGGCATAGATGGATTTTGAAGAACAAGCCTTGAGAAGAACATCATGGCCTTCATCTCTTTTTAATTATACAAAAGATGAAGAACTATAGAGAATAACGAAAATACATGTTTATTATTAATTTTTAGTGCCCAGGGCTGCTCTCCTTCTCTCAAGAGTCTAAAAGAAAGTATATATAGGTGTAGGAAGAGGTTCTAGGTTAGGAAAGGCTCTAGGGTTTCACTTTGGGGGAAAACGTCTTTTTGCCAAAAATTGTCCAAAAGTGGCCACAGCACCGGACGGTGGCACCGGTCACGGCCTCGTGTCCAGGGTCTAAATAACGTGCTCTCCTTGTACTTGGCTTCAGTTAAATGAGCCGGCCCATGGGTTGGATTGGTGTCTTGGCCCATCTTGGACTTGATTCATCTTCGAGGTAAAATGATATGTCTTCAGTAGATCTCGAATATCTTCCTCACTATAATTCCAATTGAAATAATTCTAACTCCATTGGAAATCTAACTCAAAGGGATATCTCCATATAAAATTTCATCGCCGTCCAAGTAGGTTTGATCTTCCGTCCGAGTTGATCTTTCTAACAGGTAACTTCTTTCTTTCTTGGGAAATTGTGAAATCTTCAACTTTGAGAACTTGGATAGGCTCCTTTGACCTTGATAAGTTGTTTTAGTATGAATAATACTCACTTTGCTCCTTTTTATGACCTTTTTGATGTTTTGACCTATATGACTCTTAAAAACCAAATATACGAGAAAACTACCTCTTTTGATAGAAAAGCTTATTAAATAGTATATAAAATAGGTAAAAAGGGATTGCAAAAGTGGTAAAATACCGTGTATATCAGTGCATATGTTTGAGTAATTCACACTTGTTAGGTTTTAGATTTTTAATGAGTTTCATAATTCGATAATTGATTGATGATTGTTTAGGGATAATAATAGAAACTTCATTTTTACTTGTACACTATGCATAATTGCTTTACCGCGCATTTAGCGATTTGATCTTGGGTTGATATAGATTCCAAAAGCTTTTATATTGACCATAACTGATATTTGATGAGCCTATAGTCTTAACAATCGAAAGTTTAGTCTTAACTAGATTTTTTATTGCATGTTTTTTGCCTTCTAATAACCATCGAAAGTTGAGTCAATTAGGGTAAATGAATATAGTAGTCAAAGCCACGAAAGTGGAATGACTATACAATCGTGTTATGAGTTCTGGATGGTGCGGTATATCCTAAGGTCCCTAGATTAAATCAATCATTATTGTTGCATGATTCTCTATGATTTCCTAAGTCCTAATGCTTTTCTCTCACTGATTTCATTTTATTTAATATTTGCATTCTTGTTAATTCGGAATCACCCAAACGACAAACATATTTTGTTTTAACTTTATTTTATTCATTACAATTCGTAGTGTGGTTAACAAGTCCTCGTGGAATTTTGTCCTTTATCTATACTAATTGTGATTGCTATGCACTTGCAGGAAGTTGGATTAAGTGGTAAAACTTAACCCACATTAATCGACACTAATATTTCTGAGCCGGTTTGGTTCAATTTTGAATTGCGCTTTTGTTCGGTTTGAGGGGTTGAGGAAACCCTAAACTCGTGTTTATAATTTGTTTTCGAGAAGCAGTCATGTTTTAACACAGAAAACATATTTAGTGAGGAAAAGGGATGAGTTTTGGGTGTTCTTGAGAGATTAGTGGTCAAACGGTGCTCGTTTTTGGTTCGTGAGGGTCTTGGAAGTCTCGGGGATAGTTTGTGGTGTGGTTCCTTGCGTTTTCAGTGAGAAATCAGTAGTTCTAGGGCGTGATCAATCTGATTTCATGAGTTGTTCCCATCTCTTTCCAAATCCCTAAGGTGAGTGTGTGATCGTAGGCTTATCTGAGCCAATATCGGGTTAATGATCTTTCGATATGTATATGTGATGAATCGATGGTGTGTTCTGTGAACTTAGTTATTTTGATGTAGCGACCAGTTTGTGCATTGTTTAATCAAGCCAGGTGAGGATAGGCTCGTTCTGTGATTTTGAAACCTGAGTGTAGATCGACACTTAGTGGTAGTGTCGATCGAGACCGTCGATCGATACCTAGTGGCAGTGTCGATCGACACCATCATTTGTTGAGTGAAGATCGACACTTAGTGGTAGTGTCGATCGACATTAGAGAAATTCATGTGTTGAACGTATTGAATTGTGTTGTTTACTTTTCATTGGTGTTCATATAAATAGCATGTAGACGAAAGGATCGTCTCACTAAGTATTTATGATAATATTTACGCAACTCTTTGTTCCATGTGTTGCAGGTAAAATGAATGTGTGATCGCGGAATCATGGCATAAGAAGAGGATGACTAGGAATGTGTTATGAATTCATTTTAGTTAAACCTCGTGTTTAGGTAGGTAGAAATGATACATTGTTTATTGAGTTTCTATGGAATTGATATTGGTTTAATAATTTGTTATGGATTTATTGGTTGAGTTATTTATGAGAATTTTCGCGTATTGTTTATCGGGAATTAGTGGTTGAGGATTAATATTTATGGAAATATTAATTTGAGCTAATTAATTAATTAATAAAAAAAGGGTATGATTGTTTCAGTTTAGTATTAGAGGCCTTACGGTTTTAGAGCAGTAGATCGAATGGCTAAGATAATGTGTTTAAATTGATTATGAGTAGTTAGTCAATTTATTAGTCTTAAATCATTCTCTTCAGGCCTTTAAAGAGATTTTGTGGTAAGTATTTATTTGTTGATTGTGACTTCTAGTTACTTATTTTCTGTTCTTTGTAAGTGCAGAGAGATGGCTCTGTGTACCAGAGGTCGTGGTAGAGGTCATGGCCGAGGAGGCAGAGGTCGCGGTAGAGGACTAGTAGCTGAGTCAGTTGAGAGTGCGGCGCAGGTCGACGCCGGTTGCATAGTCACATACGTATCATAAGGGGTCCGCATGTGAGGCTAATTTTTGTGCTAGTATGAGTACTAGTGGTGCAGGGAGGGGTGCAGGGTTGGTTGGTGATTCGGTGAGCCCAGGTGTGGGTGATGCTTCAGCTCCGGGCCAAGACGATCATCTTGTGGGCTTGCCGATGCAGTTACAGGAGCGGTTTCCGGCTGTGGCTCCGGTGCAGGCTCCAACTGTGGCTCCACTGGCACAGGTGCAGCAGAGGGCTCTGGTTGCTGAGTTACGTCTGACTTATCTAGATATGATCGGTCAGATGCAGAGGTTGAGTACATCGTTTTTTTCAGGTGGTGTAGGCATGCAGAGGCTGATGAGTGGCGCATGAGGATAGAGTACAACTTCTGTTCGATCAAATGCCCAGCGGATTATCAGGTGAAGTTGGCAATTCCTTACCTTAATGGTGATGCTCATTTGTGGGGGAGAGGTATTAAGGCCAAGTGCAGTGTGGATTTTGGGTAAATTCTTAGTTGAGTTCAACGCTAAGTATTTTCCTCAGGAGGCTTTGGATCATCTCGGGAGCTGGTTTAGGGTGATCGGTCAGTGTGTGAGTACGACGCATAATTTAGCAGGTGTCTTGTGTATGCAGATCATGGTATGGAGGACAAACAGACACAAGTGAAGAGGTTCTAGACAAGATACGGTTACTTCGAGTTTCTAGTGATGCCGGTTGGGCTAACAAATGCACCAGCAGCGTTCATACATTTGATGAACAGTATCTTTGGTGCGAGTTTTGTTCAGGAGACAACGGAGAAGATCTGAGGCTTGAAGTTGAACATGAAGGAGGCTCAGGATCGGCAGAGGAGTTATGTCGATAAAAGGATGAAAGAGTTGGAGTTTGTTGTCGGAGATAGAGTGTATCTCAAGATGGCCATGTTGCGAGGTCCTAACTGATCGATTTGGAAAAACAAGTTGAGTCCGAGATTTAAGGGCTCGTTCCCAATAGTGGAGTGAGTTGGGCCGGGGGCGTACAGAAAGAGTTACCTTAGATTATGAAGGCATTTCGTAAGGAGTTTCATGTGTCGATGTTTAGGAAGTGCATATACTTCAGAGGAGTTGGTGGCTAAGATTCTAGAGGATCTTCAGCCTAATTTGTCTGTGGCGGCGAGACGTGTGAGAATTCTCGAGAGGAGAGTCAAGGTCTTGCGTGGGAAAAAGATTTTATTAGTAAGAGTCTTGTGGGATTGTGCGGTTCTAAGGAGGGGACTTGGGAGCATGAGGCAAAGATGAAGCTGAAGTTCAGCAAGTGGTTCGACAAGCAGATCGCAGCTTGAGCTTATTTCTATCTTTGTGGTTCCGGTTTCAGAGTTAGCATGGTGCTACTGTTGTTTTTATTTCGTTTGCGTTGTAACGATTTTATATTCTTGAGATTTATAAGATAGAGTTCCTCATATTTCTGTGTTATAAGATGTGTGATTCTTATTTGTGTTGATATTTTGAGGTTAGGGTTAAAACAACAAATATAACTCAGCCAGTTCGTAGAAAATTATTCGATGGCTATTTGGTCGCATAAACCCTGTGTATAAAAGAGAAAGAGTTATGGAGACGGTGGTTCTCTATAAAAAGATACTTATTTTTATTTGACTGGTTAAACAAAAATTCATTATTTATGCGACAAATAATGATGCATAAGACCAAAACCATTTGATTCATTATTTATCGAGTGTGGACCACGTGAGACAGTTCTTAACTCATTATTTTGGAGACGGTGGTTCTCCTGGGTACTTACTTGGGATGGCGGTTTCCAGCGTAAGTACTGAGAGACGGTGGTTCTCTCTAGGAGACAGTGATTTCCCTGTGTACTTATTGGGACGGTGGTTTCGAGTATAAGTACGGAGAGACAGTGGTACTCTCGAGGGAACGGTGGTTCCCTAGGATACTTAAAACGCTCAAAGGATTTATTTTTGAAAGTGTTAGGGGTATGTGGCACCAATAGATCAAAAGATGTGTTCCTGCGTATAAACATGAGATTAAAGGTGAGCCTCTGAGATAAGGTGAGGATCTCTAGTCACATTGACCGGGTGGGTTAGGATGTTTTTGGCCTTTGGTAGACATTTTATGCGGGATTTGAGGTCAAATCCAAAGTAGTGGGAGGGAGTAGTACCATCTCGAAACCAAAATGTAGTATTTTGGTAAGGGTGTCGATCGACACTAATGTTTCTGAGCCGATTTGGTTCGATTTTTAATTGCGGCTTTGTTCGGTTGGGGGGTTGATGAAACCCTAAACTCGTTTTTATAATCTGTTTTCGAGGAGCAGACGCATTTTAAGGCAGAAACCCGTGTTTAATGAGGAAAAGGGAGAGATTTAGGTGTTCTTGAGAGATTAGTAGTCAAACGGTGCTCGTTTACGGTTTGTGAAGGTCTTGGAAGTCTCGGGGATCATTCATGGCGTGATTTCTTGCATTTTCAGTGAGAAATTAGTAGTTCTAGGGCGTGATCAATATGATTTCCTGAGTTTTTCTCAATCTCTTCCTAAATCCCTAAGGTGAGTGCGTGATCGTAGGCTTATCTAAGCCAATAGCGGGTTAATGATCTTTTGATACGTATATGTGATGAACCTTTGGTGGAAATTTTGTTTTCAGTGAATTGTGTTGATTGTGTGTTATTTTGATGCACCGATCAGTTTATGCGTCGTAGAATCGAGCCAAGTGAGGATAAGCTCGTTCTGCGATTCTGCAACCCAAGTGTAGATTGACACCTAATGGTAATGTCGATCGACACCACTGTGATATGAGCGTCGATCGACACTAAAGAAATTCATGTGTTGAACGTATTAAATTATGTTGTTTGCTTGTTATTGGTGTTTATATAAATAGCATGTAGACGAAAGGATCGCCTCACTAAGTATTTATGATAATACTTACACAACTCTTTGTTTCATGTGTTGCAGTTAAAAGGAATGTGTGATCGCGGAATCATTGCATAGGAAGAAGATGATTGGGAATGTGTTATGAATTCATTTTAGTAGAACCTGGTGTTTAGGTTGGTAGAAATGATAAGTTGTTTGTTGAGTTTCTATGGAATTGATATTGGTTTAATAACTTTTTTTAGATTTATTGGTTGAGTTATTTATGAGAATTTCCGCGTATTTTTTATCAGGAATTAGTCTTTGAAGATTAATATATATTGAAATATTAATTCGGGCTAATTAGGAACAAGAGAAACTGAAGTGAAACAGATGGAGATGAAGTTTGAGAAGGGGGTAAAAGTGTAGAAAATGGAAAGATTGATTCCACAAATTCAACATACCGAGATACATAAACTCTAGATCAGACGGCATCAAGTCAAATGTATGCACTCTGAGTAAGACATGTAGCCCATGAAAACACACGGAGTTGACTTGGGCTGAATTGTTTTTTGCCAGATGGTGTAATCAAAGGGTAGCAAAGACACCCGACGGTCCGTAACTTTGTGTAATTCAATTCCAACTGAAAGAGTAGTTAAAATGGTCAGTGATATACCAGTTGGTGTAGTGATTCAATTGATCAAGTAAACAACTGTAGCAAAGGAGTAGATCCAATATAAGTTTGGAATTCGTGTATGAGTAAGCAACGAGCGAGCCATCTCAACAATGTGTCGATGTTTACGTTCAGCGAGACTATTGTGCTCTGGTATGTGAGGAGGGCTGTAACACCCGCATTTTTTTTTTAATTCAATAATCCAGATTAACCCTCAAATATCATTTCCCTAACAATTACTACGCGGAAGTTCTCGAGAAAAGCCAATCATATCAATTCCAGAACACAACAATCACAATACAATAACCCATTCAAGAATTAAAACTAACAACCTACAACATCAACACCATTCAATTCTGATTCCAAAATCATTCAATCCATTCTAACAACCTAATCACAATTCACAATTCCCTAATCATCACACGAAATCTCATCCAAAACGTTCACATAAACACATCACAATTATCCTCATTGCCTAGAAACCACGGTCACAACTCACCTTAGCCACAACGGTGATTGGATTCGGTTTAGAGACACAAGAACAACCACGAAAACTCACTGATCAAACGGAAATATACGAGACACGACGAAGAACAACGATCCTACGGATTCTAAACACTCAAACACGACGTCTCGAGGATTTCTTTGCAATAATACTCAAGAACACCTCTTTTCTCTCTCAAACTCTCTGAATTCTCTCTGATTCTAACTGATCACGACATCTAAGGGAAAAACACGCAACCCTAAGCCCTTAAATACCCATAACCAAGCCCGAAACCGCGATTAAAAAATCAATTTGGTTTGGTTCTGCAACAGTCGTGTCGAGCGACACCACAAACTGTGTCGATCGACTCCCGTAAATCCTTTATGTCGATCGACACAGACCCTTTGTCGCTCGACACGAACACGAGAATTTCCATTTCTGGTTCGCGGACGATACAATTCTCCCCAACTAAACTGGATTCGACCTCGAATCCCAAGACACAAGTCCACTCTGAACTCCACTCTGAACTCAACTCTGGCCACACCGGCCTCTATCACTAGAGATTTACACAAAAATCCCAACACTCCACAACCAACCCACACTATACACACGTTTCTAGACATTTATTACGTTTTAACTCATCTTCACACACACACACACAGACACCAGGGAAAACACTTCCCTTCGAGAGAACTCCCGTCCCTCAGCACTATAGAGGAAACCACCATCCCAATATAGGCTCTCAGTACTATAAAGGAAACCACCGTCCCCATATCCGTACACAGGAAAACCACCGTCTCTCAGTATGTATACAAGAAACCACCGTCCCCGATACAAAATCTGGAAAGCCACCGTCTCCAGATCATGAGTCATCCGTAATAATTTCCAAAACGCCTACCCACAACAACACAGAAACCTAAAAGAAACGCACAAGGCTCCTAGCCCAAAATACCAGAATGCAATGTTTTCTAATCTTGACTAGGTCTGACCAAGTGATCGCACAACAATCAAACAAGAACATGTACCACCAGCTGTAGACCCAGAGTTGGATCAATCGATTGTGCAACAATCAAACAAGAACATGCACAACCAAGACACTACATCCGATATCCCGGTCGTTGAAACCGAACGCACAAGAATATCATCGAGGTCTGTATTCCGTTCCATTTTCATGCCACGGTCAGCTATTGATTACTCATACTTACCGTCATCATCACACTCTCAGGATGTCTCCCTCGAGGTAACGATGCCAATGCCACTCCACTCTCAGGACGTCTCCCTCAAGCTCTGGTGCGATATAGGAAAAATACTTCCTTAGAGTAATCAATACATACGTGAACAAGCATCCGAAACTAAGAATACCTCCCTTGATAACAACACGCAACATGCAAACCTATTCCAGCAAAACAAACTACTCCGACCGAACACATGGCCAACACAACCGACTCCCCAGAAAATCCAAACCTTAACCTCGAAGCACAACCACAAACCAAACTCCTCGCACGCCCCAGATATCTATTGCTCTTAACTCAGTCTACACCTGACACCCATAGGACGCATCCTACAACCCACTAGGAACACATACCATTCGCACTCTCGGGACGCATCCCTCGAGTCAACGGTATCTGGGAATCTCACATCCCCATCAACACACAGGAGAGCTCACCTCTCCTCACAACACATGAGTTATTCGGGAACGCAGTCCCTAGAGCAATACATACTGAGCACTGAACACCGAAAACTGAACTGCCCAACAAGGGCCCAAAACCACTCATGACGCCCCAGCGCACACAACCTTCGGCCGATACACAAGCCGATACCCTGCCTGTCCCGTTCGAAGAGACCTGAAAACTGAACCGACTGCCTCAAGCAACTCGCAACCCGGATCCCTCTCCTGAGCCCCCACAATGCTCCATGTGCTCCCGAACGCGTGGCGATAAGCGATTTACGCTAACCTTCCACAGACTTAAACTTCGACCGATCCTTGCAGCTTCTTCTGCAGCATTACGAGACCAAGAGACTACCATATCTTGCTGCCACAGCTTACTCTTGCTCGGAACCAACGCCCTGGATCCAGAAACCTTTCCAGAACTACCTTTGTCGCATTGCCTGATCATAACCCCCGCAATCCATCTTGCCATGCGCCTTCCCTTCGCGTTACGCTCCTGTAACCAACAAAGGGAACATCCTTCTCTGCTAGCTTCGTCCTAGCCTATAACCACCACGCAAATCCCTTGACGCTCCTCCTAACCCGGACTAAGTCTAACGGATTGATCGCACAACAATTAAACAAGAACATGCACGATCAACCGTAGACCCAGAATTGGGATTTTAATGCGCCATAACCAAACAATCAAAACTTCCTTAAAATACTGATTCACCATCCATGACGAACCTTGAAACCTTTGGATACTCCCAACCCGGCGCTAATCTAAACAGTACTGCTCGACTATGCATCCAGCTTTTGCTCCTGATTCTCTCCAGAACCAATCACCATGAACTTCATGCTCCTCAGGATCCCTCGAGTACTCCAAGATATCCACTATGCATACGGTAACAAACGCGTCCTGATAATCCTCACTCACGATACCGCCTCTTGTGCTTACCGCAAGCACCTTTAACCAACACAAGCATAACCACAACCTGAAATGCCCAAAACTTGCCTAGTTTCATCTGGAACTTACGATGCGATATTCTTTCTCCATCCAGGCCTGGCGGTCAATCGTACAACAATCAAACAAGAACATGTACAATCGCCCGTCAGTCCAGACTATACTTAATCCAAACTAGGTCTGGCAGTTGATTGTACAACAATCAAACAAGAACATGTACAACCATCCGTCAGTCCAGATTTGGATTTCCCAAATGCTACATCTGTTAACAGAACTCAAACATAGGCCCAGCCTTACCGGCGATACTTCGACTCATAACCCGGGCCTCCCGAACCGTCTATCACAGATCATAACTTAACTTCTCTAGCCATCACTACACGAGATTCCCATTCGTTCTGCAATCGCCCAATCAGGGACCAAAATCCCGACCTGACACTGCCGATACCACACGAGATCCTTCCCAGACCTCAGAGGCTCCCTCTTATCCACACACGAGACATACCGCTCGCACTCTCGGGATGCATCCCTTGAGCCAACGGTATCTGGGGATCTCACATCCCCGCAACAGATCTCACATCCCTCGCTACTTAATCCGGGAACACGCTTCCTAATAAGCACACAGGAGAACATACCTCTCCTCTGATTAGAGCCGCCTCACGTGGTATAGTCACAACATTCCCATCCTGGAATATCCTCAAAGCACGACCCACACTGGACCACACATAAAAACACATCTAGGAACACAGCCTCATAATTCATATGAAAATAAATAAGGAACACCCTCTTATAAATTTTCAAAAATGTAAATCGTTCAACACCAACGATAATACAATAATCCAGAAACAATAACACCAAAGCTCAAAATCTGAAACTGGAAACAAAACCAAAAAGACACAAAACCAGCTCAATCCTCGAACTGCTCCTCTAGGCCCTCAACAGCTACAAGTGCCTCCACCAGCTCTGCCCTTGAGGCATACCTAGAAGCCATGCCAAGCTTCTTCAGCCCGATCCGAAGTCCTGCCATGAACTTGCCCATCTGGGCTCGCTCCTCATCCATGCCGCTACTCGCATAGACCACTAGCCTGCTGAACTCAGCATCATACCCACGCACTGATCGGTTGCCCTGAACCAGACTCTGGAACTGCAACTCTAACTGCTCCACAGCTTCTTGAGAAAAATATCTGGCATTAAACTCGCCCAAGAATTCTCCCCAAGTCCACAATGTCCGTCTTCTCCTAGCTTGGACACTTGTCAACCAGAGACGAGCATTGCCTTCCAAGAACTCAACCGCTAGATCAACACAGAACTTACCGGGACATCTGAGAACACGCAGTCTTCGCTCAACCCTCAATCTTCACTCATTGGCTTCCTCTGGCCTCCCACCACCCGAGAATGACAAGGGCCCCATGAGCACCAACTCGTTAGACCATGCAAGATGCTGCTCCCTCCGGGCCTCCACTGGAGTCTGCACTGGCACTGCACCCGGTAGTAACTCCAAAATAAAGGCTAGCATCTTAGACACATGATCCTCCGGATCCTGAGCTCTGCCTGAAGCACCACCTGCACCCGGGCCTCTCGCCGCACCCATAGCTCTAGCACTAACTCCTGCTCCAGCTGAACCATCCGATACACTGACAGTGCCCTCTGATAACTCCTGATACGCAGGCGAGCCGACCACCTGATCCGATGACTTACTCTGAGTCTCCCACTCGAACAACTTAGCCACACGACCCCGGCCTCCACGGCCACGACTCTGGCCTCCACAGCCACCAGCTCTGCCACCACGGCCTCTCAGAACTCTAACCATCACACACTGCACTTATCACAAGTACACACTAAGACACAAGAACTCACAATCAAAGACACAAATAAATAACTTACCGCGGAATCTCCTTAAAGGCTTGAAGAGGATGATTCTAATACTAAAATTGACTAAACACACATTAAACACATAGTCTCAGTTCCTCCAAACACTACTAGCCCTAGAACCGTAAGGGCTCTGATACCAAAATGTAACACCCGCATTTTTTTTTTAATTCAATAATCCAAATTAACACTCCCTTAAGTATTAACCCTCAAAGATCATTTTCCTAACAATTACTACGCGGAAGTTCTCGAAAAAAGCCAATCATATCAATTCCAGAACACAACAATCACAATACAATAACCCATTCAAGAATTAAAACTAACAACTTACAACATCAACACCATTCAATTCTGATTCCAAAATCATTCAATCCATTCTAACAACCTAATCACAATTCACAATTCCCTAATCATCACACGAAATCTCATCCAAAACGTTCACATAAACACATCACATTTATCCTCATTGCCTAGAAACCACGGTCACAACTCACCTTAGCCACAACGGTGATTGGGTTCGGTTTAGAGACACAAGAACAGCCACGAAAACTCACTGATCAAACGGAAATATACGAGACACGACGAAGAACAACGATCCTACGGATTCTAAACACTCAAACACGACGTCTCGAGGATTTCTTTGCAATAATACTCAAGAACACCTCTTTTCTCTCTCAAACTCTCTGAATTCTCTCTGATTCTAACTGATCACGACATCTAAGGGAAAAACACGCAACCCTAAGCCCTTAAATACCCATAACCGAGTCCGAAACCGCGATTAAAAAATCAATTTGGTTCGGTTCTGCAACAGTCGTCTCGAGCGACACCACAAACAGTGTCGATCGACACCCGCAAATCCTTTGTACAAACACCAGAATTTCCATTTCTGCTTCGCGGACGTTACAAGGGCTGGTAAAGTGAGAAATTTCGTGAGTGGCAAGAAACTATTTGAGTGTAATAAACCCTCAACCATTTTCCGAGTAAAGCATAGTTATTTTGTCTTGAATCGGTTTTTCACAAGAGTTTTGAAAACATGAAAGATTTAAGCAACTTGTGACTTTGTTTTGAAAGGATAAAGCCACGTGTAGCGAGTGTAATGATCAACACAAATGACACAGTATTGGTAACCATCAATGGACAACACAAGGGAAGTACATACATCGTAAAAGAGAATATCAAGAGGACCATTCAAAGTGAGAAAAGAGATAGAAAAAGGAAGTTTGTAATTTTTATTACTTGAGCAAGTATTGCAAATCAAAGGAGATGAAAAAGATGAAGAAATTGGTAAAGAAAAAGGAGATATCATGTGACGATGTGTTTGAGAATGCAAAAATAATTTTTAAAAGAGAATACATCATACACTCATACACTCCTTCATTGCCCTTGTCGCTGAGAAGTGATGCCCCAAATGTAGATTCTTCACCTGAAAGTCATAAGGACAAAGTTTAACCATGATGTTTTTTGTTTTGCACAACTTATTGACACAAATTTTTTTTTTTTTCATATTTGAAACATAAAGGTAATAGTGTAGATGAAGATTGCGAGAATTGGAAGGAAAAGAGATTGAACTAGTATGTGTGATGGAAAGTCTTGCCCCATTAACAATCATCACATTTTAACTACCATTGTAAGGTGATTGTAGAGAGAGATTGTTGAGGTCACTCGCAATGTGATGGGATGCTTCACTGTAAGGATCTAGAGAGAAGGATCAGGATAACTTGTGGTATGATGAGCTTGCGGTGACCACTTTGTAGGTGTAAGCGGTAGGTTTAGAACAAGCAATGGGGATGGAGCTCAATGAGAAGGTTGCATCTAATATAAAGACGGAGCATGCTATTGAATGTATTAAGGAAAACAACGAGCTCCAAGTTCGGTGACATTGCAGATTTGACACTTTCCCAGGTGTGGTGATGTGTCCTAAAATAGGAGATGCAAAAGAGTTTTATATTTATAAACCCTAATCTGCAAGTGCACAGTTGACAATTGTAGTACTTAGGGGTCGATCCACAGGAAACTATATTGTTACGCTATAAATCTATATGATGCAGAATAAACTAAGAGAAAATATATTTGGGTTTTGGGGTTTATGATGAAACAAAGCAAAGCAATAAAATAAAGAGATAGATAAATCAAAACACGCAAGATAAAAGCAATTAAAAGGAACTAATGCAACATGCTCTACACCGGTATTTAAAGAGATGCAGCTAGAGTTCTAGAACTCAAATCACTGTGGTAGAATCATTCCACTTTCGTGGCTCCGAAACCTATAACTCAAACCCTAATACACTCGGATTTTGCGTGGTTATTATAAGGTGAATTACGCTGTAAGATTGAGATTCGATTGTTCATTAAACTCCTTAACTAACCTTTCGAATTGTTATTTTGAAATCGGCACCAATCTAAAATCAGTCACTAGGTAGCTGATCTAGATCAAGCTTTGAGTTAAATAAAGATAGAGAATTAATCAAGAAACAAGCTCAATAAAGATGTAAAAAATGCAACAAAAGAACTTTAAAATAACTTTATATCAAACATACAACTACTCTACAAGTTATGAAACATGGAGCAACTAGAGAAGTTGATACAACAAATGATTGATGAACTTTTCACAAATTTCATCAATAGTGATTGGGACATATCTTCCATTAACCATCTCAATGACAGCACGGTAGTCTCCACCAAGTACATCATTGGTGATGCCGAAGAAATCTTCATGATCAAGAGGAGCAATAAGAAGGGCAAGTTGATTAGATTGTCAATGCCGAAACGCATGTATTCGTTGATCGATTTGTTGTCTTTACTCATCCATTTGAGTTATTGTATGTTTTGTTTGATGTGACCTCTTGACGATTTGCCATAGGTGCAAGAGCGAGTTTATCAGATTTCTCGAGAGGTGGTTACGCGAGCAACGATTGGTACAACAAAGAGAGAGAAAACCAATCAGAGAACTGTATAGCAGTTTATCTTGTCATTTCCACACCTTAAGTTTTGGATTTGGTTGACTTCTTGTTGTCCCAATTGTGATTGTCTCTAGCGGCGTTTGGTCTTCATCAGAGATGAAACAATGGAATTATGTGCTTCAAGGATAACACATACTTGGAGGCACCAGGTGATGTAGTTGGTTGGGGTGAAATTTGTAATATTTGATATACTGATAGAAATCGAAGAGTTTTTAAAGAGGTTTAAGATTGGAGCAGATTCAGATTGATTAGAAGATGTGGTTGTTATTGGAGGAGGCGAAAAGTGAAGAAGAAGAAGAAGATGGAGAAAAACATTAAGAGAGGATACCATGTAGAAGTGATAGGAACTGATGATTTCTATTATAGATCAAGTAGATATTTATAGGTACAATGAATCAAGAATAAGGAGAAGATGAAGAGATGATACAAAGAATATAAAGAGACATGGAATGAGGAGACAGTCAAAAGAAAGTTATTGAGAGTAATAATATCTTTGACTATCAAATCGAACTAAACCAATGAATTGAAAAATGTTTTTCAAAATATAACAATTTGGTTTAATTCGTTTATAAACTCTCTTGGTTCTTTTTTCTCCTTCGCTTGATGTAAAACAATAAAAACTTAACCATCATCAGAAAATGAAAGCAAAAACTTCGATCTTATGAGAATTTTATAAATTTCAAACCGAAGTTTGCTTTATGGGTATAATGTTGAAAATTTTCAAGAAATACCACTTTTGACATGCCACTTTTAAAAAATGGGAAACATTCATTTTAATACTGAACTTTCCGTTTTGCGCCAAAATAAATACCAACTTTATCATGATTCGAATAAAACACGAAGTTGAGTTGACTGAGCCAAACGAGATATGAAATTAGTCAACTTTAACGACCGTTTAAAAAAAGTTAGCCACCGTTTGTTGCAATCGTTAGGTACCAAAACGACGTCTTTTTGAGATTAAAAAAAAATAAAGAAAAAGCCATTTTAATACCAAACTCTTCGTTTTACGCCAAAAGAAATACCAACTTCTTAATGGGTCATATAATATACAAACTTATATTGACTCGGCCAAATTAGGTATAAAATTAGTCAACTTTAGATCGGATCCCAAGACTGGAAATATGGAGAGACAAGACCTTGTGAGGTCGTAGCCCGAGTCCACAGCCTTGTTACGGCACAAAATCCCTGAAAACGGTAGCATGAGTCTGAGACATGTTAAGGCACAAAATCTTGGTCTAATTATTCTGGTGTCGTGATGTCGTTGCATGCTATATGTGTGAAGCCGATTGTTGGTGAAGTCTGCTAAGACTCAAGTCTAAACTGAGAATGAAGTGGGCTAGGTCCAGAAGACTTGGGGGAGCTAGAACAAGCTCGTTAACAAAGCCTATAAGACCTTGTCGACTTAGCAGACCTAACTGACTTAGCAGACTTAGATTACCTAACAGAAAAAAATATATACTTGTAAACATCCCTTGTAAAAGGGAATCCGATTTTTCTCAGCAAAAACACTTAGAGCTTTTGCTGAAATAAGCAATAAACAAGTCTTTGCTACTTTTGTACATTGTGGTTTAACCTAGAAACTCACATTTCCTCTAAAAAACTCTTACAAATCTAATTGTGCGAGTTACGACTCCTACACCGATCCTTAAATCATTTAACTCTCCCAAAAGCATGAGACTCCCGCACTTGAGGACACTAATTTGGCCGAGTCAACATAAGATCTCATGTCCTCCGAGGTTTATGGACTCAAGCTATGGCTTCCAAAGATCTCGTATCTTGCTAGGTCTCAGGACTCAGGCTACGGTTTCCAGGGATCTCGTGCCCTAACATGTCTTTAGACTCAGGCTACGGTTTCAAGGGATCTCGTGCCTTAACATGTCTCGTCTCTCCATATCTCTAGACCTTGGATCCAATCTAAAGTTGACTAATTTTATACATAATTTGGCTGAGTCCACATAAGTTTGTATATTTTATGACTCATTAAGAAGTTGGTATTTTTTTGGTGCAAAACGGAGAGTTGGTATTAAAATGGCCATTTTTTTTAGTCTCAAAACGACGTCGTTTTGAGATCTAACAATTACAGCAAATGGTGGTTAACTTTTTTCAAACAGTCATTAAAGTTGACTAATTTCATATCTCGTTTGGCTCAGTCAACTCAAGTTCGTGTTTTATTCGACGCATGATAAAGTTGGTATTTATTTTGGCGCAAAACAGAAAGTTCAGTATTAAAATAACCGTTTTCCCCTTTTAAAAATGTCATTATTCTTAAATTTTAATATCCTTTATGTTTAGACTTATTATGTTATAGTAGGATTTAAGATTTGTTAAAGATCAAAAAAATTTTAAAAAATTGAGAATTTTGAAATAAAAAGTTTTTAAAAATCTTTATAAGTGGCATGTTTCTCATAAGATAATTTAACAGTTATATATTTGTAAAATATAATTCAACAGTAACATTATTACAATTACAAAAATGCCATTTATAAAAGCATCTCTCGAAAATCTCTTTATATAATATATTAATATCATATTATACGATACAATTAAGACTATGACACCAAGAAATAATAAAATAGAATGTTCAGCATATAAGTTGGTCACCACAAAGTTAGCAAAAAGAAAAGAAAAAGGGGGTCACCATCACAAACAAGCCAACTAACATAGCAGTACGTTTGTTAATTTCTGATGTTAACTTTAAAAAAGTCTAGTATCTCTTTGTCCAATTGGCCTTACCTAACAGAGATGACCCGGTAGACCCAATATCCCGGTTTGACCACAACCGGATCATACCAACCACAGAAGCTCTCACTGAAGCAAATTGAATCAGTTACGAAAACTTCAAAAAATCAGTTTATATTAAGAAAAAGGAGAAACAAAAAAAATTACATGGAGATGGATGTTTTTATTTAGTGTTTTCATTCTCACCCCCAAACTATTCAATACAACAGACCAAACCCAACCACAAAGATGTGGAAGAAGGGAGAAGAAAATAGAGAGACCAACTTTTTTCACCAGAAAATTTTCGCCAAAAGAAGAAAAAACTAAAACTTTTTGTTTAGGAATTAGGAAGAGTAGCAACTCTATCAGTAAGCTCTGCAACTGTCTCATCATTTTCTTCCTCAGCAATGGTGTCCTGCAAAACACAGAGAACATAACAAAAACACAGTAAGTAATAACTCCCCATCTTCATGTTCCTTCCAAGATTCTCTAGTCTTTTGTTTCTTTCTTTACTAAAATAACTAACCTCTTTGTCAGTTTTCGATTGGACACCGATGCATTTAGAACCGCTGATGCTTGCGCTCTTCATGAGGTTACGAGCACTGTAACCTCCTCCATTGTCTGCTTCCTCGGATTCCAAGGTTGAAGCAACAGCAGCTGCTGCTCTCCTCTCAACATCACTGCTTTCTTCTGCAGTTTCACCATTCGCACCAGGAACTCTCTCTCTGCAACACGCAATCACAGAAAAGCACGATGCTTTCAGAGAGAGAAGAGAAAAAGAGAGAGATTATGAGAAAGACATTACCTTGGCAAGGAAGCATGATGTCTGTGGAGTGCAGTACTTCTTCCTCCTGCTGCTGCTCCTGGTTTACCTTGATTTTCTTCAAGGTGAGCAAATTGCCTTTTAAATCGATCAACCCCACTGCGTAAACAACATCAGATTTTTTTATTTCATTAACTTTTTGCTTTTGTTTTCAGGATTTATTGTTTTCTTAACTGTTAAATTAGCCAACCTGGGGTACATGAAGCTAAGCTGATCACCGCCACGAAGGTACTCCTCCAACATCTGAGGATGATATTCCAATATCTAGTGTGTTTTTAACAGAAGATAAGTGATTGTTAGAATCAATGAAGAACATAGAAACAAAATCAGAGAGAGAAAGTATGTGTACAAGGCTTTTTTTTTTTTTGGTTACCTCTCGGTAAATTAATTCTCTGACATCATCTTTTGTTAACTTCTTTCTCTCAAAATCAAATTCAAGCTTTGAAATTGGCAGCGTTGATGGTTCACGCTCTGAGTTTGACAGACCACTGAAGTAGGGATCAGCTAGTGCCTGTAAATTAGGAAATCAGAACAATGAACATATGAGTTTTAGTCTGCGAAAAACAAAAGAAAGTGTCAAGCCAATTTATCTATCTTACATCCTCGGCTGATGCACGATCTTTGGGATCAAAGGCTAGCAAGCGTTCGAGAAGGCGGAGAGCCAAAGGATCAGCTTTAGGGAACTTATGAGAGAAAGGGACTGGCTGTTTTCTCCTCATGCTGCTAAGATATCTCCTCGCCTTTTCATTTCTAATCTGTTGAATTTCAAGATTGCAAAAACTCATCATAGGGGATGGAGCACATTAATCTGCTACAGTAAAATTTGAATCCAGTAATTGAAGTGACTAACCCTTGCTGTCGACTCAGGCGGTGGAGTGCCAAGAAAATCAGTCATAAGATCCAACTGATGCACCACGTTTTTCCCGGGAAACAAAGGCTTACCCAGAAGCATTTCCGCAAAAATACAACCGACACTCCAGATATCAATCGCGGGGGTGTACTGGGATGTGACAAAAAAGGTAGACTTAGCATGAAATGGCTGGTAGGTCTTATCACACATAAAAAAAAAAGGAGAAGATTTTTCTTGTGCTGCAGAGAGTGAGGTGAAAAAGAATGTTACCTTGGAGAAAAACGATCCACAGAGTTCAGGGGCGCGATACCACCGAGTAGCTACATAATCCTACAAGTTACATATAGTAAGTGAGTTAAGAGGAAACATAAGGAATCCTTTGAGTTAGATGACTCACAGTCCAGAAAATAGCAGTTGGGGCATCGTTAAAAGAAACACGAGCCAGGCCAAAATCACAGATCTTCAATTTGCAATCAGCGTTAGCTAGAATGTTCTTTGGTTTCAAATCCCGATGGAACACATTAGCTGAAAACAGAGAGCCTTAAGTGTTTGAATAGATCTGAAAAGACTAGGAGGATGATGGAAAGAGAGCAACAGAAAATGAACCTGCATGAACATATTTGAGACCACGGAGAAGCTGGTACAAGAAAAACTGATAATGCTCAGGAGTCAAATCATCGTTGGCCTTGATCACTTGATGGAGATCAGATTCCATCAGCTCAAACACGACATAAATATCCCGGAATTCTCTGCGAGAAGGAGGTAACATGATGTGTTTAATCTCCACAACATCTGGATGACGAAGCATACGAAGCAATTTGATCTCTCTGAGAATCCTGGTTGCGTCAGAGACGTGCTCAAACACATCGTTAATCTTCTTGATGGCGACTCTTTCTCCAGTGTGACTGTCTACAGCAGAAGCCACAACACCATAGCTTCCTTTTCCAACCACTTCTTGAATCTCATACCTGTTTGCTTCTCCATACTCGGTGAAGAATTCAGTTTCCTGACCCTGAACAATTCGAAACTCATCATTCATTCCTAAAACAATATGATCAATCCAAATGGAACCACATTGTAAACCAAAGGCAGAGCATTAGGAGAAGAGAAGAGCTTCTCTCTCGAAACTCAATCAACAAAAACGCATAAGAGACCAAATTGCAGATCAAATCATCTCTACATGAAAGAGAAGAAGAAAGGGTACCTTCTTGTGAGGATCCATTGGTAAGTGATTTCGTTTAGGAACCTTAATAAGAGTTAACCCAGAAAAATCGAGATCTTCAATAATAATGAGCTCGTTCGAATTGAGAATGGGTTCGTGATTAGAGGAAGAAGAATTGAGAATGGTTTCGTGATTAGAGGAAGAAGAAGGTCGCTGCAAAAGCCATCGACGAACACCGTCGACGAGATTCCCACCACCACCCATCCACGAACTAGTAGATTACAGGAAAAAAGAAGAGTAATTTACGAAATTGGGTTTCCGATATTCCTCTCAGCCAAACGATTCTCGTCAAATCACCATAAATCTCGCCGCGTCTCTCGATTTTGTCCTTCGGAGTTGGAGACCATGTTCTTCTCCTCTCTCTCCTTTTTTATTATTTATTTATATTATATACTATGTTTTTTCATGCTCAGATATTTTTGCCCACTAGTTGATTAGAGAGAGAGAGAGACAGACGAGGGAGAAAACATGTTTTTTTTTTATACCATCTGGTTTGAATATATACCGGTTTATCCGAACCGGCCTCGGGTTACCATAATTTCCGATGTACGTTGTCGTGAGATGCAAATATTGTTAATCCATTTTCATTACAAAGCGGACCCATGCAACAAATGTATTATCCTCTTTTTTTTTTGTCAGAGATCAACGCAAAATATTCAATGAAACTAGGGATTAAAAACCACTTGACACAATGTTCCACATTACACATAATTAAGAAGCTGATATTTAAAGTCTAGTTATCAAGAAAATTCTAGATAGTAATTAAAAAAGGTAAAAACCCTTGATTAATTAATTATTCTTCGGACGAGATGGATGAATCAGGCTCGTTCGGTGAACATCTGGATGAGATGGTGGTCTTTCATCATGAGCTGAGCAGGAGTCTGTCGTGGTTTGACCAAGTTACCATTGTAGATGAATCTGGCAATTTTGTAATAAAAGTTTCTCTTTTCGCAGTAAACATGCATTAGCTTTTTGAGTTGTACATGAACGCCGATTTTGTACACATCTTCCCCTCCGTCCTCTTGATTCTGGATCCTGAGAATGACCCTCTCTGGGGGAGCTACACACCTCTTTCTTCCATAATTCACCATTGTTTATTGAATATGATAAAACACACACAGTAATTTTTTTTTTTTCTTTTTGAGTGAGAGAAAGAGAGAGAGATGGTGAGAAAATGATGAGTTAATGTTAAAGAGTTGTTGAGAAGTAAAGAAAGGACGATCCTCGCCTTAGAATACTATTGGTCCATACCTCTCTTTCTTCTTTTTTAGTTACTTTTTGGGTTTAGAGTTTTGACTCAAAGAGTGCCTTTTGAATCTTGTACGGACCACATGAAGAGAAAAGCAGCATGTTCCTCCTTTGTTAGCTTACACTAAAGAAACATGCATCTCAAATGATACAAGAAAACAATAGAGTAATCAGTAATGTATATGCGTTATTTATTGTGTTACATCTTGGAACAAGTATAGCTAAAAAGCTTTTCTTTTATGGTCTCCACTCCCAAACAAAATTAAGACACCTAGAGAGAAAGAGAGAGATTAGTATCATCATAAAGAGAATTTCAGTGTCTAAATGAATTAGAAAGAATCTGACCTTTACCTCATCCACTTGTTAAGGTGCATAGTCTCGAATTGTGTGTTGGTTTTGTGAGTTGTGAAGGTTCCTAGGTAAATGATCAAACTTGTAGAAATATATCATTTGCCTCTTTCTCGGCTTATGCCTTTAAATCTTTAGATGAATGAGCATTACGTAAAAACTTTCTCCCTATACAGTTTACTAATTAGCAATCAGCAAGTATCTCACTTTTCTACTCGGATTATCTTATATGATCATAAAAACTTTCTCCCTATACAGTTTACTAATTTTAAAAATAATCAAGAGTACATACCCATAATTTTTCTATCCGATAATTTTGTTGCTTAATAATATCAACAATCTCACGGCAATATCTACATTTAAATATAGTCAAACCATTTAAAATTATATTAAAAGTTACAAATTAAACTGTGTACAACACAAATACTAACTTCGTTTTTATTTATAGTGTAGAATATCCTTTTTATTTCAATAAATAATAACAAATACATATACGCGAAGGAATCTATATAATATTTCAAAGTTTTCTCTAAACTCATGCCATGTGTCATTTGACATTTGACTTTTTTATTTATTATTAAAGAAAATAAATAAATGTCTTTTCATAACTTTCACTATTGATTCCAATAATTTAATAATTAATTCCAACAATTAAATGTGTTATTGTGAACTTTTAATGGTTATAAAAAAAATTTATTAATTAAATCCAACAATATAAACAATATAATATACAAAAAACGTTTAAAACTTTGGCTTTTATATACGTAATTATGATTTGGTTTTTTTTTAAAGTCACTAAAGAGAAGCTTCGCTAAAAAAAAGCGTAACATGAACAAAAACAAAAACAAATGTTGTCAAAAAATTTAAAATGATTTGAAGGCTTTTTTAATTGTTAGAATGCTAAAGTATGATTGGAGAGATTTAAAATGAATATTATTTTTTTTCTAATCCTCACATCTTCTAAAACCAAATTTTCCAACTACCCCCTTATACGATTCATAAAATTTATAATCGACAGAACAATTCTAACAAAAAGACTATCTAAAAAAGGTTTAGTCCACCATAAATTGTGAATCTAAAATAACATAATCACTTCATCAATAAATCGATGTTAAAGATGAAAATATCATCAAAACGATAAAGAGAATGAGACAAAAATATGATAAAACATCAATTATTCTCCCATTACGATTCAAGTTCTAATGAAATAAATATAAGATGCATTCTAACATCTTTGTTGAGATGATGAAGATGTCTTGTTAGAATAGAAAGCTATTACAACTTCTTTGATCAATATTTTTTTTAGAAATGTGTTTGATGCAATAAAAAAGACAATTAATCATTTTTTAGGCAACCATAGTGAATATTAATATAGACATACAAGTTAGGAATTTGTGTCAAAGACGATGTCTTCTACATGTTGTAAATTTACAAGCAACCTATTTCTTTTTTCATATAATATCAAATATGTCCAACAATTTGCTAAAAATGTTTAGCCTTCTAACCTAGATAATTATTTACTATAAGTACCAAATGTATGTATAATATAAGTCAATAAAAAAAAATTATTGTATATTTTACCATGTTAATATTTTAAACTCACGCAACGCATGAGCAATTTCTAGTATTGAATATGGAAAGCACGATCTTAAATGATTATGTGAATTCTTATTTTTAAGAATGCACAGTTATATTATAAAAATAAAATAAAAGAAAACGATTTGCATAGTGAAATCCATTTTATTTAAATTGAATTGATTAGTTAAATACTCCATAATTGAGTTTCATTAAGGTTTTGCTTTGCTTTCACCAAGAAATAGAACGTAAATATTTTATTTTTTTTGCTGGAAAAGTAAACATCAAAGTATTTTGTTACAACAAAAAAAAATCATGAAAAGAGAGAGAAGAACATTATCCTCTAAAATTCATTTTCTCTTTTTTCTTCTATGACTAGTGACTAATATTTTTTTTAATAACTGATGTAATTGTAGTAGTACTTTTTTTTTTCAACTTAACAATTCATTAAAACCCACTGGCAGTGATTACAAATAAGTGGCCCAATAAAACGAACAATACAACACATATCCTATATATTATCTGCAGAGCATTTTGGGAGCATTTTGCTTAGGTGTCATCCCCACAATTTTTCTTTTCTTTATTTTTATTTATTTATTTCATTATCTTATACTCATTGTCAAACACATTTAATTCCAAATATACTTATTTTGATTATTATAACTCTAATTACCAAAAACACATTTGAATATTCCTAAACTTGCCAAAATTAAAATATTTTGAAATTTTCAACTTGCCAAAATTAAAATATCTCAAAATTATAGATTTAAATCATAGAATTATATGTGAACAAAAATTTAACATATATACCAAAAACAATTGATTAAATAAAATAAAACTATTTATTATCTTTTGAAAATATGTGAGCATGTAAAAATATGTTTTTACATGTGTTGTTTTGTTTGACAAGTAGATGTTTTTAATTTTTCATAAATGCAGTAAAAATATAATTATTAATGAAATTTGTTAGTTTAATTATTTCACGGGTGAAACACATTTGTATGCAAAATAATCGCAAAATTCAAATATATAAATTAAGTCTTAGGTTATGTATAATTATTCTTCATAATATTTTTTTTTAACTAAAACTATTGATTTTATTCGATAATCATTTTATCCCGCGTATAACGCGGGTAATTTTTTAGTATCAATTATAACAGGAGTTCGATTATCCTAAACCATGGCCACGTGGCATCGAAATAGAGACTCTGACATGCATTTGTCGGGATGCTTCCTCGCCGTTCACCGGATTCCCACCGGATCTTCACGCGGACAGAGTTTTTTGACTCCTCTAATAATTCTGATGCTTCCATTGAATCACTCCTGAATTCTTTCCCTCCTAACTCCATCTAACCGTAGATAGAAATCTGAACCTCCGATTAAACTAAGACCCGGATATCCTAAGCTAAAGCGAGACCAAAACTTAGATAAAGAACGCATCATCTAACTAATCTTGGACGCATCCTTGCCGTAATAACCAAACACAAGAATCTCAAACCCTAAAAGATACTTCATCCTAGCCACATAAGGCTCCATAACTATGGGGGTAAAGATCGACTCTTCGTAATAAGAGACTCCAGAAAATCAGAAGGAAGAGATTCAATCAAAGGTCGCACAGAGGATATATAATTACCCGAGGAAAGAAACCCAACAACTAACTAAACTAACTAGATCTGGAAAAACCAGAGCTAGATCCGACGGAAACATAAAACTATTGAACCGATTACAATCTCAAACACAAATCCAGCCTCGCCAGAAAAGCTTTCCGATTATAAAGAAAGAAATCCGGATAAAATCGGAAAAATTAATCGGTCAAGCCGAAGCATAATCCAACCAAGGTCAAAAACTAACTAGAATATATACAAATCCCGACGTCGGCACCAGCCGAACGCCGGAAAAGACTGATTTTTCTTTTTTTTTCTTCAGTTCTAGAGAGAAGGGGAAGAGAAATTTAGAGAGAGAGCTTAAATTTATGAATTCGTAGTGCAATTTCTGGAAAAGGGGAGTAGTGCAAAAAAAAAAATTTGGTAACAATTTTTTTTTTTAATCGTCTAGATTTATGAATTACTACAAATTATGAGAACTATTACACGGACGATTACACAACGGACAATTTAGCCTAAACATGCAGGATTACTCCGAACGACTCTATTTGCTCCACGCTGAAAATCTCTTGTAAATATTACTTCCATTAATTTGCATTCACCGGGACTCGAACTCCATACCTGTAGATGTAGAAGCATTAATGAACCATTTAGTCAAACTACTGGACCAGGGGGCTTCCACTATAACAATTCTTTTGTTTTCAAATCTTCAAGACCAATCAAAATGAGAAAAAAATGTGAAGTGGAAAACTCAAAAAAAGGCAATGCTTTTCCAGTTTTTCTTTCATTAAAAAAATTCAAGCCTCCAGCTCAAAAATCCACTCTCTAGTCTCTCTCTACTCGTCTGTTTTACGTTGTTAGTTTTTTAGTTGATTTTTGTCGGACTTAAAGAGAGAGAGAAAGTGGCGTATCGTGGACTTTCTCAACACATGAGAGAGAAAACATTGAGAAGGAAGCTCAAAATTTTTTATCAATTTTTCAAATCCGGAGAAACTAGTGTTCTGGGTATTTGCTTGAAATTGAAATCTGATATTTCTTGAGGTGTTTAAGAGAGAGAAATCGTCTTCGGATTTCGATCTCAAACAAGAGCAATAAGTCGAGCGATGCAGAACCATCTCCTTCATATTCATTCAGGTCTCAAGATACTCATATTAACCCTGAATTCAAACCCTTTACGGGTTAAGCTCTGTCGCTCAAAGAAAAAGACCTAGTACAACAACTCCTTCCAATGCCTAACATGGTGGTCCGGATTTGAGTTCTAGTAATTCTAAAGATCCAGTGGTTGAAGAAGAGTATCAGATATAGTTGGCTCTAGAGTAAGCGCTAAGGAGGATCCTGAAGCTACTCAGATTGAGGCTATTAAGCAATTCAGTTTAGGATCTTGTCCTCCTCCTCCTCCTCCCGAGAATTCTCCAGTTGAGCTCATGGCTTATAGATATTGGGTAAGTTTTTGAATTTATTGCTAAAAACGGAAACAATTCGATTTTTTGACTCAACTGCTACAAGCAACAACTAATTTGTTAGTTGATTATCCACTATACATTTCCACCGAATAGACATTTCCTTACTATCCTTACTTTTCTAACCAATTTTACATCATCCGCAACTGTATGCGCTTTTGCATAACTACAACTGTCTTGGATATGATGACAAGATTGTGGATGGCTTCTATGACCTATGTGGAGTGATTAATGAATCTTCCTTAGAGTGAATACCTCCCTTAGTTGACCTTCAGGGGACACTCGTCTCAGATGGAGTAACTTGGGAAGTTGTTCTAGTGAACAGAAGCCAAGATACTAATTTGTTGAAACTTGAACAGATGGCCCTTGATATTGCAGCAAAATCAAGATCAGTGTCTTCTTGTGGCTTTGTGAGCAGTGAATTGGTAAGGAAACTGGCACTTTTAGTTGGTGATTACATGGGCGGACCAGTAGTGGACCCCGATAGCACATTAAGAGCTTGGTGGAGTCTGAGCTACAGTTCAAAAGCAACCCTCTGTAGCATGGTTTTGCCCTTGGATTCTCTAACTATTGGATTGGCTCGTCATCGTGCCTTGTTGTTCAATGTATGTACCCTGCTCTCTCTTTTGCTTTGTGTGAAAACTAGCATAAGAGGCCAATTATATTCTTATATCTCGTGACTGTTAGTTTGGTGTATGTTTGGTTGAAATTTTCTACTACTTTTTGTTTATTACGTACGAAGCTTATTGCACCTCTAAAACGCAGTGTGCTGTTTTGTCTCTTCTTTCTTATGAGACTTTGTAGGTTTTGTGTGATAGTATCGGTGTTCCTTGGCGAATAGTCAAAGGACATCAATATACTGGTTCAGATGATGTGGCCATGAACTCCATTAAGACTGATGATGGGAGGTGATCTCAAATTAATATAAATTTATTATGTACCTATTTTCAAGAATTTCTCTGTCATGTGTAGAGGAAAATGTGTGTGTATACACACGCGACATAGGTGCATAGGGACTTGGGTGTGTGCTATAGCTAACTTGCATCTCTCAAAAGGTGTAACCTAATACAGAGGCTAGATACAGTGAACTTTCTTGGTCTATGCAACATACTGATGAGAAATGAAAGCAAGCGAGTTTCATGCTTGTAGTGTTGTTATTTGTTTTTGCTGCAATTGCAGTTTACATTTGCACAGTATTTTGCCTAACGAATACAAATGTGAACTTCAGAGAGTACATTGTTGATCTCATGGGAGATCCAGGCATGCTTATCCCCGTTGATGCAGCTGGGCTACAAATGGACTATGATGATTCTGTCTACTCTGCTAGTCCCAGAGACGTTGATTCATCTCACGTAGCTTCTTCCAGCAGTGGGCTCGAGAGCTCATTTGAAGAGCATGCTGAATCTTGGTCAACGGAACATCGTTCGCGGACCAAGGGTACCCAGGAGATAAACCAATCTGAAGGTGGAGGGGATCTCACAATTCATCCAAATATTTTTAGGGAAGTTGTGGGAAAGCATATGGTTCCAGTTCAACATCTTCCCAGTGAACTGGGAAAGCATATGATACATACTCATTCATTCACCCATGCCAGATCACCTTCTTGGACTGAAGTTGTTAGCTCTCCAGCTGGGCGCAAGATGAAATTCAAAGATGTTTCACAATATATGATCGATGCTGCCAAAGAGAATCCACAACTAGCTCAACAGCTTCATGATGTGTTACTTGAAAGTGGAGTTGTTTCTCCTCGAAATTTATTTTCAGAAGTCTATTCAGATTCATTGGAGGCAACAGTTGAAATCAAATGTGTGGCTGAATCCAATGATGAGAAAGGAAAAAATTTTGGAACAAATCAACAAGGAAGAAATCTTGGTCTTGTGAGGTTTTTACCTCCACTTCCAAGACCGCAGTCTAAAGCAAATACTTATGACCTACGTGAACATTCAGGACCTGGACTCGGTCATTTGTCTGATCATTGCAAAACTCGTAGTCAGTCTGATTCGTCATATTCTGAAACATCTATTGACCAGTGGCGGAGCTAGCCAATGAAAACACCGGGGTCAAATTGAGATTAACCAAATATTATAGGGGTCAATAAGCTAATTTTGTCATATTTTATCAGATTTTTCATTTAAAATATAGGTAAAAAAAATTTTTTACAAAAATTCACATGGGTCAATTGACCCCCCTAATTCTAAGCTACCTCCGCCACTGCTATTGACTATCCCAAAAATGTTCATGTTGTCGTTGCTGCAGCAGCTGTTGTTGCATCTTCCATGGTGTTGCTGCCGCAAAGTCAACAAACTTATATTCCTCCACCTTTGAACTTTCCGCTGCAACTGCAGCTGCAGTTGTGGCGACAGGTGCAACAGTAAGCAGGCAGCTTGAATTATATTCACATAGCAATGGGGATTCTGGATCTGGTGGCCTTCACGGGCCAAATTCTGGAGGAGAAAGAGTATCCAACAGATCTACGGGAAATGAAAGTTCAAAATCCGATGCTGAAATTGATGATGTGGCTGAATGCGAGATTTTGTGGGAGGAAGTTATTGTGGCTGAGTGTATCGAACTAGGTACTTATGCTCTACTATATGTTTTGGTGTATAACTAGTGCTACAACATATAAGTATTTTAGATTTATCTCGTTTGATGCAGGATCATACGGGGAGGTGTATAGGGGAGATTGGCATGGAACGGTGAGTATCTCATATTTTGTTTAGCTTACTACATTATCCATGTCACTCTCCCTTCATAAATTTAAGCTTACTAATTGGGTGACGCGACTGAAAAATGGTAAATTTGCTTAATCGATGAAACTCTTGATTTGGTAGGCAGTGGCTGTAACGCCCCAGTCCAGGATCTAGACCGGAACGGTACTGAGGAACACTCAAACGCTCGATCCGAGGTTCAAGGAACAAATCCTAAATCCAAAGACTAAACATTTAAGTATCCGTCCCTATCGAATACGACCCAAGACTTGCCAACCCGAGTCTTACCCGATAGTTGGTTCGTCTGGACAAGACTAAGTACCATATGAAACCCCATGTATCAAAAACCTTTCTTTATTTATTTATACTTAGTCTTTCAAAACGATTATAAAGTTATACTCGATCCTGAGTCTAGCACTCCAAATGTTTAAGTACATATTAAACATTTATGTTTACAAAAGCAAGGAAAAGCTACCACTGATTTCCTAATGTTCCGAGTGCTTCAAGGGTCTACTATGCTACGGTTACCTGCAAAACAGATTGAGTCGTAACCACTAGTTGCTTAGTGAGTCTAGGTTTTCCCAAAACGATTTAAAACATATATATCCCAACCAATCCCCAAAATAACAATCAACAAGCAACACGCAAATGCAATGCACAATTAACATGACCGGTTCATATGCATTTAACATTCTCAATTTTCTTAAGGCCCACGCGTTGTCCATTTCCGTCACGTATACGTCAAGGCATCACTCGGTCCCTCGCCACAAAGGCTAAGGACTTATGATCCTTTAACAACTTGCATCGATCGCTTATGCGATACATGGCCCTAGGCTGCAATCCCGTCTCTCCATGTCATCGTGAGTATTAACTAACACCCCACGGGTAGATTAGCCAAGTCTCGGGACACGAAAACGACCTTCCGCGTATTTATTAAGTTTTATATCATTTAACCATGCATATAAACTTATAAATAATCATTCATGGATTCAAGTCCAATACTTAGCAATTTTACTAATAAATTACTTGAACCTCAATATGCACAGCATAATAAATCAAGCAAACACTCAACATCTTTCATCCACTTTAGCTCAATCATTAACATTTTCATTAGTTAAGATTCTTTAGCATTCCTAGTGCATTCGTAGAAAATCCTCTACGACTTTAAGCATATTAACAAACAAGTGTGTTCTACTCATCAACACACCATACTCTTAACTTCAACTCACCTCAAAGAAGAAGTATGAAGCCGGCTCAAGACTTCACTTCTCGGGTCTCTCCTTAGACTCGGCTTGTTCCTGAACAAACGAGTCTTAAGGTTACTAAGGCAAAACTTAGAGTTTCAAGGGACTTAAGGAAAATGCTAAACTGACATTACCTAGATCGGATCAGACGTAACCCGGCTACTTCTAGGTCCTTAGGAATCTTCCCGCAACTGGTCCTTGTGAGCCCAAAGCTCTCTTGGAAATTCCTAAGATGGCTAGAATTGACTCCTGGCTTGGCACGGACGGATCGACACGGATTAGTACGCCTATCGGGTCGTGGATTGGTACGATACGTGCTCAGTACGTTCTCGGAACGTATCGTGATCGAGCAACTATCGGGTTGCTCTCGGCCTCGGTACGTACTCGGTGCGTATTGATATCGGGCGCGGGTCGAGATCGGTACGTGTTTAGTGCGTATGGGTCTCTAACGGTCATAAGGAGGATAAGGGGTCTTCCTTATATAGGGACGGGCAAGCAAATCCACTCGTGGTGACGCACGGTTCTCGTGGACCACATGCAACGAAAATTGCGTGCGGGTCGACACGTGGCACATGCACATGCACATGCAAGGCCTTTCTATGAGCGACACGTGGCATCGGAAAGTCAAACCGACGCCCACTCGCTGCCGACATACAGACGGTTCGGACCGTGGGCCAAACGGCGTCCGAACGGTGCGGTCTCGGCGCGTGACCTAGTGCGGACTTAAACTGAGCCGTGCACGGTTCTTTCTAGGGTCTAAGGCAAAATGACCCTCTTTGGCCGGCCGTCCCACGAAACTTGGGCCGGCCTCGGCTTAGATCGTGGTACGGGTCACTACCTTCCCCCCCCCCCCCCCCCCCTTATTAGAATTCGTCCCGAATTCTTATTTATCAAAGGGTCCAGCCTCATCGATTTGAGGTTCGTTAAACGACTCCGGGTGAGATTTCCTAAACCTTGCCTCATCTTCCCATGAGATCACATCTCGATGGTTCTTCCTCCTAATAACCTTGATTTGTAAAATTTCTCGTCCTTTGAGAAATCTGGATCGTGTCTCACCGATCCTTAAGGGTTCTGGGGAAGGAGGTCTAAGCTCGGTTTGCGGATCGGGTAATTGTTCCGGTTGCGTTTCCTCTGGGCGACGGACAAATTTTCTAAGCATGGAAACGTGAAACACGTTGTGCATTCCCTTATCCGAAGGAAGATCCAATTCATAGGCCACTACTCCTATCCTCTTAACTATGCGGTACGGCCCTTGGGCTCGCAGGTCCAACTTACTCGGCTTACCAAATCTGTCATTTCCTTTCGATGCCTCGGCTTTCAACCATACCCAATCGTCAACCTCAAATACTACCTCTCTTTTATGTTGATCAGCATACTTCTTTTGTCGGTCTTGGGCTTTCTTCATATTAGTCCGGATGAGACTGATCTTGTCCGTGGTCTCCTTCACTATCTCTGGCCCAAACTTTTGTCTCTCTCCCACCTCGGTCCAACATATGGGTGATCTACAAGGTCGCCCATATAAAGCTTCATAGGGTGTCATACCAATACTAGCGTGGTAACTGTTATTGTATGCAAATTCCACTAAGGGTAAGTGGTTTTCCCCATACGTTCTTATAATCCAGCATGCACATCCGTAATAAATCCTCAAGCATTCTTATCGTCCTCTCGGTTTAACCATCGGTTTCAGGGTGAAAAGCCGTACTCATGTGTAACTCCGTCCCTAACGCCTTCTGAAGGGTTGTCAATAGCCTGGCCGTGAATCGGGGGTCTCGGTCAGATATGATATTGGCTGGAACTCCGTGTAGCTTCACGATATTATCCAAATATAACTTAGCCAATACCTCGATGTTGTCATTTAATTTCATGGGTAGGAAATGGGCACTCTTGGTTAAACGATCTACGATTACCCAAATCGCGTCATTTCCCCGCCCGGGTGCTACCGGTAATCCTGACACAAAGTCCATAGAGATTGCGTCCCATTTCCATTCTGGGATTGGTAGGCTTTGAAGCAGTCCGGTCGGTACTTGGTGTTCTATCTTGACTTGTTGACACGTCTGGCACTGCGCTACCCATCTTGCGACTGTTCGTTTCATACCGGGCCAGTGATAGTACTGATGAATGTCTCGGTACATCTTTGTACTTCCCGGATGAATACTAAGTCTTGATTTATGTGCCGTCCTTAGGATTTCTTCCCGTAAGCCTTGTCCCTTAGGCACAGTAATCCTCTTACTCTGAAGCAAAGTACCATCTTCGGCCAAATGATACCCACTTGCATCTGGTTGTCCCTGATCATTTAGTCCCTCAATGATCTTCTGTAATTTCTCGTCTTCTCTCTGTTCCTGTCGGATGCGACGTAGAAGACCAGCTTGGTTTACTGCTTGTAACCCCAAGGGTTCGCTACTTTCTCCCTCTAAAGCTGACAACTTAATCCTCTTGAATTCCGAATTCAAGCTCATCAGATCTCTCTCTGCATCTACACTTGCCTTACGGCGGCTTACGCGTCTGCCACTACATTGGCCTTTCCCGGATAGTAAGTGATGGCTAAATTATAATCTGCTACAAATTCCATCCACCTTCTCTGTCTTAAATTAAGATCATGTTGGGTGAATAAATATTGCAAGCTCTTATGATCGGTCATTACTTTTACCGGCTCACCGTAAAGATAGGACCGCCATATCTTAAGGGCAAAAACAACCGCAGCCATCTCTAGATCGTGTGTGGGGTAGTTATTTTCATGCCTCTTCAGTTTTCTAGATGCGTAAGCAATTACCCTCTTGCTTTGCATCAGGACACATCCTAAACACGTCCCACACGCATCGGTAAAAATCGTGAACGGTTGGTTTGGCTCAGGCAAGGCTAGAACCGGTGTTGTAGTCAATGCTTCCTTTAACTTGTTGAATGCTTCTTCCGTCTTCTCCTCCCATACAAAGACTACACCTTTACCGGTCAGGGAAGTCAATGGTTTGGACACGCTAGAAAATCCTTTAACAAACTTCCGGTAGTAACCGGCTAATCCAAGGAAGCTTCTTATCTCCGATGCGTTGGTTGGTCGTGGCCAGTCTCGAACTACCATGATCTTCTCCAGGTCTACCGAAACTCCCTGTTCCGATACCCGATGTCCTAAGAACCCTATCTCTCTCTTCCAAAAACTACACTTGCTGAACTTAGCAAAGAGTTTCTGATTCCGCAACCGTTCCAACACTTTCCCCAAGTGTACCTCATGTTCTTCCGCGGTTTTGGAATATATAAGAATATCATCAATGAAAATGATGACAAACTCATCTAAGTAATCTCAAAAGATCTCGTTCATCAATCGCATAAATACGGCCGGAGCATTGGTCAGGCCGAATGGCATAACCACAAACTCGAACTGGTCGTAACGCGCCCTAAACGCGGTTTTCACAACATCAACCTCTGAGATTGGGATTTGATGATAGCCTGAAGCTAGATCAATCTTTGAAAACCAACTTGCTCCTTGTAGTTGGTCCAGCAATTCATCGATCCTTGGTAACGGATATCTATCTTTGATGGTAACATTGTTTATCACGCGGTAGTCGATACACAACCGCATGCTACCGTCCTTTTTCTTGACGAATAAAACTGGAGCTCCCCATGGTGAAGAACTCGGCCTAATAAATCCTTTTCCCATCAGATCTTCTAACTGTTTCTTTAGCTCGGCTAATTCTGCTGGAGCCATCCGGTATGGTGCCTTAGCTATAGGAGCCGCCCCTGGTTCCAACGAAATGGAAAAGGGGTCGTTACGTGATGGTGGTAAACCTTCCAAAGGTTTGAACACATCACCGTAACCATGTACCACTGGTATCTCTTCGAGGTTCTGTTCTTCCTTGGTGCTACTAACCACTTTCTAACTCACTAGGTAAACTTCACCTTCCCTAAGGGCAATCTCTGCTCTAACTGCCGTTATGAAGGATACTTCGGTATTGGGTTGGATTCCATGGTATGTTATGGACGGTTTCCCTAACCGTTCAAAGGTTATTCTCCCTCGACCGCAGCCGATATGTGCCATGTACGCCGTTAGCCAGTCCATTCCTAAGATAACTTGGTGCTTTTCTAAAGGAACAACTAGCAAATTTGCGGAAAAGACATGGTTTCCAATGACAATTGGCACTCCCATGTAACACTTATCGGCAATAAGGATTTGGTCACCGGGTGTTCTAACTCGGATTGCTCTTCCTACGATTGTGAAAATTCCTTGGAATTTTGACACGACACTCGGCGACACGAAACTATGTGTCGCACCCGAATCAAACAGAACATGAGTGGGTAAGCCGCCCACACGCAATGTTCCTCAATAAGCAAATAAACTTTCGTTTAACTTCTTATTTATTTATCACTTATTATCCAAAAGATACACGTATTTTACAATACAAAAAGAAAACACTTCAAAAAAAAGTCTTAAGGATAAAACCCCTTAGGTACCTGTAACAGGGCCTCTAGCAGGTCTAGAAGGTTCAGGTTTATCTAGGGAATATACGCGTCCCTCAATCGTTGGCCTCTTGGCCGATGGTTCGACCTCCTATTCCATAGCCCTTAGCCCTTAGCCCTACTCCCGGATTAGTCTGACCGGTCGGATGCGTCACGGGACACGAAGTTGCATAGTGTCCCGGCTGGTTGCACGTGAAGCAAATCACGCTATCCGGTACAGGCCGTGAGGTCTGTCCTCCCTTGGGACATGCCTTCGCAAAATGGCCTCGGCCTCCACACTTAAAACACACGGGTAGCTGGTCCATGGTCGGCGTTCCTCTACCGGCCGTTCCTCTACCCTGTCCTCGTCCTTGGCCCTGTCCACGGCCAAAGGCCTGTCCTTGACCTTGGCCGCGTTCGCGTCCTTGTGCCCAATTACCCTGCTTAGCCACCTGGTTCCTTGGCCCGGGTGGTTGTTGTTCTCGGTTCCTTTGTTCAACTCGATCTTCTGCGGCCTGTTCAATTCTGATTCCCTCCTCAACGTCGACCGCTCTCTACCTGTTCGAACAAGCTATAGTACTGATTTACCACAAGTCGACTCATCAACCGTGGCCTCAATCCCCGTAGAAACTTCCCTATCACTACCGGCTCATCGCTTATCCCATAGTGTGCGTATTGCCGAAGCCGAGTAAACTCCGCCTCGTAATCTCGCACACTCCTTTCTCCTTGTACCAAGTTCTGGAACTGCGCTTCCATCCGGTCCCTAGCTTCGGGTGGAAAGTACTTCCTTTCGAACTCCCTCTTGAAGCTATCCCAGGTAATAAGTGTACCCTCATACTGAGTCTCGACGCCGTCCCACCAGTTACAAGCACCCTTTAGCAAATAATGCGCGGCTACATCTGTCTTAAAGTCTTCCGGGCATCAAGCAGCGTTGAAGTTCCTCTCGATGTGTTTCAACCACGAGTCGGCTTCTACCGGTCCTCTATCCCCAAAGAACTTCTGGGTTCCCAAGTGTTGCATCATCATCACCATCTTTAGGAAATCCGGTGGTGACGGTGGTGGATCTTGGCATTCTCGGGGTAGTCTTCGGTCCCTCATACGCCCAACAATCTCTCTGAGCTCCCTTACAATGCTATCACCAGTGTTCCTTCTTGTAGTCCCTACCACCCCCGGTCTGACCTCTCCATGGTCAAGACGACTAGAACGGCTTCGTGCCCTCTCACGCCCTAATCCCTCCGGTGGTGTTTCTAGCTCCGGATACCGTCTCCGAGAAGTGACTGACGGAGACCTTGATGGCGACCTGCCATCATGTCCCGATCTACTCGGCCCCTCAAAGCTAGTATCAATCCGGTGGTATGGCTCCGATGGTGTTGAACTCAACGGGTCAGTGGGCATCCTTCCCACATGCCCTTGGTGTGATCCCTCAGGTCCGGGATCACTATGGTCTTGGAGTCCCAACTCCGACAGCAAGTGTGGCGAGTTCTCGCCTGTGTAATCCGGTTCCTGAGCCCACTGCTCCGAAACACTCTCTGGTACATACTATGAATCCTCTGATGAATCCTCGGACGGATCCGTATCCAACGATGTAGATGACTCGTCCGGCTCAGGCGGAGGAAGACCAGGATATACTCTCTGACTCCCTAGAGAAGGCTGTCCGCGTCCTCCCAAGGCTCTCCATCCACTTACATCTGGCCAATCATGACGTGTCGGCATAGACATCTGCGTCAAAGAGTCGGGTAAGTCCTAATCATCTTAAACATATTATAGCACCGGAACATAATCAGTTTATCCTACTTGCTTTTGCGACAGTTTTGACTCGATAAAACATTTGAAAACCAAGTCCCATTGAGCATCGTAAAACAATGCTCTGATACCACTAATTGTAACGCCCCTGTCCAAGATCTAGACCGGAACGGTACTGAGGAACACTCAAATGCTCGATCCGAGGTTCAAGGAACAAATCCTAAATCCAAAGACTAAACATTTAAGTATCCGTCCTTATCGAATACGACCCAAGGCTTGCCAACCCGAGTCTTACCCGATAGTTGGTTCGTCTGGACAAGACTAATTACCATATGAAACCCCATGTATCAAAAACCTTTCTTTATTTATTTATACTTAGTCTTTCAAAACGATTACAAAGTTATACTCGATCCTGAGTTTAGCACTCCAAACGTTTAAGTACATATTAAACATTTATGTTTACAAAAGCAAGGAAAAGCTACCACTGATTTCCTAATGTTCCGAGTGCTTCAAGGGTCTACTATGCTACGGTTACCTGCAAAACAGATTGAGTCGTAAGCACTAGTTGCTTAGTGAGTCTAGGTTTCCCCTAAACGATTTAAAACATATATATCCCAACCAATCCCCAAAATAACAATCAACAAGCAACACGCAAATGCAATGCACAATTAACATGACCGGTTCATATGCATTTAACATTCTCAATTTTCTTAAGGCCCACGCGTTGTCCATTTCCGTCACGTATACGTCAAGGCATCACTCGGTCCCTCGCCACAAAGGCTAAGGACTTATGATCCTTTAACAACTTACATCGATCGCTTATGTGATACATGGCCCTAGGCTGCAATCCCGTCTCTCCATGTCATCGTGAGTATTAACTAACACCCCACGGGTAGATTAGCCAAGTCTCGGGACACGGAAACGACCTTCCGCGTATTTATTAAGTTTTATATCATTTAACCATGCATATAAACTTATAAATAATCATTCATGGATTCAAGTCCAATACTTAGCAATTTTACTAATAAATTACTTGAACCTCAATATGCACAGCATAATAAATCAAGCAAACACTCAACATCTTTCATCCACTTTAGCTCAATCATTAACATTTTCATTAGTTAAGATTCTTTAGCATTCCTAGTGCATTCGTAGAAAACCCTCTACGGCTTTAAGCATATTAACAAACAAGTGTGTTCTACACATCAACACACCATACTCTTAACTTCGACTCACCTCAAAGAAGAAGTATGAAGCCGGCTCAAGACTTCACTTCTCGGGTCTCTCCTTAGACTCGGCTTGTTCCTGAACAAACGAGTCTTAAGGTTACTAAGGCCAAACTTAGAGTTTCAAGGGACTTAAGGAAAATGCTAAACTGACATTACCTAGATCGGATCAGACGTAACCCGGCTACTTCTAGGTCCTTAGGAATCTTCCCGCAACTGGTCCTTGTGACCCCAAAGCTCTCTTGGAAATTCCTAAGATGGCTAGAATGGACTCTTGGCTTGGCACAGACGGATCGATACGGATCAGTACGCCTATCGGGTCGTGGATTGGTACGGTACGTGCTCAGTACGTTCTCGGAACGTATCGTGATCGAGCAACTATCGGGTTGCTCTCGGGCTCGGTACGTACTCGGTGCGTATTGATATCGGGCGCGGGTCGAGATCGGTACGTGTTTAGTGCGTATGGGTCTCTAACGGTCATAAGTAGGATAAGGGGTCTTCCTTATATAGGGACGGGCAAGCAAATCCACTCGTGGTGACGCACGGTTCTCGTGGACCACATGCAACGAAAATCTCGTGCGGGTCGACACGTGGCACATGCACATGCAAGACCTTTCTATGAGCGACACGTGGCATCGGAAAGTCAAACCGACGCCCACTCGCTGCCGACATACGGACGGTTCGGACCGTGGGCCGAACGGCGTCCGAACGGTGCGGTCTCGGTGCGTGACCTAGTGCGGACTTAAACTGAGCCTTGCACGGTTCTTTCTAGGGTCTAAGGCAAAATGACCCTCTTTGGTCGGCCGTCCCACGAAACTTGGGCCGGCCTCGGCTTAGATCGTGGTACGGGTCACTACAGTGGCTGTCAAGAAATTTATTGACCAAGATATTATTGGAGAGGCACTGGAGGAATTGAGAAGCGAGGTACAAGTCTTGCCTTCTCTAGAAGTTCTTATACCCTTTCAAGTTTCGAACATTAACCGCTAAGTGACAGATTCTTAACGTTTCATTTCAATTTGATGCAAGGTCTGGATGATGAGAAGGCTCAAACACCCTAACATTGTTCTCTTCATGGGAGTTGTAACCCGCTCGCCAAATTTCTCAATTGTTACAGAATTTCTTCCTAGGTATGGATGTTAATTGTTTTCACGCTATATGATCCACATATTTTTAATGATAATTATCTATGTCCATCAATTAATGAGAAGACCTTTGATGTACTGCTTTTCCCAAATTTGAATTTTTGATTTGCATGTGCAGAGGTAGCTTGTATAGGTTAATCCACAGGCCTAATAACCAATTAGATGAGCGAAAGCGTCTAAGGATGGCTCTTGATGCTGTATTATTACTCATCTCTTTCACTCTTCTTACCTCTACATCTATTTGTATCTTATTGATTGTTTCTTACAAAAATAATTCCAACCTTTGTAGGCTCGTGGAAGAAATTATTTGCACAGCTGCAATCCGGTAATTATCCGTCGTGATCTTAAATCTCCAAACCTTCTAGTTGACAAAAACTGGGTTGTCAAGGTTAGTAATTCTTCGTCTATAATTTCATTTCCTCTCCGACCAGTGTATATGTTAATGGCTTAACGTATTTCTCAGGTGTACGATTTTGGGTTGCCTAGAATGAAACTAAGCCCATACCTCTCTTCAAAGTCAACAGTCGGCACGGTAAGCTGCTAGAAGAAATCCACTGTTCTCCAATCGGACAGTTAATGTCGACTAGATCTAGTAGTTTCTCTGTTCATCAAACGGGGACATTTGCTTTCCTCCTGTCTTTGCTTGCCAGTTCATTGATCTAAAGATAGGTTTGATTTCATTTCGGGCTGAATGGATGGCTCCAGAAGTGCTTAAAAACAAACCTGCGGATGAAAAAAGATTAGTCTCATTCATATTTCCCCATCTGACTAATTATATGAAAACATGTGTGATGTGTACAACTATGGAGTGATTCTGTGGGAACTCTTTACGTTACAGCAACCATGGGGGAAGATGAATCCGATGCAAGTTGTTGGTGCGGTTGGATTCCAACATCGACGTCTTGAAATCCCTGATTTTGTGGATCCTGCAATTGCAGATATCATCAGGAAATGTTGGGAGACGTAAGTGTAAAGTCACTTTGTTGATAGTGAAGGAATTAGAGGTTTGTGGTCTGTAATGGTAATTTATTATGTCGTTGTTGACAGTGATCCAAGGTTAAGACCAAGCTTTGCAGAGATCATGGCTTCTTTAAAGCAACTACAGAAACCTATACTGAATCCAAACAGCCAGAGAGCAACTCTTTGTGAGCAGAACAACCATGATAGTGTTGATGACTAAGTGATGGTATTGGTTGGATCATTCTTGTATGTATGTTGTGTTATGTGGTGTGTTTGTTCACCTGTTTTGTTTACAAACTGTAAAAAAAAAAAAATTATTTTGTCAATGGTAAAATGATCATTGAAATTGAATTTTCATTTCTCTTAAATGCAATACAAAAACTCAAAATTGTAATTGGTTTCCATTTTCCATATGTAACGTATAGACCACTATGATTTTACACATTACGCATCACACGAAGGAGATAAGGGTTTATAATAAATAACAATAATTAAAGGGGAAAAAAAAGTGTATTTCCAAAAATGGCGAATCTGTTCAGTGCTACGGCTCCATTCCTCTCACTCCCGATCACAAAAACGTCATCGTTTCAACATTGCTGCGCTTCTTCTTCCCCTCCTCCGCCGGAATCTTCTCCGGAGCAGCCCGTCGTCGCATCACAAGAGAAGAGGAAGAAGAGCGTCGAGTCTACTGATTGGGTCGCTTCTTCCTTGACGCGGCGGTTCGGAATCGGCGCCGGTCTTGCCTGGGTCGGTTTTCTAGCTTTCGGCGTCGTCTCCGAGCAGATCAAGACGCGGATTGAGGTTTCTCAAGAAGAAGGCAACGCAAGGTTTCACGAGGCTCGTTTTCAATATCAAATCTGCTGTAAATCACTCATCACAAACTGTTTCTTTTGCAGAGATGTAGAAGAAGAGAAAGAGATGGTCTTACCCAATGGAATAAGGTACAATCTACCACGAATGTTGAATTGTTTCATATCTTCCAAGTTTCTAGCCTTAGTATAAAGGCAAAATTGAGAAATGACAAGTATCTTACAAGGTACTATGATCTTCGGCTTGGAGGAGGAGCAACACCAAGGCCAGGGGATTTGGTAGTGATTGATCTTAAGGGACAAGTGCAAGGAACCGGACAAGTATTCGTGGACACTTTTGGAAACAGAGACAAGAAGAAGCCATTGGCCCTTGTGGTGGGTTCAAAACCATATAGCAAAGGATTATGTCAAGGCTTAGATTATGTTCTAAGGTCCATGAAGGCTGGAGGTAAACGAAGAGTGATCGTTCCACCATCTTTAGGATTTGGAGAAGACGGTGCTGAATTGGATTCGGGTCTACAGATTCCGCCTTCTGCTACGTTGGAGTATATAGTTGAGATTGATAGAGTCTCAATTGCACCTGCTTGAGTCTCCTGCCACTTGGTTTGTATAAGAGAGATTGTGGGCCAAACCGGATCAAATATTTAAACCAAAATTTATATAACTCACCTCATGCCTCTTGAACACATGGTTTCATAGTTAGATTGGTCACGATTGGGTTAGAGAATTCATGTCAAAAGTTGTAAGAAAATGGTGTGATTGCTCGAGAGAAAACGGACACATTTTGGAAATGATATTTTTTGCGACCAACAGATCAAGTTATTATGAGAGTTTAGTGTTGTAATCTTTTAGAGATATGTATAACGAAACATGTTCATTAAACAATTTGAACAATATTATGGAAATTAATAGCGGGTCGCGAACTGGGTCATAATAAGAATCTGTATGTTTTTTGCCGGATCCAAATGTGCCATTGAACAGGCAATGTTATACTTCTCTTTTAATACTGTCTTATAGAGAGAAGAAATAAAAATAATGAAGTCAAGCGACGATTAGAAAAGATAACATTTTCCCCTCAATTTCTCTGTAAACGAAGAAAGGAACAAAGGGATTTACTTGGGGAATCGATTATATCGGTAATTGCTTTCGAGAATGGGGAAGGTAATCGATTCCCATTATCTGGCGATCACCGCCATTGTCACCGTAAGTCTCTGCGTGCTTTTTGGTGGAATCGAGTTGGGTTTCTTTCACAAATTTCGCGTTTTTTTTTGCAGGTGGGTTATCAATTCATATTCTTCTTAATCACAGCTCTCTTCAAGTTTGATCAAGTTACGGACTTTGCCGGTATGATCATCTCCTGCATTTGGTTTTGGAATATGAAATATTGATTCTTGTTTCAAAAATGTTTTCAGGAAGTAGTAATTTCGTGATAATTGCTGTATTGACTCTGGTTCTCAAAGGGACATGGCATTTTCGTCAGGTTTTTCTTGACTTTATTTCTCCTAAAATGCCGTGGTTCATTTCTGTATAATTGACTCACTTCTATAACCTCCCAGATCGTCTTAACCATGCTGGTAGTCATATGGGGACTTCGTCTAGCACTGTTCCTCCTCATGAGGTTTGTACCCTTATCTGATAACCACTCATCTGTTTATGCTCTGCACCATCACTCATTGCTTGTTACTTTTACCAAATTATACTATTTGTAAACTCCAATATCGATATGATCCAAGTGAGATATACACTGTTAATGATTCCTAACTGTGAGTAGGATCTTGAAATGGGGTGAAGATCGACGCTTTGATGAAATGCGTGGAAATATGGGGAAACTAGTAGTCTTCTGGACTCTTCAGGTTAGCTACACAACCTTTGATGAGATGCTCCGCTAATTTAGATGCTTGTGATCTAACATCATGTGGGCCTTCTTCTTTTTGCCTTGCCAGGCCGTGTGGGTTTGGACAGTTAGTTTACCTGTTACTTTTGTCAATGCGAGCAACGGTGGAAGATATTTCCAGCCTGCAGATGTTATAGGTTGGACAATGTGGGTTGCAGGGTTTTTAATCGAAGCTACAGCTGATCAACAAAAGCTTTCATTTAAGAATTGTCCAGAAAACAAAGGAAGATGGTGTGATGTTGGTATATGGAAGTATTCGCGCCATCCAAACTACTTCGGTGAGGTTAGTATTATTGCTTAAAGAAACTTTGATCAATTCAAGTACCAAGAAGCTCTGAAAAAAAAAACAAATTGATGGGGTTATTATGAATTTCAGATGTTACTCTGGTGGGGTATATTTGTGGCTTCATTGCCTGTGCTAAAAGGTGCCGAGTACCTTGTCATAATTGGACCACTCTTTCTCACGTTGCTACTTTTCTTTGTTAGCGGCATACCATTACTCGAGGTTCTTTCTATCTCTCCCCTCTCTACACTTTTACATTTCCTGAATCACACAGCAGAATCAACATTCTTGTCGTGTATAAATGCAGGCATCGGCAGACAAAAAATATGGTAACTCGGGAGCTTATAGACACTATAAGAAGACAACCAGGTATCATATTACCTCTTCTAACTCCGTTATTGACCCTCGAAGAGCTAAATGTTTCTTCTTTCAAGTTTAATCTTTGGATATCGGTTTTACAGTCCCCTGATTTTGTTACCGCGAGGAGTGTATGGGTTCTTACCAAAATGGTGCAAAACAGTTTTTCTCTTTGAGTTTCCATTGTACAGCCGAAATCTCCCTCAAGAAACTACAGTCTGGTGAGTCTCCTGAATATGAAGGAATTCAGACTTTTTTGCAACCTTTTAAAGTTTGTTTTGTGAACTTATGAGCTTTTTGCATTTGATCACGCGCAAGGGATAGAGAAGACTCAAAGAAGAAGTAGAACCGGAGAAGTATTGACTGAGAGAGAGAGAGAGAGAGAGAGAGAGAGAGAGAGAGTGAAAAGCGAGATGGTTAGAGTTTTCGCCAAAACCCATTCTTTCATGATCAAACTCTCTTCTTGTATAGATTCTCATTGTCTTTGAAGAATTGTGAAACGTGACTGATACATTGATTGAGAATAATAAAATAAGATTTTAATCAAGCTTCAAAAAATTGTTGGAAGGAAAATTACATATGTGATTTAAACAGTATTTTTTTTTGACCGTTACTCTAAGGCAAAAGCTATTGAAGGGCACTGTTATTGAAGTTTTCTAAGGAAATCACTGCACCTGATTTGAGTTCACTCGAAGAAGAAGCATTGGAATGAGAGAGTAAGATGTATAATACCCAGAGATGAAGGCAAACCAGATAGAGCAAAGCCCATACTTTTGCGGTCGGGTTTCTACGCAAGAAGACGGTTCCCGAGATGAATATAACGTTCAGCTGCATTACTAACCATCCCAAATGTTTCTTGCCTGACCGGATTTTATCTTGAAAAGCTGGCTTAAACTTTGATCCTGAGATGTCCCACTCTCCTGCTTCAAGATCTTGCGATGAGGCTTCGGTTGCACTTGCAGACATAACTTTGTTTTCTTCTATAAGCCTCGATACGGCCTGGCAAAGAGTAAAAGTTGGTTGTGTGTGATAAAATATTTTTCCTTTGGGAGCAGATTGGGGGGATTCATCAATGTACCTCTATTCTAAACGACAGTGTTGCTTTTTCCGAGGAAAGCACTTCGACCTGGTAAATTTGGCAAAAAGGTTACAATTTTTTTATAGATTTTTTTGTCTCTTTGTCTCTATTCAAAGTTTTCAATTACCTGGGATTGTTTTTGAATAAGATGGTCAGTTAGCTGATCAAGTCTTCGTTTCAGTTCAATTTCCACTTCAGTTGGTTCTTCGAGTTCTTTCCTCATCGTTTTGGTGTCTGCTTCCAGCTTATTTGCCTGTAATTTTTACAACAGCTTAATGTACCAAATAGGAATAATCATTCCATAGGAAACCTGAAGAATAAGTCAACCAGACAACTTGGTAACTAACCTTATCTTGTAACCGACCGATCTTATCAGTCAACAAAGAAATCTCTGCTTCGAGCATCTGGTGTTCGAATACCTCTCCTCCAGATGCATCTAACTACATAGCCAATATGATTTCTCAGACCAGTTAAAAGAAGATCTACATGCTTAAATTGGAAAGAAAAAAAAGGAAGACTCAACCCACCTGGTTTGAAAACTTTCCACTTTCCCGAATATTAAAAGTTTTTCGCTTCAGTTCTACATGATAAACCCAACTTCTTCAACAAACAAAATTTATAATAGTAGAAGAAGCTTTCTATACGAGGGAAGTCTTGAATAAATATCACTATCTATATAGTTTCTCAAAGAAAGAACTTATACCTTCAAGAGAAGACTCTTTACGCTCAACTTGTTCTCGGAGTACTGCTACCTGATCTATCTGGTGCCATCAGAAAAGAAAGAGATTAGTAAACAAATGCAGATATAAAAGTTGGTTCTACAACATTGACCAACAACAGTTATTAGGTATTGATTCAAGCTTCTTTATCGTCAGACAATCTACACCTTTCAGTAACAACAATGATCACTAGCTTTTTTTTACCTTTACTATTCTTCAATTCCAGCCAATGCGAACAAACCAAGAAACAAAATAAATAGAGTGATGTAATCTTTATACCTGAGTCTCAAGTTTCTTCTGCCCAGCAGCAAGCGATCTTGTAAGTTCAGCGTTTGCAGCCTAAAACATTCCATTTTTTATCTCTAGATTACATATCATCTTGCTCAACTTACAAGGTAACACTAAGAGAAATTTGAACTGTCGGCAAACAAATTAAAGCATTCAGTAATACCTCTAATCCGGCCAAGCGTGAAAGAACTTCCATTCTAGTATTGTTATGCTTCTGTTTTTCAATGTCAGCAGCTTCCAGTGTTTCCATCATGTTTGTTTGTAACTCCGTAGCCTAAACGAAAGAGCACAGACACGTGATCCAGCTCAAGTAGTACATATATCAAATCATAGTGTATGTGTTTGTAGCAGATTCTATCATATGCATATTGATCTTTGCTAATCAGACCCAAGAGTGCAACTAGTGTTTTGCTAGTGTCAACGACAATGAGCATGCCATTTCTAAAATTTGAGTCAAGTAATATGCATGCTTACAGTTTTTCCGTTAAAACACAAGATAAAGTCCACGAGCAAATTAAATATCTACTATGTTCATAATTGCAAATGACTGTAACTTTGAAAATTGCTACCTCTTGTGCCTGTTGTTTAGCTCGTTCCTCAACTATTTTCTCCAAACTCTGTTTTTCGCCCTCAAGCCTTGCCACCATATTCTCTCGCTCTTTGATGACCGCTACAGCTTTTGTTGCAACTTTTTCAGCGAAAATCTTCTCTCTTCTTCTCCTACGCTCCTCCCTCTGACGCTCCCTCTCAGAGTCAGTGCTTGAATCAGACTCATAATCTGATTCAGATTCATCACTTGATAAGGAAGAATCCTTCCTCTTTAGCCCATCAGATACATTTCCCTGTGAGACTTCCTCCCCCGCCTGCTTTCCCCATACAGCACTTTTGGGTTCACGGCCATCTATTTCCCCTACACTTGGTAATGTTTCCCTAGGAAGAGTTTCATTGGCCAATCTTGTAGACTCATCCAGAGGAGTTGGCATAGCATTGACATCCTTGTCACTTTCTTTATGAGTTGACTTTGCAAATATATCACGAGGAGCAGTCCTATTTTCCATGTCAGCATAAGAAGGGCTAGACACTTCCTTGTCGCTTGGTTCCTTATTCGTCTGTTTTTGTGGCCTCCCTCTTGAATCGACCACATTACTAATACTCTTCTCACTCTTCTTTCCATCAGAGGCCAAAAGATTTTTCCCTGAATTCCCATGCCTTTTACCATCCTTCTTCAGTCCCCGAATCCCAGATGTTCCACTGGCAGTACGAGGCTTAGAAGTGCTGGCACCCTGATTTGGAGCACTCAGAAGTTCTGTCCAGTCAGTGTCAGTTAGTGATTGCTTTTGCTGTGACGGTGAACTTGTCCTTTCTTGGGATTGATCTGGTTTGCGTAGATTTTTACTGCCACTTAAGTAGCTCGGTTTTTGCTCTATTGAGTTTCTCTGAGATCCTGCACTGCCATAATCACTACCTTCAAATGTTTTCTTCCTCAGCTGATCTTTCAAAGAAACAGGACTTGCAGATTTTGAAGAGGTCTCAAACACCTCGTCAGGGGTCTCCGACTTGTCATCCTTTCGAAGAGACTCTGCTGCCTGCTGATCAATCTGAAATGCACAGTCCCAAATTACCATAAATTATTTTCCTACCCGAGTCAATACAGATTAACTCAATTCAGAAAAATAAGAACAAACGAGTTTCTGAGACATAATCGAAAGAGCCGATTGAGAAAATACAAATTATGTGGATTCAGTGCAATTGAACAACATCATTGCAAGTTGATTTAGACTAGTCCAAGCCTGGATCACATCAATACCTAATCCATGATTCAGTTCCAGTACAAAATCCGTTTTCCCGGAAACTAAGAAGGGATTCCAAATCAAAAAGCAAACCATCCTAAACATTGAGATCGAAATTAAACTTCCCAATCGGGTAATTTCATCTCTCCGTTTTCTATGCAAAGGAAAAGAGAAATGAGATTCGACATCTCACCTGTTGAAGAATCGTTTCGGCGGCTCTGAGCTTCGACGAGATCCAATTCGCCATTTTCTTCACTGATCCTTAGAGAAGAGAAGAGACTAGTGATCCATACGACACCGTTTTGTCACCCAAGTTCATTCTGAATTGCATCAGGAAGAAGAAGGATGTCAAGGTGTAATGTTACTGCGACGTGTCGGTGACGTAGTTAATTAGCAAACCCAGAAAGCGACTCCACACTAACCGAACCGGGATTCGAGTTCGAGCTATTATTTTGTAAGCTCATTTAATAAACGAGTTAAATGATGAAGCTTAAATAAGCTGCGAACCAGCTTTAATGAGTTGTGAGCTAGTTTGCAAACAAATATTTTTTCAAATATTTAAATATATATTGATATATTGTAAATATATTTTATATTTACCAATGAAAATATACTAATACTATTGCAATTGCCATTAGTATCTTTCATCATTTATGTTTTTTAACATGTAATTTACAAGTGACGAGGTGAACATGATGAACAATTACAAGTGGAATAGATTTATTAATCACGCGATTATCATTGCATAGTTTTATTTTACTTTTTGTTATTAGAAATTAGATTTGATTTATCATTCGATAGCAATCTTATTTAGATTTGTTTTAATATTCAATGTTTTTAGTGAATTTTGTATTTGATACTATAGTTTAATTTTTTTTAACTATTTTACTCTTATATTTATACCGTATAACAAATGAATTGAATCGAGCTGAGCTATAAAATGCTCTAGCTCATCATGAACTAAATTGAGCCAAGCGAGCTAACTCATTTTAACAACGTTAAAAATATAATTAAATTACTCTTATTAAATAAATCCAACTGTGCCAAAAAAGAAAAAAAAAACCAAAGTCAACATTTCAACAAGGAAAATTAGCAAATATAATCCAAAAAAAATTATAATTAAAATTATAACCAAATACCCTAAATCTATGGTTATAATTTAGCCACATTATTTAATTTTGGTTAGTTATCTAATTCTTTTTTTTTTTTGGTTACTTGGCAAATTAACCCTTTCAACAATTACATAATTACATCATCAGTATCCAAGAAAAAAAAATTATTCAAAAGGAAATAATACGAAGTTACGAACAATATGTTACCTTTATAAGGAAATTTGTAAAATATTCTCAAAATCTTTTTTATTTTGAAAACTGACCCCTCTTTTATTTGTTTTGCAAAATAACCTTTTCTATATTAAAATAACCATTTTAAACGAAAATGATTTCATTAAAATCAAAAATTTAATAATTAAAATCTCAAATAAAAATATATTTTTAAGTTAAAAATAAAAGTAAAAAAAAAGAAAAAATTCCCTAGAATACTACCTTTTTTGAAAACTCTAAAAATACCATTTTTGAATAGTTCCAAAAATAACACAAATACAAAAATTGATTTTTAATGGATTTGTAGTTTAAAATTTTTGGGTTTGGGTTAACTATTCCAAATTAAGGTATAGTTTTTTTAAGGGGATATGGTTTGGATTTGGGGTTTAGGGTTTAGTTTCACATGTTGAAATTTTATTTTAGTTTACCCTAAATTAAATTAGTTTCAAAAATGTTACAAATTCTCAAACTTTTAAAATTAAATTAACTAAATTCAATCAATTTCGGAAAATCTTTTTAAAAATAGAATCTTTAAAATATCAGAATAATTTGTTTTATTTATTAACAAAAAGGTTAGTTTTCAAACTTTTCAAAACAAGGGTTAGTTTTCAAATTTTATAAAATTTTTGGAATATTAAACCAATCCTCCCTAAATTTATTTACTTTAAACAACAGTTGGAGAAAGAAGTACTCAATGGCCGAGTGGCGGTAACTTCGTTAATATTTACGATCTTTTTACCGGCGGGAATGATCATACTATCGTTACCTTCACCGTTAGATTTGTTGTCTAGAACGATATTTTTGATCAAAACTTCATGAATCCGTCCGATCATGCTTAGAATCGCTTCTTCAACATTTTGGTTCTCTAAAGCAGATGTTTCGAAGAAATAGAGACCCTCTAATTCAGCTAGAGTCTTACCTTCTTCTTCTTGAATTTCTCTAGATTGCCGGAGATCGGATTTGTTTCCGACGAGGACAACGACGGTGTCAGGACTTGAGAAGTCTCTGAGCTCCGTCAACCATTTCTTGATGTTTTTGAAAGTTTGTCGTCTAGTGATGTTGTAGATTAGTAAAGCTCCACGGTAATACGAACTCGTTATTGCTCTAAATCTTTGTTTCCTCAAAACAAAACACAATGGTTAAGATAACTTTAAAAATAAATATACGAAAATTGTTAAATTAAATAATTAATTATAATTAATTATAAAAGATATGAACAAATGTTGTCGAAATATATCGGCATTTGTAAGAAAGAAGAAAAGTTCGCGACATGTAATTAAAATTAGGTCCGAGTGAAATTGATTGCTTATCAAGATTTTCATTTCTTTCTTCTACGCGTGATCTATACGTATATTTTATTATCTAAAGCTTGACGCCTTAAACATAATAATTAACAATTCACCAAAAAAAAAAACATAATAATTAACACGATCGTGATACATGTAGAAAAAAATTGAGTTTAAGTAAACTTAGGTTTACATACTCAAATCTTCATGAATTTTAATATTTTTACCCTTATATAATAAGTTTTTGTGCTATCTCAATCTTCTCACCAAACAATTTTTAAATACCTCTTTCACAAGTTTTAGTTTATGTTTTCCATTAGAATAATAACATCGATTACTCTCTTATGAGTTCAAGTAGACTTAGGTTTACATACCCAAATCTTCATGAATTATAATATTTTACCCTCATATAATAAGCTTTTGTGCTCTCTCAATCTTCTCATCACCAAACAATTTTGAAATATTTCTTTCACAAGTTTTAGTTTATTTTTTCATTACTATCTTATTTCATAGGTAAGAGATTGAATACGACGATCTACTTTACTTTGTGAAATTAATAAGAAAATTTGAACTCATTTTTTTTATTATTGTTGGCAGCATACATATCATCACATTAATGACTATTCAACCCAAAAAAACATCAAATATCATAAGGTTTGTTTATAAGGTTTTTAAAGCAGATTATAAGATTTTAAAACAGATTATAAAGTTTTTTAAACGGGGTTATAAGGTTTATACTACTTTAAAAAACCTAATAACCCTTTTCAAAAATCTTATAACCTTTGTTATTTTTAAGATGGCATGTTCGCAATTGTGCATGTGATGATAGCATGAGTGGAAAAATAAAAATTAACAGTGGCATTTTCTAAATTATTGCAAACAACTTAATAATAGTGAGGTTTCTCTAATAGTGGTTTTGCGTTTCGTTTTTCGTGATTTGGGTTTTTAGCATGACATAAAATTGAAAAATTCAAACAAGAATATGAGAAAGAATTCAACATGATTTTCTAAAAATATAGAGTAGCGAAATAGTTAAAAGTAAATTACTTCAAATATGAACAGAAAAAAATTAATTATTTTAAAAAGACGTGAGTGTATTTAATTGAAAATAAAATAAGAAAAAAAATCAAGATAGAAAAGTAATTGTTAACTTTATTTAATATCAATGTGTTCAACTTTATTTTGTTAAATTTCATACACTGATAAATTTTTTTCATAAACCCGCATATATGCGGATCTTTTACCTAGTATATATATATCTTTTCCTAATCATTATCCCAATCCTATAATTGCATATTTTTCTATTGTTTCTCACATATTTACTATTTAACATGAGCACACGAAAAGACGTAGGAGAACTATACAAATTTGACGTCTTGTTTAGTTTTATTAGCATACATTAGAATTTATAAAAAATGTCTTACGGGAACTATTTTCATTTTCAAATTGTAATTCAACTATACATAGTCTTACGTTATGTAATTCAACTATACATAGTCTTACGTTAGATGTACATAAATCTTTAATTATATTATCATCATCAAATTCATTATAGAATCGGTCTCCATATAAAAATATACATGTCTCCGATGTTGAAAGTGGTTACCTTTCTTGGCCGGCAGTGTCCCATATCTGAGCTTTGACGGTCTTCCCACCGACTCGAACATTCCGATACGCAAAGTCTACTCCGATGGTCGGTTTAGAGTCTAACCGGAACACGTCTCTGGAGAATCTCGACAAAAGGTAGTCGCACTCTTCGTCGTACAACTCCTCCGCCATAATTCAATGACTTAATAACCTTTTGAAAAGGTAATTTGAAATCTTATAGAAGTGTTGTTTTGTTTCTCATATATGTATCTACACATTTTTAATTGTAGATAATTTTTTCTATCATGTTTTATCAATGATGAATTATAAGTTTCATGTTTAGATTGTATCTTTTTGCCACTGAAATGTGAGAGTGGTAAATGTATATTTATCTATGATAACATCATTTGAAGAGGTGTAACTTTTCAATTAGTAGGTAGTTATTTTATTTAATGAAAAGTTACCATTTAAAAAATTATCTTTTCATTTAGTAAACATGAAGAATGAAAAGATACAACTTTTAAAAATAACTACTAAATATTTTTTTTGGAGAAAATCACAACCCGAAGAATAACCATAAATAGGTTATCCAATTCGTAATTCTTGACGAGACAGTCATAATAAAAAGACGCAACTTTCCAAAACAACTACTAAACGGTTTCTTAACAATAAGTTGCAACTCAAATAAATCATAATGAAAATACCAAACTCTCCAAAATAACTACCTAACGGTTTCTTTTACGGAAAGTTGCAACACAAATTATTAGGACGATTTTTTAACAAGAAGTTCAGCTCAAATGATTAAAAGACCATAAAACGGTTATTTTATTCGTACTTCTTGACAAATCAGTCATAGTGAAAAGACGCAACTTTACAAATCAACTACTAAACGATTATTTTATGAAAAGCCGCAACCCAAATAAAAAAAACACAACCTTACAAAAAGTCGCAACCTTAATGAAAAAAAAAGAGTTATTTTAATGAAAATACACCATTTAAAGAGTTGTAACTTTTCAATTAATAGGTAGTTATTTTATTTAATGAAAATTTACCATTTAAAAACAATATTTTCAGTTAGTAGACATGAAGAATGAAAAGACACAACTTTTAAAAATAACTACTAAATAATTTTTGCAAAAAATGCAACCCGAAGAATAACCATAAAACGGTTATCATTTTTGTAACTCTTGACGAGACAGTCATAATGAAAAGACGCAAACTTTCCAAAACAACTACTAAACTGTTTCTTAACGATAAGTCGCAACCCAAATAAATCATAATGAAAAGACCAAACTCTCCAAAATAACTACCTAACGGTTTTTTTTACAAAAAGTAATTTTCACAAGCGGTTTCTTAACGATGTGCAACTCTAATGATCTAGACGGTTTTTTAACAAGAAGTTCAGCTCAAATGATTAAAAGTAACCATAAAATGGTTATTTTATTCGCACATCTTGACAAATCAATCATAATGAAAAGATGTAACTTTACAATTTAACTACTAAATGGTTATTTTACGAAAAGTTGCAATCCAAATGAAAAGACACAACCATATTAAAAGTCGCAACCCAAATGAAAAGTCATAATTCTTAAAACCAAACACTATAAATAATCCCCTAAAACCTTAAAAAATATTCATTTGTTTGGGTTTGCTATTATACTATTATTATATATAAGATTAATCTCACATGATTGCGACGATATTATTTGAAAGAACAATTCTTGAGTTCACCCCCTAGGGGTGAACTATCTCATTCACCCCCTTTTGATTAACCAATCAAATTTTAGTTGTGGGTCCACCAATCTTAATAAATTATTTTTTATAAAAATTAAAATTGAAATAAACATGAGATCTTTAATAAAAATGAATTTAACTTAAATAAATAATAATTATCTAATTAAACATAGATTTTAAACCCCAAATCCAAATCCTAAACCCCAAAACTATACTCTAATTTGAGAATAGTTAACCCAAACTCAAACTCTAAACCCCAAAACTATATTCTAATTTGGGAATAGTTAACCCAAAATAAATTTTAAACCCTAAACTCAAACCCTAAACCGTAAAACTATACCCTAATTTGGGAATAGTTAACTCAAACTCAAACCCTAAACCTCAAAACTATATCCTAATTTGGAATAGTTAACCCAAAATAAATCCTAACTCAAACTCAAACCCAAACCCTAAACCCCAAAGCTAAACCCTAATTTGGGAATAGTTGACCCAAAATAAATAAGAAATCCCAAACTCAAACCCTAAACCCTAAAACTATACCCTAATTTGGGAATAGTTATCCCAAACCCAAAAGATTTAACTACAAAAAGTAATTTTCAATGGATTTGTATTTAAAATTTTTTAGGTTTGGGTTAACTATTCCTAAATTAGGGTATAGTTTTGGGGTTTAGGGTTTATAATTTATTTTGGGTTAATTATTCTCAAATTATGGTATAGTTTGGGGTTTTTGGGTTTGAATTTGGGTGGAAGATTTATTTTGGGTTAACTATTCTCAAATTTGGGTATAGCTTTAGGATTTAGAGTTTGAGTTTGGAGTTTATAATTTGTTATTCTAGGTGACTTAAAATCTGAGGTACTGCAGAGTGGACCAGAAAGGCCCACTGAGTTACACGGGCCAGACTAGGGTTTATGGGGGTGTACGGTAGAACTTAAGAGTATTTCTATTTCTTTGTTGTATTGGGTTTGAGGCTTATATAAAGGAGCATAAGGGTTTGTAAGGGATTCAATTCACACATCTAATATAAACCCTAGACAAAAGGGTATTCGCCTCAATTGCTTTTCTCTATTGATTTCACTTATTCTTTGATAGTTCATAGGGCTGTATTCACAACAACTGGTATCAGAGCTTCAAGCTAAAGGTTGGTATTCTTGGGCGATGGCTCGAGGAAGTTCTCTTAACTTTGAGATTCCGCGATTCGATGGTAAGGGCAACTTTGGGCTATGGCAACGGCGGGTGAAAGATCTGCTGGTTCAGCAGGGCATGAAGAAGGCGATGTTAGCAGAAAAGCCGGAGAAGATGTCACAGGATGATTGAGACGAGATGCAGGATAAAGCTGTCTCAACGATTCTTTTGTGTCTGTCAGACGAGATTACCCATCAGGTAATGGATCTCACAACTACGAAACATATGTGGGATAAGTTGGAGAAGCTGTATATGTCGAAATCGCTGTCGACTAAGCTGTATCTTAAGCAAAAGTTATACGGGTTGAAGATGCCTGATGGAGGTAATCTTGTAGAACACGTTAACTTATTCAATCAGATCATAGGTGATCTTCAGCGTGTGGATGTGAAGATTGAGGACGAGGATAAAGCCATGATCCTACTGTGTTCTCTACCCCCGACATATGAGAACATATTTACACATTTAACATGTGACAAGGAAATGATAAAGTTGGAGACAGTTATTGCTACGTTGCTTTCTCATCACGAGCGACGACAGAATAACAAAAGTTCAGAGGTATCTCAGGGTGATGGGTTGTATACGAGTTACAACTAGGATAGGTGGAGACAGAAAGAGAAGCAGATGGATGGTGATAGCAGAAGTGAGTCAAAGCCAGGGGTCGGTAGTAAGGTTGTCTGCTATTGTTGTGGTAAAACAGGCCACTATAAAAGAGATTGTGCCGACAGGAAACAGAACGGAAGCAGAAATTTGCAGTATTTAAGGAAGTCTGCAAACATAGTCCAGGAAACAGAAGATTTAGAAGATATTCATTCTGATATGCTTGCTGTAACGTCAGGGAAAACCTCAGATTCTTGGATACTTGATTCAGGTGCCTCATTCCATATGACCTCGAACAGAGAATGGTTTGAGACATACAAGGCTGGAAATATTGGGTCAATTCAGTTGGCAGATGACAAAGTTTGTAATATCGTGGGTGTTGGAGCAATTAAATTTTGTATGCACGATGGTACAATCAGGACGCTAGCTGATGTACGACATGTTCCAGTGGTCAAGAAGAATATGATCTCCATGGGTACTTTTCAAAGAAACGGATTCAGATGGAGTGCTGTTGAAGATGAAGACATATTGGAGGTCAGTAAAGGAGGTGTGACAGTGATGAAGGGACTGATTACAGCTGGAAACGTATATAGATTGATGGGATCTGTAGTTGTAGGTGGAGCCACAGCTGTAGAGTCTGAATCAGATAATACAGCTCTATGGCATATATGTATAGGGCATATTAGAGGTTGGGTTTAAGACAACTTCATAAGAGGAGTCTGCTGGACGGAAAGATGAGCTGCAAGGATTATTTTTGTAAGTTCTGGGTGATGGGAAAATAGTCCAAGGGGTCGTTCAAGGCAAAGAAACACACGACGAAGGGTCTTTTAGACTATGTCCATTCTGATGTGTGTTGTCCAACTCGGGAACAGTCATTGGGATGCTCGAGATACTTTGTTTTATTCATCGATGACTTCTTCAGGAAGGTTTAGATGTACTTTATAAGGCAAAAGGTTGAAGTAGGGAACCAAACAGGGAGGAAGGGAAAGTATCTAAGATCAGATAATGGCAGGAAGTGTACTGATGGCGTATTCCAGAAGTTTTGTGAGGAGCAGGGCATTCAGAGGTACTTCAGAGTAAGAAAAATACCTCAGCAGAACGGTGACAGTGATATAATAAACCGTTTGATTGCAGACATGGCTAGGTGTTTGAGGCTGAATGCAGAGCTGTCAAAAAAGTTCTAGGCAGAGGCAGTATACATGGCGGTATACCTCATCAATATATCGCCAAGGGGTTCTCTAGAGGATAAAGTCGTTGAAGAGGATTGGATTGGGATAGATATTGATCTATCATACTTGAAGAATTTTGGATGTTTGATTCAAAGCGACGAGAGATCTATGTTAGAGTCTAAGTCAAAGAAGTGCATCTTTGTAGGCTTTGAGAAAGGTGTGGGAAGCTTCAAGTTATGGGATTCCGAGGTTAAGAAAAGGGTGATCGCTCGAGACATGGTGTTTCACGAAGAGAGTATGGTGCTGCAGGCGAGATCAGAACGGGTGCTTGTTACCATTGAGACTGACACAGGTTCTGAGGTACCTCAGGAAGGGTCTAGTGACACTGGATCAGCAGCAGTTAGTGATAAGCAGGCTGTCAAAGAAAGGCATAAGAGAAATCAAGTACGTGGAGAGGAGAGCGTTGCTGGAAACAGACCAACACAGATTACATATCGGATTGAGAGTTTGAAGAAGATTCAGATTTGGGATCTTGTACCTCTATCATAGGTCAAGAAAGGAATTGGTTGTAAGTGGGTTTTCAAGGTAAAACCAGGAGAGTTTGAGAAGGAAACAATAAAGTACAAGGCAAGCTTCGTAGTAAAAGATTACTCTGAGGGGAGTTATGACGAGATTTTCTCCCTAGTGGTACAACACAACCCTATATGAGTCGTATTGAGTCTGGTATCTAGCCAAATGTGAGTATGATTGTTGCGTTTATGTAAGGTACTGGGAAAACCATACTCTTATAATCCTCTTGTTGTATGTTGAAGATATGCTTATTGCTGGGAAAAGTATGGATGATATACTTAAGTTGAAAGGAATATTGGGAAGAGAGTTAAAGCTGAAGGATCTTGGTGCTGCAAAGAAGATTCTTGGGAAGGAGATTCGCAGGGATAAGAGCTCTAAGGAGTTGTGGCTTTCTCAAATGAGCTATATCCAGAAGGCGTTTCACTTCAGGCTCTCAGTTGCTCAGTGTCTTAAGTCTGATGACGAGATCAGAGGTATGGCATAAGTTCCTTATGCTAGTGCAGTTGGATGTCTGATGTATGCTATGGTTTGCATAAGGCCTGATCTGGCTCAAGCTGAGTATATGGCATTAGGAGAGGCATCCAAGGAGGCGCTATGGGTTCAAGGACTTGTAGCTGAATTGAGTGTTGAGCAAGGTGGAGTTCTGCTACACTGTGATAGTCAGAGGGCTATTTATCTGGCTAAGAATCAAGTGTATCGCGTTAAGACGAAGCACATTCAAGTGAGGTATCACAAGATCAGGGAGTTGGTAGCTTCAGGTGATATTATACTGGAGAAGGTGCACACGTCAGATAATGCGGCAGACGTGTTAACCAAGCCAGTCACTGTGGAGAAGTTCAAGCATTGCTTGAATGTGCTTCATGTCTTCCGGTGCTAGAGGAAGATGAAATTCCCCAGAAACGATCTGTTGATCGTCGAGAAAGAAGAACCACTGACCGAGCAACTCAGCAAGGATATAACTAAGTCAGCGCCGTTCAACGGTTAATGAAGAGATCCCGATATTTCCAGAGAATGAGTCGCAACGAGGAGGGATTCGCGGAGCTGAACCGTTCAACTCGGAGGAGTATAAATAACTAGCTTTAGAGCCGAAATGGCTAACTTTTCTCATACATACACACTCAATCACACTTTAGCTCACCAAACACTTGTCTTCAGCTAAAGTTCTTTGTATACTTGATCGAATATCAATATAAATCTATTTTTCCATTATCTTGGTTTCGATCTTAGTTAGATCTATAGACATTTCTTAGAACTAAAATTTTTTTCCCGAATTCACATATAACTTCTTAGTGCGAAATCTAACATCCATATTTGGCGCCGACTAAACGGAAGAAATACAATCATCATACGCATAGATCTAACCATGAACCCACGGCAACGGGAATGAATACTATCAACGTTCAAGAGCCAGCCCAGGTCGCCAACCCGTAGATTGTTGACCTGGAAACAAGAGACGTATCTGAGGTTGTGGTCAACGACCAACCCTGATTCGATCAGAACCAGGTCATGGTCAATGACTAGTCTGAAATGAACCAGAACCAAGCACTCTTGGTTAGCAACCATCCCACGAGTGCAGAAACTATATATCCAAACACTCAGCCCAGATCCGCAATAATTACCACCGTCGTGCCTACACCCCTGGTGCCACGAAGCGTATAGCTAGGTAATTCAACCACAGGTGGAACAATTTCTGCTAGCATCACTAGCACTTCGACAGAAATCCCGCCACTCCCCATGGGACGTAGGGAACGCTCCCAAGATGATTTATCAGAGCTGCGCCGAATGCTTTTGATTTTAGTAGAGCGAACGCAAGGCCAAGACTTAACCGTCCAAACGGTGGTGGCCCGCCTTGATCAGCAGGAGAGAACATTCATGGCCCAGCTCCACGAGATGTCCTAATCCTTTAATCAAGGGTTTCCACCTCGTAGGACACCCAACGAAAAAATGACTCCCTCCAGGAGCATAACCTCGAGGCCGCAACTGACTTTTCAAGGATCCATGTGACCCCCGCAAATGCCACTCGCTATCCAGCATTCAACCCCGATCTAAGGATGAACTCGTGGGCAGCGAATCCAGCTGGTCCGAGCTTACGAAGCACCTCCGTACGGAAGAATAAAAGATTCTTACCACCTCCTCCCCCGCTGAGCAAAATGCAACCAACTCCGCCATTATGGGTAGGACAAACGTCGCTCGTGGGAAACCCCCAGGGAAACCCTACTCGAACTCCAACAGATCGGATCAAGACAACTACAAATATTAATCTCGGAGCTGGAGAAAACATCTTCAACCAAGACACCTTCTATAGGTACGCCAAGAAGACTCAAGTGGAGCTGCAGCACATGCGGTCATGCATCCACAGAGACACTAGCTCAGCTTTGGACATTGACCGAGCCATCGAGGATACTCGGCAGACACCATTTACTGATAATGTAGCTAATGCACCTATCAGAGACATTGGAAAAGTCAGAATTCCAGAGTTTTCCAGGAGTAGCTATCCCAAGGCCCATGTAAAAGCATTTTAACTTGCCATAGCAAGAGCCCACCTGGCCGATTACGAAAGAAAGGTGGGGTATTGCATGTTATTCACCAAAAGGGTGATAGGTCCCGCCCTAAAATGGTTTGCAGGACTAGATAGCTGCTCAATTGACAGCTTTAATACCTTAATAGCTCTATTCCTCAAGCAATACTCCGTATTCATCGAAGGAAGAGCATCTAAAGTAAAATTATGGAAGTTAACCTAGGGATCTGAGGAGCCCCTCGGAGACTACATATCAAAATTCAAGACGATCAAATCCAGAATCGCCAACTGAAACAAAGAAGTAGCATTAGAAGTGTTGAAAAATGGCTTATGACATAAATCCAAATTCCGAGAGGAGCTCATCGCCAACCCCTTCATACCACGCAACGACGTGCTGCAGAAGGCAACTTTCTACGCCATCCTCGAAGAAGAGACGGCTCTCCTAGAGAAGAAGTATATCAACCTTGTGGCCTCCCCCGGGCCACAAAAACCTAAAAAGTTTGTCAAAAATTATGAAATGGGGCAACATGCATACGCCATCGACCATTCGCAGCCAGGCAAAAAATCCAAGTACGACGAAACAAAATGTTGATACTTAGTTGGCCTCAAAGGAAAACAAAGGAAAATCGTAGAACTAGCTCAGCAGAACCCGACGATCGTGGAAAAAGAAACTGTGGTCGAACCTCCACCTCCGAAAAAGCTCAAAAAGAAGAAGTCAGCGGCAAAACAAGAAAGATCCGTCGAAGAGACAACCCCGGTTCAGACCCCACCCATATCCAGAAAACGAATAGACCTGATCTTCGGGGAACTCAACATATACGGCGGATCGATGAGGTCACTCCTCACCCTACCACCAGCTCTGAAGAAGCTGGTCAGCCCTTGGATGAAGATACCAGGACCCAACTCCGGCCAAACGAGTCGATTTTATCCTCGGAGGATCAAAACTATGCAGAGGAGTAGATCACCAAATCGCTTTCGCAGAAAGCAAAACAGCTAACCTAGACAAGACATACGACGACTCTCTAGTCATCCAACTAGAAATATGTGGCTCCCTAGTTTCTAGAGTAACGATAGACACTGGCAGTTCAGTCGACCTGTGCTTACAAGAAAATGGGTCTAAATGACTCAGACCTGGAAGGCCAAGGCACACCACTAACTGGCTTCGATGGAGAGACGACCTATTCCATGGGAATGGTCCGACTCCTGGTGATGGCAGAAGGAGTCCATAAATTCATAGATTTCATAGTAGTAGATCGCTCAGGTCCATTAAACGCAATACTTGGACAGCCATGGATATACGCCATGCAAGTCGTACTTTCAACATATCACCAATGCGTTATATTCCCCACTCCTACCGGAATAGCAACAATCAAATGATGTCAAAAGACATCTAAGATCTACTACCTGAACAAGATTTGGTCACCCAGACCTGTCTTGACGAAGCTCACCCCGAGAAATGCATTGGTATCGGAGCCGACCTCCCAGAACCTATCAAGAAGGAGCTAGTCGAGTTCCTCAAAAAGAATATCAGCTCCTTCGTATGGAGTACCTTTGATATGATAGGAATCAACATCGATGTCACGTCTCATGAGCTGAACGTCGATCCTACCTTCAAACTAGTCAAGCAGAAAAGATGCAAATTAGGTCCCAAGCGAGCTAAAGCCGTCAACAACGAGGAGGAACGCTTACTTATGGTTGGATCAATCAGAGAGGTCAAGTACCCGGACTGGTTGGCCAATCTCGTTATAGTTAAGAAAAAAAAAGAAAAGTGGAGGGTATGCATCGACTTTACAGATTTAAACAAATCATGCCCAAAAGACAGCTTCCCACTCCCGCACATCGACCATCTAGTCGAAGTCACAGCTGGACACCAGCTGCTATCATTCATGGACGCTTTCTCCCGTTAAAACCATATTCTAATAAATCCTGATGGCTAAGAGAAGACCGCATTTATAACAGACCGAGGAACTTACTGTTACAAGGTTATGCCTTTCAGACTAAAAAATGCACAACAAAATGTTTTCCACAGCAGCTCGGTAAAAGCATGGAAGTTTACATCGATGACATGCTGGTCAAGTCAGCAGACCAAAATGACCATGTTGCTCACCTTAAAGACTATTTTACAATCCTTAACCAGTACAGAATGAAGCTGAACCCCGCTAAGTGCTCCTTCGGAGTCCCATCAGGATAATTCTTTGGCTACCAGGTCATAGAGCGAGGGATATTAGCTAATCCCAAATAAATCACGGTATTTCTGGAAATTGCATCTCCCAAGTCAACCAGGGAGGTGCATCGACTGACAGGACAGATAGCAGCGCTGAACCGCTTCATATCCAGATCCACAGACAAGAGCCTCCCATTTTTTCAATGGCTAAAAGGCAAAAAAAGATTCAACTGGGATGCCAGCTGCGAGGAAGCTTTTAAACAGCTAAAGGCGTACCTCAACCAACCCTCGATATTAGCCAAATCGGTAGAAGGAGAACCCTTATACCTTTACATTGCAGTTTCACCAGCTGCCGTAAGCGGGGTACTAGTCCGAGAAGAGCAGGTACCCGACAATGGAAAAGCTCGTATTAGCAGTGTTCATCTTAGCTAGGAAACTGAGGCTATAGTTCCAATCACACGTAATTGTGGTAATGACCTCTAATTCCATAAGAACCATCCTTCACATCCCCAATCAGTTGGGAAGACTAGCAAAATAGGCATTTGAGCTCAGCGAGTACGACATTGAGTATCGCACCAAGACTAACGCCAAGGCCTAAGTCCTAACCGATTTCGTAATCGAGCTATCACTCCAAGCAATCAATGGAACCGAGCTCAGAAAGATGTGGACACTCCATGTCGACGGTGCCTCTTCCAGACAAGGATCCAGAGTAAGAGTAAAACTCACCTCCCTAGCTAGAGAAGTGTTAGAACAATCCTTCCGGCTAGGATTCCCAGCTTCAAACAATGAAGCAGAGTATGAAGCCCTCCTAGCCGGACTGAGCCTAGCTCTCAAAATTAGAGCTAGAGAGCTAAGCGCGTTTAGCGATTCCCAGCTAGTCACCACTCAATTCCATGGTGAATACGAAGCTAAAGACGATCTAATGGACGCGTACTTGAAGATTACCCACGAGTTGACAAAACAGTTAGACAAATTTGAGCTAACTCACATACGGCGAGGTAAAACACCTCTGCGGATGCCTTGACAGTACTGGCATCGACCTCAGTTCCTTTGGTCAAGAGGATAATCCTGGTAAAAGGGATAAAAAAAACCAAGCATTCACCTAGCTCCAAAGGCAGGAGTAAACGCCGTCATAACGAGACAATTAGCTAGAGATTTGCAGCCCGAGCCCAGCTCCCAAGCCGGGTCGAGTGAACCGTAAGCCAAGCAGCCAATAGACATCGATGAACAAGCTCAACCCCGAAGAGCTAAGCGATTCGCAAGAAGCTGAACAAGCCGACGAGGTCCATCAGAAGCCGGAGCGCCCCGACTGGAGAATCCCAATCTTAGAATACATCATCTACGACACATCCCCGCCCTGCGGAAACGAAGCAAGGAAACTCAAACCTAAGAGTGCAAACTTCTGCATCATTAACGAGAAACTATATAAACGCAACACCTTTGGATCCTATCTGACTTGCATCTACGGAGACGAAGTCCTCTAAGCTATGTCAAAACTCCATAGCTGATCATGCGGCAGAAATTCCAGAGCATGAGCGCTAGCCCTCAGAATTGGCAAACAAGGGTACTTTTGCCCGACAATGCAACAAGATTGCGTAGCCTTTGCAACCAAATGCAAAAAATGCCAAAGATACGCATCGATCCTTCACCAACCAGAGGAGCTGCTCTCCTCAATATCCAGCCCATACCCATTCATGCGTTGGTTCATGACATAATCAGACCTATAGTTCGATCTGGACCAAAAAATCTCGAATACGTGCTAGTCCTGACATATTACTTCACCAAATGGATAGAAGCAATAGTCTGTCAACAAATCCTTTTAGAACATGTCAAGAATTTTGGATGGAAGAACGTCATATGCCGTCACAGACAACTATACGAAATAGTAACCAATAATGGCACCCAGTTCACCTCGGCTATATTTAGAATCTTCTACCTCAAATGGCAGATCCAGTTGACATATTCAACCCGGGGTACCCTCAAGGAAACGACCAAGACGAAGCAGCCAACAAAACCCTGCTTGACATCCTTAAGAAACGCCTCAACTCCAAGAAGGATAGATGGAGCGAAGAGCTACAAAGATTGCTCTGGGCATTGCGTACCACTCCCAAAAAGCTACCTTCGAGACACCTTTCTTTCTGGTTTACGGAACAGAAGTAATGGTCCCAGCTGAAACAGCGATACCAAACCTCCGGAGGGCAATATGCCTCTCAAACGAGGAGCTTAACAAAAGAATGCTCTGAGATGCCCTAGACATATTAGAATTGCACCGCGACCTCGCCTCTGCGAGGAAATAGAATTACCAGCAAGCTGCAACTAGGTACTACAAATCCTGAGTCAAAATCTGGCGGTTCAGAGAAGGCAAACTAGTCCTCCGGAAAGTACAACAAAACACAACAGAGCCTGGTACAAAAAAACTAGGGATCAATTGGGAAGGTTCTTACTGCGTCACCAGCGTAGTAAGCCCTGACGTCTACAAGCTAGCAAATCTCCAAAATGGGAAACCAGTGAGAAAGCCATGGAATGCCATAAACTTCAAAAAATTCCATCACTAACTTCCCCATACAACAATCAAACTATGTAATGGCTTGATTCCCTTACCGGGTACGTAGGCAGCTCACCCCTCGAGTTCAACCACCTCAAACAAACCACATTAACCTAGCCTAACTGTCACACGACTGATCCAACCCGTATCTGAGCTGGAACTTCCTACAATGAAATTAAATCGTTACAATCGGAGTCGATCCCAAATCTGGATCATCAAACACTTGGGACTCTAAAGATGCTAGGGCCTAAACCCCGATACAATCAAGCGTCGGCTGACCTAACAACACTTTGCATCGCTACAACGAATCCTATATCTACGATTTGAGCGATCATATTTCACCACCTCAGTAATTACGCAAAGAGCTAACTCAACGTCTTAAACGAATATTAGACCAGCTAGGCTAAGGTCATGGAAAAATCGCCACCTTAGCCACGTCGAAGCATACTCAAATCGAAGGAAGTATTTAACATTAAAGGCCCACCGACGAAACAATAAAAGTCTTTACAAAAAAAATACTTAAGAAAAACAAATACAAAGATTTTAAGGACAATTATCTGCCTAGCGAGGAGCTGGCCTCCCTTCTAGTACATATGGAGGATCCCTAACGTCCGTTGTGGTTCTCTTGGCGATAACTTCTTTCAAAAGACCCTTACAGATCTTCTCGCGATCCCAACTATCTGCCAGCTCGGTCTCGACCGACGTCTCCCTAGATGACAACCTTCGGAGCATCTCTGACTAAGCCTTGGCCGTATCCAGCTCAATCCTAGCCCTTGTCACGTCCTCCTGCCTGGCCACCACAGACAACACATCGGACATAGCATCGTACTCACATGGACTATTGAACTGCCAAGTAACCTCGACCTCATGTCTTACCATCCTCGCTCTGTTGGCCAAAAGAAGCTCATGAGGTGATCCACAAGCTCTTCTGACGCCTTAGCAATGTTCACAAAATGCTCCTCCCGCCTCCTGTATGTTGCCTCCAACATGCATATTATCACCGCTTCGTCCCGACGGGCCGATTTCAGCTTAGCAATATAGGCTCTTTGCTTATCGGACATGGCAATCATGGTATATAGCTGAGATTTACCGAGGGTAGAGCTGAGTCTGCCCTCCGCCTCAGCCATAAAAGAAAGAAGGGCATTGGCGACCTGCTAGAATAGGGCATTCACGACTTAAACAAGTCACCTAAAGCGCGACATAAGGTAAAAAAAGGACACAAACCTCAAAGGGAGGAACAAATCACATTTCTAAAAGTGGCAGCCAACCCGGTATAGCTATCCTGAAAAAAGTTATCCTCCGTTGCAGGTAGCACAACACGCTGAGCCAAAGCAGCGAAGCCAAGATACAAAGTCCGCAACACTTAACAGAGGAGAAGAAGCCGATGGCTCAGCAAAAGAGGCAACAGTCAGCTTTGCCTGAGGACAGTCGCAATGGGTAGAAATCTGAGCTCCCTCAACCGCAGCCACAGAAGGGAAAGATGGCCCACCATAAATACCCCTGTCCTTAGCAGGACTGGGTACCTTGGTCACCACCGTCGGTAGATCAGCCCGGGTGCGGTGAGGAGAATCAGACAAAAGCTGAAGAACGTTGTCTCAAGTTTCACCCAACAAAGCGCCTGTCTCGTCAGCTTCTTCCCCCACCTGCTCTACTCTAGCACGTTTCAAAGAACTGCCCAAGCTAAGAAGATCCCTCGCCAGCAGGATCTATCACTTGCAACTCGGCCTCAATAGGCCTCTTCCCCAAGCTCGGTTAATCGCCGCCAAGGACCTCTCCACGTCAAGCGCAACACTGCCCCCATCACGGCAGAAGTCGAAAAAATGTAGCGGGGGATAAGACGATTATCCAGAGAGCCAAGACACTGACCTCCTCGGCACGTATCCTCTCGTCCATGTTAGAAACCTCAGGGACAACAACGCGCCTAATCGACCTCCTCACCAATGGCTCCTCAGAGTCAGCCGAAGAGGTAAAAGACTCATCCCGAATTGCCACCAAGAGATAACTTGAGCCCGGGGCATCAAGGGGGATTGCGTTCCTAACTCGTACAGTACGCGATCGAGTGTGACGAGCCATCGAGGAAATAACAAGAGCAACAGCTCCGATAGGTGGCATATTAACCTCAGCTGTCGGCGCAAATGAAGGAGAAAACAAACAGAAGATTGCTTGCAGCAGGCTGAATTGCCACTTGAACAATAGGACCTGCATGCGCCGCCTGCTGTTGCATCCGACGATGGGCACGATAGGCTTGCATAATCCGCATGCGATCGAAAGAGTCGTAATGAATTATAATCTGGCGGAGCAACTGTAACCTCGAGCAGACAAAACCCTCAAACTCCCTGGGGTTGAAGTTACCTAAAAACCAAACAAGCCCTGAGAATTAGAATTAGGAAATAGCAAGCTCGCTCAGCAATGGCGGTGATGAAAAGTACTTATGGGCGATGTCGGCAAAAATCTTTGGAATCTTGTTGAAATCCGCCACAGAGGACACCGATGCCTCGTTAACCATGAAAAAGAAGAACATTTTATGCCAATTGGTGTCCTTCAGGGTTATATTCGTGACGACTCCTCTGAAGGGCCGAGCAGAGAGGTAGATTTTTCCCTTTAGTGCAGGATACCCACAGTTTCGGGCCATGTAAAGCTCGTTGAACATCTTGGGGGATAAGTCCATATCATCCTCGTAATTCCTGACGTAAGTGCCAATACCGTGGCGCAGGAAGTTAGGAGCCATTTGAGGGAACACAATCTCGAAGCTTCTGAGAAGATGAATGAGGAAAAAAAGGATGGGGAAGGTAAGGCCACGGACCTGGAAATATACCAGATACGCAATGCACCAACCCCCTTCGACTGTTTCCAGGTTTTCACGCCAATTTGGTATCTGGAGTTCCACGAAAAATGGCACCAGACCATTATCATATAAGGCGACGAACTCCTCAGGTGTAATGATTGACGGCTCACACGGACCGAAATACGTCTCTTCTTGGTATCCGGCCATGATATAATCGGAATAAGAACATAATAAAATGCAAAATAGCAGATCTGTAGAAAGCCAGAATGAGGCGAATTGATGGCTTCACGGAGATGAAGGGTTAACTCAGGAAAAAGAGAAGGTGAAAGACTTGCCCTCAAGATAAGAATTGGAGAAAATACTGTTAAGTGGTGGACCCCACAGGGAGTTAAATCGTCGGCAGCGCCGCACACAATTCTCACTGGCTTCGCTATGATTTGATCTATTCAATTATGGCCGATAGATCTAGGGAAACAAATTCTGGAGCCGTAAGATCTAAAGATACAGTGAAAATCATCATGGTTTCACCTAGGGAAATGCCCCTTTTTGCCTTTAAGAAGTAACCGCCCATTAATTCTCATCAGTAAGTAATTATTGTGTTGGAGGGCAACTGTTAGAGGTGGATTTCGCCAATAAAAATCCAGCCCACTAAGCCTAAAATATAATCAGACTCGATTATATTTGATGTTGGGCCTAAAGCCCAGAACCGCGCTGAAGTTAGTAAAAGTCCAGCGTGCTCCTTGGTATCGATGATCCTGATTGAACGATCCGCTAAACGCCGAGAAAGAAGAACCACTGACCGAGCAACTCAGCAAGAATATGACCAAGTCAACGCCGCTCAACGGTTAGTGAAGAGATCCCAATATTTCTGGAGAGTGAGTCATAACGTGCCCGAGATCTTCGGCGACGAGGAGGGATTCGTGGAGCTAAACTGTTCAGTTCGGAGGAGTATAAATAACTAGCTTTAGAGCCGAAATGACTAACTTTTCTTATACATACACACTCAATCATACTTTAGCTCACCGAAATGGCTAACTTGTCTTCAGCTAAAGTTCTTTGGATACTTGATCGAATATCAATATAAATCCATTTTTCTGTTATCTTGGTTTCGATCTTAGTTAGATCTATAGACATCTCTTAGGACTAAAGTTTTTTTCCCGAATTCACATATAAATTCTTAGTGCGGAATCTAGCTTCCATAATATGTAATGTATAACCAATTGTTTGGAATTTTGTTAGATGCTAATTTCGGAATAACTCCGAATGAATAAGTCATAAAATTTCTATGGACTACTTTTGATGTATTTTAATCTTCAAATCCATCAAAAGTTTATAATTTGTGGAGTAAACTATTGTGTTCAAGTTTCATAAAACGTGCATCTAAAAGAAGTTAACACTTTCATCGGTCATAACAGATAATTAGTTAGCTTCAATTCACAATACATAATCAAATGTGCAATCAAAGGAGACAGTAATAAGAGAATGGGACTTAGGAATTTATATGTGCAAGTGGTGCGGTCGAACATAACCCATAATTTGGAAGGGCCAAAAATATTTTTTTCTATATATATATATATATATATGTTATTAAAAATATTTAAGTTTTTTAACTATTGAAGATTTCAAAAAAAAATTTGTTTTCATTTAGATAACTAAATAAAAAAGAACTAAATTGCGTATATATATATGCCTTAATATATATCGACGACATTCTCATGTTCTCATCAAGTGAAAAGGAACACATTTAGTCTCTCAAGCAATTTCAAAGTATCATCAAGGAATATAGAATTATGCTTTCGGCCCGAAAGATGATCATAGCCCAGCCCAACATCGACTTTCTCGCAAATGAACAAATCACACCACAGTCCCATCTAGCAACAACACTTCTTGATTTTCCGGAAGAAAATCTCACAAAAAGACAAGTTCAACAATTTCTTGGGGTAATCAATTATGTAAACGACTTTATTCCGCAACTTTCGCAACTGACAAGACCACTCCAAAAGAGGCTGACGAAGAACCCACCAGAATGGACGAAACGACAAACATAAGCGGTCAAAAAGCTAAAACTAGAGATACAGAAGTTGCCACCTTTACATATCCCCTCCTCGGGGAAACGTATTCTCCAGACTGATGCGATCGACAAATATTGGGGAGCAATTTATTCGAAGAAAAAGGTAGAAAGCGATAAATTTGTGGATACAAAAGCGGACTCTTTAAAGATTCAAAAATGCATTATCACTCTACGTTCAAGGAAATACTGGCATTGAAAAAGACAATCGAGAAGTTTGAGTTCCATCTGATAGGACATAAATTTTGTATCGAAATGGATATGTCTTCTTTTCCGAAGATGTTACAATTCAAGCAGAAGACGGTCCCACATTAACAATTATTATGATGGAGCGAATGGTTCTCAAAGTACGACTTCGATTCCTTCTATTTAAAGGGTGAGAAAAATATGCTTGCATATATGCTCAGCAGAACTCCACTCAAGGAAATTCATATGATGGCAAACTCATCAGAAAAAAGCTACTTTGACTTCGAGGCCAACATGTCAGATGACGCTCATCAGCTAATCGATAGAAACCTCTACATGGGCATTTCCATCAAAAGGTCTTTCATTATCAATCCATCATTCTGTCAAGACACGACATCAACAATCACTACATTGCGCCACTGGGAATCTACCCAGATTTTCTGTTCGCTCACCTGTACAGGATCGTGACTTCGATCATTCCAGAAGAAGTCCTCTATTTCCTCTGGTACCTATGCTCGGTCCATACCCTCGGTATTACTTTTGACATAGCATGGCTATATCAACACGTCAATTCCCAGCAAGCTCAAAAAGACTGTCTCTCAACCTTCTTGACATGGTTGCACCACTAACCATCTAGAGCGGAAAATTAAGAAGATAAGCAAAGGCAACATGCTTACCTTTCCAGAAATTAAAGGGAGGTCAAGGAGGTCTCAATCCTTTCTTCAACCCTCATACCATATACTTCTTCCATCGACCAATTCAGATCAACAACAAGTCCAACAAACTTCATGCACTACCCACACTCCTCCACCACAATGTCTACGAAAGAGGGATTCGTCCAGATTTTAATATCCATGATATCAAGCCATACAAAGACTTTTAATTACATGCTTTTCGTCTCAACAACGCCAGGCAAACCTTCCCCATACCATTCAACCCTAACTGGATCTATTATCCTGTAGACTACCAGATGAGTCTCGATGAAGATCTACAATATTACATGGAAAAGCGACAAATCATGGCATCATCTCTTAAAGCAATGAAGCAGGATGTTCTGAAGCAAGAAACATCGACTCCGCACATACCGCAAGAATATTGGGAAGATTGTCAGCTCCCTGATGATTCGATGAATATTGACAAAATTGGAAAGAAGTTCAACATTGAAGTCAATACTCAGAACAATTATGCAGACTTCGCAGACTACGAGGAGGCAGAAGTGAAATACAAATGCCCAGAAAATTACCCATGTTGCTGCGAGAGACATATCGTCAAGTTCGAAATAGAGCACTAAATGAAGTAAGTCCTAATAATTCATTATGTATAATAAGCGTGTTTAAATATGTTTAATTACATTTAATTCTGATGATGTAAGTGTGATGTAAGCGCTTATGTCAGCGCTCAATAATGTGGAATGTGATGTAAGCGCTTATGTCAGCGCTCTATTCCCACCTTCTATAAATATGTGTGTATCCTCATTATAAAATTTACCTCAGAATTTTCATTAAAACCTCTCTCTAGTCTATCTCTCTAAAATGTCTCTCTAAATATTCTCTAGTTATCCAGACTTCCGAGCTTCTTCATAAGCTCTGATTACTTTCAATTCAAGAGATACCTCTCTGCTCCAACTCTTAAGTTGAGCATCTGGGTTTTCAATACGGTTTTAGTCAACACGATTGTCGTTAGAGAAATTTTCTAATAGTGGTTAAGCAAATCAGAGGCATGAGGCCTGTTTAGAAGCTCCTAATACTTGGAAACTATCGGTCGACTGTCAACACGACTTTAATCAATGCGGTAAGTCTTGTTGTTGATGTGGTGATTGATTTATTTCTTCATCACTAGAGCTCACTTCATAGATACCCGGTTCTCATTTTGGTGTAGATGATCTTTCTCTGATAACGAATTGTTATGGCAGGGATTCCACGTCTGAACTAGTCTCATCGTAGCTCTTAAAACTTGTTTCAGAGAAGTTTTTTATTGTAGAGATCGATTGTGTTTCGTTGACTTGAGTGTGGTTATTTGCTGTCAGTTCTTGAGAGGTGTTTCCGAGGGTATCGAGCAAACTAGTCATAGAAAATTTGATTATTTCGATATCTTCTGATTTGTTCTTTTCATCAATAGATTCGTGGCTTAAAGACGAGGTGAGAGTTGGCCTTTTAGAAGGATTGACCAAAAACTCAGAGTCCTTTTGCCTTCTAGGTTTTGTTCGAGTTGCTTTTGTTTTGAAGATGCTCGTTGATGGAGTGCCATAACGAGATGTAAAAGCCTTGTCAGAAGATAAGAATCCATTGAGTGGACTCTTCTGTCTCGGTTCTTGGTACCCTGAGGGAAATCCTGGGGAATATGACTCTTGTTACGTAGGTATCGATGGCATATTTCCAAGTGGATTAAAATATGAATCCACCCGATTTCGATTGTGGATCATGTTTTCCAAACTTTTGTAGAGATTTCTTAACTGATTTTTGAGACTAGCCAGCTCGGCTTCTTTATTTCTGAAATTTGACGTATTGACCATCATTTATCGTGCCATCATCGTTATTTCTTGATGTAAATTGCCTAACCGCTTTTGGATCTTCGTTATTGAGCTTTGTAAGCTGCTTAGTCTCTTGTTGGAGCCATCAGAAAGCTGATCAACTTTATGACTTATTGTTGCCAAAATTTGATTTTGAGCAAGTGCAATTTTCGTTTGCCAATTGAGGACCTTTTTTCCTTGACTTAATTGGTTGGGTCCTGAAGAGTTGATGGTTGTGCGCGACACCGTTTCTTTTAAAATCTCCCGGTGGAGGGAAGTCTGTCAATTGCATCATCATTAGTTTAGGCTCCTCCTTTCTGCTTTAGTATTCGACAATGAAGTCGTAATTGTCATTTCTTAGTGGCCCGACTATGGGATCTCCTTCGAGATATTCTTGTTAAGAGGATCTTTTTTCTTTCTCCATCTTTGGCGGATCTCGTCGTCAGATTCGCTGTCTTCTGCCTCTGCCTCTGCTAAGCATGCAGAGCACGAACATATATCAAAGTATTTATGTCCGTTTTCGTCCATGAAAGGATATGTGACTTTCTCGTCTGTATTAAACGAGATTGGTTGTAGTAACTTTTCCCTCTGTGGATCTTGAAAATCTTGTTCATCCATTTGGATGGTAAATTGGGTGAACAATTGCTTCTGAAACGATGATGATCTTGGTTTTTCAAACTTGACTTCCGTGGTTCCATCATCTCGAGAATGGAAGCTGACTTCTGAAGTTTGTATTGGCATTTGTGATGCTTGATGTAGCTTTTCATAGCTTCTTATCCATGATTCAGGCAGTCGACGAAGTAAATCTTTGCGAGATATTTGCCGAGGAACTTGTATGGAATTTGGTGCCTGCAACGCTGATGTGACTTTGAGAAATAACGCTTCATCAGAGGATGGTAGCGCAAGATCAAGTGCATGATCTTGGATCCGGTAGATGATTTGCATAGGTGCTCCGACTAGCTGGAGTTGAATCTTGAGTGTTTGTAGTAGATTGGGATCTTGTAACGAGACATTAAAGTTTGGAAACAATGTTACAAACATTTTTCTTACGTTTAATGTTGTTTGAACCATTCTAAAACAGGCTTGTTGGTATGACTTTAGTCTTGACTCGACTAAAGCTATGCGTGCTACCACTGGAAGACCCTTCAAGCGTGTAAGGTCAGGCCTATCCGAACCACTCTAAAATGTAGATGACCATATTCATGTTGTTGCCATAACCTTGGTAGGTGTTCTGGAATGTTGAGAGAGAAGAAATGTTCTTCTTCGGTGGCTGGGACTTGACATGATGAGAATTCACTGGATTGGACATACTCCATGACTAGTTTGCTTGACGATGGTTTTATGAGTTCTCGGACACCCTTTGCAAAAAAGCCTAGTGCTTTTTTGCAAAGTATTTGTATGGATTTACTAAGGGAAGAGTAGTTTTTTGTAACTGGTCACTTGGAACATACTCGATTTCGTAAAGAGAGTTTATACTCGATGAAGATGAAGAACAACTTTTGAATTTTGGTAAAGTAGAAATTCGAAAAGGAGAATCGATTAGTAAAGGTTTGAAGTAGACATGATGAGAAAATGTTACCCAGAACATTCAGAACTTTCAATCATAAACAATGATTCTTTCGAATCCGTAAGAACACCTTGGCTCTGATACCATTAAACCCCATAGTATATATAGATGTTGTAATATATATATATATATATATATATATAATTAGTATAGGAATGCGATGCATGAATTGATATCAAATGGGGGGGGGGGGGGGGGGGGGGGGGCTACCATGGTATAATAAGGCTAAAGTCACTAAGAGGAGGCAATTTTTCTGATGTGTAACAGATGAATTTGGTTCGAAATTTGACCGTTATACACCCATGGCTTGTCACGACGCCGACCTTTTTTTCGGTATAGCTACCTCTTAGTGACGATGTTATTCAGGCTCAGGCGTGGTGTTTCATCAAAGTTTGCATCGTCATACTGTTGTTTTCGAACTGGATGAGATTTGATACTGAATCTTATACCATTACCGACTATATCTGGAGTGTGATCTGGATTATTCATCCACATCAAGTCAACAACTTGCGGAGATCAATGAAATTACAATTGATCCTCATCAATTTCTTGACCCTAAATCAGGGATTTTTACCTGTGATAGCTGCAATCAACATCAAGTCTACAATCATCAACATGGGTGCCATCTATCAGAGAGGATTTTCCATCAACAATACCATTCTAGATCACCATCAAAGACTTACTGGAATTATACTGCTATGAAGAAGGAATCAAAGAGCTCGAGGAGAAGTTCGGTGAACTTCTGAAATGGGATTGGCAAGCACAACCACCTCGTGTTCAAGTGGTTTTAGAAGGATTCCTACCATTGGTCTGGGAGAGAGAGTTAGACTTTGGTGAAGGTGTCATTATCAGAGTTACTTTCCGATATGAGAGGCTTGAGAAATCATACAGGATCTGTCAGTGCATTACACATGACCGATACCATTGTCCGATGCAGCGCTTTGGGAGACATCACCAGGCCCCACATCGAACTTACAAAGAATAGGAGGATAAGAGAAGTCTGAGCCGTCAACTAGTCCAACTAGCTGCGCCATCCAATGTGAATCGGCCTCAAGGGAACAAAGACAATGAGAAGCAAACTGAGAGTATCACAGTCAGCCCATCTTCAGCAGCTCCGACGAAGAAATTTCTTCGGCATAATCTCCTCCCTGAGATTGAGCAAACCAGGATCAAGGAGAGAAATCCAATGGAGGAGCAGAGAGAATGCACCAAAGAGTGGGTCAAGCGTCGATTCCTTTAAGGCAGCGTCAGAGAAGCCTCAAGGAGTTCTACAGATTATAATCAGAAATTAGGGCTTCGGGTCTCGACGTTGAAGCCGAGGCTGCCCAACCAGAATCGAGAACAAATCCATCGTCTGATAGAAGATGGAGTGAAGTCACCGGGCTTAATCACTCATCAGGCTACCTGGTATCGAGAAACAGCAGAAGAGGCGCTGAAGGATATTCTAATCATCATCGAGCACAAACTTTGGAAACAGACAGCTAAGGAGATCCAAGTTCAGAACCTAGAGGCGGTGATAAAGGCAGGAAAATTGAAGGAGAAGCCGACGGTGGTGGAACAACCGCCAGATATATCTCTGGCTGAGATGATCTCTCTGTTAAAGGAGTTGGCCGTAGATGATACCCCCATTACTCAAATGAGCCGAATTTGTATTCCTCCGACGCCTAATAACAATCATGCAATACGAATTAAAAAAGCCTTGGGAGTAAGGAAGAAGATTCGGCAAAGCCTATTTCATGGGGGCCAAGATCCACAAACAAGCCGCCTTTGCAGTAACTAATTCACTTAGTGAAGATAAGTCTCTTTGTGAAAAGTTACCACCGTTAACTTCGAGGACGGTCTCTTTCTGGGGAAAACCCATGAAGAAAATACATGATCCGGTGGTTAGAGAGAAACTACCAACAATAGATTAAATGGTCCTAAGCTGGAACTATCAGGGAGTCAGTGGTTTTCTAACACTTCGTCGGTTACGTGAGTTCTGTAGGAGACTATTCCCAGGAATACTTTTTCTTATGGAAACAAAGCGTGTAAAGGGTTATATACAAGAGTTACAATCATCGTTTTGTTAAGATTTTCTTTTTACCGTTGACCCTTGTGGTCTTAGTGGAGGTCTAGCCCTTCCGGCTTTATCCGAATTTCAAATTCAAGTTATTTCTTCCAATAAAAATAATTTTGATGTATGAGCTACAATTCATGGTAATAAAGTTTTTATCTCTTTTGTTTACGGAGAACCTGTAATATCTCGTTAAAAAATAGTATGGGAGTCTTTAAGCCAGATTGGCTCTACTTGTACCGGTCCTTGGTTAATGACAGTGGACTTTAATGAGATAACAGGATACCATGAGAAAAACGAGGGCAGAACTCGGCGTGAAAGTACTTTTTTTAAACTTCCTGCTCATGCGGAGCAATTGTGGTACGATCGATGTTCCCTACTCGTGGAACCCTCTTTCTTGGGTTGACAGAAGGGGAACAAATGTCATTCATTGTCGACTGGATAGATCAATGGATAACGAAGATTGGCATGATAAATTTTCTCACACTAGAGCAGAGTATCTTAGATTTATGGGTTCGGACAATCAGTCGTTATTTACTGGGATTACTTCTAGAGATTTCCAAGGAACCAAAAAGTTCTGGTTTGACAAACGGTGGTTATTAAAACCCAATTTTTAGAATTAGGCTCCGGATGACTCTGATCCTAGTTTGGAAATTAGTGATCGTATTTCATTATGCCGGAAACTTATTTCTCAATGGCGAAAGATTGACCAACAAAACACTGGTGAGGCTATTGAGAGCCATAAGGAGGATTTGGATAGACTACAGAGTGATGATTCAACATCTTTGGAAGAGATGGCGGAAGCGTAAGAGAAATTACGAATCGCTCTCCAGACGAGCAAGTTTTCTGGCAACAAAAAAGTAGAGTACTGTGGCTGGTCGGGGGGTATCAAAATACCCAATTTTTTCATGCCTCTACAAAACAGAGACGAGCGAGAAACCAGATTATAGGCATATTGAACTCCAGTGGGATGTTGATCGAAAAAGAAGCAGAAATTGAGCAAATAACTATTGCCTATTTCAAAGATCTGTTTACCAGTGCAGGGATTTCAGACTTAGAGACATCCTTGAGGCACATCCTATGCACAGTTACACCAGAGATGAACAATAGGACCCGATGGGATGTTAACCTCAATTCATCTTGAAAAAGCTTCGGGACCCGATGGGATGACTGCTCTCTTTTATCAGAAATTCTGGCATATCCACGGGAGTGCTAACAGGCCTCAAAGTGGCTTATGCTAGCCTGGCAGTATCTCACCTCTTGTTAGTAGATGATAGCTTGTTCTTTTGTAAAGTAAATGTTGAACAAAGTGATAAGATTCTACAAATCCTTACGCAATATGGGAATGCTTCGGAGCAACGAATTAATTTTGACAAGTCTGCCATTACTTTTGGCAAGGATGTTCCCACAAAGTCTCGATTGGCAATAAGAATTATGAATGAAGGAGGCTCCGGTAAGTATCTAGGTATTCCGGAACAGCTACAAGGGTCCAAATCTCATATATTTACCTATGTTCATGATCGGCTTAATAGCCGAGTTAATGAATGGTCTCAAAGTTCCTATCAAAAGGCGGTAAGAAGTATTAATTAAGTCGGTTGCCCAAGTCATCCCAACATATGTGATGTCAAGTTTTTTACTTTCTCAAGGCCTATGCAGGAAGTTGGCCAGTGCGGTCTCCCAATTTTGGTGGCGATCTAAGCCCCAGTCTAGGGGGCTATATTGGGTTGCATGGAAGAAAGTTTGTTTACCCAAGAAGGAAGGCGGTATCGGATTTAAGTCTTTCAATAATTTTAATTAGGCCCTCTTGGCAAAACAGATGTGGAGACTACACCAGTATCCTAATTCCCTGGCTGCCAGGATCCTAAAAGGCCGGTATTTTTGGAAAATGCATTCTTTTTACGTGCCAAAACCTAATCGGCTATCTTACGGGTGGCAAAGTATATGGTCTTCAAAGGCGCTAGTGCATCTAGGAACACGCAAACTTATCGCCAATGGGTATGGTACGATGGATTAGTTAGACAATTGGATACCAGATACAAACCCACAACCGGCGGTTAGCCAGGGCGATATGGTCAACCCTCAGCTTTGAGTATCTCAATTCATTCACCAGGGAAGTCAAAAGTGTAATACATAAGTAATACGGGAAAATTTGCATCCCTAGGATGTCCCAAAAATTCTAAGCATGTGGCTCCCTCAAAAAGTGTCGGAGGATAATTTTTGTTGGCACTATACTAAATCTAGGCTATACTCGATTAAATCGGGTTATGAACTTGTCAGGATACATAATGATGCGGATCCTCAGTTTTCACTCCAACTACCGTCTGACAACCCGCTCAAGAACCACGTATGGAAAATACCTGCTCCAAACAAATTATGTCATTTTATCAGGCAATGTCTAGTGGGAGTGGTGGCAGTAAATGAGAGGCTCAAGTTTAGTCACATCCAGGATCTTGCGACCTGCCCTAGATGCACTGACCCAATTGAGTCTATTAACCACGCGATTTATCCTTGGTGTTATTACTTTTTTCAAATTTATTATTTACCTGGATGGGATTTTCCGTCTGATTTGATAGAATAAGTGAATTTTTGCATGCTCGATCTGATTCGTGTCCTTCGGCCAGAGAGATTTGGTCTTTAATTGGCCTCCCGACTGACACCCTTTCCTTTCCATCAGAGAGTCTTAGATCCAACTTAGACTTCCTTTTCTGGTGGATTCATTGGTCCAGATTCACAGCTGAGGTCTCTCAAGAGTTTCCTTGGATCATATGGTATATATGGAAGGCAAGAAATGATAAATTTTTCAATGCCATGAATCGCGAAGCCGCAACGACACTAGTGGTGGCAAACAAAAAGGCACGAGAATGAACCGAGGCAAACATCTCGGAACAAGGGTTATCCCTACAACCCCCTTCAACATATGTTATATCTTCAACCACCTTCACGTGCTTTGTCGATGGGTCATAGAAGAGAGAGGACAGTACGAGTGGAATGGGTTGGGTTTTGCAGCTGCAAGATGGAACGACAGATTTGCTGGGCCTACAAGAAAACTATAGAAGTCTCTCCCCTCCCCATACGGAATTACATGGTCTTCTGTAGGCCATGCAATCTTTACTACAAAAACAACGTTTTTGCTCTACTTTCGTCACATATTCAAGGGATTTGGTGAAGATGGTGGATGTTCCACAAGAGTAGCCCAGTTTTGAACCGGAGTTGCGTAATTTGGCAATTCTTCGGGAGTCTTTCCCCGAATTCGATCTCATTTACCAGCAACTAGAGAATAATAAGAAAGCGGATTTGTTAGTAAGGAATGCATGCACGCGAAATGGCATTTTCTCTTTATTAGCACTTATGTTTCCTATTGGTTTGCTGATACAAACAATGAATTTGTTTAACTAATATTGAAGTGTGCTTGTGACAAAAAAAATTGATATCAAATGTTAATATGATAGAAAATTGGCGTTAAAGTATTAATTAGGTGAGATTTTTTTACTTGATTACATTTATATATTTTTTGTTAATTAGATTTGGTATATATATTGAGAGAATCTAACAAATTCTTCGTCAATTCTCTGAAAAAGAGTTTGCAAACATATTCATGACATAGCCATAAATAAAATTGATTTACCATCTTTAATCATTCAAGGCAACAACTTAAAGTACTTTCATGTTTATATTTATGAGATATTTCAAGGTATGCCACTTTTGACATGCAACTTTTCAAAAATGGCACTATCACTTTTTCCAAATTTTTAAATCATTTATGTTTGGGTTAACTATGTTATATTAGGGTTTAGTTTTTTAGGTTAAAGGTTTGTGAGGGATAAAAAAAAAAATTTTAATTGAAAATTTTGAGATATAAGGTTTTTAAACGGATTTATAAGTGACATGTTGGTAAGAAAATAATTCAAGAGTGACATATTTGAAAAGTGGCATGTCAAAAGTAACATTTTTGTAAATGTTCATTTATTTATTTATATACTTAGTGATATATTTTTTTATCATATTTCTATGTTATATTATTCTTCAAGTCATAAACTCAAATTAAAAAAGACTTGACTGATTTGTCTTGTATGATCGATAAGAAAAATGACTTTGTTTAAATATAAGTTATTAGTTGAAATTGTATAAATGAAACAATTTTGAGTAATAAATTTTTATTTATTGTAAAAAAATAAGAAAAAGTATTTATAATTATAAACTATTTATTACGAGAAATTATGGGTAAATTTTTTGTTGTTGTAATTAACGTTTAAAAACAAATAATATCAAAGGCCTGGGTCTGTACAGAGTTTGAGACATGATATATTTTTGTGTTACTGAGAACTAATTATTATATTTGGAAAAAATGTAATGGGTCATCTAAGTATTATTGGTCAAATATATTATGCAGATTAACCGACTCTTTTAGTAAATAATCATATCAGATGGTAAGTAATCGTAGAACCAACTGTGATTGGGTATTCTTGTCAACACACAAAGTATGTCAATTGTGGAAGCTAATTAGAAGGGAGAACACTAAATGAACAAGTTACAAGACCATGTAATCTTAATCATCTCAACAATTCAGTATGAGGCCTCGTGTAATAGTTACTGCAACTAGATGCAAAGCCATAGCTGCTACGAAGCTCGGTCCTATCTGTGAAGGCTTGAAATAATGGGCAAATGTCCAAGCTATTGTCACGTAAAGTGAAAAACGGTTCCTATAGTATCCAGCTAATCTCACCATGTATAATGTGTGGGAGTCGAAACTCAAAAAATTAAACTTGTCAAGGGTTTTGAGGGAAAAAGTGATTTCTAGGTTAAAACTATGAACAGTGGTTGCGATTGCTGTAAAGAAAAGCTTTATTGTTGTTTTTGCGTAATAAGTTGCAGATCCCCTTTCAATAGTTATTGTACATGTTTATATAGTTTCTGCTAGGTGTGCTAGGTCGGCTATGTCTATTTCTAAGAAGTTAAGAAAAACTTCCTAAATCTATAGGATTTTCCTATATCTTCTTGGCGGCTCGGTCAATATCACGTTGCGGGCCTCGTTGGTAAGCTTGATCTAGTATCTTGAAAGCTTTTGGATTTGGCCCACCTCACCTTCACTTATGGGCTTGACTTTGATGGGTTTTTGTAATCTTGAACTCACCGAGTACACCGCCTCGGTTAAGACTTTGCGCATCAACCTTATCGCCGAACCAAAACTTAAGCTTTCTGACGTCGCTGCTATATTCCATTTTGACCTCGTGCACCCTTCTGTTAACTGGGTTTACTACATTCACCCTGTTGACCTCGCGGTAGTTTTAATACTTAGACATTTCTTGATAGTGAAGGTGATCGTGAATTGGCGAGGTCGACGAGGTAAAGTGACTGCCACGTGATGTTGAGTGCCACGGGGTGAAGTGATTTTGTGAACCGCGAAGTCACGAGGTGGGATTGTGATTTTGTTAACCGCGAGGTCGCGGGGTGTTGTAGAGAAGAAGAGTTGATTTAACAAAATTGATTAGACGCCGAGGTCACCTTTTTCCTCCTTGATTATCTTAGAGATTGGATTTCTCGTGAAAGTGACACCGAGGTGGAGATTGTATCGTTGACAATTGGTGATCTTGAACAAGAACACGATGTAACATCGCTGGCACCGAGGTTAATCTCAAAAAAGGACGGCGAAGTATATACGGCGAGGTAGATGAAGTGAAGTGGTCACCGGCGTGACAAGACCATTTGTTGGGCCACATGATTAATGCTTTAGGTTTATTATACTTCCTCTTGAATTTGAGGTGGTACACGAGGTGAGGTGAAGAGTGGTGCATGATGTGGACTTGTTGCAGCGACGACGAGGTAAAATAGGAGACGCCGAGGTACGCGAGGTGAAATTAAATGAAAGTCAAGCTGAGTTCTCCATGTGAAGGATCAAAGAGGATACAACGATGTCGAGTCGAGAAGAGGAGAGTAGTGACGAGGTGGAGAAGGCGATCGTGAGGTGTGGTGACGTTCACATCTTGACTTAGGCCCATAATCTTTATTTACAAAGCCCAATCCATAAAATTACACAAGTCTTCACTCTTGGTGCACAAGTTTATTAAGGAAATGTGCATGACGTGATTTAAGGGAGTGGTTCACGTGGTGGAGCTTGTAGTGAGAAATTGAATTTGGGCCAAGGCCCATCTACACTTTGATTTCTTTTGGTCACGTCTTTTTCTTGCACTGTGGTCGACGCGGTCGGCGAAGCAACATTACATATAATCTCGGCTTTTATTTCTTTGTCACCACGAGGTTGTCTCGGTCATAACCGCTAAGCTTCTCTAACACTCAATTCACTTAGTATGCTAAGAAGTGAACCCATGTGCTTGCTGTGGCTTTAGTAGTGTCGTTGACTCGAGGAGACATCCAGGTGGATTCAAGACCAGCGACGTAACAAGGTTGATTTGAGAAGAGGATTACAGCGACAAGGTGGATTTTGTGAAATCGACGTCGAGGTTGATTTGAATCATTTAACTTATCACACCATAAGGTGAAATGGAGAAGATTGAGTTAATTGGCGACGACGAAGTTAGACCTCGTGGTCTTGATTTCGGCGAGTGAAAGTGACCACGAGGTTGATTAGAGAGGACGTTGTGGTCGATTGCTTCTTATAAAGATACCATGGCAACATTTCTTGGTGATAACAAGAGGTAGTGTTACAGGGTCACGAGGTGCTTCGGAGAAGGAGAAGTGGACACGAGGTCGGTGAGGTGAAGTGAAACGCCAAAACGCCGAAGAGACGCCCATGTTAGCTTGTCTTAGAGACGAGAATAGCGAGGTTGTTTCAAGTTATTGGTCCCACGTTGACGCCGTGGTGAAGTTGCACTGTATCACAAGGTCGCCAAGGTGAATTTTTGAGAAGGAAAGTTTGACCACGAGGTCAATTTAACCTAGCAAAACTTGACCACAAGGTGATTTTGAACTGCGAACTTGATTGATTTGACACCGAGGTCGACGACAAGCCTGGTTACGGTGAGTCCTTGCGGAGAAGGAGGAAGAGCACAAGGTGTTGCATTTCAGAGAAGAAGAAGTGAGCATGACATGAGATGATATGATGCTCGTGAATTAACTTGAGCCCATAAATTCTCTTGGTGAAGCCCATCTACTCTCGCCCTCTTGTTTGGTGATCAAGGAGGGAGTGGTGTACGTGGTGCATAAGGTGGCTAAAAGCAAAAGTGGTGACGAGGTAAAACTTGGGTTGATAAATTGAATTGATTTGGGCCACACTCTCCACTTGAAATCCCAATTCCTCAAATATATTAAGTGGTTTCTTTTGTGAGTGAGGTGCATAAGGTTGGTACGCGGGGTGAGCTTCGAGTATTGGCGTTGAGGTCAGTTTCAGGCTAAGACCGCGGGTTGCCTCGCATCCATCTCAACCCGCAAGTTTCCCTACAAATTGATTCACCTAGTGTTTTAAGAATGAATCCACGTGCTTGTCTTGACTTAGTATCTTATATGTTGCTTTCATTTTTGTAGTGTAGTAGTTATGTCTGATAGTGACCACGAGATGGATGATTCAGACTCAAGATCTAGCTCTTGGTTTTGTAGGTCCGAGGAGAACCCTCTTGATGATGCTTTAGATGATTCAAGAGGCTAGGGACTAGTTAGTAAGCTTGGCATCTCAGATAGACGAGTAGAAGTCACGGAGAACGATGAGGAGGAGACCAAGGAGATTGCTCCATAGTTCCTTTTATGATTTTTATTTTTGTTGGATCGTTTTGTGGTTACCTTGGTTTACAGAGGCGTTACCATTAACAACTCTGCTCCATTAGTGAGCACTTTCTCGCGTTAAGACAATGTTCTAGGCTGTTGGATTTTGGATAAACTCTTCGGTTCACAGTCACGCTATTGTAAGTATGTCTGCTCTGATAGTGAATGTTGTCTAAAAAAGTTACCAACGTCATGTGAGTTGGGTTTTGATATGAACATTTGGGATTACAGATACGTTTCCTACTAATGCATCTGCTCCAGTAATGAACATTGTTTTTGGCGTTAAGACCAACGTTATGGATTGTTTGGTTTAGTTGACACCAATGTTATGCTAATTGGGTTTTCTGATGATCATTCGGGTTTACGCAAATGTTATCCTCTTAACAAATATGCTCCTACAATGAACACGTAATGACCAACGTGTGTTGGGTTTTAAGATGAACATCGCTGGTTTACAAGCGTTTTACCATAAAAACGCAAGCTCCACTAATGGTCATCGTGCGCTTTAATCCGTTTGAGGATGTAGTAGTCAGATCTGAAAATACCTTAGGAGTAAGATGCGTCACCGTGGCCAACAACGACGATTGGTAAGTAAAAAACAAGTTTGATGTAGTCAAGGCTATTGTAAAATCCGCAAAGGATGTGATTGAACTTTATAGATAAGATATAGAATAATTTGTGAAGGATGTGTATGAGAATAAGGAGATGACTACAAATATTATGTTTTTGTTGAAATGTCAACGAAGTAGTGGGAGTATATAAGTCTACGTACCCCCACTCTCCCCTTTTTTTGAAAAGGGGGTAGCTGAACCCATCCAAAAATGAGCTGCCTACGTACCCTTTGCAGGGATCAAGCCACCCTGTAGTTCAGTAAAAGTACCTTAGTGGGAGTTGAGAGAGGTTTTTGTCAGCTCTTTATCTACCTTCATCTTCTTTCGGTCATCTTTGGAGTCTTGGTCAGTAACTAGGTTCCGCACTTACAATCGGGATTCTCTTTGACTTCCCTTAATCGTTTTAGTTCCTTTGAGGCTTGGAAATTTAACATACAAATGATACGTAGAAGCTAATGCCCTCATTAAGTTTCAACCATGGGGTACCCATGATGACATTGTATGGTGCCAGGTTATCAGAGACGGAGAACTCTGCCACCTTCGTCACGCCTTCAGCCAAAACTGCTAACCTGATGGTTCCCAACATCATAGTTGTATGACCAGAGAAGCCATTTAATGGCTTTGGAAACGCTATGATCTCAGATAAAGTGACACCCATTCTCTTCAAGATATCTTTACAGATGATGTCGATTGTGCTTCCTGTATCGATCAATACCCTTGAGATAATAAAGCCTACGATGACTAGATTGATTACCAGTGGATCGTCGTGTAATCTGTCGAAACCTCTGGTTTCCTTTTCTTCAAAGAACAACACGTCGTTTGGAAATTTAGAGGGTGCAGAGAAGTTGGCACTTACATTTGTGCGTCGATGGAAAGCTTTGATTGAAAAAACTGTATATGCACAGTAGGGGATCCTCCCATTATCATAAGGATTTCTGGTATTTTTGTTGCGGGTGGTGGTGCCTCATTGTTGTCTCTTTCCCGTCGAGGTGGTGCTGGAAGCTATGTTTATTCTTGTTGGTTAGCATCTGCGTCAGTGAAGTCATCGACATGAATGTTGTCGCCGAGTTTACCTTCTGCAAGTCTCTTTGCAAGGCAAGAGCCCAAAACACGGCAATTTTCGGTGAAATGACCATATATCTTGTGGAATTCGCAGTAAGCAGCTTCATCGTATGTGTTTTTGCTTCGTATCCTGGTGTTTTTCTATAAACCTCATCCGCGACCTCAACCTCACCCTTGACCTCATCCATAGCCATGGCCACGCCCGTAGCCTGGAGAATACACTTGACAACTGTGAGCCCCTTAAATCCTCTTTCGTGTTCAATGAATCCTGACCTTTGGTTATGTTTCTTTGCGAGCGGTTGGTTATGAGTAGGAGGAGGGTTGGGAGTCTTCGTTTTCCCTGATTTGTGAGCAAAAACTTTCTTGTGCTCCTCGTATCGTGCATGGATCGTTCCTCGATGGAGTGCATCATGGATCATAGTAGGGATCGTATTGCCTTCTCTTCTTGGTAGGGTGATCAAAATCGAAGTGCTTTCTCTAGCGCCTGCCGCGCGGCAGTGTTGCCTACTCCTTCCATATTTGATAATACTCCTTTGAAGCAATCTAGGAAACTTTGTAATAACTCGTTTTCTCCTTGAACCATTATCCAGAGATCGGCATCGGACATTCGTTTCTCTATGTAAATTGCGTAATGTCATAAAGGGAGCTGTCAACTTGTTGAAGCTGTCAATTGAGTTTGGCGGAAGTCGCGAGAACTACTGCAAGGCTGGTCCTCTAAAGTTTTCCACAAATAGCAAGCACTGACCAACATCCTTCTCTCCTTCTCTGAAGCTTGCTCGTCACATCGCTACAGAGGACGCCGTCAGATGTTCGGTGGGATCAGATTTTCCATCGTAAACTGGGATCTTCATCTTTCCAAGGTCAGTAATCACCGTTCTGGTTATTCGTGTTGTGAACGGAATGTTCTGTGTCTCCTCCAAGACATTATCTAACTCAGGAGCGTAGCTGGTTGCTTTGTGAATCTGGGAGCAAAAATCTCCCACCTTTGCTGCTATGTGCGCCATGTCAGCCCTTATTGCGGCCATCTCGTCTCTTTGAGACTGGATTATTGCTCGGCATTCTTCTTATAATTCAGAGTGTTCCGACCAGAGGGGGTCTTCTTCTTCATCCTGAAATCCTTAGTCCTGCCCGATGGTAGTATTGACTTACGCACTTTGAGCCGCCGCCTTGTGAGAAGACGCGTTCTCTTAAGTACGTCTTGCTCCTGGGTTTTCTAAGTCGATCACTGCTATTGTAGTCACTTCAAGTTCTGCGGTCGTGGGTGGCGTGACCGCGTTTTGCTCCACATGTGGTCCATCGGGATGAATAGGGTGCATACTTCGGATCCTGAGTGTGTTGATCGGGGTTGTGAAGTTTAAGGCCGTAGGGTTTATTCGCCTAATTGGTCGTCCGAACATAGGCTCCCCTCTCTGACGTCAGTCAGTCGTCGCGAGGACCCGTAGTTCCTCATTGGTCTTCTCTTGCTCTGATGTTCTCTTTAGCAGCGTTTCCAGCATTGCTTTCATGTTGGTCAAGAATTCAGGGGTCCCCGCTGCAGATGTCGTTACTGGAGTGTCGGGAACAATCGTGTTGCTGGGATTCCCGGTTCCACCTGTTCCGCTTCTGGGTCCATTGCTGGTGTTGTTGATGATGGGTTGCTGATTGTCGCGATGTTGTTGGTTGGCGCATTGCTGCGCGGAAACACAATCTTGTTCAGCAAGATGTTGTTGCTCGGCGATGCATTGTTGCTCAGCGATGCGTTGTTCTTCAACGATACGTTGCTGCTCGGCGGCGCGTTGTTGATCGTTGCTTTGAGTCATCAATTCCCCTTAGTTGGCGCCAAATTGTGGGAGCCGAAACTCAAACAATTAAACTTGTCAAGGGTTTTGAAGGGAAAAGAGATTTCTAAGTTAAAACTACGAACGGTGGTTGCAATTGCTGTAAAGAAAAGCTTTATTGCTATTTTTGCGTAATAAGTTGCGGATCCCCTTTCAAGGGTTATTGTACATGTATATATAGTTTTTGCTAGGTCTGCTAGGTCGGCTATTAGGGGTGTCAAAATGGATAACCCGACTCAACCCTACCCAAACCACATGGGTTTGAGGTTTCAGTGGGCGGGTTTGACCCGGCCCATTTATTATATGGGTACAATTTATCTACCCAAAACCATTTATATTATACTCATTGGGTTAATAGGTTAAATGGGTAGCCATGTATATATTGAACTATACAATATCTTATTATATAAAAGAGAAGCCGGTCGACGAGAGCGCGTCACGTAAGCAAAATTGTAACTCGAGAAATCGTGACAAGTGTCTAATATTGATCGAGATGATGACATGTGTGAAATATTAAAATTAATTAAGAAAGAATAAAATTACAAATGGAAAAATAACAAAACAAAAATTAGTTAACTAAGCAATTAGTACAAAGTAAAATTTTTAATAGTCTTAACTAATTAGAATAACAGAAAAAATTCTAATATAGTCTAAACTAATGAAGGAAAATGAACTTTATAATAGTAAAAATTAACAAAAAAATCTACCAAAAAATTGAGAGAATATAAAGTTTTTGATCTATAAGGAAATTGTATAAAAGGAAACTTATACAAAAGAATAACAATATATTTACTATTAAAATAGTTTTATACGTATTATGAGATTATTAATATGAAATATATTATATTCTAATTTAACTCTACATTATTTAAATTTTTATATGATTTTTCCTTAAACTAATATATATGGATTATGGATAAGAAAATAATATGTTATTAAGAATATAAATTGAATTATGCTTACACATATTTTAGGATCCGTTGTGATGAATTAGAATATGAAAATGAGGATAAAAATTAATATCTAATGATTTGAGATCCCTATGTAAATAATTTTTATTCCATTACTAAATAAATATTTGTAGTGTGCGGGATGGTGTACAAATTGGTATATTGCATGTTGATCTTTAATAATATCAATGATAGATGTCTTGCTTTTAATTTTTAAGTTAATTACTATTTTTAAATAAGATCTCACAAAAGTTTAAGGTATCTAGAGAGTCTATAACGAGGAAAAGAGAATGAAGAAAGAAAACGTTTTGTCACTTAAGTTTTCTACGAAGGAAGAAGCCACTCTGTCACTTTAAATTTTGTAAAATAAGATATTTTTATTTTTCTAATATATTTAAACAAAATTCTTTAAATAAACGAAAAATAATGGTATAGATTAAAAATAGTCAAAAGAATTTTAGATTAAAAATAAATGGGTAGACAAATATTGGTGGTGTACAGGATGGTGTAGAAATTAGTAGACAAGTGTTGATCTTGGTTAGTATTGATGACATATGTCTTGCTTTTTTTTTTAGTTAATTACTAAATTTTAATAAGATCTCACAAAATTATAAAATTCAAGAAGAATCAATAATGAGGGATAAAAAATGAAGAAGACGTTATGTCACTTGAGTTTATAATTTTTAGTGTTTTTATCCGCGTATTTACGCGGGCCTTACTCTAGTAAATTTATAAAAAACCAACACATTCCATATTATTATAAATCCAACAAAAGTTTTTAACTTGAACAAAAAAGAAACTAAATTAAAATGTCTACGTATCTTAAAATAATATTCTAAAACCAGAAAGCCAATAAAATAGAAAAATCATAAAAACCAATAAAACTAAACATTAATTTTAAAAAATACTTCCATCTTTGTTGGGTTCTTTTGCTTCCTCAGATCCATCATCAGCTTCAATCTCTACAAATAATAAGAAAAATATATTACCAATTTGGATAATATAATACCTAGTATTAAAATCAGTAACTATAAATGATAACTTTACCTTTTTCATTACTTGCAAAACCAAATAACCATGATCTCGTACAAAGTAAAGTCTGGACATGTTTTGGAAGAGGTCGATTCCGGTATTTTTTTAGAACATGAGAACCAATATTGAAAGATGATTATGAAGCTACAATAGTTATAGGAATGCTAAGCACATCATATGCCATGTATGCTAGAGCACCAAAACGTATGTTATCTTTCCAATACTGCAAAACAAACATGTCAGGATGATCTCTCATCTTTACCTTGGTTCTTCCCAATACATTACCAATATAAATAAATATTAATTATTTTAAATTTTATGTTAAACCCATGGGTAATCCATAACCCTAATGGGTTTACCTATTAAACCCATGAACCCATTAGGGTAACCCAACAAAACCCATTTATTTATATGGGTAAAAATATATAACACAAACCCGCTAAACTCGTGGGCGGTTCGGGTAACACATGGGTAATGATCCATTTTGACACCCCTATCGGCTATGTCTATTTCTAAGAAGTTAAGGAAAACTTCCTAAATCTATGGGATTTGCTTATATCTTCTTGGCGGCTAGGTCAATATCACGTAGCGGGCCTCGCTGGCAAGCTTGATCGAGTATCTTGAAAGCTTTTGGATTTGGCCCATCTCACCTTCTCTTATGGGCTTGACTTCGATGGGCTTTTCATAATCTTGAACTCACCGAGTACACTACTTCGGGTTAGACTGTGCTTCATCGACCTTGTCGCCGCGCCAAAACTTAAGCTTTATGATGTATCTGCCATATTCCATTTTGACCTCGTGCACCCTTCTGTTAACTGGGTTTACTACATTTTCCTTGTAGACCTTGCGTTAGTTTTTATATTTCGCATTTCTTGACATTGATCTTATTGGGTGAAACTTGACCCCAACATAATGTATTACAATACTAGAAAGGTTACAATGTGGAGAACAGGTGCTTCACTTTGAGTTACAAAATCCTCATGGTTGAATAGTTTAGCATTTGGTTTTATAGCTTAAAATTGGGATAATTAAGTTGATTATGAGTTTTATTTTTATATACCCTATCGGCTGCTATAGACACTGTGTTAATCTACAAACTTCATCACTGAATCGCCAACCCCGGAAACCATTGATTCGAAAGCAAGAACAAGCCCAAGAAGATCTCGGCTTCTATATGGAAGTTTCTTTCTAGTTAGCATAATAAACACAGACCAACTGTAGATAAAAAGGAGTTTAGACTTGAGAACCTTAACACTCATAACACTAAGATTTCATTGCATCAAAAGCGTTACAAATGTAGATTCCGAAAACATCATTACGAAAGGAGTCTGATTTTTACTAATATAGGAAAGTGCCTCTTTTAACGGCGATGGTGAGGGCAAAAGGTGACGATATAGTTAGCCTTGGAACAAGTGGCGATGCTGGTTGGATCGTCATAAGCGTAAGAGGTCGATTCCGGTACAAGCGACCTTAAAGATTTTGGAGTAAGCCGTTGGTTTGCAAGAGAGTGGGTTACCGAACGAGCCGGTACAACAGTACTGTGGCGAGTTGAAAGCAGAGCAAGCACTTTTACAGGCCACTACCCGTTTCCCGTTGCGTGACCGGACTTGTAACCCAACCGGACACGACCGGTTTAGATCGCTTACACAACCGGCGTAGCTACATTGCCCTGAACCCTTCACCGGCGTTATCGACATCGCCAAGTTATACCTGTCAATTTGCACACACACAAACATCAGAAAGGAAGCAGATTTATGTCGGAATTCGGAATTAAAGGAAGCAGATTTGAGAAAATATACAGACCCATCGACGAGGCTAACGTCGTAGAAGTCAAGCTCAGTGCCGAGGGTGATTTCGGCGAGAGTGGCCGGAGGTGAACCGCCGGCTCCGTTACAGGAGAGAGAACCGCCGCAGTCTCCGGTGGCGCAACGGCCACGACCAGAAAAGTCGAAGGTGCAGCCGTGGCGACCCCAGAAGCGGCCGGACCAGAGTGGTGGGAGTTGAAGAGTGTGGGATTTGTTCGCCGGAAGTTTAAATCCACCGGCGGCGAGTAAGTTTTGACCGGCGCTGGGTTGGATTCCAGGCCACACTGGGTATCTGCATTTGTTGAAGAATATTACCGTTGAAGCTGTGGTTACAAAGAACACATAAAGCCACAAATGTGATTAGAAATCTGCTACTCAAAATAATTTGTTGACGCAAAGCCATTAAACTTACAGAAGCTGGGAATGTAAAAACCTGAAGCGTGAGAGAGAAGAAGAAGGAAAGCAATGTGGAAGAGGTTGATTGAAGCCATTGATGGAGCAAGACTGAATCTACTTCTCAACTTCTCTCAGTGCTTTTAATGGATTTTTCAAGAAAAAGTTGCATTACAGAAAATATATTTAAATAAAATTGAAATGAGAATTTGGGGAATGTAATAATGAGAAATGTGACCACGTTTATCGAGACTGACAGACCAAAGACCACTTAATGCGTGATAGCTTTCACTTTTACGATATAGACTTCTGCAGTCAAAAATAGTGCAAGTGTCCTTTACTCTTCGTACTTGTAAAATGATTATCGTCCCCTTTTTTTTTTTTTTTTTTTTGTCGAAATGATTATCGTCTCCCTATAATTCAAAATATAACGTGTTATTTAAGTTGATTAAATTTTAAACCTTACTAGATTGGTCTAATCATAAGAAATCATCGAAGAATGTCTAATGTGTTCAAAAGTCAAAACTAAAAAATAATCCTATTTCTATAAATCATATAGTATATATTAATAGAAAAGACACTAAACCATCAAAATTTTAGGTGTCACTGATTGAGACTTTTAGGAGATATTTTAACTTTAAAAATCATATGTGTCATGTTAAGATACATTAGAACTTAAAAAATCATATGTATTATGCTAAAAGTGTTTTAAAGGCTAAATTATCCTATTAAAAATTTAAAACAATAACACATTTCTAAATTTATCAACATTACAAAACATTCCTAAAATTTCCTAAAATTTTGCATTAATTTTAAATAAAATTCTGAAACAAACATTTATATATATATATATATATATATATATAACTTTCTTTCTTTTTCAAACCTAAAATAAGACTACCATCAGCACTTCCCTATATCAGCTTACAAATACAAAAACACATATCTAACAACCACCATCTACAAAAAACAAAAACTTTTTTTCCGCTAGGAGAATCTTTAATTCAATTTTTCCTTTGTTTTGATGTGTCAATATTGTTTTTTCTTAATAGATATTAACCTACAATCTTACAAGTGGTTATAGGAAAAGTAAAAAGTTATATCATTGCCACTATGAATGTTGTCTTTAAAGAGATTTACCAAAAGATTAAGTAATTGCTGAATTATAAGCTGAATTTTTTTGTTATATTGGACGACGAACATGCAGTTAAAGGAAAAGAAGCACGAGATGCACCCGATCAAAACTCTGCATCAAATATTTCACACACGTTTTTTCGCTTTTAATTGATTTTGTTTTAGTTTGTTGGTTGATAGTTTAGATTTTGTACTCTAAAAAAAAAAAAAAAATTCTGCTTAACTTCCGAAATATCAGATATTTAAAAATAAAACACAAAATAAATAGCAGTTTAGATTTTTTTCCTTTTACCATGCCTAATAACTCTAAACTTTTTTCCTTTTACCATGCCTAATAACTCTCTCATTTATAGTCGTATAACGTGGCAGTTACAACCATTGATACACACGTGTGAACTAACAAATTTTATTTTTATGATTGGTGGTCATTAAGTGTGGTGACCCCATAACCACTCTCTAAACTTGATTACAATCTAGCTCTTAGTTATTATTAAACCTATCTTATTCTCCTTCAGTAAACATCCTATATTATTATTCTACTCAAATTATTTTAGTTACACATTTGATTAATTTCTTTTTAATAAATTTGTTGTTGTATATTTGTTGACTTCTCGATAGACGGTTCAAGAACAAAACTTTGAAACTAGTTATTGTCTACATATTTAAATCAAAAATCGTATTTTTATCTACTACATATAATAAAATCTTGCGCTTGACGCGGGTCAAAATCTAGTCACAAGTAAAATTCACAAAAAAAAACTGCAGCTCTCTTTTATCGCCACGTGTCATAAGTCTCAATTTTTACCGTTCCACTTTTATCGGCTAACTAGAATAGGATCCGCGTGAATACGCGGGTAAACATAATAAAAATTATCAATATAAACTTTTAAATTCTAATTAGCAACTTGTGGAAGTACCAAAAGATTTTGAAGCTCTTTCTCCCTCGAGTTGATTTCACAAACATCAAAGGGCGACGCCATAGCTCCATCGTCTCATTCTAGATTAATCATTTTTTCTTAGGTAAACTATTTGCCTTCTCATTGGATATCCCATGGCGAGCACATGGTCTAAGTTTTAATGCTAGATTGACAACAACAACAAAAGAAATCATGAAAATCAATTTATATCTTACATCATATTATTTGAATCTAAAAATATATAACCAGAATATTCAAATCATATCTCATAGAAATAATTATGTTAATCATCGCATATAAATCCGTGACCGATAAATCTCATCGGGTATTTTTAATTCTCATATAAATTTATACTCGCAAACTTTAAACATGCTTAAACCTTCTTAATACCGTCAAATGTCGAAGATTTCCTTTTTCTTTGTTTTATGAATATTCTTATAGATTTAATTTAGGATTTTCTTTAGCTTGGTTATTCATATGTTAAGTTTTAGATTGAAATTTTCATTTAGTTTCTGATTTTTTTTATTTCATTACCGTTTATATTCTCTTTATTTTCTATTCATTTTTTTTATAATTCATTTAAACTACTAATTTTTTTTTCTTTTTTCCTAAATAGTTCGAACTATTAGAAGTTTTCCACTTTTTCAATTAGTTTTGGACTATTAGAATTTTCATATTTTATTATTTAGTTAGTTATTTGATAATTATTTTGTTAGTTACAATTTTTAATTTTACTTTGTTTCCATTTACCTTTTTTCCTTTTTCTTTATTAAATTTTATATTCTCTCTAATTTATATATATATATATATATGTGTGTGTGTGTGTAACATTTTTATCTTGTTTGACTATGCATATCTTAAAATTTTAAATTGAGATATTCACTTTTTTTAAAAAATTCTTTCTTTCTTTCTTTATAGGATCTCTTTTATGTCATCATTTATTTTTTTATTTATCTTACTTAAAGTTTATATTCTCTCTATTTTGTTTCGGTTTATATTCTCTTTTTCTATTTGAATTTTTTATAATTCGTTTGGACCGCTATTTTTTTCTTTTTTTCTAATTAGTTTAAAATATTAGAAATTTTCCTTTTTTTTCTATTAGTTGTGAACTATTAGAAATTTTCCCTTTTTAATGTTATTTTGAACTATAAGAAGTTTTCCATTTTTAATTTGATTTTTTTAAAAATTAATATTAAGTTTTAACACATGTCATCATCAGATCAATCTTAGACAAATGTCGCAATTTCATGAATTACAATTTTGCATACCTGTCGAACTTTCGTCGACCGGTTCTCTTTTATATAATAAGATAAGATTTAGCTCTTATATCTTTTTATTTTAAAAATTAGAACATAATTATCCATCTCCATTACCCCACAATATTTTTCATTCAAATTTCCTAAAATATTGGGAAGCAGAGACAATTACAAGTAACGACCTCAAAAGTTATTTATATGACTCATGCCGTTTACAATAACAAAATCATTATTTTTTGTTGATGTTGGTTTTTTAAACAAGGTTTTTTTTGCTAAATTGTTGTTTAAATAAATTGAGGATGAAAGCATGAGGAACCGTGAGATACGTTTTGCTACGGGAATGCCATACTAAGCTTATATCCTTTGTAAATTCCAATGATTTTATTGGTGAAGGAAACAATCTCCCACGAGTTGATATGAGTATCTAGGGATGGGCAAAAATAACCGGAACCGAAAAACCGAACCGAAACCGACCCGTAATTATCCAAACCGAAACCGAATTGAACTTCAAAGAATACCCGATGGATATTTTTTGTTAGAACAAAAAGAACCGGAACCGAACCGAAACCGAACCGAAAACCGAATGGGTATCCGAAATATCCGAAACATATATTAATCCACAAATATATATATGCATAGTTTGAGTATATTTTACAATTTTTCTTTGTTATGTTTACAATTAATTCGGTTAGTTCAAATATTGTTATCTATTAGTAGGTAGTTCGGATAAAAATAGCTAATATAAGTTTATTGTTTTATTTTTTATTAAAAACAAATACTATTTTTTGGATAATTTAGTGTATTTTGGATAAAAAATACTCGGAACCAAACCGAAACCGAAATTAGTGCTTTAAGATTTGTTTCATTACAACGTCTGTCACTCTCTTAAGACTTTGATGTTTCACAACTTGTTTCGTTATTTTCGTATTTTGAAGGTTTGAGTTGAAACTTATAAAGTTTATCACTTTGAATAGGTTTAAACTCTTTAATTTTGTTTATTTAATATCATTGTCTTGTAAACTCTCAAATCTTGTGTTACTTTATAGAAAGGGAATATCTCTCTAGATTACTCAAATATTGTGTCATTTTCTACTGTTTTTTGTATAATGCTTTGCTTAGGATTTCAACTTTTAAGTTCGGTACTTTGTTCAAAACAATAGGTAATTCGAATTGTACTCTTTTTCCTTCAATGTGATTTTCACATTAAGGTTTTTTAATGAGGCAAGGAGAATTACCTATCTTAGGATTTCAACTTTTAATTTTGTTATTTTGTTTCAAAACTATTAAGTTGCTTTTGGATTTTTATTATGAACTTGTTTCAGTATTGTCGTAATATTATGTTTGGTGGCATTTTGGGTATAACCGAGACCGACCCAGAACCGCTAGATACCGAACCGAAACCGAACCGTAATTCAATGGGTACCTATATGGGTATAAAATATCTAAACTCAATATACCCGGAACCGATTGGTACCGACCCGAAATCGAACCGAATATCCGGTTGCCCAGACCTATGAGTATCCATGGCTTCTTTTTGGTATGTTATATATTTTTTTTCTCTATAGATACATTATAAAGACGCTACCAATCCGAGCCTATATCTTACGGTCTCTTTCTATTTTACAAACCACACGCGTGAAAAAAAAAAAGATGTAATTACACAGAAATCACCAATGGCAAAGTGGATCGGAAGTTACGATGGTTAAAGAACATGGAATCCAAAAGAAGACGAATTATAATATGGATACGTAAATGATCTCTCAACTTCACTACTACACTTTTTTATTTTTAGAGCCTTGAATATTAATCTAAGCTTTTCTTTGTACTGAGTCTTTGAATACTATATGTAATTTTCCTTCTACAACCTCTATATATTCTTTGAAGCTCCTCTTATATTAAAGGTTGGAAACTAATTATTAATGTTTGCAAGAGATCAAAAGAAAAAATATTATTTCCCGGTGCGTAGCATGGGGCAAAACACTAGTAAAGTATATATCTCAATTTACAGCATTATATTTAGATTAACGGCTATAAGAAAGAAACGATGTTTACCAAATATCACCCGTTATAAAAAGTTAAAAACTAAACAAGAACATTGTACTGTAGTAAATTACTTTTCAGTTTACGAATTAACAATCTAATAACAAATCCATCTAAATAACAATGTAAACTTTAATATTTGAGCCTTTGTATTTTTAGCATTAAAATTCTTCCAAATCCACTAAAATCCAATATCAAATCAAATCAACAAGTAAATCCGTAGGATTGAATAACACCGAATTTTAAGATGAATTTCAAAATTATAGAACAAATAACACTAAATTTGAATATATATTTTAAATTCATAGAACCAATAACACTTGATTTTATTTGGATTTCTAAATCCATTAAATTCCATGAAAACACTAGGGGTTTCTCCGCTAAAAGTATTAACAAGTGTTAACAATTCCATTTTATACCATGATTATTGGTGATATTTAGAGGGGTTCTTAAGGCTAAAGTATAATTAAAATAAATCAAAAATGATTTAATTACTCTGAGACGGTATCAGTTTGTAGAGTCTTCTGAGACGGTTTCTCGGGCCACGTAGCTAGTTTTCATTGGCCCAAATTTGTTTTTTTCGGTCGAGGCGGAGAAATGAAAAAAAAAAATCAGTTGTCGATTTCTCCTCTTTCTCTCCTCTTCATCGGCCAAAATGGCGATTTTTGCTCCTCTCTCTTGTTCGATCACACTCCCTGAACAAATCTTCTTGCTGATGTATACATGGGTTAGGACCTTACTCTACACCTATAAAGATGACGGGAGATATTGAAGATGAGATCAGAGACCCTTTTGGGGGTTTTAACAAAATTTTTAGGCCCAAACACCATCTCCATTTGTTAAAACCCTTTTGGGTTTTTTAACAAAAATTTTAAGGAATATTTATTTCTACACGTACTTATTCGAAGACTTATTATGCTCAAACATACTTTTTGTGTAGGTGTGTACTTTCTTCCTTGGTTCAAATTTTTAATACTTTAACTATCCTTTTAATTCCACTCGGTAGAACTCATTCAATATGAGTAATATATTTGAGCCGTCAGTCTCCCTCTCCTTTAGGTACACATTTATAGTAAAAAAAAATCTGGGTTTTCTTGAATCCGATTCAATTTAAAAATATGGGTTTCGTGTTTTAGATTCACTCAAAGATTAAGACAAATCTAAGATCGATTATGGAGATCTGTGAAACGATTCGTCAAGAGAAATCGATTCAATTGAATTTGATGAATTATCAAAAATTTGGATCTGCGTTTTGGATTTTGTTTCATAAGATTCTTGTTTTTGGAAAAGACAATCGTAAACTCATAAACTTTGTGGCGGTATAGGTTCTGATCTTGGGACCGGAGTAACATGATATGCTCAAATTTGCCATGAGCTACTCTCTCAAATTAAGAAATCGATTGTAGCACTTGGGGTATCGAATCCATAGAGAATCAATTAAACACAATAGATTTAATCTTTCGGATTAAACTAAGCAGAATAAGTTGTAAAATAAATTGCAGAAATAGTAAACAGGATGATTGTAAAGCTTTAAATTTAATGGGAGACAAGCGCTAAGCTTTAGGAAATTCGCAGGAATAAATCCAAATTGCAGAATAAAGTTACCATTGGGATTGATGAAGTGCAATTCTAGAACTTGAAACTAATGTAAAACAAACCAACTGTCGTTGCGAATATTATATATGTTTAAACCCTAGACCACCAATTGTCCTTGCGAAATCAAATTGATCTAAACAAGCATTGATTGTTCACAAAGATCCAAAGCCAACTGTCATTGCGAATCAAATCTTTGCTCACCTATGATTCAGTTCAGGTAATTCAATAATGATGTCTCATATACTAAACAACATAAGGTATCCAATTCAGCCCTAAATCATAATTCAAAGCAATCAAGGTGAAGAATATAAATATGAATGCAAAATCCCAATAGTAATTAAACTCTACAACTCTTCATTATCCTTTGAAAAACCCTAAAGCCTAATTAGGGAATTACTCAGACATAGACATGAATAATAAAACCCTTGTGTAAAATATCTCTCAATAAAATAAAGCTTAAGCCTAAACAATGACTTAAAATAAGTATTTATAGGTACAAAATCGGCATGGGTCCAATTGTAAACATCTGGGTTTTTTGCTGCGAAAACAGAAATCTTCCAAAAATAATATTCTGTCACCATTTTGGTCGCGTCGAGCTACAGGGATAATGCGCCGCTCGACAGAGTCTTCAGATTTTCACTCCGAAGTTGTGACTTTGTCTACTCATTCCGCAATGCTCCATAAAGCTCCAGTAAACACCAATTAAGCTCCAAACGTCCTTGTACCTAATAATAAACATAAAAGACTCGAAAACACCAAAAGACTCAAGATATCGAACTTATATCATGGTCTTTAACGGTAAAAACCATGATATATCAACTCCCCCAGACTTGGCTTTTTGCTTGTCCCTAAGCATAACAATGGTACTAACACCTTTAGGAACCACGTACCTTGCAAAGTCAATGGTAGTACTTCGATGTGTCCCTAGAAGTATAGTAGTCCTCCAGATTGAATCCAAACCCCTTAGAGAATCTCAGACTTTCTGTCACAAATCCCTTTAGTTATTTAGGTGCGGTCTCATCGAGGGAATATCGATCGTTGGACCTTCTAGATTCTTTTACTTCCTTTAACACTCTCCTGCGTTTCACCCCCTCTCTTCCCTCCGTAACTGTTTTCCAATTAAGGATGTCATAGAGATGTAATGTCTTTTTTCTTTATTTTCTTCAGAATTTTTCTAATTTTTGGACTTGCACTTTTCTCCTTGAACTACACTTTTCTGTTGACTTTTTTATTACCTTGGCATCCCTATGACTTCACTAGATCAGCTCTCATTACTATTGTTTCTTGTGGAAACAGGGTCATGAGGCTTTTTGTTGATCTAGGACAGTTGTATTCATCATTTGGGAAGAAGTTTCAGAGCGGTCCGTCCTCGCTTTCAAGTGTTTGGAAGCTGAATCAAGTTTTGCAATTTCCAACGCCCAAGACAAGAAATTTGAGTTGATTAAGGGCGGGGTTTGCAAAATCTTTCTAACGTTCTCCAGAAATCAGAACTCGCTCCGTTAAACTGATCCACTTGCAGTTACCCACCTCAGTAAAACCAACCAACTTGCATTGGAAATGGTCCTCGAGTGCTGTTCAAAGCAAATAGAAGGGGAGTTTTGACCCAAAATTTTGAAAAACTAACTCATAAAAACTCAAAATAAAACATAATAGTTAGTAACTACCTCCCCCAGACTTAAACGACACTGTCCCCAGTGTTATTTAGCCTAAAAAGGTGAAATAAATAGATAGAAAACAAAACGTAATGAAAAATCGAAGGAGAATTCATAATTGGGGGTCGTGTCGAGCGACACGACCTCTGTGTCGAGCAACACGACCTCTGTGTCGATCAACACCTATAAGTTTATCGCGTCGAGCGACTTAAGATCCTCATCGATCGACATGTGATTTTCATTAGTGTCAATCGAGAGCTTCTTAGTGTCGATCGACACTCAAGTCTGAAGTGCATTCTCCTTTGGATTTACACGTTTTAATCTCCTAAAACTCAAAATAAAAACAAAAACAAAACGTAAAATTGAAAAAGAAAACAAAAACAAAAATAAAAGACATAATTAGTAGACTCACAAGTGGGTTGCCTCCCACTAAGCGCTTGTTTTCAGTCATTAGCTTGATTGTGTCAGGACTTTGGTGGATTTTTGGGAAGTGTTATACCTCCCTTATCCTCTAGGATGGTTGCAGCTTTGATCTTCGTTCTACCCTTCTTTCCAGCTCCCCCTGATTTATCATAAACAATTCTAGGGAAAAGTTTCATCGTATTCACCATCATCTGCTAAATGACTTGCTCTCCTTTCTCCTTTAAATATGAAGGGATGATGATCCTGAACTTGGAGAATGGTTTGGAAGCTCGCTTCCGTCTCTTTTCTCCTTTCTCCCCTTCTTTGCACTCCTTAGGTATTCCTGCAACTTCATCAGAAGAAAAACCAAGCATTCTACAAGAAACTCGTTGTTTGCATGGGCGCGTAACAACCTTTTCAACTTTAAAATTGTTATCAAGAGGTTTTGAATTAAGTACAGGAAGTGCGTACCTTTGTTCTATGGGAGGTTTGTGGGTTGGGAGACGTGCAGGGTCTGGCTTTTCTCCATTTATTACTGTCCAACAAGAAAAGTTATCCATAAGGATTACTGGGTAGAAGACCTCCTCGTTGATCTTGGTGAAAGATACTCTCTGATTCGGGTAATCTAAGATCGCACCAATAGAAGTGAGAAAAGTTGCGCCTAGAACCATCGGCTTAGTGGTCTCAATGATGTGGAAATCAGCTGGCACAAGACAATCTCCTATTCGAATCTCTAAATCCGGGATGAATCCTTCAGAAGCTACCGAGGTAGAATTAATCAGACCGACAAGAGCATTTGAAGGTTGTATGTTCGAGATTCCTAGCTTCTTCACAACATTGTGATATATAACATTCATAGTAGCTCTAGTATCCAAGAGAGTGCCTTCTAATTCCAGTCCATTAATCGAACATGGAACTATAAACTGCCATGGATTGTCTAGCTTGGGTAATTTCCTCAGAACTGGTTTCTCAATCACTTTTAACTTTATCTCACTGCCACGACTACTAGCTAACGTGCAAGGCTTCACAGGAGCTCCTGGGAATGGAAGAGGAGGTTTGTAGACTCGTTATACTGCAAAAACAGAAGTTTTAGCGAAATTTAGACTGTTCTGGACCACGTGTCGAGCGACAGCCTCTGCGTGTCGAGCGACAGCCTCTGCGTGTCGAGCGACACTTGATTTTTTATCCTGTCGAGCGACACTGATTCTCTCATCGATCGATATGCTCGATTCCTTCGTGTCGAGCGACACGACGTCCTCGTCGCTCGACACAGTTACTGTAGCCCGAAAATTTCTTCAAACTCATCGAAATAATCTTCATCAACTCCTGCTGGCTCTGGTTCAAACACTCTCTCTATTCCGGTCTTTAATCTAATCATATTAGAGTGATGTTTCTTCAGCGATTCACTGGTTTGCACAACTTGGGTATCCAACTTCTTCATATGGATGTTCAAAGACTCGATCTTTCCATTCATATCCTTGTAAACAGAATCCAGCTTACCATTTAAATAAAAAATTAACTTCTGTTGTCCCTCCATATTCGCTCAAGCAAGGACTCCATTTTACTCTCTGAAGTCGGTGGTGGAGGCTTCTAATAAGAAGATTAACCGTAGTCCCTTGTGTAGCTGCTATTCTGATACGGCTTCTGGTACGATGATCCTTATCCCTGCTGATTGTTGAACCTCTGATATCCAGATCCAGTGATGTAGTTCACATCTTTGGGTTCAAACGTCTCAACTTCTTTAGCGAACTGAACCATCTTCTTCCAAGCTAGTAGATAATGCATTGAGTCGAGCTTCATTGTAACCTCTGCAAACTGATTACCACTAACATTGTTACTCTGGCTCCTCTCAAAATCAACACTCTTGGTACTAAGTCTGTCAGCTCGATTCTCAATGAGTCTGAAGGCTGTCTCTGGAGAATTCGTGTTGAAATTCTCGTTACTCGCAGCATCTAACGTGGTGGCATGTGTAGTGGCAATCCTTCTGTAGAAAATGCTTAGCAGTTGAACATCTGTGAAGCCGTGATGCGGACAGCCCCTCTGGTATCTTTTAAATCTATGCCATGCAGCCTTGAATGCTTCAAAATCGCCCTGTATGAAAGTAACAATCTTTGCTTTGAGATCTTCAGACTTCTCATCATCAAAGAAATTGCTTAGGAAAGCATTATTTGTGTCCTCCAAGTTTGTAAGCGAGTCCGGTGGTAGCATTCTCAACCAATGCTTTGCTTCGCCATGTAGAGAGTAGGGGAAGAGCTTATAGAACATATAATCTTCTGATACTCCATTAGCCTTGATGCTAGACAAAGATCCTCAAACTTCTTGATATGATCCATTGGATTCTCATGAGGGAGACCGCATAAAGGGTCTTGAGCAACTAGACTGAAGTAGGCATGCTTCAGCTCGAGATCGTTCTATTGAAACGGAGGTGGACTAATTGCAGATCGATTAGCATAGTTTTGCCCTGGACGGTTGAAGTCTGCTAGTATTCGTCCCGCTGCAGCATTCACGTTGTTTCTCAGCCCAACTGGCTGAATCTGAACTCCTTGTCGAGCGACAACAATATCATGTCAATCAACACGTTGGTTTTCACCCTGTCGAGCGACATCCTCAACCTGTCGAGCGACACGACGTAATTCTACGCGTCCAGCGATTTCCTCTTCATGTCGCTCAACACGTTCCTGTTCCTCACGAGCTAGCCGATCTTCCTCTTCGCGTCGAGCGATCTCAGCTTCCTGTACCTCGACAAGATCCATGATGATGTTTCCTTCAGCGTTGGGCCTATGTCCATCTTCATTGTATCGATTTCCTTCCCTATCGAACAACTCGCCATCTCTCCGAAACACAATAGTCTGCGCATCCATCTTCTTAGATTCTTTTGTCTCTTTTCTGTTGGTGCGTTCTAAGCGTGCGAGATCCACGAGATCGTGTTCAACTTGCTCCTTGTCCTTGTTGCTTCTGGTATTGTCATTAGGCATTCACCTGAAAACAAAAAGATAAAAGCTAGTTTAGTAAAACAAAAAGAAAAATACTTATACAAAATCTTAATAATATAAATCTAATGGCTATGATTCCCCGGCAACGGCGCCGAAATTTGATATGATCAAATTTGCCCTGAGCTACTCTCTCAAATTAAGAGATCGATTGTAGCACTTGGGGTATCGAATCCACAGGGAATCAATTAAACACAATAGATTTAAACTTTTGGATTAAACTAAGTAGAATAAGTTGTAAAATAAATTGCAGAAATAGTAAACAAGATGATTGTAAAGCTTTAAATTCAATGGGAGACAAGCGCTAAGCTTTAGGAAATTCGCAGGAATAAATCCAAATTAGAGAATAAAATTACTATTGGGATTGATGAAGTGCAATTCTAGAACTCAAAACTAATGTAAAACAAAACCAACTGTCATTGCGAATATTATCTATGTTTAAAATCTAGATAACCAACTGTCGTTGCGAAATCAAATTGATCTAAACAAACATTAAAAACAGGTTTGATTGTTGACAAAGATCCAAAGCGAACTGTCGTTGCGAATCAAATCTTTGCTCACCTATGATTCAGTTCAGGTAATTCAATAATGATGTCTCATCTACTAAACAACATAAGATATCTAATTCAGCGCTAAATCATAATTCAAAGCAATCAAGGTGAAGAATATAAATATGAATGCAAAATCCCAATAGTAATTAAACTCTACAACTCTTCATTATCTTTTGAAAAACCCTAAAGCCTAATTGGGGAATTATTCGGACATAAACATGAATAATAAAACCCTTGTATAAAATATCTCACAATAAAATAAAACTTAAGCCTAAACAATGGCTTAAAATAAGTATTTATAGGTACAAAAGTCGGCATGGGCCCAATTGCAAACATCTGGGTTTTTTGGCGTGAAAACGAAAATCTTCCAAAAATAATATTATGTCACCATTTTGGTCGCGTCGAGCGACAGGGATAGTGCGTCGCTCGACAGAATCTTCAGATTTTCACTCCAAACTTGTGACTTTGTCTACTCATTCCCCAATGCTCCATAAAGCTCCAGTAAACACCAATTAACCTCCAAGCGTCCTTGTACCTAATAATAAACATAAAAGACTCGAAAACAACAAAAGATTCAAGAAATTGGACTTATATCATGGTTTTTAACGGGTAAAAAATCATGATATATCACATCATCATCGTTCTGAATTGGTGTTTGGGTCTTGTCAAAAAGATGTTTGTTTTGGTGATTGTGTGCATCATGATTGAGATTTAGAAGATAACTTTTTGTTGTGGATTAGGTTTTGGTGTTTGACTTGAAATCGAATTGTGTTGTTTATGAAACTTAAAATTGTAGATTGAATCTTGTGATTTTGGGAAAAATTTTATTGGTATGTGTTGACGAAGAAAATAATGTTCATGATGAATGTTTTGGTTTTGTTTGCAAATTTATATTGACAATACCATCAAATGTTTGAAGAAATCTCGTCGGTGTTGACGCTCCTCCTCTACCGCCGTTGTCTTTGCCTATGTTTCATTGTTCCATTGTCGTGGTAACATTTTCGTGGTTGATGGTTTATGGTTAATGTAACAAGTTATTCATCATGGGCAGTTTTTGTGGTTAATGTTTTGTGGTTAATTACTTTGTCTTGTAACCATATCGATGATACTTTGTACATTTGTTATCATATGCAATCTTATACCAAAAGAACTAATTTGTAACCTCAATTACTTGCATCTATCCCTTTCAACGTTTACAAATTTGATCAAAACCATCTCATCTTAATCATTTCAATAAGTGAATCATCGTAAATAAGTAATGAAATTAAGTGAACGAATGTGCGAATCAAACTAGATGTAGTTGTAGTTGCTTATGGAATTATCCATGTAATCTGAATTCCTCAGCCTCTTTGAACTTCTTACTTCGTGCACCCTAAAACCAAACATTTTCTCAGTCTCCTCGCATCACTTCATCATCAATGGAACCATAAGATTTCTAACTACATAAACAAACGGAAACACCAACATAACCAAGTAGCAATAAGAAATCACTATAATGAAGATCCAACAATATAGAAATAGAACCACAAAAGACTAACCATAAAACACTAAACCATAAAAGACTAACCATAAATCACTAACCATATGACTCATCAGTTATCATGAAATGTTCAAAACAAGTGGAAGCATTCTTCCTAAATTCAAATTAACGAGTTATTTCCAATGTGGAAGCATTCCTTCTAATTTCACAGTAACCAAACAAATCCCAATCACTAATATGAAGATCCAACAAGATAGAAATATAACTTATAAGTATTAAACAAAAGAAATAAATCTCAACAAATTATCCAAGTGTAACCACAAAACGGTGACCATCCGAGCCGTGACCATTGTGTATGTCTAAATGTAATCACAAAACCGTGACCACCCAAGCCGTAACCATTGTTGATGTAACATGGTGTTTATGGTTTTTGAATTGGTTTTTATTATTATATCTACTTGTTTTTATTGGGTTTTATGCCTTAAGTGGTAGTTTTAGTATTTTTGTAGTGTCTAGAGTCTTTTGCAGGTCAATTGGAGAAAACGACAACAAATCGAGATATTGGACAGTTATGTAGTGTCAAATGTCAAGCAACCATAGGAGACCTTAAAGACATTGGATTGATCTGAAATTTAGACATGAGAAAGGCAATTGAGTCAGCTTTCATTCAGCAGAAATTTCAAGTCATTTGGATCAACGGTCAAAGAGTTATACTAATTCTTCTGAAGATATCTCAATATGGCTAGGGATAAAAATAAATGAAAACTTCTGTATTTCCTAATTTGACTTGGTTTAGCTAGGGATTTCGACCAGCACGAATTTAGACCTCTAAATACATGTTTTTAGCCACTTTAGATAGCAAGCACTACATGAAATATGAGTATTAATAGCAGTATATGATAGCATTTTGAATGTTTCTGCTATAAATTGATTAGTGGTAAATATTTTATAGCGTTTGTGAAATATCAAACACTATGATATATTTGGTTTATAATATTACATAACTCAATAAAAACGTTATGATAAGATGTAGCAGGAAAAAAAAAGGGAAAGCGAAATATGATAATACAATGCTGGAGTGAGATTGCTTTATGTCAACATAAAGCATAAAGCATAAAACAACTCTTGTTTTCTTGCTTAAAGCAACCTTATACTTTCTTTTGAATCAGATCAGTCCAAGGTGGTCCAACGACTCTTTTTGGTACCGGGGCCACTTGAATGCTTTTCTCCGCACCTCGGATAAACTGATCTGCGCCATCGCTCGTCCCGCGGATCTAACACACGCGTAAACATATCCGCGTGTTCCTTTGTACCTCGGGTCGAGTATCCAAGTTTTCTCATGCGGCTTCAACTCCTCTTCATGCGGCCTAGCTTATCCAAGCCATGATAGCACTAGACCGCCACAAGAACGCCACTTCCTTGCACCGGCCTTAACTTACCCGCGGGTCCATCTCTACCAAAGTTACCCGAACCATATATGTTCTCCACGGTAACTATTTATTCACCATTAGTAACTTAAAGAAAGATTAATCCTTAAGTACTCTCCTTGATTAACACTCTCCCTCAAGTTCATACACAACAAGGTGAAGTGTGAACTTGGAGATACAAGGAGAGGCCTCATTAAAACCTTAGTAGATAAAACCCAATGGCATAAAACTCTACTAAGTAAATGAGTACCAACTCAATGATCTAGGGAAATATAATCAAGGTCTTGATCATGTTGCTGAGCTTCGGTCCTCGGCTTCTCTTCTCTTGCCTTGGCCTCGCCCTCCTTCTCCATGCTTCCTCTGTAATACTCCTCCTCTAGCTTAGTCGTCGTGAACACAAAGACTAAGCTTGAACCCTCGGTCTTGATCCTTCCTCATTGACTCATGATCATCGGCCAACTTCATTCTTCTCCCCCTTAAACCTTAAACAAGATTCAAATAAGAGAAAGCTTAAAATATACACCAATAAATCAACTCATGAACCAAGTAAGCAATCAATAACCAAATAGTTTATAGTTGAACAAATTGAAAGAGTTAAGAGTTTAGAGAGTAGCCTTTGATTTTGATGGTGTGGTTGATCCTTTGATCTTCACTTCCTTTCCACACCTTACTAAATAACTCGAACCTTCTTGATCCAAGTGGTGGAGCTTTCGGTTCCTTAAGCTTCACGCCATACTACCTTGTGAGTCCTCCTCCATTCACACAAATTCAACCTTTCTAAATCATTCTTTGATGATCACTCCTTGAAGCATGATCACCTTTATCCACCTAGTGTGACTTGGAACCGCCATTCACTCTACACACAACCCATTTGAACTTTTCACCCGAAGTCATTTCATTATTCTAGCTTCGGGTTGAACATTAAACTCCAAATGTTTTCTCTGTCTCGGCCTCCTCCATGTTCCCTCCGGTTTCATGCATAACCAAGAATCATTCCATTTCTCCCCCTTAACTCCTTGACTCCCAAGTCTGTACAACTTTCCTTTACGCCATGATTATTTTACCATCCAAAGCAAGTTTCTCGGATAACCACTACAAAAAAACAGGTCGTTAGTGACTCGAATTACCGAGTGACAAATTAGTCACAACGATTTGCGACTCATAAGGGACTCTTTTGCGACTAATATGTGGCTAATTTTAAGGGAATCACAACATAGTCGCTCATTGGCGACTCCAAGTAGTAGTCGTTACCCAGTCACAAATTTACGACTAATCTGAAACAACTACTGGTATGTTTTACTGGAGTCGCATACGAGTCACTAATTCACGACTCTTTCGCGACTGAATAAATGGTCACTAATTAGCGACGCTATTGTGACACTAAGGGAATTACAAATTAGCCACTCTACCTACCGTGTAACTAAAGAGTGATAAGGCAACAAACCGTTGACGATGCAACCACGTTTAATGTACAAGAAATCACAACTGATGCTTTGGTTATTGAAGATCATCCAATGGAACCCATTGATTTTGAGATTGACTATGAAGATCCAGAAGATTAGTTCCAGTGTAATTTATCAGATTCCTAAGACGGAGATTCACAGCAAATGCATTCCATTAAAATTTAGCAATGTGTGTAATATTTTAAAAAGTGTGTAATATATTGAATTTAAATTTGAGAATACTTATAATATGTAATACCATAAGTTAATGTTTAGTGTATTGTGTAATATTATAAGTTACAAGTCTTTTGTAAAAAAAATAGTAAACAAGGCTATAGTCCCTTCATATTAATTTCACCTGTAAAAAAAACACAAATATTATATTGTCTCAATCAGTTTCAACCATAAATAACAATCTTCCCAACTCGAGTTCGAATCCCACCTACTACGGGTGGTACTTTTTTTTGGTGCAATAGTATTTGTATATTTAAAAGAAAACAAACTAAACCATGAATTATGAACCGTAGCCCGATGGCATGGCCGCATGCGTTCCACTTACACAACCTGGGTTCGAAAACACCTAACACCATTTTAATAAAAAAAAACTTTTGTTATAGGGTTTCGTTCAACAGAGTCGCATATGAGTTGCTAATTAGCCACTACGTTGCAACTATACAGGGTTTCATTCACAAGAATCACAATATAGCCACTGATTTGCGACTCATTTGCAACCACAATTATATTTTGGCCAAATTAAAACCCATAATGTTAATTTAGTACTTATAAGTGTGTACTAATACACATAATAAAAAAAAATATCCAAATGGGTTTCACAAAAACACAAGTCTTCTAACAAACTCTAACATATACATACCACTTAACTCTTCAATTTCTTATTTTCAAGAGATTAACCATAATTTATTTAATTTCTAGGTTTTTATGTTTTAATCAAACAAACATTGCATAAGTACTTGGGGGAGTGGGTTAGAAAGAATGATGGATGATTGTTTGTGGTCAAAATGTTTAGGGTCAAAATGTTTAGGGTATACATGTTTACAGATTCACAAAAGAGTGGCAAATGCGTGACTTATTACTCACTAATCTGCGACTCTATGTAATTATGCTTTATGTACAAATCGTATGAATTGTGGGCCATTGTACGAGGTATATTGGGCCTTTATGCGGGAGTTTTCCCTCTAGACACAAATTCAGTAGTGACTTTGTTACGACTAATTAGCCACTCCATTCCGATAATACATATAAGTAAAAAAATCCCCAAAGGTCACTATCCCTAACCCTTAAAAATTATCTTCTCTCTCGCTAACCTGCGATCGATACCAAGAAACCCAGAAACTAAAATTTGTTCGATTCTTCTCTTTCCCTTTGATTTCTTCTCTTTCTCAGTGAATGCATTCACTGAGGGAAGAAATCCCCTAGTTTTCTTCTGATTAGAAATCCAGAAACCCTAATTTTCTGTCGATTCGACATCTTCTTCTCTTTCAAAACCCATAAACTCCCTCAGTAAACCGTAGATCTTCATCTCTCCTTCAATATCCTTAAACTCAAACTCAGAAACCCTAATTTTCAATCCCTGAAAACCTAATTTCTATAACCCAGAAACCCTCATTCCTATAACCCAGAAACCCTAATTGTTATCTGATGGTGAAGTCTGCGTTACGAGGGAAAGGCAGAGGAGAAGGCGGTTCTAATGGAAGAGGCGGAGGCGATGGAAGAGGAGTGGATCCAGCCGGTGAAAGATAAGAGGTTGTACCTTCTGCTCCTGCTCTTGGACGAGGTGGTTCAGGAGGAGGCGGATCTGGAGGCGTCGTCACTCGAGGAGGCGGTTCTGGATGAATCGTCTCTTGAGGAGGCGGTTCAGGAAGATGCGTCTCTAGAGGAGGCGATTCTGGATGCTGTGGAGGCGGTAGAAGAGGACCAGCTCTTGAGTACATCCCTCTAGGGGAACTTGCAGCCATGGCTGTAGCTAGGGCTACCAAGACTCGTGGTAAGAGTATTGCTACCACTGCTGATACGGTGAGGCATCCTGTAGCCACACGACCTAATCTGAAGCTAGTATCTTCATCAGCCAGTGGTGAAGACACTACTGATCATGGAGGTTCACCTGTGGCTCGACCTACATCAAATATTGGCTCCTCCAATTCCTATAACCCGTCGCCTCCTTCTCATAAGACCTGGGTCTCTAACTCAGACATCTCTGCGGGTCGAACCATTCCTCTACAGTACCCTCCATCATCAAACTCCCAAGGTGGTTCAGGAAGAGGTGTCTCTCCTACCCTTAACCTTAATACGGGAGCTGTTGGTCAAGAGCTTCAGAGAGATGATGAGCGTGATGATGATGAAGAAGAAGACATCGATGATGAAGAAGATCACGAAGGTGATGAACAAGAACCTGACTTCGAAGCTATTGCTCAGCAGCAACCACAAGGGCTAGACGATGACCAACTGATGGCTAATCTGTTGGCTCTTCCAGGACGTCAAAGACTTCCCCTTCTGAGTGAAGTCCCTGCACCAGACTCATTGTGGTAAGCTCTTCTTTGTACTACTGGTTTAGTATTGTTAGTAGACTAGTTTTGTATTGTTAGTACACTACTTTAGTATTGTTAGTACACTGCTTTAGTATTATTAGTACACTGGTTTAATATTGTTAGTACACTGCTAATTAGTCTTGTTAGTACACTACTAATTAGTATTGTTTGTTCCATTTCCTTGCAATGTTTACTCGGGACACAACCAAATTGACCCATGTAATCTCAACGATCTTTAGACACAAGTTTGATGGTCCTTTCTTCAGTTGGACAGTGACTCCAATTGACAAACAATAACGATACTTCAGGACTTTTGCGGTAATGCTTCTACTTTTTTTATTTTCACATTTCAGTTTTACTTTCCTTTAGTTTTCAGTTACTGACCACCTATATTTGTTGTGTAGAGTAAGTACTACTGGGATCCAGAAATAACTGAGCTTGTTAGGGAGCATTTCAATGCGATTGCAATCAATCGCATGAAAGGAATTGTCTGCCGTGCTAAGAAATGTGGAGTGAGGCCAATATCGATTAATGATGATATGTGGAAAGAGATGTGGCCCCACTGGGACACTACAAAGGCAATAGAGAGGAGCACAACCGCTTCCAACTCCCGCAATTATGACTGTAATGGCCTTGGACCACACAAGCACAGGTCTGGCCAGTCTTCTTACCTGACCATTCAACAAGACATGGTAAGTGTTAGTTTATTTTACAAAACCATATCATCCTCAACTTCTGCTAAATAACGATATAACTAACATTTCTTTTTTACTCTTGCAAGAGGATGAGCTAGGAAGACCTGTGTCTTTCGCTGAAGTCTTTTAGCAGACTCATACACTACCCGATGGCAGTTATGTCGACCAAAAGGCTAAGCAGGTCTATGAGGATTACGATAGGACGGTCCAAGAGGTTAGGGAGCTGGCGCAAGGCGAAGGACCAGATGTTTCGGACAATTTAGAGAATTTAACGCAGCGGCAACTGACTATTGATGACCTAAATGATATCTTCCTCAAGGTAAACTTTCTCGTCTGTTTTAGTTCATGTTTCTTATCATTGCTGTCTTGGTTTAGTTTATGTTTCTTATAATTTATGTCTTGTGTCTGTTAGATATTTGTTAGTAAGTTATAGACTTGGCTTTAGGTTTTGTGTTCATGGTTTAGATTTGTCAATAATGCTAGGATGTTAGATTCTTATTCTAAATGTTTCTCTTGCAGGTTACGCACATCGATCCCAAGGGCAACCCTTATGGAATGGGTACACTGACCCAAAAGGTTAACAAAAAGAAGAGGAAGGCTAGTGAGGATTCAACGTCTACGCCAACCTTACAAGAGATGTAGGCCAAGCTCAAAGCAGCTCGACAAAAGATTGCTGACTTTGAAGCTAGCGGACAATAAGCGTCGAGATGTGGAAGACAAGTACCGTGAAGAGATACTGCAGCTAAGGCAGAGTCAGTCTCACCTGTTTGAAGTCGAGAAGATGATGGAGTTCATGAAGACAGACAATCCCCGCCTCGCTATATACCTGAGTCAGTCCTCTATCTTGAATGGCGAATCGGCTGATAAAGCTCCTCCCTGCCTCACAACCAGAAGCCTACAACAACACTTGATCACTTCGTTGATCAACTTGTCTCTTTAGGTTAATGAACAATCTCTTTTAAGTTTTAGGTTCTCTTTTGTTTAAACTTATTAACTTCCAGTTTCTCTTTTGTTAAAACATGTTTTAAGTTTCTGTTTAAAACTTTAATTATGTTTTAATTTATTTTGTTTTCTATATTGGTTCCAAAGCAAGAAACAAATACCAATAGCTTAGTAGTTCTAAATTAGTATCAAATTAGTACCAAATCATTAACAAAAAGAGATAAAAAGGGACTACAAAATATAGGAGTCGGAAATTAGTGGTTAATAAGTGACACTATTAAGACTAATTTGTGACCACCATGGCTCTAACCACATTAGCAAAAGCGTCGCTACAGTGTTGCTAATTAATGACCCCAAAATGAGTCACACAGTAGTCGCAAATTAGCGACTCTACCTGTCCAACCCATACGAGTCACTTATTTGCGACATAGTTATTTCAACACAAAGCAGTCGCTAATTTGCGACTCATTTGCGACTCGAAAAATTAGCGACTCGACTATTGTGACTCCGTTTCCGAGTCGTCAATTAGTCAGAAATGGCTCATTTGTGACTTTTTGTGACTCTTCCCGGAGTCACTAACGACCTGTTTTCTTGTAGTGAACTCAAACACATAGGCTCAATCAACCCTTCATCACCACTCAAGATTGGAAGTAATTATTAGCTTCATGAATGACTTCAAGATTGATCTCCAAAGGCTAGTTACATCTCCTTGGGCTCCTTGGGTGTGCATCATCGGTTCCATAGCACAATCAAACAAGAACCGCTGCAAAACATAACACAAACACAACTCCAAGCATTCTCACCATTCCCATCAATGTTACCAAATAATGTTAGCAACATCAAACTTTCCTCAGTGTTACCAACATCAAACTTTCATCAATGTTACCAAGACAAGAATGGACCCTAAGTGTTCAACCATCATTAACCCGAGAGATTCAACATTTTGGGTAACAATGTTTCACACTTAAAGTGAGCTTTGATCAAGGGAATTGTGGCTTGGACCAAAGGAATTTCACAACACAAGAGAATTCAAACCGAGTAAACAAGCACATTAGTTTTCGGGTTAGTGTTTGGTTTTGTGTTTTGGCTTTGATTCCAAACTGATTTGAGAATAGAGAGTATAGAGAATATAGAGAATATAACGATTGAGAGTTTGGGGAGATTAAAAAGAATAATAGAAAGAGTTTGAGTATAAGAAAGGGGTAGATCTAAGAAGTACTCTCTATCCTCATGAGTGTGTTTCTCTTAAGCTAGATAAAGGATTCATCTTTCACAAAATTAACCAAGAGATTTGAGTTTAGAGATAACCCAAAGTGAGCTTCCACGGTTTGAAATGTCACCGGCCGGATAACACCTTCCTGAGAGTCTCCATTTGAGATTTTCCGAACCAGTCAATCTTCTCCTCTCCTCTTGTAAAACCCATTCGATCCTTTCTTCATCTAACTGCACCAAAATGGCTTCTTGAAAATTGTAACATCCGGGAACTAGAAATGGAAATTCTGGTGTTTGTGTCGAGCGACAAAGGGGCTGTGTCGATCGACACGAAGGATTTGCGGGTGTCGATCGACACAGTTTGTGGTGTCGCTCGACACGACTGTTGCAGAACCGAACCAAATTGATTTTTAATCGCGGTTTCGGGCTCGGTTATGGGTATTTAAGGGCTTAGGGTTGCGTGTTTTTCCCTTAGCCGTCGTGATCAGTTAGAATCAGAGAGAATTGAGTGAGTTTTTGGAGAGATTGTGTGTTCTTGAGGATTATTGCAAAGAAATCCTCGAGACATCGATTATTCGTGTGTTTAGGGCCTTGGGATCATTGTTCTTCGTTGTTTCTCGAAGAATCCCTTTGATCAGAAGCTTCTCGTGGGGTTGAAGGTCTGTTCGTGGCAATTCTTGTGTCCAAAACCGAGTCCAATCACCGTTCTAGGCTAAGGTGAGTTGTGACCGCAGTTTCTAGGCAATGAAGGTGGATTTTTTTATTTTTGTAATCGATTGATGCGTGTTCTTGTGTATTGTTGAGATATGGGTTTGCTGTGGTGTGTATGCGTTGTATCGTCATATTTTTTGTGCAGGTTTGCGACTCGTGTTCATCGGAATCGGGTTCAGAGAGGAGAAACTCGTTTTTGGTGAACAGTGAGGTCGTGTCGATCAACACCAGGAGGGTGTCGCTTGACACAAAGTTTGGTCATGTATCGATCGACACCGGACTTTTGATCATGTCGATCGACACCTTTGTGGTGTCGCTCGACACGAGGTTCCTGTTGGGCCCTTTTGGGCTGAAACGTTTGGTTTTAGTGTTATTGATGAATTGTGTTATGATTGTGATTATGATTGGTTATGTTGTGGATTGTGTTATTGTTGGTTGATATCTGAGCCTGCTTGTTACGCCGGTAGGTGGGATGAGCAACTCACTAAGTATTTATGAAATACTTACGCAACTCTTATTCCCATGTGTTGCAGGTAAAAGAAATTGTGATCGCGGAATCATGGCAGAGGAAGAGGATGATTAGGAATATGTGAATTGTGATTAGGTTGTTAGAATGGATTGAATGTTTACTAGAACTCTGGAATTGAATTGTGTTTATCCGGTTGTTTAGGTTGCTAGTTTTATAATCCTTGTATTGGTTTAGAATCGTGATTGTGGTGTTCTGGAATTGGTATGTTTGGTTATTTAATGATTGGTTTATTTCTTGAGAACTTCCACGTAGTAACTGTTAGGGAATAGTCGTTGAGGGTTAATATTTATGGGAACATTAATCCGGACTATTAAATTAAATGTTTTAAAAAAAAAAATTCGGGTGTTACATTTTGGTATCAGAGCCCTTACGGTTCTAGGGTAAGTAGTGTTTGGATGAACTGAGACTATGTGTTTAATTGATTATGTGTGTTTAGTCAATTTTAGTCTTAGAATCATCCTCTTCAAGACTTTAAAGAGATTCCGCGGTAAGTTAATTGTTTGTGTCTTTGAATGTGAGTCCTTGTGTCTTAGTATGTACTTGTGATAAGTGCAGTGTGTGATGGCTAGAGTTCCGAGAGGCCGTGGTGGCAGAGCTGGTGGCCGTGGAGGCCAGAGTCGTGGTCGCGGTCGTGGTCGTGGTCGGGGTCGTGTGGTTAAGTCGTTCGAGTGGGAGACTCAGAGTGAGTCATCGGACCAGGTGGTCCTTTCGCCAGCGTATCAGGAGTTGTCAGAGGGCACTGTCAGTGTGTCGGATAGTATTGCCGGCGTCGGAGCTGCTGGTGCGGCAAGAGGCCCAAGTGCGGGGAAACCTTCAGGCGGAGTTCAGGATCCGGAGGATCATGTGTCTAAGATGCTAGCCTTGATTTTGGAGTGACTACCGGGTGCAGTGCCAGTGCAGACTCCAGTGGACGCCCGGAGGGAGCAGTATCTTGCGTGGTCTAATGAGCTACTACTTATGGGGCCCTTGTCATTCTCGGGTGGTGGGAGGCCAGAGGAAGCCAATGAGTGGAGATTGAAGATTGAGCGAAGACTTCGTATTCTCAGATGTCATGATGAGTTCTGTGTTGATCTAGCAGTGGAGTTCTTGGAAGGCAATGCTCGTCTCTGGTGGGCCAGTGTCCAAGCCAGGAGAAGACATACATTGTGGACTTGGGGGAATTCTTGGGCGAGTTTAATGCCAGATATTTTCTTCAAGAAGATGTGGAGCAGTTAGAGTTGCAGTTCCAGAGTCTGGTTCAGGGCAACCTATCAGTTCGTGGGTATGGTGCTGAGTTCAGCAGGCTAGTAGTCTATGCGAGTAGCGGCATGGATGGGGAGCGGGCCCAGATGGAAAAGTTCCTGGCAAGACTTCGGATCGGGCTGACGAAGCATGGGATGGCTTCCAGGTATGCCTCGAGGGCAGAGCTGGTGGATGCACTTGTAGTGGTCGAGGGCCTAGAGGAGCAGTTTGAGGACTGAGCTGGTTTTGGTGTTCTCTTTGGCTTTGGTTTTCTGTTTCAGAAGTTTTTAGCTTTGGTGTTGTTGTTTCTGGATTTTATTGTATTTCATTGGTGTTGAAACTATTTGCATTTTGAAAATTTATAAGATGGTGTTCCTTATTTATTTTCTTATGGTTTTGAGGTGTATGGTTTGTGATATGTTTTATTATGCGGATTAGTGTTGGTCGTGTTTTCGAGGATATTCTAGGCAGTGAATATCGAGACTATACCACATGAGGCGGCTCTAATCAGAGGAGACGTGTGTTCTCCTGTATACTTGGGAAGTGTGTTCCCGGAATAAGTAGCGAGGGATGTGAGATCTTTTGCGGGATGCGTCCCGAGAGTGCGAGCGGTATGTTTCGTGTGTGGAATAGAGGGAGCCTCGAAGGTCAGGGGAGGATCACGTGTGGTATCGGCTGTGTCAGGCCGGGATTTTGGTCCATGTTGGACGATTGCGGAACGAGTGGGAATCTCGTCTAGTGTTGGCTGGAGCAGTCAAGTCTATGGTCTGTGATAGACGGTTCTGGAGGCTCAGGTTGTGAGTCAAAGTATCGCCGGTAAGGCTAGGCCTATGTTTGAGTTTTGGTAACAGATGTAGCATTCGGGAAATCAAAATCTGGACTGACGGATGATTGTACATGTTCTTGTTTGATTGTTGTACAATCAACTGGTAGACCTGATTTGATTAGGTATAGTCTGGACTAACGGGCGATTGTACATGTTCTTGTTTGATTGTTGTACGATTGACCGCCAGGCCTGGATGGAGTAAGAATGTCGCATTGTAAGTTCTAGATGAAACTAGGCAGGTATTATGCATTTCAGGTTATGGTTATGCTTGTGTTTGTTAATTGTACTTGCGGTAAGCACAAGAGGCTGTGTCGTGATTGAGGATTATCGGGACGCATTTGTTATCGTATGCATAGTGGATATCTTGGAGTACTCGAGGGATCCTGAGGAGCATGAAGTTCATGGTGTTTGGTTCTGGAGAGAATCAGGAGCAAAAGCTGGATGTGCTCGATATGTATTGCTCTAGGGACTGCGTTCCCGAATAACTCATGTGTTGTGCAGAGAGGTGAGCTCTCCTGTGTGTTGATGGGGATGTGAGATTCCCAGATACCGTTGACTCGAGGGATGCGTCCCGAGAGTGCGAATGGTATGTGTTTCTGGTGGGTTGTAGGATACATCCTATGGGTGTCAGGTGTAGACTGAGTTAAGAGCAATAGATATCTGGGGCGTGCGAGAGCTTGGTTTGTGGTTGTGCTTCGAGGTTGAGGTTTGGTTCTTCTAGGGAGTTGGTTGTGTTGGCCATGTGTTCGGTCGGAGTAGTTTTGTTTTGCTAGATTAGGTTTGTGTGTTGCGTGTTGTTATCAAGGGAGGATTCTTAGTTTCGGATGCTTGTTCACGTATGTGTTGATTACTCTAAGGAAGTATTTTGCCTATATCGAGCCAGAGCTTGAGGGAGACGTCCTGAGAGTGGAGTGGCATCGGCATCATTACCTCGAGGGAGACGTCCTGAGAGTGTGATAATGACGGTAAGTATGAGTAATCAACTGCTGACCATGGCATGAGAATGGAACGGAATACAGACCTTGATGATATTCTTGTGCGTTCGGTTTCAACGACCGGGATATCAGATGTAGTGTCTTGGTTGTGCTTGTTCTTGTTTGATGGTTGCACAATCGATTGATCCAACTCTGGGTCTACAGCTGGTGGTACATATTCTTGTTTGATTGTTGTGCGATCAGTTGGTCAGACCTAGTCAGGATTAGGAAACATTGCATTCTGGTATTTTGGGCTAGGAACCTTACGCGTTTCTTTTAGGTTTCTATTGTTGTTGTGGGTAGGCGTTTTGAAATTTATTACGGATGACTCATGATCTGGAGACGGTGGCTTTCCAGATTTTGTATCGGGGACGGTGGTTTCCTGTATACATACTGAGAGACGGTGGTTCTCTCCAGGAGACGATGGTTTTCCTGTGTACGGATATGGGGACGGTGGTTTTCTTTATAGTACTGAGAGCCTATATTGGGACAGTTGTTTCCTCTATAGTGCTGAGAGACAGGAGTTCTCTCTCGAAGGGAAGTGTTTTCCCTGGTGTGTGTGTGTGTGTGTGTGTGAAGATGAGTTAAAACGTAATAAATGTCTAGAAATGTGTGTATAGTGTGGGTTGGTTGTGGAGTGTTGAGATTTTTGTGTAAATCTCTAGTGATAGAGGCCGGTGCGGCCCAGAGTCGAGTTCGGAGTGGACTTGTGTTTTGGGATTCGAGGTCGAATCCAGTTTAGTGGGGGAGAATTGTAACGTCCGCAAACCAAAAATGGAAATTCTGGTGTTCGTGTCGAGCGACACAGGGGTTGTGTCGATCGACACGAAGGATTTGCGGGTGTCGATCGACACAGTTTGTGGTGTCGCTCGACACGACTGTTCCAGAGCCGAACCGAATTGATTTTTAATCGCGGTTTCGGGCTCGGTTATGGGTATTGAAGGGCTTAGGGTTGTGTGTTTTTCCCTTAGTCGTCGTGATCAGTGAGAATTGAGAGAGTTTTGGGAGAGATTGTGTGTTCTTGAGGATTGTTGCAAAAAAATCCTCGAGACATCGATTATTCGTGTGTTTAGGGCCTTGGGATCGTTGTTCTTCGTTGTTTCTCAAAGAATCCCTTTGATCAGAAGCTTCTCGTGGGGTTGAAGGTCTGTTCGTGGCAATTCTTGTGTCCAAAACCGAGTCCAATCACCGTTCTATGCTAAGGTGAGTTGTGACCGCGGTTTCTAGGCAATGAAGGTGGATTGTTTGATTTTTGTGATGGATTGATGCGTGTTCTTGTGTATTGTTGAGATATGGGTTTGATGTGGTGTGTATGCGTTGTATCGTCGTGATTTTTCGTGCAGGTTTGCGACTCGTGTTCATCGGAATCGGGTTGAGAGATGAGAAACTCGTTTTCGGTGAACAGTGAGGTCGTATCGATCGACACGAAGCTTGGTCATGTGTCGATCGACACCGGACTTTTGGTCGTATCGATCGACATCTTTGTGGTGTCGCTCGACACGAGGTTCCTGTTGGGCCCTTTTGGGCTAAAACGTTTGGTTTTAGTGTTATTGATGGATTGTGTTATGACTGTGATTATGATTGGTTATGTTGTGGATTGTGTTATTGTTGGTTGATACCTGAGCCTGCTTATTACGCCGGTAGGTGGGATGAGCAACTCACTAAGTATTTATGAAATACTTACGCAACTCTTATTCCCATGTGTTGCAGGTAAAAGAAATTGTGATCGCGGAATCATGGCAGAGGAAGAGGATGGTTTGGAATTTGTGAATTGTGATTAGGTTGTTAGAATGGATTGAATGTTTACTGGAACTCTGGAATTGAATTGTGTTTATCCGGTTGTTTAGGTTGCTAGTTTTATAATCCTTGTATTGGTTTAGAATTGTGATTGTGGTGTTCTAGAATTGGTATGTTTGGTTATTTAATGATTGGTTTATTTCTTGAGAACTTCCGCGTAGTAACTGTTAGGGAATAGTCGTTGAGGGTTAATATTTATGGGAACATTAATCCGGACTATTAAATTAAATGTTTAAAAAAAAAAAAATTTGGGTGTTACAAGAGTAAAGCACATCCTTGAGCTTCATGGAAGAAAAATACCCAAGATTTTCCTTGAGTTCATTTCCCATAACCTTCCACATGCTTCACACTAGTGACCGAGTACCAAACTCTCTAGGATTTTTATAGATTTGGTTCCATGGGCGAGAATACTCAAGATTTTCCTTGAGTTTTTGTCCTTATCACCCCACTTGTTTGAACCATCAATAATAGAGCTCCAAAGGCTGGAAATTTCTTCCATTCAACCTTCTTGTTTGAGCTTCTTCTTTAACTAGCTCCTAAGGTTGGAAATTTACTCCCTTTCAAGGGAACCACCTTCTTGTTTGAGCTTCTTCTTTTCTTCAAAGGAACCATCTTTGCTTCATGGGTAAGAACATCTTCAAACTAGAATGCTTTGGGCTTTATAATTTAACCTTTATGGGAAAGCTTCAAGCTTTCTCCTTCTTCAAGCAGCGGAAAAATCAATGTCAGCTAAGAATTCGAACCTGGCTCTGATACCATTTTAGAATTTATGGGATCTTAGCTCATTCAAAAAACGATTCAACCATTAAGAGAGATTGAATCAACACAAGAAAATATTTTATATAAAAGAGTGTTTAAGAGAATAAAAGAGTGATTAGTGTTTAGAATGGGGTTTGACACAAAGGGATCTAACCCGAAACTTGATTTCACTCTAGAACTACATATTTAAGACTGATTTTAGAAGGTTTGAAATGAAGAACAAAATCAGAATGAAGCAACCTTTAGATATTGAATTATTATGTTTGCTTAAGGATTACAAATGATAATACAACATATTTATAAAGGGAAAGCAAAATATGTTGGAGTGAGATTGCTTTAGGTCAACATAAAGCATAAAGCAACTCTTGTTTTCTAGCTTAAAGAAACCTTATCCTTTCTTTTGAATCAGATCAGTCCAAGTTGGTCCAACGGCTCTTTTTGGTACCGAGACCACTTGAACGCTTCTCCCGCCAAAAGACCGCCACTTCCTTGCACTGGCCTTAACTTGCCCGTGGGCCTAGATTCCTTCCCGCGGGTCCATCTCTACCAAAGTTACCCGAATCATATATATTTTCCACGGTAACTATTTATTCACCATTAGTAACTTAAAGAAAGATTAATCCTTAAGTACTCTCCTTGATTAACACTCCCCCTCAAGTTCATACACAACAAGGTGAAGTGTGAACTTGGAGATACAAGGAGAGGCCTCATTAAAATCTTAGTAGATAAAACCCAATGGGATAAAACTCTACTAAGGAAAAAGAGAACCAACTCAATGATCTATGGAAATATAATCAAGGTCTTGATCATGTTGTTGAGCTTCGGTCCTCGGTTTCTCTTCTCTTGCCTCGGCCTCGCCCTCCTTCTTCATGCTTCCTCTCTAATATTGAAGATAAGCTAAAGGTTCCAACCGGACCTATGACCAGATCAAGAGCCAAAGCGTTCAACCAAGCCCTTTGCATGCTTCTCACGCAAGTGAAGAGTGGGTTAGAAACATTGGCTAATCCAACCACATTGGTTGTGATACGAGCAGTTTCTGCCCATGGAAATTAAAGTTAATAATTCGAATTGTACTATTTTTCCTTCAATGTGTTTTTCCCAAGTGGTTTTCGCATTAAGGTTTTAATGAGGCAAGGAAAATTACGTTATCATGGCCTTTTACCAACTCTTTTAGGCCCAAAACGAAATGACATGTTTTGGAGCCTATTTCTGAATTTTAAGTTAGTTAACTAATGATTAATGAGGTTATTTCTGTTTTCTAGGTGCTCTTCATTTTTGAGCATTCATTTTGAACGTTTTTTAAGTCTCTTCCTTCTCTATATGTATTCTAAATTTGCCATGAATAAGATCATCACACTTTTTTATCAAAAATCTCTCTACAAATATGTTTGATCATTGTATTATGTTAGAATTTGAGTGAGTCTAGCTCACAAAAGAGAAGATCCAAACTTTAGAATGGTTGAATCATGAGAATAGCTCAAATGAGCACAAAGAATAATCTGAGATTTAGAGAAAGATTAGGAAGAGATTTGAACAGATTATAAGTAGATTAAGAAGAGATTAAGGTAGAGAAATGAACATAATATGGGTTCAATCCAAATGGATATCACTCTAAACACTTAATCTCCTAGAATCTACATTTGAAATAATCAGATTTTGAATATAAGTAAAAGAGAGAAAGATGAACTTGAATCAGATTTTATTATTACTCAAGTTAATTATTACAATGGAAAGAGATAACATATATATAGAGAGTAAAGTAAAATCTGAACGTTACAAAGAAAAATGTGAACGTTAGAATCAGACCTTGCTTTATGTCATCATAAAGCATAAAGCACTCTTGGACTCTTGTGAAGAATGAGCCACGTCCCTATCTCTCCTTGACCAGATTGTGGTCCACACATTTCACCAATGTTAACATTAAGTTTGGGACCACTTTGAAAGCTCCAACAGACTGATTATTAATGGGGACAGCCTCGGCCTTCCTCTTTTTCTTAATGCTTCCTCTCTAATACTCCCCCTCAAGCTTAGTCGGCGTGAACACAAAGGCTAAGCTTGAACCCTTCGGCTTTGATGCTATCTTCTTAGTCTCACGATCATCGTGAGAAAGCTTAAAGTATATGCCAATGAATCAACTCATGAACCAAGCTAGCAATCAATGAACCAAATGATCTATAATTGAAAGAATTGAAAAAGGGTAAGAGTTTAGAGAGTAGCCTTTTTATTTAATGGTGTGGTTGATCCTTTGATCTCCTTATACTTCACACCTCACTTAATCAATTCGGACCTTAATGATCCGAAGGTAGAGTTTCCGGTTCCTTGTGCCCAATTCAAGAGCCATACAACCTCGTTAGTCCTCCTCCATTCACGCAAAGTTTGATGATCACTCCTTAGAAGCATGATCACCGGTGGAGCTTCCGGTTCCTTGTGCCCAATTCAAGGGCCATACAACCTCGTGAGTCCTCCTCCATTCATGCAAAGCACTAGTGTGACTTGGAACCGCCTCTTTTACACCTTCTTTTCACATCCTTTGAATCATTCAACCCTAAGCTTCAATCTTCTTCTCACGGTTTCCTCTTGCTCCCTTCAGTTACCACAACCAAGCACCATTTCTTCTCTTTCGTCGCTTATTGAATTCCAAGCCTATGTAACCTTCCTCAACACCAAGCCTAATCACCATCCGAAGCATCTCAATCTCTTTTAGCTTCCGGAAAAATGTCAAAACATTGGCTTGATGAACCCTTCTTCACCACTCACGGCTCCTTTGGCTCTTTTGAATGACTTCAAGATTGACCTTCAAAGGCTAGTTACATCTTCTTGGGTAGCTTGAGTGTACGACGGTTCCATAGCTTAATCAAACAAGAACCGCTACAAAAACATACCATTACTCAACACCAAGCAATCCAACCATTCCCATCAATGTTTCCAATCTAATCAATGTTACCAACATCACACTTTTCTCAATGTTACCAACACTAATCTCTTCACTATGTTATCACAACAAGAATGGACCTTAAGTGCTCCATCATAATCAACCCGAGAGAGTAAGGATCGAGAGTAACCATGCTTCACACTTAAGGCGAGTTTCGATCAAGAGAATGTGTCTTGGACCGAGAGGATCATAACACAAGAGAATCACAATTCCAACTGAGGGTAACCACAAGCTTTAGGATTTGGGTTTGAGTTTAGGTTTTGTGTTTAGGCTTGATTCCAAACTGTTTGAGAATAGAGAACTAAATAGTTGGTAGAGTAAAAAGAAAAATAGAGAGATTTTGAGTTTAAGAAAGGGGTAGATTTAAGAAATGTTCTCTATCCTCATGAATGTGTTTCCCTTAAGCTAGATCATGGATTCATCAACCATAAATTTGAACAAGAGAGGTAATGATTAGGATTAACACAAATTAAGCTTCCATGGTTGAATATCACCGGCCGATCAATTCCGAATGAACTCCTCCCGAGAGTCTCTCTTTGAATATCTCCATGATTTCAATCTTCTCCTCTTCTCTTGTAAACCACTTCGATCCTTCCTTCATTTAACCGCACCATCTTGGCTTCTTGAGAGTAAACAACATCCTTGAGTATCATGGGAAAGGAAAGCTCCAATCTTTAATGGTTTTCTTCCCTTGAACCCCATTTACTTCACACTAGTGACCAAGCTCCACACTTGGGTTTTTCACAAGCAAGCATCTCAATCTCTTTTAGCTTACTTGAATCTCAACAATGGACTCCAAAGGTGGAAATTCATCACCTTCTTCTCATGAGTCTCTTCTTCAAAGGATCGGGCTTCTTCTCACGGGTAAGATCTCTTTTAACCCGTGAGGCGCTTCTCCATTCTCCTTCTTTTTGAAAGCTTCAAGCTTTCTTCCTCTTCTTCCATAGGAAAGCTTTGAGCTTCCTTCTTCTTCATTCGGAAAGCATCTTGCTTTCTCCTTCTTCTTTTTTCGAAGAGCTTCAAGCATCTCCTTCTAGCAGCGGAAAACCACGGTCCTCAAGAGCTTATGCTCTGATACCATGTTAGAATTTGAGTGAGTCCAGCTCACAAAAGAGAAGATCCAAACTTTAGAATGGTTGAATCATGAGAATAGCTTATAAGAAGATTAATCTGAGATTTAGAGAAAGATTAGGAAGAGATTTGAACAGATTATAAGAAGATTTAAGAAGAGATTAAGGTAGAGAAATGAACATAATATGGGTTCAATCCAAATGGATATCACCCTAAACACTTAATCTCCTAGAATCTACATTTGGAATAATCAGATTTTGAATATAAGTAAAAGAGAGAAAGATGAACTTGAATCAGATTTTATTATTACTCAAGTTAATTATTACAATGGAAAGAGATAACATATATATAGAGAGTAAAGTAAAATTTGAACGTTACAAAGAAAAATGTGAACGTTAGGATCAGACCTTGCTTTATGTCATCATAAAGCATAAAGCACTCTTGGACTCTTGTGAAGACTGAGCCACGTCCCTATCTCTCCTTGACCAGATTGTGGTCCACACATTTCACCAATGTTAACATTAAGTTTGGGACCACTTTGAAAGCTCCAATGGTCTGATTATTAATGGGGACAACACGTGATCGCTTTTCCTTACGCGGGTAGACTGATCCGCGTCTCGGGACTGATCCGCGTCCTTCCTTCGATCCGCGCCTCGGTAAACCTTCCCGCGGGTCGTTCTGCGTATCGAGTATATTCTGGACCCGCGACTCGAGTCTTCAGTACCGCGGGTCGAGTGTCCATCTGTCATGTGCCACAATAAACCTTCCCGTGGGTCGAGTGTGTCCCGATCCACTTCTCATTCCGATCCGTGTCTCCATCCACACTTTCTAAGTCACCCGAATATTATTTTACTTCGGTAACCCATTTATTCACTTTAGTAACTTAAGAGATGATAATTGATTAATCACTCTTAATTACTCTCCTTGATTAACATATTAGTGTGTCATATCTAATACATCTTGATTTTGGCATTTTGTGTGTAATATCCTTATCGAATTCAAGTCTGAAAGTTCAAAGGCCTTTCAAAGCCTTTGAAAGTTTCTCTTCATTCACCTTTCATTATTAACAGATCTATCATTCATATCTCGTCTCTATTTCCATCTCTATTAATCCGCTGCAATCCCTTGAAGAAATCATCACTTCTGATTTTAATCTCTTGATCAGAGACTCTTCATTTATAAACTTGATCAAAGGAACGTTCGTGGGCTAGATCTCTTACGGAGATCGTGTTAAGTGGTATCAGAGCCCACTTTGAATCAGGTTGTATCTAACCTTTCAGTTTTTTTTCATTTTCTGCGTAATTTTGGTCTTGTTGAATTAAGGATGATCGCTTATCCGTTTTCGTGATTTTTGATTGATTCGTGTAGATCAGATTGCGAACTGTAAGAATCTATATTAGATCTTGTGTTTTGGATAAAAACTCTTCGACTTCCTGTGTTTAACAAATTTAACTCTACAACTAACAGTTAAAACCGAATTGAATTCTAATCAGAAAGTGTTTTGTTGTTTGATCTTTGCTTAAAAATGTTTTTCTTCTTTCTTGGAGCATTTTACTTGTTTAAAAACGTGATTTGAATCATGTACAATGGTTGATACTGAAGATGATGAAACCAGTACCTCTCAAACCAACAAATTGTTATTAGAAGCTCTCACGACTAAACTGATGGATGAAAAACTCTAGGCCATTCGCCTTGAACGCAATACACCTGAACCGGTTGTAAATCAGAATCAAGAGAGGCAATTAAGGGAACCTAGAGGAGATAAAGTGGTAGGAGAGTACTACAACCAATCCTCTTCCCTCTGTAGCCAAAGGAGACGTACACGTGAAAGAGAGAGACCACCACCAAGGTACAATTTTGGAGGTCTAAAGATTAGAATCCCTCCTTTCCATGGCACTAACGATCCTGATGCATATTTAGAATGGGAGAAGAAGATCGAGCTTGTGTTTGTCTGCCAAGAGTACACTGAAGAGAACAAAGTGAAAGTGGCAGCGACTGAGTTCTTTGATTACGCATTGAGTTGGTGGGATCAACTGGTCACCATGAGAAGAAGAATTAGTGATTACCCCATCGATAGTTGGACATAAATGAAAAACATTATGAGGAAAAGATTTATCCCAAACCATTACGATTGAGAGCTGCACCACAAGTTAAGGAACTTAGTCCACGAGAAAAAATCAGTGGAGGAATACTACAAAGAATTGGAAACCTTGCTGTTAAAAGCTGATGTTCACGAAAACAATGAGGCAGCAATGTCAAGGTTTATGGGAGGCTTGAACCGTGAGATACAAGACAGGCTTGAGACACAACACTATGAGGAGCTTGATGAGATGATTCACAAAGCAATTATGTTCGAGCAGCAAATCAAAAGAAGAACTCCCAAAAACAGTTATGGTGCAGCCAAGTATAACCATTCCTATGATGAGAAGCCAAGATTTCAACGTGAGTCTAAGCCTTTCACCAAACCACGTTATTACTTTCAAGTTCAAGATATGAAAGGCAAAGCGAAAGAAACTTCTACACGAAGTAGAGATGTAAGGTGGTTCAAATATCAAAGTTTTGGTCATTACGCAAGTGACTGCATTAATAAGAGGGTCATGATTCTAAGAGACGATGGGGAGTTAGATTAAGAAGATGAGTCACAGAAGAAGTATCTTCTGAGGAATTTGTAGAAGCTCCAATCAAAGGTGAACTGCTTGTAACTAGAAGATCTCTAAGTGTTCTACCAAAGAACAAAGAGCAGGAGCAACGTGAGAATCTCTTCCATACACGGTGCTTAGTGAAAGAAAAAGTTTGTAGTCTCATCATTGATGGAGGAAGCTATGCCAACGTGGCTAGTGAGACCATGGTGAATAAGCTTGGCCTGGAGATCATCAATCACCCAAAGCCTTATGCACTTCAATGGCTCAATGATAGTGGAGAGATGGTTGTGAACACTGAAGTTAAGGTTCTTCTTTCTATTGAGAAATATGTAGATGAGGTTTTGTGTGATGTTCAGACCATGGAAGCAAGTCACATACTGCTAGGCAGACCTTGGGAAGTTGATCGAAAGGTTATGCATGATGGCTTCACAAATCGACATATCTTTGAGTTTAAAGGAAGAAAGACCATCTTAACGCCTTTGACCCCTCAAGAAGTCCACAATGATCAGGTTAGTTAAAAGAAAAGAGAAGAGAAATCAGTTGTTCAATCCATTCTTGTGGTAACAAAAGGTAAATCCCAAACTCACTCACAAAGATCTAAAATCCTTTTTGTTTTTAAAGAAACACTTGCTAGTATTGCTAACCCTGCGCCCGGAACTTCCAAGTATTATTAAGTGTCTTTTACAGGACTATAGTGATGTGTTTCCACAAGATGAAACAAGTGGATTACCTCCAATCTGTGGCATTAAGCATTAGATTGATTTTATTCCAGGAGCCTTTTTACTTAACAAACCAGCTTGTAGGACTAATCCGGTTGAAACTAAGGAGCTGGAGAAGCAAGTCAATGAACTGATGAAGAAAGGACACATAAGAGAAAGCATGAGTCAATGTGCAGTTCCTGTTTGACTAGTGCCTAAGAAGGATGGAAGTTGGCGCATGTGCGTAGATTGCAGAGCCATCAATAACATCACGGTGAAGTATCGCCACCCTATTCCTAGATTAGATGACATGCATGATGAACTGTTTGGTGCTTGTGTATTTTCTAAAATTGATTTGAAAAGTGGATATCATCAGATTAGGATAAAAGAGGGTGATGAATGGAAAACTGCATTTAAAACTAAACAAGGGTTGTATGAATGGTTAGTTATGCCATTTGGGCTAACAAATGCACCTAGTACTTTCATGAGACTTATGAATGATATACTTAGAAAGCATATAGGAGTATTTGTGGTTGTGTACTTTTATGACATCCTGATTTACTCTAAGAGCTTAGAAGAGCATGCTAAACATCTTTAAACTGTTCTGAATTTGCTTAGGAAAGAAAAGTTTAATGCAAACCTGAAAAAAGTGTACTTTTTGTTGGAATTTGTGAGCTCATGCTCAAATAAAAGAAAGATTCAACCCTTGGGAGATGATTGAATCAAAGAAATGCTCAACAGAGCTTTGAAAGATTGAAAAGAGACTAGGACATAATATGAGAGATTTAGAGTACATTAAGAGTAATTAGGATAATATATAAACATAATATGGGTTTGATCCAAATGGATCTCACCCTAAACACATTTCTCTACTCTAATCTACATTGTTAATAAACTGATTTTAGAGAGATAAACTAGAGAGAGGATGAGACTTGAATGAGATTTTTATTATTCAAGCTTGTTATTACAATAATAAAATGCAGCCTTTAAATAGCCACACAAGCTACAATATGACCGTTACAATGAGAGGGACATAAATAAAATTTAAATAAAAGTAATGTGTCCCTTTCTCTACCACATGAGGACAGATCGTACGTCTCTTTATCTAACGTCATTATAGCTCCTTCATGATCTGATTATTTTACCAAGTCCTCATCTTCTCCATAATAAAACCCCACTTGAAGAAGGTTACAAGGCCAATCGAAAGGGAGAGCAAGAAGATGAATTCTACGAGGATCCGACAAGATATAGGCGACTTGTTGGAAAATTGATCTACTTGACATTAACTAGACCGGATATAAGCTTCGCGGTAAATCAAGTAAGTCAACATATGAAGGAGCCTAAGCTATACCATTGGCAAATGGTAGAAAGAATACTTAGGTATCTCAAGACAAGTTCGGGTCAAGGAGTTTGGATGGGAAGAAATGAGAATGCCGAAGTTGTAGGATATTGTGATGTGGATTGGGCCGGGGATAGAGGTGATAGAAGATCAACCACCGGCTATTGCACATTCATTGGAGGAAACTTGGTAACATGGAAAACCAAGAAACAAAAATCGGTTTCATGCTTAAGTGTGGAGGCCGAGTATAGAGCTATGAAGAAGTTAACAAATGTGCTCACTTGGTTAAGAGGCATTCTAGCACACTTGGGAATAGAGTCAACAAAACCAATGATCATGCATTGTGACAAACAATCAGATCTCTGAGAGAACATTGCGGTATGCATAATCTCTTTTCTCGAAACAGGAAGCCATCATGTATATAGAACTTCCCATAAGCTCCTTGACCACACTCCTTGAAGCTATCTCCTAGTTCTGGATCATCTTGATACAACCCTTTGATGAACTCAATACCCATGACCTTCGACTCCATAACTGAGATTAATGCATGTCTTCTAGATAGAGCATCAGCCACTATGTTCTCTTTACCCTTCTTGTACTTGATGATGTATGGAAATGTTTCAAGAAACTCCATCCATCTAGCATGTCTTCTCTTGAGGTTGGTCTGTCCTCTAAGATGCTTAAGCGTCTCATGGTCCGTGTGAACCACAAACTCTCTTGACATGAGGTAATGCTACCAAGTCTCCAAAGCACGTACTAACGCATATAATTCCTTGTCATATGTTGGATAATTGAGGGTGGCTCCTCCAAGTTTCTCACTGAAAAACGCAACTAGTTTACCTCCTTGTGTTAGAACAGCTCCTATACCAATCCCAGATGCATCGCATTCTACTTCAAAAGTCTTGTTGAAATCAGGTAGAACTAGAACTGGTGCATTGGTGAGTCTCTCCTTTAATGTATCAAAGGCGGTTTGTTGAGCTTCTCCCCATGTGAAACCCACACTCTTCTTTACTATTGCTGTGAGAGGTGAGGCAATACTACTGAAATCCCTAACAAAACGGCGGTAGAAGCTTGCGAGTCCATGGAAACTCCTCACTTAACTGATGTTTGTTGGGGCTGGCCATTCCTTGATTGCATTTATCTTCTCCTCATCAACCTGTAATCCCTGCGAACTCACAACAAAACCTAGGAAAACCAACTTATCATTGCATAATGCACACTTCTTTAAGTTTGCATAAAGCCCTTCTTGTTGAAGTGTCTTTAAAACAAGCTCAAGATGTGTCACATGGTCATTTAAACATTTACTATAGATCAAAATATCATCAAAATAAACCACAACGAACTTACTGATGTATGCTCTAAGAACATGGTTCATTAGGCGCATAAAGGTACTTGGAGCATTGATGAGTCCAAATGGCATTACCATCCATTCATAGAGCCCTTGCTTTGTCTTGAAAGCAGTCTTCCACTCATCTCCTTCTTTCATTTTCACCTGATGATATCCACTCTTTAAATCAATCTTAGAAAACAAGGTAGCTCCGCTTAGCTCATCTAACATGTCGTCTAGTGTCGGAATTGGGTGCCTATATTTGATGGTAATCTTGATGATGGCTCGACAGTCCACGCACATTCTCTATGAACCATCCTTCTTAGGCACGAGTAGAACAGGAACCGCACAATGGCTAAGGCTTTCCCTGACATATCCTTTGTCTAGTAACTCTTTAACTTGCTTCTCCAACTCTTTAGACTCTTCAGGACTGATTCGGTAAGCTGGTTTGTTGGGCAATGCAGCTCCTGGTATGAAGTCTATTTGGTGTTCAATGCCTCTTAAAGGTGGTAATCCCTCAGGCATCTCTTCATGAAATACGTCTTTAAACCTGTCAAGCAAGTTAGTAACTTCTGGTGGAAGTGCTAGCTCTCCAAATCCTGCACTCAACAACTCCTTAAAGATCATTAGTAGCATTGTGTGTTTACTAGCTACAACTTTTCTAACATGACTAGGCTGAATAAGAAAATTAGACTTAGAGCTCTTCTCTTTAATCATTTGCATTTGCATTTCATGCACTTGAGATGGTGTGAGAGGTGCTAAGCTAATCTTACGCTTATTATGCATAAAGGTATACATGTTTGATCTACCATCATGTTTAGTTTCTCTATCAAATTGCCATGGCCTACCTAGCAATAAATGACCAGCTTGCATAGGTGCTACATCACACAAAACCTGATCTTGATACTTACCCACACTAAAAGGATAGTGACTTGATCACTGATTTTAAACTATCTTATCATCTAACCATCTTAGCTTATAAGGTCTTGGATGTCTAGTTTTCTTAAGGCCTAACTTTTGAACCATATGATCACTTGCAACATTTGTACAAGAACCTCCATCAATGATGAGATTACATACCTTGCCTTTAATGGTGCATCGACTGTGGAATATGTTTTCTCGCTGTATGATCTCTGCTGGTTCCACCATTGCGCTTAGTATGCGCCGAGTGACAAGAGCTATTCTAGTGTCTGGATATTCGATGTCACCATACTCATCTAGTGATTCTGTCTCAGTTTCAGCCTCATCTTGTGACTCATAATCACCAGCCTCTGTCATGAGCATTACTCTCTGGTTTGGACATTCTCTAGCCATGTGTCCTCTTCCCCTGCATTTAAAACAAGTAATGTCCCTGGCACACTGAGGGTTAGTGGTCTTACTTGTGTCGGGTTTGATTTCTTTGTTGGTCTCCACTTGTTTTCCTTTAAATCGTGAGTCAATCTCAATGCCTTTGTTTTTCTCAAACTGTTTGCCTGCATTTGGTGTCCAAGAAGCTTGATGTTTGCTCCTGGAGTTAGTTGTCTTCTTCTTGATATGCTGCTCAACTTGAATGGATAAGTGAAAAAGATCTTTGAGATCTTGATAGACTTGTCTTTCCACCTTGTTGCTGATTTTATCTTGTAAACCATCAATAAATTGTGCCATTAGAGCCTCTTCATCATCATTAAGCTCTAAACGAGTTCTCAAACGTTCAAACTCCTCATAATATTCCTCCACCGTTTTACTTCCTTGTTTAAGAGTTCGAAAACGCCGCTGCAAGTCTCTGTGAAAGTGTGGTGGCACATATCTCTGTCTCATGATATCTTTCAAATCAACCCATGAGTCAATAGCTCTCAACCGGTTTCTTTTTCGATCTGAAAGTACTCTATCCCACCATATGAGAGCACTGTCAGTGAGTTGAGCTACTGCCAACGCCACTCTCTTTGGACAAGGATGGTTGTAGTAGTCAAAGATGTGGTCCATTCTCTTCTCCCAATCCAGGTATGCCTCCGGATCAACTTTTCCAGCAAAGTTTGGTGCAGTTAACTTGATATTATGGTTGTTGTAGTGGTTGTTCTGTCTAGAAGATGGTGCAAAATCGTCATCTTCTTCTCCATAGTCCTCCTGGTTATGATATCTTCTTCTGTTTCGGTTTGGATGATACGATGAATCTGGTTCTTCTTCTTGTGTTGGGAAGTTTGCTCCTCTAGTATTTGAGGCAGAGGCCTCGTTGATACGAACTCCATTGTATCTCGGTCCTCCATTGGTTGGGCCATCACCTCCAACATTACGGATATGTTGCATGGTTGCTCGCGGGGCTTGTTCCACACGAGTGATTCTATCTCCAAACTCCTGTCTCATAGCCCTCATCTCGTCTCTCATATCTTTCATGAGCTGTGCGATGGACTCTTGATTGTTGTTGCTTTCGTCTCCCATGGTGATTGTTTTGTTCCTCCTTAAGAATATCCCTTACAAAACAATGAAACGAAGAAGAAGGAAATGAATCACGTAGGAATCAAAGATAGAAAGGAAATTTTATCAAGTGCAGATATATACAGAAATATTTCTAAACAAATAAGGTAAGGCTTTTAAACTAGATGGACGTGAAATGATGCAGCACTAAATGTAAAATGATATGTTTTTTTTTTTTTTTTGACTTTTTAATGGATGATGAAGAAACAGATTGTAAATCAGAAACAATAAACTAATAAGGAATGATGTTAATGCATAATATTAAAAACTGGAGGGTAGAAAACGAATTATAACTCTTTTTTTTTTTTTTTTAAATAAGGAAATGCTTTTAGGCTAAATGGACGTGATATAGTGGTGATAATGATTTGAGTGCTACTTTAGAAATGCATGAATGATCATAACTAAATGTAAAATGAACTTCTTTTTTTTTTTTAAACTTGTAATAAACGATGTATGAAACAGATCATGAACTAAGTGTAACTAAAACAATATGGATGATAATACGAACTAATGAAAAATGAAGAAATCAAAAAGTGATGGATAGATATAACCTGGGCTGAAGGAACTTCAGCTCTGATACCAGAAATGATACAAGCACAGGGCTGTCACAAGGCTTATATGATCAAGATTCAGAGATGATGTTATTCAATCCAAGAGATGGAACAAATGAATGAGCTACTCTATTCAGTTGATCCAAATGGGAGTTGTAAGCGGAATGATGGCGATGAATGGGGGATCGAAGTGTACCACACAAGCAGCGTAAAGCTTGTGATAAAACACAGTTTCTCTAGGCTATGGAGGTCTGGTCTCAACACAGCAAGGAGAAGAAAGGCTAACAAGTTTTACACATAAAACTCAAAGCTTTAAGAAAATTCAGATCTTTATTAATATCAAAAAAAGGTATCGGACTACAATGCTGCAAAGGAACCTTATATATGGTTCATCAGCTCAAAGGAAATAAAAAGATTGCAACAACTCAGAATAACAAAATAAGGAAACAAACTAAATGAAAATACATAAAATCTGATCAAAGAGAGAAAATTGTGGAGTTAGTCAAGATAATGAAATAATTGAAAATCCCTTACCTTTTCTTACGTTGTAGTGGCTGTGTAGGTGCAGAAAAGGAAAGCTTGACTTGGTCTTATCTTGACTCGAATCTGATTTCTCAAGTCTGTTGTTCCACACGTGATATGATAAACAAATTGGGTTGGGCTTGGTTAGTGAATAAAGGCCAGAAGTCTTGCCTCTTTGAGCTGGGTCCATTTGTTGAGTCTTATAAGTAATGAATTGGTCCAACTTCAAGCTCCAGCCCTGAATGTTCCTCTTTAGTCTTTTCTTGATCAATAAGGAAGATGGCTTGCCTCATGCTTTGATTGTACTTGTACTGAAGTGTTCTTGCTCTTTGCCTTGTCATTGGTCCTTCATAAGTGATGGGAACATCAATGCCTTCTCGTTCTAGCTCGGTTGGGTCTGATTCCTCGTCGGTTAAGTCAGCACCAATGGTTTCACCATGAGTGAAAGAGTAGTAATTGGTGCGACCGTTGTGTAGAGTTTCTTTGTCAAACTGCCATGGTCTCCCTAGGAGAAGATGGTCTGCTTGCATTGGTACCACATCACAAGTAACTTGATCACTATACTTACCAATGTTGAATGGCACTACAAGTTGCTCCGCAATCCTCAACTCTATCTCGTCATTGATTCATCTCAAACGATATGGTTTGGATGCCTAGTTGTCTTGAGTCCTAACTTGTCAACAAGATACTTGCTAGCCACGTTAGTACAAGAACCACCATCAATTGTTAAACTACATACCTTGGCCTCAATGCTACATCTTGTATGAAAGATGTTCTCCCCTTGAATTGTTTCCTGTTTATAAAGGGCATTAAGGTCTCTTCGAGTCACAAGTATCTCTCATATTATGGGAAGTCGGTTACCTCTTCATCAGAATCATTTTGTTCCACCTCATCTTGTGATTCATACTCTCCATTGTCTTTCAAGATCATGACCCTTTGATTTGGACCCTCTCTTGCGTAATGGTTCCTTTGCATTTGAAAGAAGCAATGTCTCTGGATCTTTGAATTGGAGCTATGTTTTGTTCAAGTTGCTGTTGTTTGGAAGGCCTTGGGGTTGACTTCTGAAAGTGAGTGTCTTCTTCTTTAGATTTTCCTTTGTCTTGGCCCTTAGCATATGATTGATTCCAAGTAGTCTTTCCTCTGGCAGTGGATGTGCTCTTTCTCTTGATGTGTTGCTCGGTTTGAAGAGCATAATGCAACAGATCCTCTATATGCTCATAGTTTTGCCTTTCTACCTTCCTCGCAATCCTATCTTGAAGTTCATCTAAGAACTGAGCCATTAAGGTCTCCTCTGAGTCTTGTAACTCTAATCGATTTCTGATTGTTTCAAACTCCTCAAAGTAGTCTTCTACAGATTTCTTGCCTTGTGACAACTTCTTGAATTGTTTATGTAAATCTCGGTAGTAGTAGGCTAGTACATACCTCTTCCTTAGATTAAAGGTCATGTCCTCCCAAGTTGTAATCTGCCCATGTCTTAGCCTTCTCCGTTCTGAGACTTCTCTATCCCACCATGCTAAAGCATTGTCTATGAGTTGAGCAGCGCTAAAGACACCTTATTTGCTTCAGAGTACTGGTAATAGTCAAAAATGTGTTCCATTCTCTTTTCCCAATCAATGTATGCTGTTGGATTAACCTTTCCCGCAAAGGTTGGGGGAATAAGCTTGAGATCTTTGCCTCCACGTCTTTCATCTTCTCGCTCTCTCTCTCTCGGCTTCATTCTCTTGCTTTGTCTCGGTTTGCTCCTCAGTTCTGGTTATGGTCTATACCAAGGTTTAGCTGCCTCCTAGGTTGTAGATTACGTGGGTGAGGAGGATACTCTTCTTCTGAATCTATATCATCAACTCTTTCTTGTTGTCTCCTAGGTGGTGGGTTTTGTTGTTGTGATTGCTGCCTCTGCTCTATCTGCGTAAGGCGATCAGTGATGCCTCTCAGGGTTTCCAAAAGTTGTGTCATTTGGAGTTGTTGTTGTTGTTGTGCTCCTTTTGGAATGGTCCTGCGTAGGCAAAAAAACACAAAAGATCAAGTGCACAAATGGGTTTTAAAGAAGTTATATATATAACTCTGGGTTTTAAGAGACGATGCAGTAATGAAAAGATAACTCAAACACTAAATGGAATCTACTAGAATAACAATAGTAATGACAAGATATTCTAAATGCAGAAACAAGTATATGAAATTCTGTTTTTTTTTCTTTTTGAATGCAGAATATATTAGTAATGACAAGATATTCTAAATATAGAAACAAATAGATGGGGAATGCACAAGTTGTGAATGCATATTAAAGTAATTTCTTCTCTATGAATATTTATATATGTGTTTTTTGACCGTGAACCAAAATGCAACAGAGTGTGAACTAATGATATAAAAATGATTTAACTAAGAACTATTAAAAGCAATGTGTTCAGAAAGTAAAAATGATGAACTAGGCTGAAATGACGAAAGATCAAATATGATGCAATTTTAAAAAGCAACAAGGAGAGAAATAACCTGATTTTAGCTTTTTAGGCTCTGATACCGGATGGTACGGCCCCAAATGATCAAGGCTATGGTTTTTGAAACCGTATTGATGGAATCAAGCCACTAGTCGTATGACTCTCTCGGTTTGATCAATAGATGGAACGAAATGGGTTGAGATGGTGGTGATTCTGCTCGTTGTATAACTCTCTGAGAATTACCAAGTGGATGGAAATGGATTCGTAACAGGAAGGAACGATGGTCGCCACAAAGCTTATGGTTATGCTTTTGATAAGACAGGATAAAGAGACAAGGCTTCTTACCTAAGCTCTCAAATGAATTTAGGGAATTCACAAGTATTTTTGATACAAGAAAAAAAGGGTTTTGCTTTATTGATTACTTGAAAAGAATACACTGCTGGGAGACCGATGGAGAAATTGCCGCGACTGTTGGGAAAATTGCCGAGACGGATGGGGAATTTACCGAGGAAGCCACCGAGACCGAGGAGACCAGTGGTGAAGCTACTGAAGGAGTCAAAGCCTCCGTTCCACCCCTTACACTACAAGAATTCAGTGAATTAACTACCGATTATTCTCTAGGAACAAGACACAATCCGTCGCAAAAACTAGGCAGACTACGGATTGCGACACATGAATTCAGTTGCCTCAGCCCCGACGCGAAAGTTAATTTGTCGCCTTTTTGTCGCCAATTCGCAACAGATTAGCGAGAGTAACAACCGTAGCCAATAGCAACGATATGGCTACGATTTCTTCTGTAGCTCATTAGCCATAGTTTAACAAAAGATTTTCCGTAGCTAATTATTTCAATAGCAACTAAATTTTGTTATTAATTTTTTTATTTATATTAATTTTTATAATATATAGAGATTAATAAAATTATTTTATGAACAATTTTTATTTGATCAAATATATTTATAATATTGGAAACATTAAACATTAACAAAAACAAAAATAAAATTCAGTATTACAAACTAGAGATATTTTAAATATAATTACATTACAAAAAGTATAAATATGTAACTACATAATTCTAGAAATCTGATCTAGAACTCTACAACAAGAATTCTTTGATATTTCTTCTCAAACTCACCACAAACTCACCACAGTAAGATGTCTCTTGAGAAAAGTTGTTTTCCACTACAGGGAGGGAATCAGAGGCTTAGCAAAATAATCACCAAGCTTCAATCAAAGTCCAGAAACTTCATTCTCTTCTGCATCGTTCCTCTATGCACACTCACTTCCCTCTTGACCTTTTGCGCCTACGCCAACATACACGTTCTCGAAAACTAAATCATCAGGACGCACATAACATCACAAAATGGATAAATATTTCCATACCTATATTGCTAGAAGATATATTGTGATGTATTACCATTTAAATCTGTGTCTCAGATGTGAATCATATGTGCACGAGGCTCATCTATCTCCGTGTCCTAACACATGGTTTACGGCCAAATCAGTGAACTGAAAACACAAAGTGAGAAAACAAAATTATAAACAAGGAGAAATCTTACCAGCTCACTGTCACTGCACCGAGTACTGCCCAACTTACCTTCTTGTCCCTCGATAGCAACACATTAGCACCTTCAACAAATTACCCAACCACTAAGTGGATTAGGTCACATAATCGCAAGCAATTCAGCAACAACTCTGCAATCAAAAGCTATGTCCAATTTTGATACTAAAACCCCTAATCGAATTCATCTTCTAGGCCAGATTTAGGAGAAAATTAGAGAAAGAGGAGACGGACCATAACTTGAACTCGGGGAGACGGCGAACTAGAGGCACGGCGAGCATCTATGAGGTTTTTGAAAGCGACGGAGGGAAGTAAATTTTGACCCTCGATGGTGAGTTTTTCGTTGTTCACGGCTTGCCGAGAATGATGCTTGTGCTGCTGCCATATCTCTTTGTTGTTAGATAGAGACGAAGATTTAAGAAGGGAGATGGAGATGAAGATTAAAGAGTAGATGAAGATCTGAGAAGGGGAGAGGGAGAGAGAGAGAGAGAGAGATTTGGCAATCTGGGACCGAAGACGTAGAGTTAAAAGAATATTTTACAATAATTTTCACTAATTTTACCAAACTTTTAAGCGGTAAATGAAAAATTTCACAATAATTTTCCCGTTCATGGAAAGAAAATTTGGCGGAGATGCCAAAAGCAAAATATTTTCCCAAATAAAACACAAATATTATTATGTTTATCCAAAAAGAAATGCAAGTGACGAAAACTAGATCCCACTTCTTTTTGTTAGTGGCAGCATATGATGGCACAATTGTTTTAGCTATCATATAGATATTTGAGTATTTGCGAAGCAGTATTAAATAAATAGCAAAATCAGTTTCTTTGCTAAGGGAGATAGTGTAAAAAGCCATCCTTCCTCACCATTATAACCCCAAGCGATTCGGATGCAAACACTCTTACACGGACCCACTCATTAATTCGAATATCCAAGTAGATTGAATTTGGCGTGTGAAAACACTCTAATAATCAATTTCATAGACTAGGAATCATTAAATATCTTATTCCTCTCACCTAGGAAAAACTCTAGAGTCACATAAGAAAATCATTTACACAACCTACTATTCATTATCTCTTTCATCAATTTTTATTTTTTCTCCTTTTAGCCTCCACCGTCGTTTTCTCTGGCAACACACCGACGTTCACTTGATTTCCTTGCAATAACGGTTTATCTCCGTGTTTTTTTTCTTTTCATACTACCTAGATCCAAGTTTCGGAGAGTTATGTCAACGCTTCGATTTCTCTACCAAAATTTATTTCAAATTCATTGTTGATCTATGGAGCCTTCTAATTTGCCGATAGAGATGAGTCGATTGGTGATCTGATTATTTTCTGTTTGTAGGTATAATTTATATGTACTCTGTTATACTTAAAAATGGTTGCTATGCAAAGTTTTAGTTTGCTAATAATTTTTTACCGATCTATGGTATCACTTTTATTATTTGTTAAAGCGATTGGTTTGATACATGTTTGTTCATCTTTATGTCTGAATTTTGATTTTGATTTTTTTGTTTTATGTGTTGAATCATGGATATCCTCACTTTCCCTATGTGTTTCCCTATGTGTTTTCAGAAGTTGTTAAAATGTTTAATGTATCAATAGAAAAATGTACCGCTAACTTTCTATTTAACGAGACATAGAAATATGTAAATTACAGTAACTAACTATGTGAAAATATACATATACATTTAATTAAAATAACAAGGTACATGTTTGTGTAACATGCTATAATATTTTGTAAGCATATAAATGTGAAAATATACCTCTAAATATTTTCTTAACGAGCTAACTATATTATTAACTCTACCTTTATGTCAATCTTCTATTTATTTACCGTGCTATAAATAAATATAATTCATTATTTATCTTGTGTTTTGTGTTAAAATTTAGTCAGTATTAATCTATATAAACTAATTTAAATTTTGTATTACATACTAATTTAAGTTTTGTATTTTGTTGACTATTACAAAAAAAAATGAAGAAGAACGAGATGAGAAGAAGAAACCATGATAGGAATATAAGTTTAAGAAAACAAAAAAAGAGAAGACAAAAGATAAACAAAGCATTAAATCATACGATCAATTTGTCAAGTATTTCCACCAAGCATTAAATGATTGCATCTCTTCACTATCAATTCATCACCACGCCCAACACTTTACACGTGTTTCCTCATCATGTGGAGAGAGTGCTTTTTGCTGGAATCCTTTTGTTAGTTTCTTATAACAAAAAATGTCGTTACTATTTTATGAATTTATTTATGGATTCTTGTCGTGCCACAAATTCACTCTAGATATTTTCCCCTAGTGAGAACATTGTTATCCCCTCAAACTTGTTTGGGACAATTGCAGGTGAGTTTGAAATTGAATAAGTATAGAATTTTTGCGTGATATTTTGTAACGAGATATAGTATAAATAATTATAATAATATAATGTTAATTTTGGATTTGAGATACAATTATATAAGTTAATCAAATGGTTTATGTTTCAATTTGAAGTGTTGTTTCATTATAATCAAATCAAAACTTAAACATGTACATAACATTTGAAACCTAATCAAATTAATTGATGATGTTGAAAAGGTCAAATTAATTGGTAAATATTGTTATCAAATGGTTTATATTTCATTGTTTAAATGTTGTTGGATCATAACTATCATATAGATGTAATTTATATGTAGGGTATATTTCCAAACTCGTTGATTTTATTATAATCAAGGTATATTTACATATATAACCTTTAACTTGTGTTTTGTGGTTTTGGGATTCATTTGTATAAAATCAAATTTAGAAACACAAACTGTTTGTTAAAGATATGCACCAAACCTCCTTTCTCTTTCTCTTTTCCTTTCTTCTAATCTTTTACCGTAAATGGCTTATTTTGATGAATCTTCTTTTTAATTGCAATCATTACTTTTTCTTAAATTGATAACTAAATTAAAAATCATACTTTTTCTTAAATTCTTCCAAAGCTAAACAAATAATATATAACAATAGAAATAATTGTTCATAATCATCATTAGATAAAAAATTTATAGCAACAACTTATCTCTTGCCAATCCGTAGCTATTCAACTACAAAACACCTACAGAACATGTCTGTAGCTATATAGTTACGGATCGCTACACATTTGTCACATATTTGCTCATTATTTGTTCTGTCGCCATCTTTCGTCATTTGCGTAACTAAAAGTCTGGCTACTGAAATGTCGTCGCCAGTCCGCAGCTAATTCACTTAATTTTTGTAGTGTTAGACGTAGTGAACGGATTAGGAGTGATCCGTCCACATGGAAAGAAAAGAGAGTCTTCCACAACAATGAAGTTGTAGCCCATCCTATCCAAGTGGTTTGTTCTCTCACTCTTTTGCCTTCGGATCATTAAGCATTCATGGGGAAGATCGATGAGCATACCATTCCTAAGACCTATGAAGAGGCCATGGAAAATGACGAATGAACGGTTGCGGTCGATGATGAAGTGGTCGTTATGGTCAAGAATCACACATGAGACGAGGCCGACCTTCCGGAAGGGAAGAGTGCCGTGAGCTCCAAGTGGGTGTTCACCATCAAACACTCGAGCACCGGTGAGATAGAGCGGTTCAAGGCGCGGCTAGTAGTACAAGGCTTTACCCAAACCTATGGAGATAACTATATCGCCACATTTGCACCCGTGGCGTAGCACAACACGGTGCGAGTGGTTCTCTCGTTAGCAACCAACTTAGGGTGGGACTTGTGGCAAATGGATGTCAAGAACACCTTCCACCAAGTTGATCTCGAGGAGGAAGTTTACATGACTCCACCCCCGGGAAGGTTTTACGCTTAAGAAAGGCAATTTATGCCTTAAAAAAATCTACACGCGCTTGGAACAAGAAGTTGAGCACGACACTCAAGGAAAAAGGGTTCAACAAAGTCCGAGTTAGACCACACCCTCTTCACCCTTCAAGGACCGCAAGGGATCGTGGTCGTTCTAGTCTATGTTGGTGATTTAATCAACTCCGGAAGTGACAAGGAAGGAATTCAAGCAACCAAGGACCATCTCCATGAGGCATTCGATATCAAAGACCTTGGCGAGCTCAAATACTTCCTTGGGATTGAGATTTGATGGTTACCAACGGCCTCCACATCTCCCAAAGAAAGTACACTCTAGACCTTCTCAAGTAGACGGGTCACTTGGCGTCAAAACTATCCAAGAGACCTCTTGACGAAGGCTATAAGACCAAGCGAAAGGGGGAGAACAATGACTCCGAGGCCTATGATGACCCATCAAGATATAGGCGGTTGGTCGGGAAGATGATCTACCCATGTCTTACAAGACCGGATATTTGCTTCGCGGTGAACCAAGTAAGCCAACATATGAAGGAACCCCAAGTTCACCATTGGCATATGGTGGAACAGATACTAAGGTACCTCAAGGGAAGCTCTGGCCAAGGCATTTGGATGGGCAAGAATGGTAACGCCGAGCTAGTAGGCTATTATGATGCAGATTGGACCGGAGACCGCAATGACTGTAGTCAACCACCGGATATTGCACATTCCTTGGAGGGAACCTAGTCACTTGGAAGACATAGAAATAAAAGGTGGTCTCGTGTTCAAGCACTGATGCACGACTCAGTGGTGAGTCCTACAAGGGATCAGTTGAATGGCTTCACAAACTGGCGTTCGCACTCTTTTGTGATGGAGATATGGTTGATGATAAAGATCTGACACGATGGCGATCGCTTCTCTGGTGTGGGATCAAAGGCAGGGAGTTGATGGTTTTAAGTGCACCACATAGTTGTGATTAATCTCTGATACAGTACAGGAACTCAACCTTGGTGAATCTCACACACATGATAAAGAACAAAGGGTTTTCTCTCAAGAACACTCAAGGAGAAGAAATACGGCGTCTTTATTGATAATCAAAGGTAAAAAAGGTTACATAGCTGCAGGGGGACTTTATATAGAGTCCATCAGCTAGCCCTAAGGCCCAAATAAAGCAAAAATGAAATAAAACACAAAGCAAAACACAAAACAAAGAAAAAACACAAAACACAGAGTTTTAAGCAAAATTCATTAAACCAAAAAAGAAAACTATGGTGCAGACTTCAACTTGAGTTCTTTGGACGTTTTTGATGATATCTAGCCATTGGTGAGGCTGTTAGGACCTGCAAAGATAGTATAAATTGAATAAAACTTACATGGATTCATTTTAAGCTGAATTGGTGCTCCTTGATTCATTTCTTGTTCAACTTGGTTGCTTGCTGTTTTCTTGGTGTATAAATCTTCATGGAGTCCCACTTGAGCAGTATTTTCAGTCTCTTGAAGCTTTATGAAGTCCTTGAAATCTTGATCTTCGTCTTGACTCTCTTGATCACTGTCGAAGGTTAAGCTTGTCTCACACGTTTCCTTCTGCTCCGAGGTCTTCTCTTGACTTCTAAGGGTCTCTTGACCCGATACATAAGATTTTATACCTAGGGAGGTGTTTTGATCAAGGCTTATTTGGTTGAAAGCTTCATCAAGCTCTTCTTCAGCTACAAAGTCTCTTTTGGGGCAGTTTGCGTCTCCTAGCTCTAATGAGTTCACAATGTCTTGTATAGCTAAGTTAAACCTCTTCCTCAACTGTTTGGACTTTGAACATGTCATGGGACCTTCTCTAACTTCTGGTACAGGGTGTGGTTCATTCATTTGAATAGCAAGGTCGATGTCCGCATCAAGCGCGGAGGCCGAGTATAGGGAAATGAAGAAGCTCACAAATGAGCTCACGTGGCTAAAAGGGATTCTCAAGGACTGTTAGAATTTGATGAGTCTAAGCTCATCTATGAAGAACAAACACATAAAAGTGTTTAAGAAAGAATCCACACAAACCGGTTTATACGAAACCGAGTATTACATGTGTGGATAGATTTGGAGTTTGATAAAAAGGATAAAGAGATCATAGACTTAATAAAATGGGTTCAATCCAAATGGATATCACCCTAAATGCAATGTATACTCTTAATCTACATTTTGAATAAGTAAAGAGAGAAATAAAGAAAATAAAGAAAGATGAACTTTAAGTTTATTATTGATTCTCTTGTTGTTCAAGTTATGTTTACAATGAGTAGAACAACATATATATAGACCACCAAGGTCAATATGACCGTTGGGGATCAGAACAAATGAAAGGAGGGATTGAATTCAAAGTACAAAAGTGACTTGTCCACTTTAAAATTCTGGCAGCGGCTCTCGTGTCGATCGACACTAATGTGTGTCGATCGACACTAAACTCCAACGGTCGGATTCTCAACGGTTGGATCGCAACGGTCGAATCCTCGAACGGTCGGATGATCCAACGGTCGAATTCAAACTCTGGGACTCGTGTCGATCAACACGAATCCTTCATGTCGATCGACGCCTTCGTTCTCGTTCCGCGTCTTTCCTCAACGCTCGGACTGATCATGACATGCCCGATACGTGACTCTCCTCGATACCGCGGGACGGTAGTGTCGATCGACGCCACTCCTTGGTGTCGATCGACACTCTTCCCTCATTCTTTAGGTTGGACAGAGACTTAAGTGTCGATCGACACAAATCCCTGTCGATCGACACTAAAGTCCATTTTCCTCCCTTAGCACATTTTCGCCATTTTCTCGTGCGGCCTTCTTCGTTCCTCATCTGGCCTCACTCCATCTTAACTTGAATGGACTAGAACCCCACTTACCAAGCCTTGAACATGCTTGGCCTTCCATTTCCCAAAGTGACCCAAATATATCTATCTTTGGTCATTCTTGATTCTTCTCTTGAACACCTTTGTGTTTTCCTTGTTTAACACTCCCCCGCAAGTTAATACGTAGTAGAACGAAGTATTAACTTGGAGACACAAGGAGAGACCTCATTAAAACCTTAGTGGGAAAACCCTTTGGGACAAAACCACACTAAGGAAAAAGAGTATCTACTCCAAGGTCTTAAGGGTTTTAAACCAAGGTCTTGAGCTTCACCTCGGCTCCTCTTTGTTCCGCCTCGGTCTTGCTCTTCTTCTTTGAGCTTCGGCCTCAACTTATCCGTGATAGCTTCGGCCTTGCTCTTCTTCTTTGAGCTTCTTTCTTTAATACTCCCCCGCACGCTTAGCCGTTGTGAAGATTTATGAACAAATGCTAAGAGTGGATTTTGTACTCGTCTTTGGCCTCTTGATAACTTCGGCCTTCTTTAATTTGGTGTGGTTGAATTTGGTCGGGAAGAGCACTTGTCTCCATGTTTGTGAGCTGATTCATCACCTTCCACCAGTCATTCCTCTCCACTTCTTTTGCGGCGGCTGTTCTTGGTGGTCATCCCACCCGTCTTTCCTCTCCGTTTCTTGTGGCGGCTGTTCTTGGTGGCCATTCCACCCGTTATTCCTCTCCACTTCTTTTGTGGCGGTTGTTCTTGGTGGCCATTGGTTCTAATCTCCAAACATGTGCTTCACCTCCTCCCCCGTACACACAACTTCAACCGATCCGGTTGTGCTTTGATAATCACTCTTGAAATTCGGAATTCTTCTCCACGGCTTGTTTTGAGAATTTGGAACGGCTCGTCGATTAGACAGCTACAAGTTCGGATTTTCCCTCTCGGGCTCGTCGATTATGTAGCCAACAGTTCGGATTTTCCTTTCCATCTCCTCCATGCTCGTGGTCTCCAAGTTTGTACAAGTCATGACCATAGAGAATAAGGGGTCCGATCATAACTAACACAAACTCGGTTTCTTCTTTAGCTCAATTCCACTCTTGAAATTCCAAGTCTCTTCTCAACCTTCCTTAACGCCAAGCCCAATACCGTCGAAGCCTCTCAATCTCTTTTAGCTCTTCGGAAGTCTCGAAACATTGGCTTGTTCAACTATACTTCACCATTCATGATTTTGGGCATCCTCTTTGGCCTCATGAATGACTTCAAGTTGACCTTCAAAGGGTAGTTGCTTCTTCTTGGATTTCTTGAGTTTTAATTTCACCTTTCATGAACACCATAAACAAATTGGATTAGTCACCTTCAAACATTTAAGTTTAAAATCAATTCAATTTCATCATGATTTTAAACTTTCTATCTTCAATTTGTTTATAGGTTCCAATTTGTAAGCACAACATTTTCAATGGATTAAACATTTTTAACCAACCGGTTTTAATCCTAACCGGAATCAACATTCAATTCTCAAATAAAATCAAAGAGGGAAAAATTTAGAAACTCCCTCTTTCTTCCAATTCGGATTGGAAGTATGAACACCCTTGAAGCTTGTAGCTTCTTGGAGAATAAGGTAACTTCATGTGTGGTGCTTCGGCTACCACAAGAACATCCACCATTTGGATGAGACAACTTGGACCGGGTGCATCGGCTACCACGGTTTCTTAAAATTGGGAATGGATACAACGAGATTTTAAATGCTAATCTTTTAGCATCCCCCGGTTCTCTCCCATAAAACATGGATTGGATTCATCATGATTTTAAATGCACAAAGGCATCCCATGGATCTCTTCCTATACAACAATTTCAAAATTAGTAACCAAGATTTAGTAACTGAGAGATTAAGTAACCGAGAGATTAAGAGATTTAGTAACCGAGAGATTGAGAGATTGAGAGAGTAAGAGAGTAGAAAGTGAAAAGCTTTGAGCTTTAGAGATTTAGGGAAAGCTAAGAGCTTTAGAGATTAAGGGAAAGCTAAGAGCTTTAGAATTTAGGGAAAGCTTAGAGCTTTAGAGATTAAGGGAAAGCTAAGAGCTTTAGAATTTAGGGAAAGCTAAGAGCTTTAGAGATTTAGGGAAAGCTAAGAGCTTTAGAGATTAAGAAGAATTTGTAACAAAAAAATTCAAACTTTTCAAATCCGGTTTTAAATCAACATTTTCAAAACCTTTTAAACAAAAATTCTTACACCAAGAATTTTCAAATCAATTTCTTCAAAATTAAACACAATCCGGTTTAAAGAACACAAACTTTAAACTTTTGAAATCAAAATTTCTCAAACATTTGAAATCAATTTGCAGCGGATAATCTACATGAATTTGTGTTGGATTAAGCGCATAAGGAAGATTGAAACATCCTCATACCGATTCAACCCAACTCACCAAAGAAATCAAAATTTTAGAACTTTTGAAAATCAAAACCGAATCTCCAAATCTCCAACCCAAGAGCTTATGCTCTGATACCATGTTAGAATTTGATGAGTCTAAGCTCATCTATGAAGAACAAACACATAAAAGTGTTTAAGAAAGAATCCACACAAACCGGTTTATACGAAACCGAGTATTACATGTGTGGATAGATTTGGAGTTTGATAAGAAGGATTAAGAGATCATAGACTAAATAAAATGGGTTCAATCCAAATGGATATCACCCTAAATGCAATGTCTACTCTTAATCTACATTTTGAATAAGTAAAGAGAGAAATAAAGAAAAGAGAGAAAGATGAACTTTAAGTTTATTATTGATTCTCTTGTTGTTCAAGTTATGTTTACAATGAGTAGAACAACATATATATAGACCACCAAGGTCAATATGACCGTTGGGGATCAGCACAAATGAAAGGAGGGATTGAATTCCAAAGTACAAAAGTGACTTGTCCACTTTAAAATTCTGGCAGCGGCTTTCCTCGACGCTCGGACTGATCATGACATGCCCGATACGTGACTCTCCTCGATACCGCGGGACGGTAGTATCGATCGACACCACTCCTTGGTGTCGATCGACACTCTTCCCTCATTCTTTAGTTTGGACAGAGACTTAAGTGTCGATCGAAACAAATCCCTGTCGATCGACACTAAAGTCCATTTTCCTCCCTTAGCACATTTTTGCAATTTTCTCGTGCGGCCTTCTTCGTTCCTCATCCGGCCTCACTCCATCTTAACTTGAATGGCCTAGAACCCCACTTACCAAGCCTTGAACATGCTTGGCCTTCCATTTCCCAAAGTGACCCAAATATATCTATCTTTGGTCATTCTTGATTCTTCTCTTGAACACCTTTGTGTTCTCCTTGTTTAACACTCCCCCGCAAGTTAATACGTAGTAGAACGAAGTATTAACTTGGAGACACAAGGAGAGACCTCATTAAAACCTTAGTGGGAAAACCCTTTGGGACAAAACCACACTAAGGAAAAAGAGTATCTACTCCAAGGTCTTAAGGGTTTTAAACCAAGGTCTTGAGCTTCACCTCGGCTCCTCTTTGTTCCGCCTCGGTCTTGCTCTTCTTCTTTGAGCTTCGGCCTCAACTTATCCGTGATAGCTTCGGCCTTGCTCTTCTTCTTTGAGCTTCTTTCTTTAATACTCCCCCGCACGCTTAGCCGTTGTGAAGATTTATGAACAAATGCTAAGAGTGGATTTTGTACTCGTCTTTGGCCTCTTGATAACTTCGGCCTTCTTTAATTTGGTGTGGTTGAATTTGGTCGGGAAGAGCACTTGTCTCCATGTTTGTGAGCTGATTCATCACCTTCCACCAGTCATTCCTCTCCACTTCTTTTGCGGCGGCTGTTCTTGGTGGTCATCCCACCCGTCTTTCCTCTCCGTTTCTTGTGGCGGCTGTTCTTGGTGGCCATTCCACCCGTCATTCCTCTCCACTTCTTTTGTGGCGGTTGTTCTTGGTGGCCATTGGTTCTAATCTCCAAACATGTGCTTCACCTCCTCCCCCGTACACACAACTTCAACCGATCCGGTTGTGCTTTGATAATCACTCTTGAAATTCGGAATTCTTCTCCACGGCTTGTTTTGAGGATTTGGAACGGCTCGTCGATTAGACAGCTACAAGGACTTGGGGATTGAGACCCCAAACCTGATCACAATGCATTGTGATAACCAAGCCGACATTCACATTGCAACTAACTCGGTGTTTCACGAAAGAACCAAACACATCGAGGTGGATTGTCACAAGGTCAGAGAGAAGATCGAGCAAGGAGTCATACTACCATGTTTTAGAAGGAGTGAAGATCAATTGGCGGACATCCTCACCAAATCCGCAAGTCTCAAAATTTGCAATCACATCTTTAGCAAACTTGGACTTGTAGACTTGACTAAGCCGTGATCAAGTCCTCTACCTGCGGCCATTACACTCTTTTTCCCTCAGTAAGGTTTTACCCCATGAGGTTTTACTTACTAAGATTTTTAATGAGGTAATGTGTTGTGGATTTTCAAGCTTAGCCTAAATCCTTTATGTTACACTTGAGGGGGAGTATTGATCATAGGAAATAAATACCTTGGGTAAATTACCCAACACATTAGGAAAATTACTCAACGTAAAATAATCGGAGGAAAATCAAGTATCAAAAATCAGAACCGCGGATCAAGTGGCATCGAGAAGCGGTATACACATCCTCGATCTTAAGTACGTGCGTCATCGAGTCGTAGTACACGGGTCCGTGTATCAAACTGATCCGAGACAAGGAACCCAGGACTCTTTCCCGCGTTAACACGCGTTTACCATCTATGTCCCCCGTTGACCAATCCCGATGTTACGAGGGATCCGAATGACATCGACGTCTCCTTGCCCCGCAGATCGAGCCCGATAGTGACCACACGTTACTATCTGTCCGAGCCGTTTTAATCAATTTGATTGTTTTACTTACCTAGCCTCCTTTATCCTTCTCTTTATGCTCAATAGATTTTAAAAATAGTACTTGGCGAGACATATAAGCTGGTTTTACTTACCTGACCTCCTTTATCCATGGCTCTTTTCATTTCATTCACTTCTCTTGGTGTGAGAGGAGCCAGATTGTGCTTGTGCTTGTTATGAGTGAAATAGTAGTAATTGGTGCGACCTTTGTGTAGAGTTTCTTCGTCAAACTGCCATGGTCTCCCTAGGAGAAGATGGCATGCTTGCATTAGTACCACATCCCAAGTAACTTGATCACTATACTCACCAATGTTGAATGGCACTACAACTTGCTCTGCAATCCTCAACTCTATCTCGTCATTGAGCAATCACAAACGATATGGTTTTGGATGCTTAGTTGTCTTAAGTCCTAACTTGTTAGCAAGATACTTGCTAGCCACGTTAGTACAAGAACCACCATAAATTGTTAAACTACATACCTTGGCCTCAATGCTACGTCTTGTATGAAAGATGTTCTCCCTTTGAATTATTTCAGGTTCATAAAGGGCACTAAGGGCTCTTCGAGTCACAAGTATCTCTCATGTTTCTGGGAAGTCGGTTACCTCTTCATCAGAATCATTTTGTTTCGCCTCATCTTGTGATTCATACCCTCCATTATCTTTCAAAATCATGACCCTTTGATTTGGACACTCTCTTGCGTAATGGTTCCTTGGCATTTGAAAGAAGTAATGTCTCCGGATCTTTACACTGGAGCTTTGTTTTGTTAAGGTTGTTGTTGTCTGGAAGGCCCTAGGGTTGACTTCTAAAACTGAGTGTCTTCTTCTTTGGATTTACCTTTGTCTTGGCCCTTAACATATGATTGATTCCAAGTAGTCTTTCCTCTGGCAGTGGATGTGTTTTTTCTCTTGATGTGTTGCTCAACTGTAATAGCATAATGCAACATATCCTCCATATGCTCATAGTTTTGCCTTTCTACCTTCCTTGTAATCATATCCTGAAGTCCCTCTAAGAACTGAGCCATTAAGGTCTCCTCTGAGTCTTGTAGCTCTAATCGATTTCTGATTGTTTCAACCTCCTCAAAGTAGTCTTCTACAGATTTCTGGCCTTGTGACAGCTTCTTGAATTGTTTATGTAAGTCTCTGTAGTAGTAGGCTGGTACATACCACTTCCTTAGATGAAAGGCCATGTCCTCCCAAGTTATAATCTGCCCATGTCTTAGCCTTCTCCATTCTTAGACTTCTCTATCCCACCATGCTAAAGCATTGTCTGTGAGTTGAGCAACTGCTAAAGACACCTTCTTTGCTTAGGAGTACTGGTAATAGTCAAAAATGTGTTCCATTCTCTTTTCCCAATTAATGTATGCTGCTGGATTAAGCTTTCCAGCAAAAGTTCAAGGAGTAAGCTTGAGATATTTGCCTGCAGGTGTGTCATCTTCTCGCTCTCTCTCTCGGCTTCTTTCTATTGCTCTGTCTTGGATTATTTCTCTGTTGTGGTTATGGTCTCTACCGAGGTTTAGCTGCCTCCTAGGATGTAAATTACGTGGGTGAGGAGGATACTCCTCTTCTGAATCAGTAGCATCAACTCTTTTTTGTTGTCTCATAGGTGGTTGGTTTTGTTGTTGTGGTTGCTGCCTCTGCTCTATCTGCGTAAGGCGATCAGTGATGCCTCTCAGTGTTTCCAAAAGCTGTGTCATTTGGAGTTGTTGCTGTTGTTGTTGTTGTGCTTCTTGTGCCATGGTCCTGCATAGGCAAAAACACAAAAAATTAAGTGCACAAATGGGTTCTAAATTAAGTGCATATAACTCTGGATTTTAAAAGACGATGCAATAATGAAAAGATAACTCAAACACTAAATGGAATCTGCTGTAATAACAATAGTAATGACAAGATATTCTAAATGCAGAAACAAGTATATGAAATCCTTTTTTTTCTTTTTGAATGCAAAATATATTAGTAATGACAATATATTCTAAATATAGAAACAATAGATGGGGAATGCACGAGCTGTGAATGCAGATTAAGGTAATTTATTCTCTATGAATATATATATATAAATATATATATATATATATATTTTTTTAATGTGAACCAAAATGCAACAGAGTATGAATTAATTATATAACGATGATTTAACTAAGAACTATTAAAAGCAAGGTGTTCAGAAAGTAAAAATGATGAACTAGGCTGAAATGACGAAAGAGCAAATATGATACAATTTTAAAAAGCAACAAGGAGAGAAATAACCTGATTCTAGCCTTTTAGGCTTTGATACCAAATGATACGGCCCCAAATGATCAAGGCTATGGTTTTTGGAACCGGATTGACGGAATCAAGCCGCTAGTCGTATAACTCTCTCGGTTTGATCAATAGATGGAATGAAATGGGTTGAAATGGTTGTGATTCTGCTGGTTGTATAATTCTCTCATAATTACCAAGTGGATAGAAATGGATTCGTAACAAGATGGATCGATGATCGCCACAAAGCTTTTGGTTAGGCTTTGATAAAACAAGATAAAGAGACAAGGCTTCTCACCTAAGCTCCTAGAAGAATTTTGGGAATTCACAAGTATTCTTGATAAAAGAAAAAAGGGTTTTGCTTCATTGATAACTTGAAAAGAATACACAGATGGGAGGGGACTTTATAAATAGTCCAATTCAGCTCTGCCCTTCTACGGGACTTGAAACATATACATGGAAACAAATAGATCCGAAAACAACTAAGGAAACAATATTACAAAGTATTTATTACTAATGAAATACTAATAGAATCAGACCTGCAAAACCCACGAAAATCATATTATTCTCATAAGGAAATATATTGCATGCATACCTTTGATGTAAATGATAAGTTGATAATGAGTCTGGGATGCGTTTGTAGTTGTTGCTTTGGAGATCAGAATGCTGCATTTGATTCAAGTTGGTGCCATGGTAAATAAGGAAAGTTCCTTATTCATTTTCATAAGTGGTAACTCCTTGGTTGGTCAAACTTGTATGTCTTGTGCTTTAGTCTCTTCTTCTTTACTTGCATTCCCTTCATGATTTCCATCTTTGAGCTCCATCATGTCTTTGTCGAGTTGATGCTGCTTTGGTGCAAATTCTTCAAGGTCTTATAAGCTTATGAGATGTTCTACTATCTTGTTGAATTGTTCTCTAAGCATTCTTGTTCCTGATCGTGTTGTTGGCCATTGTCTGACAATGGGAACTTGTGGCTCTTGGTTCGGGGTTGGTTCTATGTCCTCATTATTCCCTCCCTCTTGAGTAGGTTCTGACCTCAAAAGTGATTCATCTGCTTGGAAATGGGAAAAATCGGTGACATTAAAAGTAGGGAAGATGTTTAACTCACGTGGTAACTCCAGCTTGTATGCATTGCCGGTTATCTTCTCCAACACCCGAAATGGTCTGTCTTCCCTTGGTGCAAGATTGGATTTCCTTTGCGTAGGAAACCTTTCTTGTCTCATATGTAACCAAACCCAAACTCGGGGTCTGAAAGTGACCTCCCTTCTTCCTTTATTAGCTTGAAGCTTGTACTTCTCAGTCTTCTTCTCTATATTCTCCATAACTCTTTGGTGTAGTTTCTTCACAAAATCAGCTTTGGCTTCTCCATATAGACTAGAATAGATAGTTGGTGAAAGGGTTGTAAGATCTAATGGAGTAATAGGGTTACATCCATATACAACTTCAAAAGGAGAATAGTTAGTAGGAGAGTGTTTGACATGATTATAAGCAATCTAAATGATAGGTAAACATGTTAACCAGTTTCTCAGGTTCTTACCAACCGTAGCTCTCAATACGGTCGAGAGGGTGCGATTTACTACCTCTGTTTGGCCATCAGTTTGGGGATGACAAGTGGTGGAATATAAGAGTTTAGTTCCCATCTTCTTTCACAATATCTTCCAAAAATGGCTTAGGAACTTTGTATCACGTTCTGATACGATGGTCCGAGGTACACCGTGTAGACGTACAACTTCTTTGAAGAAAAGGTCAGTTGTTTGGGTTGCATCATTGGTCTTACTACATGGTATAATATGTGCCCTCTTTGAAATTGAATCTTTGTGGTTGATCTTGTATAAACCTAAGACAAAGTCCATAGAAATATACACCCATGGTGCATTACAAATAGGTAAAGGCATATATAAACCGTTAGGATGTAACGTGGATTTTGCTTTGAGGCAAGTGATGCATTTGGCACAAAGTTTCTCCATATCTCTCTTCATGTGTGGCCAGTAGAAGTGTTCTACTACTATGCCTAAGGTCTTGTCCCTGCCAAAATGCCCCGTTGAACTTCCCTTATTAGCTTCTTTAGTGATTAGTTCTCTCATGGATCCTTGCGGAATACACAATCGCTTTTCTTTGAAAAGTTCTTTGAAAAGAAATGCATCTTGCTGATAATATGTTCCAAAAGTAGCCTTTGTAGTGTCCTTGTAAATCTCACGAAAATCAGGATCCTCTTCATAGTTGTTATTGATGTACTCAAACCCCATGATCTTAACCTCCATTGTGGAAATGATAGTGTACCTCCTAGAGGGTGCATCTACCACAATGTTTCTCTTTTTCTTTTTTGAACCTGATAACATAAGGAAAGGTCTCCCCAAACTCTAACCATCGGGCATGTCTCTTCTTAAGTATTGTCTAACCCTTTAGGTATTTAAGAGTCTCATGGTCGGTATGAATGGCAAATTCCTTGGAAAGTATTTAGTGCTGCCAGGTCTCAAGTGATCTTACTAGTGCATAGAGCTCATTATCGTAGGTTGGGTAGTTAAGGGAAGCTCCATTGAGTTTCTCACTGAAATAGGCCACGGGTCTGCCTCCTTGTGTTTGAACGACGTCTATACCTGTACTTGAGGCATCACATTCAATCTCAAACATTTGTCAAAGTTAGGAACAATTAAAATCGGTGCTTGTGTGATACCAGATTGTACGGCCCCAAATGATATGGGCTATGGTTTTTGGAACCGGATTGATGGAATCATGCTGCTAGTCGTATGACTCTCTTGGTTTGATCAATAGATGGAACGAAATGGATTGAGATGGTGGTGATTCTGCTGGTTGTATAACTCTCTCAGAATTACCAAGTGGATGGAAATGGATTCGTAACAGGATGGATCGATGGTCACCACAAAGCTTATGGTTTGGCTTTGATAAGATAAGATAAAGAGACAAGGCTTCTTACCTAAGCTCTCAGATGAATTTAGGGAATTCATAAGTATTTATCTTGATACAAGAAAAAAGGGTTTTGCTTTATTGATAAGTTAAAAAGAATACACTGCTGGGAGGGGACTTTATAAACAGTCCAATTCAACTCTGCTTTTCTAGGAGAGTCGAAACATATACATGGAAACAAATAGATCCAAAAACAACTAAGGAAACAAGATTACAAAGTCTTTATTACTAATGAAATACTAATGGAATCAGACTTGCAAAACCCACGAAAATCATATTATTCTCATAAGGAAATTTATTGAATGCATACCTTTGATGTAAATGATAAGTTGATAATGAGTCTTGGATGCGTTTGTAGTTGTTGCTTTGGAGATCAGAATGCTGCGTTTGATTCAAGTTAGTGTCATGGTAAATAAGGAAAGATCCTTATTCATTTGAATAAGTGGTAACTCCATGGTTGGTCGAACTTGTATGTCTTGTGCTTTAGTCTCATCTTCTTTACTTGCATTCCCTTCATTATTTCTATCTTTGAGCTGCATAATGTCTTTGTCGAGTTGATGCTGCTTTGGGGCAAAGTCTTCAAGGTCTTGTAAGCTTATAAGATGTTCTACTATCTTGTTGAATTGTTCTCTAAGCATTCTTGTTTTCCTGATCGTGTTGTTGGTCATTATCTGACAATGGGAACTTGTGGCTCTTGGTCTGGGGCTAGTTTTATGTCCTCATCATTCCCTCCCTCTTGAGTAGGTTCTGACCTCAGAATAGATTCATCTGCTTGGAAATGGGAAAAATCGGTGACATTAAAAGTAGGGAAAATGTTTAACTCACCAGGCAACTCCAGCTTGTATGCATTGTCGTTGATCTTCTCCAACACCCGAAATGGTCCGTCTCCCCTTGGTGCAAGTTTGGATTTCCTTTGTGTAGGAAACCTTTCTTGCCTTGTATGTAACCAGACCCAAACTCATGGTCCGAAATGACCTCCCTTCTTCCTTTATTAGCTTGAAGCTTGTACTTCTCAGTCTTCTTCTCTATATTCTCCTTAACTCTTTGGTGTAGTTTCTTCACAAAATCAGCTTTGGCTTCTCTATATAGACTAGAATATATAGTTGGTGGAAGTGTTTTAAGATCTAATGGAGTAATAGGATTACATCCATATACAACTTCAAAAGGAGAATAGTTAGTAGTAGAGTATTTGGCATGATTATAAGCGAACTCAATGAAAGGTAAACATGTTAACCAATTTCTCGGGTTCTTACCAACCGTAGCTCTCAATAGGGTCGAGATAGTGCGATTTACTACCTCTGTTTGGCCATCAATTTGGGGATGACAAATGGTGGAATATAAGAGTTTAGTTTCCATCTTCTTCAACAATATCTTCCAAAAAAGGCTGAGGAACTTTGTATCACGATCTGATACGATGGTCCGAGGTACACCGTGTAGACGTACACCTTCTTTGAAGAAAAGGTCAGTTGTTTGGTCTTACTACATGGTTTAAAATGTGCCATCTTTGAAATTGAATCTTTGTGGTTGATCTTGGGTAAACCTAAGACAAAGTCAATAGTATTGACCTTAGTACCTCATTGGTGCTAAGGGAAATTAATAATATTGGAAAAATTACCCAAGGTAAATAAACGTATCGGCATAGGTTCGGGTAATACGCGGATCGGAAGTCACTCATTCCGCAGTACATGTGAGTCTCGACACTAGGACGTTACGCGGGTCATGCGAGTCTCCGAGCATCAAGATGTGTGGAGTCGATCCGCGGGACAAAATGTAAGTGTCCGCGTGTTTATTCTAGGTCACGTACTGGATCAACGGATAAACACGCGGACCCTATTTGGGTAATTGAGTCATGTACTAATATGTTACCTTGTGTCCCGAGGATGGTTATGTAACTCGACTCGCAGTACGAGTATTATCGAGGCGCAAGATGAGTATGATTGAGACAAAGGAACTGAGTCTGGAAGACCAAAACAGTAGCATTTTGGACACACGCAGGACAACCTGGATCCGCGTCCTTATCCTTGACCCGCATCCTTATCTTCACGTATGGTTGCAGTCATCACCGTACGGATCCGGTCCACTTTTCTTTATGTCGTCATTTTAGAGGATAACAGTCATATTTCTTTTTATGGATCTATTTAAGGATCCACCTTTACCTTTGTAAATCTTATCTTGAATGAAATAATCAAGTTCATATTCTACTATTCTTCATGGTTACTTAATCTTTTCTTAATCTTTTTTAATCTCTCTTAATCTCTAGTATTTTTGCGTTAATTCTCACATGGTATCAGAGACAGGTTCATCTTGGTGACCGATTAGTCTCAAAATCTCTAAATAATCTCTTCTAAATCTTTGTGACTTAATCTCTTTCTCTAAACTTTCGGTTCGGTATTGATTCATCCGAAAGCTTCAATCATTTGTGTGAATCTTGATTGGTTGTTATAAAGTTCCAATCTTTTGGTGTTGATCAGTTTCAAAACCTCTAAAGCTTCAAACTTTGTTAAAGATCTCAACTTCAAATCTCAGAACAAAATGAATCCGATAGAGAATTCTAAAACTTTGGTTGTTCCGGTGATTCTCAAGGGTGAAAACTACTTGTTGTGGTCAAGGACCACGAAGACGGCTCTTTTTGGTTGAGGGTTATGGAATCACATCGATCTCACTCTTAGGACGATCTTCGGGACGACGGAGAAGGAGTATGAGGAGGTCGTGAAAGCGAGAGAAGCGAAGTGGTTCCAAGATGATCAAACAGTGCTGGCCGTGCTTCAAAATGGTATTGATTCTTCTATCCTTGAGGCGTATTCTTATTGTGAAACGGCCTATGAACTATGGGAAACATTGAAGAATGTGTATGGAAATGTTTCGAATTTGGCCCGAGTGTTTGAAGTGAAGAAAGCAATCAATAATCTTCACCAAGAGGATATGGAATTCCCTAAGCACTTGGGAAATTACCGGTCGTTGTGGTCTGAGCTTGAGATGTTGAGGCCAAGTTCCATTGAACTGATTGTGTTGCTTGAAAGGAAAGAACAAGACAAGATCTTTGGATTGCTACTAACATTGAATCCGGTGTTCAACGATCTTACCAAGCACATTCTAAGGTCGGACAAGCTCCCAAGTATGAAAGATGTTTGTGCTCAAATCCAAATGGAGCAAGGATCCCAAGGTCTCTTTGATTTGAGAATTGTGGGAACAAGGGAAGCTTTGAGAACAACCGGTCCTATGGTAAGAAGAGGTGGTGTGATCATTGCAAGGAGAAAGGACACACCAAGGAGAAGTGTAGGGTTCTTCACCCACACCTTGAACCAACATGGTGGGTCGATTATCCGAGCGACTCTAAGGCTAACTTCACCACGGCCATAGAAGAACAACCGAAGAGTCAACCCACCACACCGTTCAAGATAGGAGAAGAAGCCGTCCAAGGAGAAATCAAAATATACATGGGTCACTGTCTTACCATCTTAAGATAAGGTCTTGAGGCATTTGTGAATTTTCAAACCTATATTGCTAACCAATACAATGCCAAGATCAAAAATTTTAAAACAGATAATGGAGGAGAATACACAAGCAACCGGTTCAAAGAACACCTTTCATCACTTGGAATCCTTCATCAAACGAGTTGTCCATACACCCCACAATAAAATGGAGTTGCCAAATGGAAGAATCGTCATTTGATGGAAGTGTCTAGAGCAATGATGTTCCACATGAATGTTCCAAAGAAATTTTGGGGAGATGCGGTAATGACGGCGTGTAACTTAATCAACCGAACTCATACCAAAATCCTTCAAGACACTTCACCATTTGAGGTACTCAACAAAACTAAACCTTTTATTGAACATCTAAAGGTTTTTGGGTGTGTTTGTTTTGTCTTAGTGCCCGGGGAGTTGAGCACCAAGCTTGATGAGAAAAGTACAAGGTGTGCGTTCATTGGCTACTCTACTACTCAAAAGGGATACAATTGTTATGATCCGAGTACAAGGGGAACATTGGTATCTAGAGATGTGAAGTTTATAGAGGACAAGAGTTACTTCGGTAGGGAGAAAGATGACTTAAAAGAATTTGCAAGTCCCATGGACTACAACTCCAACTTGCGGTTCCTTCTTGAACATCTCGGTAATCAAGAAACTCCGAAGCCACCAAGCAATGGAGCTCTGGCGTCTATTCCACCGGTTCAAGAAGAGAGTAGTCCGAGTAATCAAGATCATGAAGTTGGGAATGAAGATACCTTCGAGGAAGTTGAAGTTCAAGATCAAGATGGTAGTGTAAATGAGTCCGTGGTAGAAGAACCTAGTGCTCCGGTCCTTAGGAGAAGTACTCGGACCAAGAAAGATCTCTCTCAATGGAAAGAGAGTAGAGTCTATTATAACTATCAAGCCGTTGCTCATCCGATTAAAGGGGCTTGTTCTCTCGCCTTCTTACCTTCCTCACACCGAGAATTTCTTACCAAGATAGATGAACATACGATTCCAAAGACGTGTGAGGAAGTCATAGAAGATAAACATTGGGTTGAATCTATTTCTATAAATATCCACACATGGTGCATTAGGAATAGGTAAAGGCATATATAAACCACTAGAATGTAACTTAGATTTGCTTTGAGGCAAGTGATGCATTTGGCACAAAGCTTCTCCACATCTCTCTTCATGTGTGGCCAGTAGAAGTATTCTACTAATATGGTTAAGGTCTTGTCCCTGCCAAAATGCCGCATTAAACCTCCTCCATGAGCTTCTTTAGTGATTTGTTCTCTCATGGATCCTTGCGGAATACACAATCGCTTTTCTATAAAAAGTTCTTTTAAAAGAAATCCATCTTGCTGATAATATGTTCCGAAAGCAGCCTTTATAGTGTCCTTGTAAATCTCTTGAAAATCAAGATCCTCTTCATAGTTGTTCTTGATGTACTCAAACCCCATGATCCTAGCCACCATTGTGGAAATGAGAGTGTACCTCCTAGAGGGTGCATCTACCACAATGTCCTCTTTTTCTTTCTTGTACCATAAGGAAAGGTCTCCACAAACTCTAACCATCAGACATGTCTCTTCTTAAGTGTAGTCTATGTAATGACCCGTTCAGGGTCTATGGCCGACCGGAGCGGCCACAATTTTTCTAAGGAGCGGCTTCGAGGAATTTTAACTTGGAAAAATTAAAATACGTTCTTAAGAAGGTTTCGCTCGAGGAAAAGCGGGGAACGCCTGAGGAAAAAAATAATTTTGGGTCGAAAAAAATAATAATAATAATAATTATGGGACAGTTAGCGTGTACGGTGGATCGAGGAACGCTCAACGTTTTCCATGTCTCCATGCTACGTAAGTTTGTCCGTCGCTCGGATGAACCACAACCAGAACGGATACCGGATCCGCAAACCGAACCTAGATCTCCTTCCCTAGCACCTTTGCGGATTGGTGAGAGACGATCTAGATTTTTGAAAGGTAGAGAGATTTTGCAGATTAAGGTCATTAGAAGAAAGAATCACCGAGATGTTATTACGTGGGAAGATGAAGCAAGATTCAGGAAGCTTCACCCAGAGATGTTTACCGAACCTAGAAATGATGAAGTCGGGCCCTCAAATAGATGAGAATTCGGGACGAATTCTAATAAGGAGGGGGGAATGTAATGACCCGTTCAGGGTCTATGGCTGACCGGAGCGGCCACAATTTTTCTAAGGAGCGGCTTCGAGAAATTATAACTTGAATTATGCGCAGTTCATCATTCCCTGGATCCATGACTTAATCGAGGAGGGTTAAGGTCACGAAGACACGGAGGGACAGGATTGCAGCCTGGGGCCGTGTACTGCATGACGATGCAAAATTTCCAATGTGGTAGCGTAAAGGTACGGCCACAGGGGAAATTAATAAAGGATCCTAAGTCCTTAGCCTTTGTGGTTTTGGACTGAAAGATGCCTTGGGTGCACGAGTTGGGAATTGACAACGCATAAGGCCTTATGGTATGGAAAATGTTAATGCATAGCTTATATTGTCATGTTTATTTATGCTTGCATTTGCGTGTTGCGTGTTGATATTTATTTTGGGTTTTGGGTTGAGAATTATATATTTGACTGTTAGGGGAGCCATAAACTCACTGGGCAACTAGTGCTCAAGACTCAAACTTGTTTTGCAGGTAACCTTAGCGGGTAGACCTATGGGGAGCACAGCATGTGACATTAGGACCAATCAATAGTAGTTTTCCTTGCTTTTGTAAATGATAACTTTTACTATGTACAAAAACTTTTTGAGGTGCTAGACTCGAAATCGAATATAGTTTTGTAACCGTTTGAAACCATAAGTATAATAATAACGGAAAAGTTTTTAAAGACTTGGGTTTCATATGGTACTTAGTCCTGTCCGGACGATCTAACTATCGTTCAAGACTCGTGTGCTTGGACGTTTGTTCTAAAGTTCTAAAATGCGTTTTTAGAACCTCGGAACGAGCGGCTGAGTATGCGCATTGTGACGACTCTAGCCGAGAATCGGTCTGCAGTTAGTCGCTCATGTTCTTGTCTGATTGTTGGGCGACCGGTGGGCCTAGATCCCGATCGGGGGCGTTACAATTAGTGGTATGAGAGCATGGTTTTTTACGATGCTCAAATGGAACCTGGTTTTCAAATGTTTTATCGAGTCAAAAATGTCGTAAAAGCAAGTAGGATAAACTGATTATGTTCCTGTGCTATATTATGTTTAGGATGGGTTAGGACTTACCAAACTCTCTGATGCAGATGTCTGTACCACCGCATCGTGATACTAGCCGGTGGAGACCACCAAGAGGGCGTGGACAGCCTTCTCCTAGATATCAAGGACGATATCCTGGTCTTCCTCCCCAAGAGCAAGAGTATTCAGATATGCCAGAGTATGTGCCAGTACCGTTGATTGAGTATTTAGAATATACTGATGAAAACTCTCCGCATTGGACCCTGGAGTTGGGACTTCGGGATATCAGTGACCCTGGACCTGAGGGATCACATCACGGTGGATGGATATCCACCGATTTGTCGGAGTGGTTACCACAATATCACCGAGATGATACAAGTTACGATGGATCAACTAGATCAGGATACAATGGTAGACTATCACCACCATTACCACCACCCATGCGGTCATCATCATGATCCCCATCTGTTTCTTCTCGAAGAAGGTATTCAGAGGTAGAGATACCACCAAAAGATCCGGAACATGGTGATCGGAGCCGATCTAGAGATCCTAATCCTGGAGGAACAAGATCGAGAAGGACGAGATCAGAAGCGAGAAACACCGACGAAAATGTGATAAGTGTGATCAGACAGTTAGCAGAACGTATGGGAAATCGAAGGACTTCTCGAAGACAGTAAGATCCACCACCTTCACCACCAGATTTCCTTTAAATGGTGGTGATGATGATGGAGAACTTGGGAACCCGGAGATTCTTTGGGGATATAGGTCCGCTTGAAGCAGATGCATGGATGAAGCATCTTGAGAGGAACTTTGAGGCTACTCGTTGCCCAGAAGGCTACAAGACTGATATAGCTACTCACTATTTGATGAAGGATGCAAGCAACTGGTGGGATGGCATCAAGAATCAATATATGAGCACGGAGATTTCGTGGGATATCTTCCGTAGGGAGTTTCAGAGGAATTACTTTCCGCCAGAAGCTAGGGATAGAATGGAAGCGCAGTTCCAGAACTTAATACAAGGACAATGTAATGTGCGAGAATATGAAGCCGATTTTACTCGACTTAGACGTTATGCACATTACGAGCTAGGTGATGAAGCAGTTGTCATCAGGAAGTTTTTGCGAGGCTTGAGGCCAGAGATTATGATTAGAGTTGTTGTGAACCAGTATTATAGTCTTTTTGAACTGGTGGAGCGAGCAGTTGATGTAGAAGAAGGCATTAGGGTCGAACAAGAATCTAGAGCGCGAGAAGAAGAAAATTTCCAAGAACAACAACTACGAGTACCCCATCAACCCCAACAACTACGAGTACCCCATCAACCCCAACAACAACCGGGGGCAAAGAACCAATTAGCTCGACCGGAAAATTGGACACAAGGAAGAGGACGAGGCCAAGGTCAGGGACCGACCTTTGGTCGTGGACGAGGTCATGGTCAAGGACAGAGCTATGGCCGAGGACGGGGTAGAGGAACACCGACAATGCAACAACCACCTAAGTGTTTTAAGTGTGGTGGGCAAGGCCATTTTTCTAGGACTTATCCCAATAGAGGACAGACAACACGGCCTGTACCGGCCCACGTGGTTTGTTATACCTGCAACCAGCCCGAACATTATGCGACTTCTTGTCCGGTTACGCATCCTATAGGATAAACGAGTAATCCAGCGGGAATACGAGCGATGCTGTGGGAGCCTGAGATAGAGATGCCACAAGAGGTTGAGCCTTCGCCTAAGCGTCAAGCCATTATGGGACGCGTATATTCCCTAGATTAACCCGAACCCACACGACCTTTTAAAGGTCCCCCTTTCAGGTAAATAAGGGTTCTAACCTTATCATCTTTTTGTTATGTGAATATGGTATGTGAATTGTGTGATGCATGTTTAATATATATATATATATATATATATATATATATATATATATATATATATATATATATAAGAAGTTTAAATGAAAGTTTATTGCGTATCTAGGAACATTATGTGTTGGTGGTATACCCACACACGTTCTGTTTGACTCAGGTTCAACCCATAGTTTCGTAGCACCTAATGTCACCTTGAAATTTAGAGGGACTTTTACGATAGTGATAGTTTCTATCCCCGTTAGAACACCCAGTAACCAAATCCTTCATGCCGAAGAGTGTTATATGGGAGTGTTAATTGTTATTGGAGACCATATCTTCATAGGAAACCTGTTAGTCGTTCCATTAGAAGGTTACCAAGTCATTTTAGGAATGGACTAGCTCACGGCGTACATGGCACACATAGATTGCGGTAGAGGAAGGATGACCTTTGAGAGATCCGAGAAACCATCTATAACCTATAACGCGATCAAACCCAATACCGGAGTATCTTTCATAACGGCCTTGAGAGCAGAAAGTGCCCTTATGGAAGGTGAAGTTTATCTCGTAACCTTGAGTATAGTGGGTGATACTAACGAAGAGCATAATCTCGAGGAGATCCCTGTAGTTAGTGGTTATGAGGATGTGTTTCAACCTTTGGAAGGGTTACCGCCACCTCGTAACAATTCCTTTACCATTCCGTTGGAACCAGGAGCAGCTCCTATAGTTAAGGCGCCGTACCGGATGGCCCCTGCAGAGCTAGCAGAATTAAAGAAACAATTAGAAGATTTGATGGAGAAGGGATTCATTAGACCAATTTCGTTACCATGGGGAACTCCAATTCTATTCGTTAAGAAGAAGGATGGTAGCATGCGGTTGTGTATAGATTACCGAGGAATCAACAACCTTACCATCAAGGACAAGTATCCTTTACCAAGGATTGATGAGTTGCTAGATCAATTGCAAGGAGCGAGTTGGTTTTCAAAGATTGATTTAGCATCGGGCTATCATCAGATCCCTGTTCCAGACTCAGATGTTGCTAAAACCACATTTAGAATGCGTTATGGCCAATACGAGTTTGTGGTCATGACGTTCGGCCTAACCAATGCACCAGCTGCATTTATGCGGTTAATGAATGAGGTCTTCCGGGATTATTTAGATGAGTTTGTCATCATTTTCATTGACGACATTCTTATCTATTCAAAGACTGCGGAGGAACATGATATACACTTAGGGAAAGTGTTAGAGCGTTTGAGGAGCCAAAAGCTTTTTGCTAAGTTTAGCAAATGTAGTTTTTGGAAGTGGGAGATTGGATATTTAGGGCATCGAGTATCAGAACAGGGAGTTTCAGTCGACCCGGAGAAGATTGCTGCTATTCAAGATTGGCCACGGCCGACCAACGCTACGGAGATACAGAGTTTTCTAGGACTAGCAGGATATTACCGAAAATTTGTCAAAGGATTTTTGAGTATATCCAAACCATTGACTCGCCTGACTGGTAAGGGTGTAGTCTTTGAGTGGGATGAGAAAACGGAGAGGGCGTTCAACCAGTTAAAGAAGGCTTTAACCACCGCACCAATCCTAGCCTTACCGGAGCCTAATCAACCATTTACGGTTTTTAGCGATGCGTGTGGAACGGGATTAGGATGTGTGCTGATGCAAGGCAAGAGGGTAATCGCTTATGCATCAATGCAATTGAGGAAACACGAGGAGAACTATAGCACACATGATCTAGAAATGGCTGCAGTTGTATTTGCCCTTAAGATATGGCGATCATATCTTTACGGTGAATCGCTAAAAGTGATGACCAATCATAAGAGCTTAAAATATTTATTCACCCAACCTGATCTTAACCTAAGACAGAGAAGGTGGATGGAGTTTATAGCTGATTATGATGTGGATATTACTTATCACCCAGGAAACGCAAACGTAGTAGCTGATGCCTTAAGCCATCGTAAAGTAAATGTGGACGTAGAGAAGGATTTGATAAGCTTGAACGCATAATTTAAGAATATTCGCTTGTCAGCCTTAGAGGGAGAGAGTAGCGAACTATTAGGTTTACACGCGGTAAATCAAGCAGGGTTATTACAACGCATCCGGCAAGAGCAAAGAGAAGATGCGAAGCTGAAAAAGATTATCGAAGGACCAACCAACCACGGAGATTCGGATACAAGTGGATATCATTTGGCTGCATACGGTATCTTGCTTCAGAATAAAAGGATTACCGTGCCTAAGGGACAAGGCTTACGGGAAGAAATTCTGAGGACAGCACATCAATCTCGACTTAGTATTCATCCAGGGAGTACTAAGATGTACCGAGACATTCGCCGTTATTACCACTGGCCAGGTATGAAACAATCTGTTGCGAAGTGGGTAGCGCAGTGCCAGACCTGTCAACAAGTTAAAATTGAGCACCAAGTACCAGCCAAATTACTAGAGAGTCTACCGATCCCAGAATGGAAATGGGACGCGATTTCTATGGACTTTGTTTCAGGACTACCAAAAGCACCTGGACGGAGAAACGACGCAATTTGGGTAATCGTAGATTGTTTAACCAAAAGTGCTCATTTTCTACCTATGAGGTTGGATGACAACATCGAGATATTGACTAAGTTATACTTGGATGAGATTGTAAAGTTACATGGAGTTCCAGCAATTATCATATCTGACCGTGATCCACGATTCACGTCTAGACTATGGCGTGCTCTTCAAAAAGCACTTGGAACAGATTTGAATATGAGTACTTCTTTTCACCCAGAGACAAATGGGCAGACCGAGAGAACAAAAAGAACACTTGAGGATCTACTTCGGATGTGTATGCTAGATTGGGGAAACACAAGGGAAAACCATGTACACTTAGTGCAATTTGCATACAATAATAGCTACCATGCAAGTATCGGTATGTCCCCATATGAAGCGTTATACGGGCGTCCTTGTAAAACACCCGTTTGTTGGACGGAGGTAGGAGAAAGACAAGAGTTTGGGTCAGAGTTTGTGAGAGAGACCACAGATAAGATTAGTCTTATTCGGGCTAATATGAAGAAGGCTCAAGACCGTCAGAAAAAGTATGCCGATCAACATAGAAGAGAAGTTGTCTTTGAGGTTGACGATTGGGTTTGGTTGAAAGCCGAGGCGGAGAAAGAAAAGAACAGATTTACTAAGCCAAGTAAGTTGGCTCCGCGATCTGAGGGTCCTTATCGTATCGTTAAAAGAATAGGAGAAGTAGCATACCAGTAAGATCTTCCTTCGAGTACGGGAATGCATAACGTTTTCCATGTCTCCCTGCTATGTAAGTTTGTCCGTCGCTCGGATGAACCACAACCAGAACAGATACTGGATCCGCAAACCGAACCAAGACCTCCTTCCCCAGGACCTTTGCAGATTGGTGAGAGACGATCTAGATTTTTGAAAGGAAGAGAGATTTTGCAGATTAAGGTCATTAGAAGAAAGAATCACCGAGATGTTATTACGTGGGAAGATGAAGCAAGATTTAGGAAGCTTCACCCGGAGATGTTTACTGAACCTAGAACTGATGAAGTCGGACCCTCAAATAGATGAGAATTCGGGACGAATTCTAATAAGGAGGGGAGAATGTAATGACCCGTTCAGGGTCTATGGCCGACCGAAGCGACCACATTTTTTCTAAGGAGCGGCTTCGAGATATTTTAACTTTGAAAAATTAAAATACGTCCTTAGGAAGGTTTCAATCGAGGAAAAGCGGGGAACGCCTGAGGAAAAAAATAATTTTGGGTCGATAAAAATAAATTAATAATAACAATTATGGGACAGTTAGCGTGTACGGTGGATCGAGAAACGCTCAAAGAAACATCGAGCCGTGATCGGGAGAAACGTGTGGCTAGAAATGTGTCACACCATGGTTGGTAGAATGAGCCGCCATCGTTGTGTCACATCGCTTAATTTTTAGCCACACTTGTGGTTGGTAAAACGAGTGGCTCTTGTTGCGCCACGTCTTGGGTAGGTGGGACGAGTAACTCTCGTTGAGCCACGTCGCCGAGCCGTGTGGCACGTTTTTAGTGGAAAAACGTGGCCATCTAAGAGACCACTCAAGCCACCAAACCATGCCTACAAATAAGGCCTCTCCTCCCCATATATAACCCATCCAAAACCCCCCTTAAAACCATCCTTTTTCCAAGAGTTCATACCACCAAAAACTTTTCTTTTTCCCAAGCTTTTTCCTTAGCGATTTTCTAAGATTTTAGGAAGAGTGTTCCGAGCGAGGTGAGCTCCGAATCCGATCTAGTCCGAGATAAGTTGAGACCGCGAGTAGGAAGTCTAAACAAAACCGCATATTTTTTCCTAAGGCAAAGGTGAGTCTTGGTTATGTTTGTTCGTGTGTTAGATGAGTGGAACACACGTGATTGTTTAGTAGTATATTTAACATCACAGAGGTTCATATAAACTGACCGTTAGAACTGCTAAGTAAGAATAATGAACCTAAACGAATTGTTAAGAATGGTTGAGGTTCTTAACTAGCGAGAACGTAAAGAAATATTATAAGCAAAATGGTTTACAAGTTATATGCATGCATGGTAGAATCATAAATCATATAACTTGAATTGTGCGCGATTGCTCATTCCCTGGATCCGTGACTTAACCGAGGAGGGTTAAGGTCATGAAGACACGGAGGGACGGGATTGCAGCCTGGGGCCGTGTACAGCATGACGATGTAGAATTTCCGATGTGGTAGCGTAAAGGTACGGCCATGGTGGAAATTAATAAAGGATCCTAAGTCCTTAGCCTTTGTGGTTTTGGACTGAAAGATGCCTTGGGTACACGAGTTGGAAATTGACAACGCGTAAGGCCTTATAGCATGGAAAATGTTAATGCATAACTTATATTGTCATGTTTATTTATGCTTGCATTTGCGTGTTGCGTGTTGATTGTTATTTTGGGTTGTGGGCTGGGAATTATATATTTGACTGTTAGGGGATCCATAGACTCACTGGGCAACTAGTGCTCAAGACACAAATTTGTTTTGCAGGTAACCTTAGCGGGTAGACCTATAGGGAGCACAACATAAAACATTAGGACCAATCAATAGTTGTTTTCCTTGCTTTTGTAAATGATAACGCTTGCTATGTACAGAAATGTTTTGGGGTGCTAGACTCGGAATCGAATATAGTTTTGTAACCGTTTGAAACCATAAGTATAAATAATAGCGGAAAAGTTTTTAAAGACTTGGGTTTCATATGGTACTTAGTCCTGTCCGGACGATCTAACTACCGTTCAAGACTCGGGTTGAAAAGCCTTGAAGTCCTGAACGATAGGAACCGTGTGCTCGGACGTTTGTTCTAAAGTTCTAAAATGCATTTTTAGAACCTCGGAATGAGTGGTTGAGTATGCGCATTGTGACGACTCTGGTCGAGAATCGGTCTGCAGTTAGTCGCTCATGTTCCTGTCTGATTGTTGGGCGACCAATGGGCCTAGATCCCGATCAGGGGCGTTACAGTCTGCCCCTTTAGGTGTTTAAGAGTCTCATGGTCGGTATGAATGACAAACTCCTTGGAATATATATAGTGCTCCCATGTCTCAAGTGATCTTACTAGTGCATATAGCTCCTTATCGTAGGTTGGGTAGTTAAGGGAAGCTCCATTGAGTTTTTCACTAAAATAGGCCACGGGTTTGTCTCCTTGTGTTAGATAGGTGCCTATACCTGTACCTGAGGCATCACATTCAATCTCAAACATTTTGTCAACGTTAGGAAGAAATAAAACCGGTGCTTGTGTGAGACTGTCCTTAAGCTTGTTAAAAGCGTCGTCTTGAGCTGGTCTCCATGCAAAGTTATTGTTCTTCTTGATTATTGACGTGAGAGGCGCTTCTAGGGTACTAAAATCTTTAACAAACCGCCTATAGAAGCTGACCAGGCCATGGAAGCTTCTAACATGTCTGACCGTAGTTGGAGTAGGCCATTCTTGTATGGCCTTGATCTTTTCCTCATCCACTTTAAGTCCATGTGAACTCACAACAAATCCTACAAATACCAATTGATCAATGCAAAAAGTATATTTCTTAAAGTTGGCATAAAATCCTCTTTGCCTAAGAGTTTCTAAAACCTGTTCAAGATGTTTGATATGATCTTCTAAGCAATTACTATATATAAGAATGTCATCGAAAAAAACTACAACAAATTTACAGATGTATGCTCTTACGATATGGTTCATGAGTCTCATGAAGGTCCTTGGTGCATAGAGACCCCTCTTGGTTTTGAAAGCGGTTTTCCACTCGTCTCCCTCTTTCATTCTGACTTGATGATACCCGCTCTTTAGGTCTATCTTCGAAAAGATGGTTGATTCACTAAGCTCGGACATATCATCTAATCTTGGAATGGGATGTCTATACTTGATGGTGATGTTGTTGATGGCTCGGTAGTCTACACACATTCTACAAGTACCATCTTTCTTTTCTACAAGCAAGACTATTATAACACAAAGGGTTAGACTCTCCCTTATGTAACCTTTGAACATAAGTTCCCGAACTTTGTTCTCTAGCTCTTTAGCCTCTTTCGGATTAACCTTGTAAGCTGGGCGGTTAGGCAATGGTGCGCCTGGAACCAAATCAATCTGGTGCTCGATTCCCCTTACAGGTAGCAGTCCATTGGGTAATTCTTTAGGAAATACATCTTAAACTTCTCTAGAAGTTTATTCATCTCTGTTGGTAGTTCCCTTTCAGTTACATCTCCTGAAAACAAACTCTCACTTAAAATCATTAGTAATCCTGCTCTTTATGCTCAATAGATTTTAAAATAGTACTTGGCGAGACATATAAGCTAGTTTTACATACTTGACCTTCTTTATCCATGGCTCTTTACATTTCATTCACTTCTTTTGTGTGAGAGGAGCCAGATTATGCTTACGCTTGTTATGAGTGAAAGAGTAGTAATTGGTGTGACCATTGTGTAGAGTTTCTTTGTCAAACTGTCATGGCCTCCCTAGGAGAAGATGGCCTGCTTGCATTGGTACCACATCATAAGTAACTTGATCACTATATTTACCAATGTTGAATGGCACTACAACTTGCTCCGCAATCCTCAACTTTGTCTCATCATTGAGCCATCTCAAACGATATGGTTTTGGATGCTTAGTTGTCTTGAGTCCTAACTTGTCAACAAGATACTTGCTAGCCACGTTAATACAAGAACCAGCATCAATTATTAAACTACATACCTTGGCTCAATGCTACATCTTGTATGAAAGATGTTCTCTCTTTGAATTTTTTCCGGTTCATAAAGGACACTAAGGGCTCATCAAGTCACAAGTAGCTCTCATGTTTCTGGAAAGTCGGTTACCTTTTCATCAGAATCATTTTGTTCCGCCTCATCTTGTGATTCATACTCTCCATTATCTTTCAAGATCATGACCCTTTGATTTGGACACTCTCTTGCGTAATGGATCCTTGGCATTTAAAAGAAGTAATGTCTCTGGATCTTTGAACTGGACCTCTGTTTTGCTCAGGTTGTTGTTGTTTTGAAGGCCCTAGGGTTGACTTCTGAAACCGAGTGTCTTCTTCTTTGGATTTACCTTTGTCTTGGCCTTTAGCATATGATTGATTCCAAGTAGTCTTTCCTCTGGCAGTGGATGTGTTTTTCTCTTGATGTGTTGCTCAGCTTGAATAGCCTAATGCAACATATCCTCCATATACTCATAGTTTTGCCTTTCTACCTTCCTTGTAATCATATCTTGAAGTCCATCTAAGAACTGAGCCATTAAGGTCTCCTCTGAGTCTTGTAGCTCTAATCGATTTCGGATTGTTTCAACCTCCTCAAAGTAGTCTTCTACAGATTTCTGGCCTTGTGACAACTTCTTGAATTGTTTATGTAAATCTCTATAGTAGTAGGCTGGTACATACCACTTCCTTAGATGAAAGGCCATGTCCTCCCAAGTTATAATCTGCACATGTCTTAGTCTTCTCCATTCTTAAACTTCTCTATCCCACCATGCTAAAGCATTGTCTGAGAGTTAAGCAGCAGCTAAAGACACCTTCTTTGCTTCGGAGTACTGGTAATAGTCAAAAATGTGTTCTATTCTCTTTTTCCAATCAATGTATGCTACCGGATTAACCTTTCCCGCAATGGTTGGAGGAGTAAGCTTGAGATATTTGCCTCCAAGTCTGTCATCTTCTCGCTCTCTCTCTCGGCTTCTTTCTCTTGCTTTGTCTCAGATTGCTCATCGGTTCTGGTTATGGTCTCTACCGAGGTTTAGCTGCCTCATAGGTTGTAGATTACGTGGGTGAGAAGGATACTCTTCTTCTGAATCAGTAGCATCAACTATTTCTTGTTGTCTCCGAGGTGGTAGGTTTTGTTGTTGTGGTTGTTGCCTCTGCTCTATCTGCGTAAGGCGATCAGTGATGCCTCTTAGGGTTTTGAAAAGCTGTATCATTTGGAGTTGTTGTTTTTGTTGTTGTGCTTCTTCTGCCATGGTCCTGCGTAAGCAAAAAACACAAAAGATAAAGTGCACAAATGGGTTCTAAAGAAGTTATATATATATATATATAACTCTAGGTTTTAAGAGATGATGCAATAATGAAAAGATAACTCAAACACTAAATGGAATCTGCTGTAATAACAGTAGTAATGACAAGATATTCTAAATGCAGAAACAAGTATATGAAATCCTTTTTTTTCTTTTTGAATGCAGAATATATTAGTAATGACAAGATATTCTAAATATAGAAACAATAGATGGGGAATGCACGAGCTGTGAATGCAAATTAAGGTAATTTATTCTCTATGAATATATATATATATATATATATTATTTTGAACGTGAACCAAAATGCAACAGAGTATGAAGTAATTATATAATGATGATTTAACTAAGAACTATTAAAAGCAAGGAGTTCAGAAAGTAAAAATGATGAACTAGGCTGAAGTAACGAAAGAGCAAATATGATGCAATTTTAAAAAGCAATAAGGAGAGAAATAACCTGATTCTAGCCTTTTAGGCTCTCATACCAGATTATACGGCCCCAAATGATCAAGGCTATGGTTTTTGGAACCGGATTGATGGAATCAAGCCGCTAGTCGTATGACTCTCTCGGTTTGATCAATAGATGGAACGAAATGGGTTGAGATGGTGGTGATTCTGCTGGTTGTATATCTCTCTCAGAATTACAAAGTGGATGGAAATGGATTCGCAACAGGATGGATCGATGGTCGCTATAAAGCTTTTGGTTAGGCTTTGATAAAACAGGATAAAGAGACAAGGTTTCTCACCTAAGCTCCTAGAAGAATTGTGGGAATTCACAAGTATTCTTGACAAAAGAAAAAAAGGGTTTTGCTTTATTGATAACTTGAAAAGAATACACTGATGGGAGGGAACTTTATAAACAGTCCAGTTCAGCTCTGCCCTTCTAGGGGACTTGAAACATATACATGGAAACAAATAGATCCTAAAACAACTAAGGAAACAAGATTACAAAGTCTTTTATCACTAATGAAATACTAATAGTTTCAGACTTGCAAAACCCACGAAAATCATATTATTCTCATAAGGAAATTTATTGAATGCATACCTTTGATGTAAATGATAAGTTGATAATGAGTCTTGGATGCGTTTGTAGTTGTTGCTTTGGAGATCAGAATGCTGCGTGTGATTCAAGTTGGCGCCATGGTAAATAAGGAAAGTTCCTTATTCATTTGCAGAAGTGGTAACTCCTTGGTTGGTCAAACTTGTATGTCCTGTGCTTTAGTCTCATCTTCTTTACTTGCATTCCCTTCATGATTTCCATCTTTGAGCTCCATCATGTCTTTGTCGAGTTGATGTTGCTTTGGTGCAAAGTCTTCAAGGTCTTGTAAGCTTATGAGATGTTCTACTATCTTGTTGAATTGTCCCTCTAACCATTCTTGTGTTTCCTGATCGTGTTGTTGGTCATTGTCTGACAATGGGAACTTGTGGCTCTTGGTCCGGGGCTGGTTTTATGTCCTCATCATTCCCTCCCTCTTGAGTAGCTTCTGAGCTCATAACTGATTCATCTGCATGGAAATGGGAAAAATCGGTGACATTAAAATTAGGTAAGATGTTTAGCTCACTACAAGAAAACACCCCCATTTGCGAGGGCGATTTTCGTCGCAAAACCGTAGCAAATTGACATTTGCGACTAAATTGCGTTGATTTTTCGTTTGTCGCAACTAGCTCATCGCAAACCAAAAATCATCGCAAAATCGTCGCAAATATACCCGTAGTCGCAAAGGCATTTAAGACATGGTAATTTGCGACGGAATTGCGACATTTACTTTTGACCGCTGTGTTGCGTCGAAATAGCGACGGTTTTACGGGGTAAAAAATTGCGTTGATTTAGCGGTGATTTTTTTGCGGTGAACATGTTTGCGACGAAATTGCGGCTATTATTTTGCGACGGTTTTGCGACTTGTTTTTTGCGATGGTTTTGCGACGAAAATCATTGTGATTTATTAAAAAAAAAACAAATAATAATTTTTTTAAAAAAAATTCAAAAATAAATCTAAAACCGAAATAAAACATAAAATAAAGTTTGAAATAAAACATTAAACTACATAAATCTAAAACCGAAAACAAATCTAATCGAATGTGATATCATCGAGCGGATCCCTCGTAGATGGGCCTCCTTGTTTCTTCGAGGGATGTGTACGATGTCCTGGTCGTGAATGACCTCTACCTCTACCACAGCCAGCACCGGACTGTACGAATTGCTATACTCGTTCTCCGCCATTTACAATAAATTTTATAATTTTATAATTTTTGAAATTTTATAATTTTATAATTTTACAATAAAATATGTAATCTGATATTGATTTTAACAATTTTAATGATTACATTAAATTAAACTAATCAACATTAATGAATCATAACATTAAACTTTAAAATAATTTAACAAAATTAATAAGTTAACAATTTTAACAATTATAATATAAATAAAAATTGCAACATTAGTTAATCCTTAATTCTAGAGTACAATTCCATTTCTAACTAATTATTCATAACCATTCTCCTAAAAACCACATTTAACTAATTAATTACATACGAATGAAAAATTTACAATTTATAAAGAAAAAGAAAAATTTAGAGAATTACCGTAGAAGGTCGGGAATGATTTGGAAGGATGGAGGAACTTTTTCTTAGAGAGAGAAATTTTTTTGCTAGAGAGAGATGGAGAGATGTGAGGAATGAGCGAGAGATTGGAAAAGCATATATAGGGAAATTTTCCCTCGCAATTCCGTCGCAATTCGGTCGCAAAGAGGGCCGAATTTTTCACCAAATGCATATTTACCGCCCAAACTTTTCGTTTCCCGCGCACCAAGCGTCGCAAATTCCTAGCAAAACTACAAAAAACTGTCGCAATTGCCTCGCAAATTGTAAATCTCAAGGTGAATGTACGGTTATTTAATAGATTTGACCGTAAATATGGTCGCAAAAGCTTAGCAACTTTAGCAACGTTTTTGCGACAAAATTGTTGGAAATGCCTCACAAATATTAAATTGCTACGCATTTGCTACGATTTCGTTGCAATTCCCACGCAAATGAGGTTTAGGGTATACTTAGGGGTTTGGATGTTTTAGACCAAAATTACGATTCACAGAAGGTAAATATACACTTTTTTAGGTCCTTAGTGCATGTATGAAGCAAAGTTAGTCCAATAATTGAAGTTCTTCGTAAAATCGAAAAAATGATAGAATGATCATATTCTTAGTATAAGTGTATGTGATACTTAGCAATATATGTTTCTCGATAATGTTTTGATAAGTGTCTTATTTGAATAATTATGGACGGATTGTTATGTATTAGATGACTCATACGCATACTTTAACATTCTAAGAATGGCCTATTTAAACCGGGTAAATAATGTATTTCTCATGGTTTAGGGTAATAGCCATTTGCTACGGTTTTGCGACGATTCCGTAGAAAATCCGTCGCAAATAATCTAATTTGCTACGGAATTGCTACGTTATCGTCGCAAAACCGTAGCAAATGGCTATTACCCTAAACTTTAGTGTTTTAGAATTATTCTTATTACTTTGACATTAAAACAAATAATTTTATACATCAATTAGGGCCTATTTGATATGTTTTTATATTCGAAGAAGGGCCTATTTAAACCGGGTAAATAATGTATTGCTCATGGTTTAGGGTAATAGCCATTTGCTACGGTTTTGCGACGGGTTCGTAGAAAATCCATCGCAAATAATCCAATTTGCTACGGAATTGCTACGTTATCGTCGCAAAACCGTAGCAAATGGCTATTACCCTAAACTTTAGTGTTTTGGAATTAGTCTTATTACTTTGACATCGGTACAAATAATTTTATACATCAATTAGGGCCTATTTGATATGTTTTTATATTTCAAGAAGGGCCTATTTAAACCGGGTAAATAATGTATTGCTCATGGTTTAGGGTAATAGCCATTTGCTACGGTTTTGAGACGGGTCCGTAGCAAATTCGTCGCAAATAATCCAATTTGCTACGGAATTGCTACGTTATCGTCACAAAACCGTAGCAAATGGCTATTACCCTAAACTTTAGTGTTTTGGAATTATTCTTATTACTTTGATATTTGATACAAATAGTTTTATACATCAATTAGGGCCTATTTGATATGTTTTTATATTCGAAGAAGGGCCTATTTATACCGGGAAAATAATGTATTGCTCATGATTAAGGGTAACAGCCATTTGCTACGGTTTTGCAACGAATACGTAGCAAATCCGTCGCAAATAATCCAATTTAGCAGGGCCTATTTAAACTGGGTAAATAATGTAGCAAACGCTAAGTTATCGCTATTATTACAAAATATATTACCACGCAAAATCTTCCCAACATTTGCGACGGTTTTGCGTTGTGACCTCATTATCGCCGCAAAATCGTCGCAAATACAGTAAATTTGTGACGGTTTTGCTACAGAATATTCCCACACAGATTTGCGACGATTTTGCGTTGCAACGCGGAATATCGTCGCTAATTGGTCGCAAATGTCTCGCAAATTTGCGACGCTTTAAACCCTCACAAATTTTCGTCGTAAAAGGCCCTGTTTTCTTGTAGTGACTCACCTGGTAACTCCAGCTTGTATGCATTGTCGTTGATCTTCTCCAACACCCAAAATGGTCTGTCTCCCCTTGGTGCAAGTTTGGATTTCCTTTGCGTAGGAAACCTTTCTTGCCTCGTATGTAACCAAACCTAAACTCATGGTCCGAAAGTGACCTCCCTTCTTCCTTTATTAGCTTGAAGCTTGTACTTCTCAATCTTCTTCTCTATATTCTCCTTAACTCTTTGGTGTAGTTTCTTCACAAAATCAGCTTTGGCTTCTCTATATAGACTAGAATATATAGTTGGTGGAAGTGTTTTAAGATCTAATGGAGTAATATGATTACATCCATATACAACTTCAAAAGGAGAATAGTTAGTAGCAGAGTATTTGGCATGATTATAAGCAAACTCAATGAAAGGTAAACATGTTAACCAGTTTCTCGGGTTCTTACCAACCGTAGCTCTCAATAGGGTCGAGATAGTGCGATTTACTACCTCTGTTTGGCCATCAGTTTGAGGATGAAAAGTGGTGGAATATAAGAGTTTAGTTCCCATCTTCTTTCACAATATCTTCCAGAAATGGCTTAGGAACTTTGTATCACGATCTGATACGATGGTCCGAGGTACACTGATATGATCCTGGATAGGCAGCTTGAACCGGAGCTTGGAGCATTGTTTGAACCAGTTGGAAAGCTCGAGGAAAGATCTCGATCGGTTGCTAACCGATCAATATTTCACTTGAAGATAGCTGCTAAGGCCAAACGATACAAATTGGTCTTAGGGAGATTATACCATTCCGGGTACTTGGGTCAGGACGTAGAAGTTGAATCAAACCTCACCGGTTTTTGATATCAGGCCCAAGTAGATCGACCATTGGCTCAAGTGAAATATTTGTGCTCTTTTCCTTCTTTTCGGTTTTGTCCCAATGGGTTTTCCGAAGCAAGGTTTTTAACGAGGCAAATATTTCACTTCACAATAAAACCCAATGTTTTGATCTAAGCCCAAGAGAAGCCATGAAGTCCAAGCCCATCAATGGCCCATCACGTTTTGATAAAATCTTGGAGTCAAAGTTCATCATTTTCTATGTGTTTTGCATGCATTTTCATTTATTAGTCAAACCATAATTATGTTTTTATTTCCAAGAGAGTGTGCATGTACACTTCTCTTTTACTATATAAGTGGCTTGCCACTTCTCATTATCAATTCATCTAGCTTTTGAAAATCAATCATCTCTTTTCTTTCTAGATCAAATCTCGATTGTGAGTAATATCAAACGAAAACCTTTGTCTATTTTTGATGAGTCATATCCGAAAGTAGCAAAGTGGAATATCAAGGGCTTTTCCGCACCCCTTGTGAGACCATTTGAAGCAATCCTTGCTTGCAAGGCTTATCAATCGTTACCCAAACCGTGAAGTGAGAGTCCTTGGGAGGATCGTGTCAGGTGGTATCAGAGCACCACTCCACAACCTGGGTAGTCTTCGTTCCATTCTCTCTTCATTTCATTTCATCACCATTCCATTTTAAACTCGTTTCTGAATTTTCCAGATTTTAGATCTGTTTACAAAACTTTTTCTTAAATAATTGGTTCATCCTAAAATTTCGAATTCAATTGTTTTGGAACCTAGGACAAGTGTAGTTATTTTAAAAAATAAAATTAGGATTTTTGAACGTGTTTTACCATTTTTATTCGAACTGATTATTTCACTGCACCAAATCTGTCCTTTCGTATTCAAATCGTGTTCATAAATTGTTATAAAAATTTATGTTCGAACCAACTCCATTATTTTCCAAGGACTTGTTGCTGGTGATATTTTTGTGATTTATGTTTTAGGTAAAACATGTCGGAAGCAAGTGAAACGGATACCTCTCAAACTAGACGTGAACGAGAAGCGGCGATGGCTCAAAAGATCGGTGCAATCACCGACCTACTACATGAGATGAGTGACCATATGGCTGCCTTAGAGGTACGCACGCATGGTAGACAAGAAAGACAAGGAGCCGAGACAATTCGATCGTATCAAAGCGTAGCCCGAGGAAGTTGCCATGCACCGGCAAGAAACAGTTGCGATCAACCAAGGCGACATGAGGCAAATGAAAGTCCTTTCTATGACCGTGGGTTTTCCTCCGACAAAAATCAACCGAGACACCCCCAGGCCAGAAGAAGAAACGACCAAGACCTTGGAGGAAAGAAGCTTCGGATGCAACCAAGAGAATCCCGTTAACACGTGGGAAGAAATGAGATACTTGATGCGTAGGCATTTTGTTCCCACTCACTATCACCGAGAGCTACAACAAAAATTGAGAGCTTTGTCTCAAGGAAGTAGGAGCGTGGAAGATTACTTTCAAGAAATGGAGAAACTCATGCTTAAAGGAGACATAGACGAGACAAGCGATGCTACCATGGCGAGGTTCCTGGCTGGCATGAACCGTGATCTTCAAGATCGCATGGAAATGCAAACCTATGACACGGTGGAGGAGATGTTACACAAGGCAATCATGGTGGAAAAACAAATCAAGAGGAGAAGTGTTTCTTCCCGATCTTCTCATGGAACCGGCGTTCCTAAACCAAGCTACCAAGTCGAAGAAAAACAAGTTGTCAAGACCGCACCCGAGCCAAAACCAACCGCATCTACTCAAGGATACAAAGGAATATATGAAGCTTCTAGTTCTACGGTTAGAGATGTGAGATGTTTTAAGTGCCAGGGCAAAGGGCACTATGCTAAGGAATGTCCAAACCAAAGGATTATGGTTCTCTTGGACAATGGAGATATCGAAGAAAAAGAAGAAGAAGCTATCTTTGATGAGTATCTACAGGAGCATGAAGTAGTTGCTGAGGTGGGAAAACTTTTGGTAATTCAACGGGCTTTGAACATGCATATCAAAATTGATGATCGTGAACAAAGGAAGAATTTGTTTCACTCTCGATGCCATGTCCAAGGAAAAGTGTGCAATCTCATCATAGACGGAGGAAGTTGCATCAACGTGGCAAGTGAAACAATGGTGAAGAAACTTGATATGGCCGTAAAGGAGCATCCAAAGCCGTATAGTCTTCAACGGCTAAACAACAAGGAGATGAAGGTGAAAAATCAAGTTTTGGTTCCTATCACTATTGGCCAATACCAAGACGAGGTGTTGTGTGACGTGTTGCCTATGAAAGCAAGCCATATTCTGCTAGGAAGGCCGTGGCAATATGACCGAAGAGTTCTTCATGACGGATTCAACAACCGCTATTCGTTTAATTACGAAGGGAAGAAGATCACCTTGGTTCCGATGTCACCACACGAAATTCATCAAGATCAGATTCTCCTCAAGAAGAAAGGTAACGAGGCTGTAAGTGAAAATTCTTCAAAGAAAAATAAAAAGTGTTTCTTACCTAAGCAAATTCCTTCGGGTATTACTAACCATGCACCGGAACTTATAATTCCGAGTAAGACGACTCTTATTTTGCAGAAAAATCAAGTTGGAGTTTCCCAAAAGGAGAGTTCGATCCATAACTATTGGTCCAACCGTAGGCAATTTGATCGATCTTTTGAAATTCCCGACCAACCGCATGTTAACTACTTGGTGCGAATGAGAGAGGAGCTAAGGAGAAGCAATGCTATTGAGTCTGAGCATTTTCATCGACCAACTAAGTCTATAGAAGAGAACAGCCGAGGCCAAATTTCCTTATCCAAGACTTCTCCCCAAGGTGAGCGTACTCCGAATTTGAACTTCAATTTTACTAACTTAGCTCGTTTCCGTGTAGGTTCTTCGGATTTGAGGACAAATCCCTTTGAAGAGGGGGGGGGAGGGATGATGTGATCCTGGATAGGCAGCTTGAACCGGAGCTAGGAGCATTGTTTGAACCAGTTGGAAAGCTCGAGGAAAGATCTCGATCGGTTGCTAACCGATCAATATTTCACTTGAAGATAGGTGCTAAGGCCAAACGATACAAATTTGTCTTAGGGAGATTGTACCATTCCGGGTATTTGGGTCAGGACGTAGAAGTTGAATCAAACCTCACCGGTTTTTGATATCAGGCCCAAGTAGATCGACCATTGGCTCAATTGAAATATTTGTGCTCTTTTCCTTCGTTTCGGTTTTGTCCCAATGGGTTTTCCGAAGTAATGTTTTTAACGAGGCAAATATTTCACTTCACAATAAAACCCAATGTTTTGATCTAAGCCCAAGAGAAGCCATGAAGTCCAAGCCCATCAATGGCCCATCACGTTTTGATAAAATCTTGGAGTCAAAGTTCATCATTTTCTATGTGTTTTGCATGCATTTTCATTTATTAGTCAAACCATTAATTATGTTTTTATTTCCAAGAGAGTGTGCATGTACACTTCTGTTTTACTATATAAGTGGCTTGCCACTTCTCATTATCAATTCATCTAGCTTTTGAAAATCAATCATCTCTTTTCTTTCTAGATCAAATCTCGATTGTGAGTAATATCAATCAAAAACCTTTGTCTATTTTTGGTGAGTCATATCCGAAAGTAGCAAAGTGGAATATCAAGGGCTTTTCCGCACCCCTTGTGAGACCATTCGATCCACATCCCTTGAAGCAATCTTTGCTTGCAAGGCTTATCAATTGTTACCCAAACCGTAAAGTGAGAGTCCTTGGGTACAACTTCTTTGAAGAAAAGGTCAGCTGTTTGGGGTGCATCACTGGTCTTACTACATGGTATAAAATGTGCCCTCTTTGAAATTGAATCTTTGTGGTTGAAATTGAAACATAAAGCACATATTGTTTAGCATTACACATCAACATAATATCATCACAGGAAAAGTAATTACAGTACCTTTGATGTCATTACGGCCTTTGACAGGTCTAGCTTTCTTCTCAAGCTCTTCAATCAAAGCCTGAACAGTCTTATCGATTCCTCTCTTGAGCGAAACGGGATTAGCACCAGAAGTGACACTCAATAATCCATGTTTAATGATTTCCCGAGCAAGGATAGACGCAGTGGTTGTCCCATCACCAGCCGAGTCATTAGTCTTACTCGCAACCTTCACACAACAACAACAACAATCAATCACCACAAACAGAAACAACAACAAGAAAGCTAAATCTCTCTCATACACAAACCTCGCGAATAAGGGCTGCACCAGCGTTTTCCATAGCATCAGGTAATTCAATAGCCCTTGCAATGGTAACACCATCATTCACCACCTTGGGACTTCCAAATTCATCCAGCACAACATTTCTCCCTTAAAAACACCAAGATAAGGTTAAACAGAGATAAAATTTGTACAGTTTGTGAAAAAAAAGAGCTAGTACTAAAATTTGTACAGTTTGTGAAAAAGAAGAGCTAGGGCCAAGAGTGAGACCAACAGCATCAACAAGCTTGTCAATACCAGCTTGAAGAGCTGCTCTAGAGCTTTGGTCAAAAGCGATTTCTTTTACATTTGCTCTAACACTGAAACGTCTGTTTGATTTAGAGTAGCTTATTCTCTGACCTTTCTGCTGATTCCTTCCACTTAACTTTCCCTGTATATCCACCCATGGTGCATTACGAATAGGTAAAGGCATATATAAACCGTTAGGATGTAACGTGGATTTTGCTTTGAGGCAAGTGATGCATTTGGCACAAAGTTTCTCCACATCTCTCTTCATGTGTGGCTAGTAGAATTGTTCTACTACTATGCCTAAGGTCTTGTCCCTGCCAAACTGCCCCGTTAAACCTCCCCCATTAGCTTCGTTAGTGATTAGTTCTCTCATGGATCCTTGCGGAATACACAATCGATTTTCTTTGAAAAGTCCTTTGAAAAGAAATGCATCTTGCTGATAATATGTTCCGGAAGCAGCCTTTGTAGTGTCCTTGTAAATCTCTTGAAAATCAGGATCCTCTTCATAGTTGTTCTTGATGTACACAAACCCCATGATCTTAGCCTCCATTGTGGAAATGAGAGTGTACCTCCTAGAGTGTACATCTACCACAATGTTTCTCTTTTCCTTTCTTGTACCTGATAACATAAGGAAAGATCTCCACAAACTCTAACCATCGGGCATGTCTCTTCTTAAGTGTAGTCTACCCCTTTAGGTATTTAAGAGTCTCATGGTCGGTATGAATAACAAACTCCTTGGAAAGTATATAGTGCTGCCAGGTCTCAAGTGATCTTACTAGTGCATAGAGCTCCTTATCGTAGGTTGGGTAGTTAAGGGAAGCTCCATTGAGTTTTTCACTAAAATAGGCCACAAGTCTGTCTCCTTGTGTTAGAACGGCGCCTATACCTGTACCTGAGGCATCACATTCAATCTCAAACATTTTGTCAACGTTAGGAAAAAATAAAACCGGTGCTTGTGTGAGACTATCCTTAAGCTTGTTAAAAGCGTCTTCTTGAGCTGGTCCCCATGCAAAGGTATTGTTCTTCTTGATTATTGACGTGAGAGGCGCTTCTAGGGTACTAAAATCGTTAACAAACCGCCTATAGAAGCTGGCCAGGCCATGGAAGCTTCTAACATGTCTGACCGTAGATGGAGTAAACCATTCTTGTATGGCATTGATCTTCTCCTCATCCACTTTAAATCCTACAAATACCAATTGATCAGTGCAAAAAGTACATTTCTTAAAGTTGGCATAGAATCCTCCTTGCCTAAGAGTTTCCAAAACTTGTTCGAGATGTTTGATATGATCTTCTAAGCATTGACTATATATAAGAATGTCATCAAAATAAACTACGATAAACTTAAAGATGTATGCTCTTACGATATGGTTCATGAGCCTCATGAAGGTGCTTGGTGCATTTGTAAGTCCAAATGGCATTACGAGCCATTCATTGAGACCCCTCTTGGTTTTGAAAGCGGTTTTCCACTCGTCTCCCTCATTCATTCTGACTTAATGATACACGCTCTTTAGGTCTATCTTCGAAAAAATGGTTGATCGACTAAGTTCGTCTAACATGTCATCTAATCTTGGAATGGGATGTCTATACTTGATGGTGATGTTGTTGATCGCTCGGCCATCTACACACATTCTCCAAGTATCATCTTTCTTTGGTAAAAGCAAGATCGGTGCAGCACAAGGGCTTATACTCTCTCTTATGTAACCTTTGGACATAAGTTCCTGAACTTTGTTCTCTAGCTCTTTAGCCTCTTCCAGATTGACCTTGTAAGCTGGGCGGTTAGGCAATGGTGCGTCTGGAACCAAATCAATCTGGTGCTTGATTTCCCTTACAGGTGGCAGTCCATCGGGTAATTCTTTAGGAAATACATCTTTAAACTTCTCTAGAAGTTTATTCATCTCTATTGGTAGTTCCCTTTTAGTTTCATCTCCTAAAAACAAACTCTCTCTGAAGATCATTAGTAATACCTGCTCTTTATGCTCAATAGATTTTAAAATAGTACTTGGCGAGACATATAAGCTAGTTTAACTTACCTGACCTTCTTTATCCATGGCTCTTTGTATTTCATTCATTTCTCTTGGTGTGAGAGTAGCCAGGTTGTGCTTGCACTTGTTATAAGTTAAAGAGTAGTAATTGGTGCGACCCTTATGTAGAGTTTCTTTGTCAAACTGCCATGGTCTCCCTAGGAGAAGATTGCCTACTTGCATTCGTACCATATCACAAGTTACTTGATCACTATACTCACCAATGTTGAATGGCACTACAACTTGCTCCGCAATCCTCAACTTTGTCTCATCATTGAGCCATCTCAAACGATATCGTTTTGGATGCTTAGTTGTCTTGAGTCCTAACTTGTCAACAAGATACTTGCTAGCCACATTAGTACAAGAACCACCATCTATTATTAAACTATATACCTTGGCCTCAATGCTATATCTTGTATGAAAGATGTTCTCCCTTTGAATTTTTTCTCGTTCATAAAGGGCACTAAGGGCTCTTCGAGTCACAAGTATCTCTAATGTTTCTGGGAAGTCTGTTACCTCTTCATCAGAATCATTTTGTTCTACCTGATCATGTGATTCATACTCTCCATTATCTTTCAAGATCATGACCCTTTGATTTGGACACTCTCTTGCGTAATGCCTCTTTCCTTGGCATTTAAAACAAGTAATGTCTCTGGATCTTTGAACTGGACCTCTATTTTGCTCAGGTTGTTGTTTGGAAGGCCCTAGGGTTGACTTCTGAAATCGAGTATCTTTTTCTTTGGATTTACCTTTGTCTTGGCCCTTAGCATATGATTGATTCCAAGTAGTCTTTCCTTTGGCAGTGGATGTGTTTTTCTCTTGATGTATTGCTCAGCTTGAATAGTATAATGTAACATATCCTCCATATACTCATAGTTTTGCCTTTCTACCTTCCTTGTAATCATATCTTGAAGTCCATCTAAGAACTGAGCCATTAAGGTCTCCTCTGAGTCTTGTAGCTCTAATCAATTTCCGATTGTTTCAACCTCCTCAAAGTAGTCTTCTACAGATTTTTGGCCTTATGACAGCTTCTTGAATTGTTTATGTAAATCTCTGTAGTAGTAGGCTGGTACATACCATTTCCTTAGATGAAAGGCCATGTCCTCCCAAGTTATAATCTGCCCATGTCTTAGTATTCTCCATTCTTAGACTTCTCTATCCCACTATGCTAAAGCATTGTATGTGAATTGAACAGCTGCTAAAGTATTGTATGTTGGATTCTCATTTCCCAATCAATGTATGCTGCTGGATTAACCTTTCCCGCAAAGGTTGGGGGAGTAAGCTTGAGATCTTTGCCTCTAGGTCTGTTATCTTCTCGCTCTCTCTCTCGGCTTCTTTCTCTTGCTCTGTCTCGGTTTGCTCCTCAGTTCTGGTTATGGTCTATACCGAGGTTTAGCTGCCTCCTAGGTTGTAGATTACGTGGGTGAGGAGGGTACTCTTCTTCTGAATCTGTATCATCAACTCTTTCTTGTTGTCTCCTAGGTGGTGGGTTTTGTTGTTGTGGTTGCTGCCTCTGCTCTATCTACGTACAGCGATCAGTGATGCCTCTCAGGGTTTCCAAAAGTTGTGTCATTTGGAGTTGTTGTTATTGTTGTGCTTCTTTTGCCATGGTCCTACGTAGGCAAAAAACACAAAAAATCAAGTGCACAAATAGGTTCTAAAGAAGTTATTTATATATAACTCTGGGTTCTAAGAGACGGTGTAATAATGAAAAGATAACTCAAACACTATGTAATATGCTGTAATAACAATAGTAATGACAAGATATTCTAAATGCAGAAACAAGTATATGAAATCCTTTTTTCTCTTTTTGAATGCAGAATATATTAGTAATGACAAGATATTCTAAATATAGAAACAAATAGATGGGGAATGCATGAGCTGTGAATGCAGATTAAGTTAATTTCTTCTCTATGAATCTATATATATATAAATATTTTTTTTTTGAACGTGAACTAAAATGCAACAGAGTATGAACTAATGATATAACGATGATTTAACTAAGAACTATTAAAAGCAAGGTGTTCATAAAGTAAAATTGATGAACTAGGCTGAAATGACGAAAGAGCAAATATGATGCAATTTTAAAAAGCAAGAAGGAGAGAAATAACATGATTCTAGCCTTTTAGGCTCTGATACAAGATGGTACGGCCCCAAATGATCAAGGCTATGGTTTTTGAAATCGGACTGATGGAATCAAGCCGCTAGTCGTATGACTCTCTCGGTTTGATCAATAGATGGAACGAAATGGGTTGAGAATTACCAAGTGGATAGTGATTATGCTGGTTGTATAACTCTCTCAGAATTACCAAGTGGATGGAAATGGATTCGTAACAGGATGGATCGATGGTCGCCACAAATCTTATGGTTAGGCTTTGATAAGACATGATAAAGAGACAAGGCTTCTCACCTAATCTCTCAGAAGAAATATGGGAATTCACAAGTATTCTTAATAAAAAAAAAAGGGTTTTGCTTTATTGATAACTTGAAAAGAATACACTGTTGGGAGGGGACATTATAAATAGTCCAATTCAGCTCTGCCCTTCTAGGGGACTTGAAACATATACATGGAAACAAATAGATCCTAAACCAACTAGGAAACAAGATTACAAAGTCTTTATTACTAATGAAATACTAATGGAATCAGACCTGCAAAACCTACGAAAATCATATTATTCTCATAAGGAAATTTATTGAAGGCATACCTTTGATGTAAATGATAAGTTGATAATGAGTCTTTGATGCATTTGTAGCTTTTGCTTTGAAGATTAGAATGATGTGTTTGATTCAAGTTGGTGCCAAGGTAAATAAGGAAAGTTCCTTATTCATTGGCATAAGTGGTAACTCCTTTGTCGATCCAACTTGTATGTCTTGTGCTTTAGTCTCATCTTCTTTTCTTGTATTCCCTTCATGATTTCTATCTTTGAGCTCCATCATGTCTTTGTCGAGTTGATGCTTCTTTGGTGCAAAGTCTTCAAGGTCTTGTAAGCTTATGAGATGTTCTACTGCCTTGTTGAATTATTCTCTAAGCATTCTGGTTCATGATCGTGTTGTTGGTCCTTGTCTGGCAATGGGAACTTATGGCTCTTGGTCCGGGGGTGGTTTTATGTCCTCATCAATGTAGAACCCATATAGCATGAAAAACAAGCACACTTTAATCACACAATCGTTCCATACTTCCTCTCCTGGTGCCCCTCTGAGTTTACGTGTTTATGTGTTCTGTATAGATTTGCTAAAACATGTTGAAAACTATTTCTAAGTGCATGACCACACTTGAAAAGCACAATCGTTCCATACTTCGTCTCCTCGTGCCCCTATGAGTTTACGTGTTTATGTGTTCCGTATAGATTTTCTAAGCCTTGTTGAAAACTACTTCGAAGTGCATTTAGAACCTATCTAGCATGAAATATAACCACACTTTAAAAACACAATCGTTCCATACTTCCTCTCCTGGTGCCCCTATGAGTTTACGTGTTTATGTGTTCTGTATAGAATTGCTAAAACTTGTTGAAAACTGTTTCTAAGTGCATGTAGAACCCATATAGCATAAAAAATAACCACACTTTAAAAACACAATCGTTCCATACTTCGTCTCCTCGTGCCCTTATGAGTTTACGTGTTTATGTGTTCCGTATAGATTTTCTAAGCCTTGTTGAAAACTACTTCTAAGTGCATTTAGAACCTAACTAGCATCAAAATAACAACACTTTAAAACACAATTTTTCCATACTTTCTCTCCTCGTGTCCCTATGAGTTTACGTGTTCATGTGTTCCATAAAGATTTGCTAAAACTTGTTCAAAACTTTTTCTGAGTGCATGTAGAACCCATATAGCATGAAAAACCCACACTTTAAAAACACAATCATTCTATGTGCCCCTATGAGTTTACATGTTTATGTGTTTAGTAAATATTTACTAAAACTTTTTGAAAACTACTTTTAAGTGTATTTAGAACACATCTAGCATAAAAAACAACCACACTTTTAAAAACACAATTTATCCATACTTTCTCTTCTCATGCCTTTATGAGAATACTTGCTTTAGTCTCATCTTCTTTACTTGCATTCCCTTCATGATTTCCATCTTTGAGCTCCATCATGACTTTTTCGAGTTGATGCTGCTTTGGTGCAAAGTCTTCAAGGTCTTGTAAGCTGATGAGGTATTTTACTGCCTTGTTGAATTTTTCTCTAAGCATTGTTGTTCCTGATCGTGTTGTTAGTCCTTGTCTGACAATGGGAACTTGTGGCTCTTGGGTCGGGGCTGGTTTCATGTCCTCATCAATGTAGAACACGACTACCCCTTGGTTGTGATATGATAATGGACGAACAGCTTGAACCTGAACTTGGATCTAAGGAGCAGCTTGAACCCGAGGATGTGTAAGGTATTAGAGAGGAGGCCATCAAGAAAGTCAATCAAGACCGAGGCTACGAAAAGAAAAGCCGAGGTCGGAGAAGAAGAGCTAAACCGAGGTCATGGACGAAGGCCGGCCGAGGCTAAGTTAAAGGAGATGGACCAAAGCCGAACAATGGCTTGGATCCACAAAGAAGAATCCAGTTCCTTGTTCAAGTCCCCTCATCATTGTGATTGGCACTCTTTTTCCTTAGTAGAGGTTTTGTCCCAAATGGTTTTCCCTACTAAGGTTTTAATGAGACCATCATCTTGATTCTCCAAGTTCACACTTCACTTTGTTGTGTATGAACTTGAAAGGGAGTATTGAGCAAGGTGAATGCTTAAGAATCATCAACCAAAGATCGCGTAAGTACGAATGAAGAACAGTCCGGTCAAGAGATCACCGGAACCGAGAAAACCCAATACGTGGAATACAAGACCGCGTGTTGGAACATCAAGACCAAGACATGGACCATCAAGGCCGAGGCTTTGAACAGCGAGGCCTTGGCTTGGAACATCGAGACCGCGGTCAAGGAGACTCGGAATGCCAAAGCAGAGGCTCAGAACATCAAGACTGAGGCTAGAAACATCAATGCCGCAAGAAAGGAAGAAGGATGGCCACAAGAATCGAGAACGACGGACGGCCGAGTTATGTTACAGTATGGAATAGTACCGTATGGACCGGATTAGTCCACAACCATCTAAGTTTGAGACGGTCTACACTCGGGACAGAACAAAACGGTGATCTCTTGACCCACTATACGGTTTGGCATCGAGACGCGAATCCGAGAAAACTCTATACGCGTATAAGAAAGCACTCGACCCGCGGCACATGAAACCTCGACCCGCGGTATGAGAATTATTGAGACGCGGAACAGTGTGGGTTGTAATCCGACAGTTGGAGTATGCGGATCAGTTTGGTCTCGTGTGGTCCCGGGATTAAGTTACCGTTAAGAAGAAAGAAGAATGATTTGTGGTCCACACATGGACAAGTCACTTTCACCACACAAGAATCCAAGACCACATCTCTCCTAATGTCACTATCTCACTTTTGGGACCACTTTTCTCTCCCCTTGGATCTGATTTGCAACGGTCAAATTAGGCTTGTTTTCTCTATTTATAGCTTGATTTATTCATTGTAAACAATAACAAGAAAATCATCAACTTATACACTTAATAAAATCTCAAAGAAAAGTTCATATCTCTCTCTTTATTTTACTTGTTTAAATTTAGTTTATACAAAATGTAAACCATTAGAGATTAATACATTTAGGGTGATATTCACTTGAATTGAACTTATTTTATATTTATTTACACTAAAATCTTCTTTTAATCTCTTTAAGCTCATTTGAGCATTTCTTTGATTCAATCACTTCCAAATATTGAATCTCTCTTTTATTTTAGTATAGCTCACCAAATTCCAACATGGTATCATAGCATAAGATTCTTGGATGAATCCTTTCCACAAATTCAAGAAATCTGAAGTGAAGAAATTCGGAGAAAGAGAGAGGTCACGAGTTAGATAGGGAATCCACTTTCCCGTGATGTTCAAGCTACCTTCATCATCATTCAAGGGAAACTCCCTCAAGAAGTTCTTGAGAACTCTCTCTCTCATCAATCAAGGGTTATCCAAGGGAAAACCGGTCTGGTAAATTTCCCACGTCAAGGAAGCTTATCTTGGGTGAATTCAAAACCCTATTCTTTTACACTTTCATCGCAATGAGAGTAGAGAATCCTTCTTACACTACCCCTTTCTAAAACTTATACTTGTCACTACTCTATTTTACACTTTTCTTTATACTTTATTTTCTCTATTCTCATGTTAGTGTGAAACCAAACCAAACACAAGTTCAAACACTCACCCAAATTCATACAAGCTCTATTATCACTCTCGGACCGAAATCCCTTATACTTTTCAAATTCTTTTCCAATCGGTCCAAGACCAATTTCCCTTTATCTAAAGTTAACCATATGTGACAGTCTCATCACCAATACACTTCTAATCACCGGTTGATGAGAAATTTACACGTATGGACCATTCTTACTTACGGTTAAACCAAAAGAAGAATGAGGAGATTACTTGAAGTGGTGACTTGAATTTGAGCACACTCAAAAGACTCAGGAAGATGCTACTAGCCTTTTAAGGTCAATCTTGAAGCCATTCATGAGGCTAAAAGAGATTGAGAAGCCCATAATCATGGAGGTGAGGAAGGGTTGATCAAGCCAACGTTTTGACGTAATCCGGGGAGCTATAAGAGATTGAGAGACCCCGGTTAATGATTAGGCTTGGCGTAAAGGAAGGAGGTCTATGCTTGAAGTTCAAGGAGCTAAGGAAGAGGAGGAATGATTCTTGGTTACGGTATCAACCGAAGGAAACAATGGAAAGGCCAAGAGAAGAAGAAGAAAATCGGAGCTACATGGAACCGTTCAAAGAGTATAAAGGAGAATGAGTTGTTTATTGAACGGTAACATCAAAAGGTCAAGTATTAAAAGTGGAGAGGCGGTTTCTAATCATCAAGTTACACAAAGGGAAGAGATCTGTGGGATGCTTTAAGCCTTTAAAATCATGATAAATCCAAAACTCCTTGATGTTTAAACGCGAGGAGCGTAAGCTTCATGAGAAGCAAAGACGAATTAACAACCAAATCGATTGTGTGAATGGGGGAGAACTAACAAGGTTGAATGTGCAAGGGCACAAGGAACCGAAGCTCCACCAATGTCGGATCAAAGGGATCCAAACCATCAAGACGGTGTGGAGACCATGAAGATCAAAGAATCTTAACCATAACTAATCATTAAAGGCTATCTCTAAACTCTAATATTTAAATTTTGCTAGTCCCATATATTTAGAACTACTTGAAATGCAATCTTGGTTGATATCTATGCTTACTTTAACTTATGGTAAAATCTAATACTTAGTATTTCCTTTAACTTCTTGATCAAAGGTTTAAAGGAGGAACAAGAAGGAGTGTGACCATGAGGAACAATCAAGGAGCCCAAAGATTCAATAATGAGATGCACGTAGAGAGTTCCCGGGAAAGCAAGAAGAAGGATGCTTGGCCGTAGCTAAGTCAAGCGTTCTTTGACGGTTTTCAAGCTTAGTCTTTGTGAGCATGATGTCTAAGCTTGAGGGGGAGCATTAGAGAGGAGGCCATTAAGAAAGTCAATCAAGACCGAGGCTTCCAAAAGAAAAGCTGAGGTCAGAGAAGAAGAGCTAAATCGAGGCCATGGACGAAGGCCGGCCGAGGCTAGGCTCAAGGAGATGGACTAAAGCCGAAAAATGGCTTGGATCCACAATAAAGAATCAAGTTCCTTGTTCAAGTCCCCTCATCATTGTGATTGGCACTCTTTTTCCTTAGTAGAAGTTTTGCCCCAAAGGGTTTTCCCTACTAAGGTTTTAATGAGACCATCATCTGGATTCTCCAAGTTTACACTTCACTTTATTGTGTATGAACTTGAGGGGGAGTATTTACCAAGATGAGTGCTTAAGGATCATCAACCAAAAATCGCTTAAGTACGAATAAAGAACGGTCTTGTCAAGAGATCACTGGAACCGAGAAAACCCAATACGTGGAATACAAGGCCGCGTATTCGAACATAGAGACCAAGACTTAGACCATCAAGGCCGAGGCTTGTAACGACAAGGTCGTGGCTTGGAACATTGAGACCACACCCAAGGACACTCGGAATGCCAAAGTCGAGGCTTGGGAGATCGAGACCGAGGATGTTCACCTTAGTACCATCAATAAGTGCTAAGGGAAGTAAAAGAATAAAGGTGTTGAGCGACACCATGGAATGGTGACGATCGACACTTTCGTTACACGGGTCGAGTGTGCCTCGGGATGAGTGTGCCACGGGTCGAATATACTGCAAGACGAGTATGTGCTGCGGGACGAAGGTGTCGAGCGGGTCGAGGTGTCGAGCTGGAAAGAGTATCACTCGACACTCCTGTCCTGCGGTACGGATCCACGTGCAGTACGGTTCTGATACACGGGTAAGCCCAAAACTCAGCATTTCTCATTAGGGACCATGCGGCTTTGAGTAGGGATGATGTGGCCTGACAACTGGCGGATAATAGGGAGTGAGGCCGCGTCCGTACCATGGATAAGGTTACATTTTATGTCGTCATTTCTCTTTTACCAATAACGATCATGTTGACCAATCCTATTTTCTTTCTATTTATGGGTTGTATTCATCATAGTAATCATTATCTTGAAAAAATAATCAAGTTCATATTCTCCCTTTACTCATGGTTACCTAAAACTCCTAATCTCTCTTAATCTCTCTTAATCTCTCTTAATCGCTACTAAACTTCTCATTTTCGCATTAATTCTTACTTGGTATCAGAGCCAAGTTCATCTTGGTGACCGATTACTCTCAAAAACTCTTACAAATCTCCTTCTAAATCTTTGTTACTTGAAAATCTTGGATCGGTTCCGATTTATCCAAAAGTTGTGATTTTTGGTTTGGATCTTGTTTGGTGGTGATAAAGTTTCAATCTTTGGTGTGAGCCTTGTTTGGTTTTGGTAAATCTTCAATCTTGTGTTTAGATCTCATTTGGTGGAGTTGAAAATCAAAGGAGAAAGATGAATCTGATGGAGAACTCGAAGGCTTTGGTGGTTCTGGTGGTCTTCAAAGGAGAGAACTACATGTTGTGGTCTAGGATGACGAAGATGGCTCTTTGTTGAATCACATCGATCTTATCCTTAGATCGATTGTTGAAGCTCCAGAGAAAGAGGATGTTGAAACGGCAAAAGCACGGGAAGCAAAGTGGTTTCAAGAAGATCAAACCGTGTTGGCCGTTCTTCAAAATGGTATTGATCCTTCTATCATTGAGGCATATTCATATTGTGAAACGGCCTTTGAACTTTGGGAAACATTGAAGAATGTGTATGGAAATGTTTTGAACTTGGCAAGTGAAGAAGTCAATCAATAATCTTCACCAAGAAGATATCAAGTTCACTAAACACTTGGGAAAGTATCGGTCTTTGTGATCCGAGCTTGAAATGTTGAGGCCAAGCTCTATTGATCCGGTAGTGTTGAATGAAAGGAAAGAACAAAACATGGTATTTGGTTTGCTACTCACGTTAAATCCAGTGCTTAACGACCTCATCAAGCACATCCTAAGGTCGGAGAAGCTCCCAAGTATGGAAGATGTGTGTGCTCAAATCCAAAGGGAACATGGATCTCAAGGTCTCTTTGGTGGTAAGGGGGAGCTTCCAAAGGCAAATAAGGGCGGTCTTATGATGAGAATTGTGGGAACAAGGAAAGCTTCGGGAACAACCGGTCTTATGATGAGGTGGTACGATCATTGCAAGGAGAAGGGACACACCAAGGAGAAGTGTTGAGTTCTTTACCCACACCTCAAGCCAACATGGTGGGTCAATTATTCGAGCGGTTCTAAGACAAACTTCACCACAGCCAAAGGCGATCAACCGAAGAGTCAACCTACCTCACCGTTCAAGATAGGAAAAGAAGCCATTCAAGGAGATTATGTGAGGAAATCCGACTTGGAGGCTTTAATCAAAGCCTTGAACGCAAACAAGGACTCCGATAAAACTTTATTTACTCGAACACCTAGTAGTTCCCTTATAGTTGACTCGGGAGCATCTCATCACATGATTAGTAACTTGAAAATGCTTGAAAATGTTGAATCAATTAAGGGAAATGTTGAAATTGAGAATGGTGATAATATTCCCATAAAAGGTTAATATTCCCATAACCTAATTTCACCTCGAATTTGCTTTCGGTTAAAAGAGCAACCAAAGATTTGAATTGTTATGCAATCTTTGGTCCTAATGATGTTCATTTTTTGGATATTAAGTCAGGAAAGATAATTGGAGAAGGTGGTACGGAGGATGATCTCTATGTTCTTGAAGATATATCATCAAGCTTATCTGGTTCTTGTTCATTTGAATCTTGTTTAGGAGCTGCAAATAATGCTATTTGGCATGCTAGATTAGGACATCCTCATTCTCGTGCTTTTGAAATAATGCTATCTAATGTTTATTTTGATCACTTGAGTTGTGAATCTTGTATCCTTGGAAAACATTGCAAATCGGTTTTCCAAAAGTCTACTACTATTTATGAGAATTTTTTTGATTTGGTGCATTCGGATGTTTGGACTTCCCCATACAAATCTAGAGATAATAACAAGTACTTTGTCACATTTATTGATGAGAAATCGAAATATACTTGGATCACTCTTTTACCATCTAAAGATTGGGTTATTGAGGCATTTATGAATTTTGAAGCTTATATTGCTAACCAATACAATGCCAAGATCAAAATTTTTAGAGCAGACAATGGAGGAGAGTATACTAGTAACCGGTTCAAAGAACATCTCTCCAAGCAAGGAATATTTCACCAAACGAGTTGTCCCTACAGTCCACAACAAAATAGTGTGGCCGAGAGGAAGAACCGTCACTTAATGGAGGTGTCTAGATCGATGATGTTCCATATGAACGTTCCAAAGAGGTTTTAGGTAGATGCTCTAATGACGGCTTGCTATCTAATTAATCGAGCTCCAACCAAGATCTTGGGAGATTCTTCACCATTTGAGGTACTTAACAAAACTAAACCTTTTCTTGAACATCTAAAGGTTTTTGGATGTCTTTGCTTTGTGTTAGTACCCGGTGAACTAAGGAACAAGCTAGAGGCGAAGAGCTCAAGGTGCATATTCTTTGGATACTCAACCACTCAAAAGGGCTACAAGTGCTATGATCCGGTTACAAGAAAGACGGTTGTGTCAAGAGATGTGAAATTCATTGAAGACAAAGGGTATTATGGTGTGGACGCAAAGGAAAAATTGGATGATTTGGCTATTCCGTCGGACCTTGGCTCTAACTTAAGGTTCCTTCTTCAAAACTTGGGAACTCATGAGCGTAGACACAATATGGGTGAAACTGTTCTACCAACCACGTCAAGCCAAGAGACTCAAGACACACCTAACATCCCGGCTGATGCTCAAGAGACTCAAGAAGTGGTCCAAGAAGATAGTCAAGATCAAGTCGATGCTCAAGTAAAACATGAGTTGAATCAAGAAGAAAGTGATAACCAAGACCTGGTCGAACCGGTGCTTAGACGAAATACTAGAACCAAGAAAGATCCCTCCCAATGGAAAGAGAGTCGAGTATACTACAACTATCAAGCCGTTGCTCATCCTATTCAAGCGGTTTGTTCTCTTGCCCTTCTCCCTTCCTTTCATCGAGCTTTCCTCACCAAGATAGATGAACATACAATTTCAATGACCTATGAGGAAGCAATGGAAGATGAGAATTGGGTTAAAACCGTAGATGATGAAGTGGGAGCAATGGTCAAGAATCACACTTGGGATGAGGCGGATCTCCCATTTGGAAAAAAAAACCGTGAGTTCTAAATAGGTTTTCACAATCAAGTATCTAAGTAATGGTGATCTTCAGCTCGATTACGGGCTTCTTCGTTCTCTTATGTAAACAATTTACCTCCCCTTTGGACTACCAATCAAGAGTGTTTCTTTTAATCAATGTTTAGTTGTCAAAAAAGAAGAAGTAATGGTGATCTTGAGAGGTATAAGGCTTAGTTAGTTGTTAGAGGGTTTACACAAACCTATGGAGATGATTATACAGATACATTTGCACCGGTTGCTAAGCTCCATACTGTTAGAGTGGTGTTCTCTTTGGCTGTTAACCTAGATTGGGAGCTTTGGCAAATGGATGTTAAGAACGCTTTTCTACAAGGAGATCTTGAAGAAGAAGTGTATTGCTCCGGGAAAAGTACTTAGGCTAAGGAAAGCCATATATGGTCTTAAGCAATCTCCCCAAGCTTGGTATAAAAAGTTGAGTAGTACCCTAAAGGAACAGAGTTTTAAGAAGTGTGAATTGGAGCATACTCTCTTTACGTTACAAGGTCCAAAAGGAATGGTTGTTGTGTTGATTTATGTGGATGATATGGTGATTACCGGCAATGATAAAGAAGGAATTCACGAAACGAAAGACTTCTTCAAGTCGTCTTTGAGATCAAGGACCTTAGGGAATTAAATTATTTTCTTGGTATTGTAGTTTGTAGGTTCAAGAATGGGTTGCACATTAGTCAAAGAAAGTATACATTGGATTTGTTGAAAGAAACCGGTAAACTTGCGTGTAAAACGGCAAAGACTCCATTGGAGGAAGGTTACATGGCCAATCGAAAGGGGGAGAAAGAAGATGAGTTGTATGAGGATCCCTCAAGGTATAGGAGACTTGTTAAGAAATTGATCTATTTGACGATTATAAGACCGAATATATGCTTTGCGGTCAACCAAGTAAGTCAACATATGAAAGATCCAAAGATATATCATTGGCAAATGGTTAAAGATAGTCTGAGACAAGGTATTTGGATGGGAAGAAATGAGAACTCTGATGTGGTAGGGTATTCTGATGCAGATTGGGCCGGAGATAGAAGTGATAGAAGATCAACAATCGGCTATTGCAAATTCATCGGAGGCAATTTGGTGACTTGAAGAACAAAGAAACAAAAAAAGGTCTCGTGTTCTATTGCGGAAGCCGAGTATAGGGCAATGAGGAAGTTAACTAATGAGCTCACTTGGCTAAGAGGTATCCTTACACATTTAGGAATTAAAGCTACGAAGCCAATGATCATGCATTGTGATAATCAAGCCGTGGTTCATATAGGAACGAACTCGGTGTTCCATGAGAGGACTAAGCATATTGAGATCGATTGTCACAAGGCTCGGGATAAGATTGAGCAAGGATAGACTCTACCGTGTTACACGAGAAGTGAAGATCAACTCGCGGATATCTTCACCAAGGCCGCAAGTCTCAAGGTTTGCAATCATCTTTATAGCAAACTTGGACTTGTGGATTTGACTCATCCATGAGAAGACCCCTAACTTGCAATCATCACACTCTTTTTCTCTTAGAAAGGTTTTGTCCCACGTGGTTTTCCTTGGTAAGGTTTTTAATGAGGTGATGGTTGTGAGTTCCAAGTTAAGCATAATCCTTATGTTTAACTTGAGGAGGAGTGTTAACCTTGGTACCATCAATATGTGCTAAGGGAAGTAAAAGAATAAAGGTGTCGAGCGACACCATGGATTGGTGACGATCGACACTCTCGTTATGCGGGACGAGTGTGCCGCGGGATGAGTGTGTCACGGGTCGAGTATGCTGCAGGACGAGTATGTGCTGCCGGATGAAGGTGTCGAACAGGTCGAGGTGTCGACCTGGAAAGAGCGTCGCTTGACACTCTTATCATGCGGTACGGATCCACATGCAGTACAGTTCTAATATGCGGGTAAGCCCAAAACTTAGCGTTTCTCTTTAGGGAACGTGAAGCTTTGAGTGGGGATGACGCGGCCTGATAACTGGCGGATAAGAGGGAGTGAGGCCGCATCCGTACCGTGGATAAGGTTACACTTTATGTCATCATTTTTCCTTTACCAATAACGGTCATGTTGACCAATCCTAGTATCTTTCTATCTATGGGTTGTATTCATCATTGTAATCATTATCTTGAATGAAATAATCAAGTTACTCAAGGTTACCTAAAACTCATAATCTCTCTTAATCTCTCTTAATCTCAATTAAAATTCTCATTTCCGCATTAATTCTTGCAGAGGCTAGAAACATCAAGGCCGCAAGAAAGGAAGACGGACGGCCACAAGACTCAATAACGATGGACGACCGAGTGATGGAACAATACAGAACAGTACCGTACGGACCAGAACAGTCTAGAACCGTCTACGTCCGAGACGGTCTACACTCAGGACAGAACGGAACGGTGATCACTCGACCCACGGTATGGTTTGGCATCGAGACGCGAATCCGAGAACACTCAATACGGGCATCAGAAAGCACTCAACCCGCGACATGTAAAACCTCCACATGCGGTGAATAGGTCATCAAACAAGAAATTGAACCAAAGCTCTATAAAACCAGATGCACAATACTAAACAGACCCGTTATGGACATATGTTCACTTTTGAGTCCTATAAGCTAAACCACGGAGATTCAATGCATGAAACTACTTGGAAAATATTCTCACTTCAATTACGAAACACCTCCAATAAGAATCAGACCAATCGGAGTTCATATGAAGGAGTTATCGAATTTACAAATCAGGTGATTTTTAGTTTACCCAATTCGGACCTATGTGCACTCAACAGAGGATTGCGATCAGACCAGATGGAATTAAGCTACAAATCTACTCATTATGGAATTTGGGTTCAACAAAGAAGCTTTTCGAATTAGATTCATGACTATACCAATTTTGGTTTAGGATCCTCGACTTGCCTTATTTGAATCCTGCCAAGTTTGGGAGATGGCAAACAAGGATAAGGCAACCATGTGAGATTCTTGAACATCTAAGGAGTGTTACAGATCAGTTCCTATGCACCAGCAACCACTGGATCATGCAGATCCTATCTTTCTCAATCATCCACCAAGACTTGCCATATTTGGATTCGGAAGGCTTTAAACCCCAACGGTTTCTTTCCTTTTCTCTTGGCTGCGAATTGAAGACATTTTATATAACCAAGAAGTTTCTAAAACCCCTCTCAATGCACCAAGACGTCCCAAGATTGCACCATTTCCAGCCCAAGATTTCAAGATACAAGCTAGCGGCTACTTTCTCTATTTGGACTGATTTTTGATCAATTTCATTCAATTGTGTAACAGCTAGTTTTATTTCGATTTTGTGATTTTCTTTCTAGTTTTAGACTTTAGATAAGTTATATTTAGAGCCTATATAAGCTCAGTTCATTGCTCATTGTAAATCACCTTTCAATTAACCATTTAAGAAATATAAAGTTTGTTCTTCTTTTTATTCAAAGTATGTCTTTGTTTAAAGATTTAGTCTTTAGTTTCATTTGAGAGATTCATTTGATTCTTTAGATCTTAGGATTAGGATTGTTTCTGTGATTCAAACAAGTATAGTTCTCCAAAGATTGAGAGAGTCAATCGACCCAAGGATTGAGAGAGTCAATCACCTATTTTTCACCTCCATTTCGAATTCATTCCACATTCCGCGAGTCTAGGCTTGAATCTCGTGATCATCATATGATCAAAGCATCAGTGTGATTTTGTGCCAACATCATCTAGTATCAGAGCTTAAAAAGCTCCTACCTATCAGGTTGTGTTAATCCAACGTTTATCTTTCATTTTGTTTTGCATTGTAATTTCTTTTATCTTAAATCAAAAAACAAAAACCATAAAAAGGTTGTTCATTGTTGCCGTCTTTGTTTAATTTATATCATTATATAAAAAAAAAAAAAACCTTAATTTTTTATTGAATTTGGCCTTAGCCTTGTTTTCCTTTTTGCCTATTGTCAAAAATTCTTTGTTTCCTTAGTTTGTTGATTTTCGAGTTGTTGTTTTCAAATTAAAAAAAAAAAAAAGTTAATACTTTGTTTGATTCTGAACGTTTCCATTAATCTATTTCCTTTTTCAATTAGTATTTAAATCTTTGTTTCCTTTTCATTTGTGTGAGAATATTAACGTGTTTCTCTTTGTTTCTTGTGAGGTGCATTATAAGAAAATAAAGGACAAACAATGGAGTACTCAAAAGAGGATAACACTAATGAAGCATATGAAGATAGTCAAGTCTGGTCCGATGAAGAAGTAGACTACGAAGCACCACCGTGGCATGAAGATGAATACCCACGTTCTGATTTTGAAGATGAATAAGGCGGTGGAGAACTTGAGCCTGAACCACCAGACCATAATCAAGACAATACAAGTCATGAGATTGGTCTCAAGTCTATAAAAGAGACTCATGGCATGAAGAGACTGAGTCTCAAGCCAGTCTAGAAGAAGGAGACCAAGAAGAAAAGCCATGGTGTGAAGAAACAAATTCTCAAATCAGTTTAGAAGAGATTGAATCCAATGGTGTAGAATCAGGATACAAAGATGACTATGTCCATGAGAGTGACGACAATGAGGCTGAGAGATGGGAAGAAGAAGAGCCAGGACGTGGTGACAAGGATCTAACTCTACAAGACAAAACTTCATATCAGGTTGTGTTAATCCAACGCTTATCTTTCATTTTGTTTTGCTTTGTTATTTCATTTATCTGAAATAAAAAAAAAAAACAATAAAAAAGTTGTTCATTGTTCGTTTTTATTTATTTCAGTTTATATTTCATTCATAAATTTAAAACCAAAAGAAAAATCATTGTTGCCGTCTTTGTTTAATTTATCTCATTATATAAAGAAGAAATAAAAGACCTTAATTTTTGATTGAATTTGGCCGTAGCCTTGTTTTCCTTTTTGACTATTGTCAAAAATTCTTTGTTTCCTTAGTTTGTTGATGTTCGAGTTTTTGTTTTCAAATTAAAAAAAAAAAGAAAAAGTTAATTATTTGTTTGATTCTGAACGTTTCCATTACTCTATTTCCTTTTTCAATTAGTATTTAAATCTTTGTTTCCTTTTCATTTGTGTGAGAATATTAACGTGTTTCTCTTTGTTTCTTGTGAGGTGCATTATAAGAAAATAAAGGACAAACAATGGAGTACTCAAAAGAGGATAACACTAATGAAGCATATGAAGATAGTCAAGTCTGGTTCGATGAAGAAGTAGACTACGAAGCACCACCGTGGCATGAAGATGAATACCCACGTTCTGATTTTGAAGATGAATAAGGCGGTGGAGAACTTGAGCCTGAACCACCAGACCATAATCAAGACAATACAAGTCATGAGATTGGTCTCAAGTCTATAAAAGAGACTCATGGCATGAAGAGACTGAGTCTCAAGCCAGTCTAGAAGAAGGAGACCAAGAAGAAAAGCCATGGTGTGAAGAAACAAATTCTCAAATCAGTTTAGAAGAGAGTGAATCCAATGGTGTAGAATCAGGATACCAAGATGACTATGTCCATGAGAGTGACGACAATGAGGCTGAGAGATGGGAAGAAGAAGAGCCAGGACGTGGTGACAAGGATCTAACTCTACAAGGCAAAACTTCACATCAGTTTGTGTTAATCCAACGCTTATCTTTCATTTTGTTTTGCTTTGTTATTTCATTTATCGTAAATCAAAAAAACAACAATAAAAAGGTTGTTCATTATTCGTTTTTATTTATTTCAGTTTATATTTCATTCATAAATTTAAAACCAAAAGAAAAATCATTGTTGCCGTCTTTGTTTAATTTATCTCATTATATAAAAAAGAAATAAAAAACCTTAATTTTTGATTGAATTTGGTCGTAGCCTTGTTTTCCTTTTTGACTATTGTCAAAAATTCTTTGTTTCCTTAGTTTGTTGATTTTTGAGTTTTTGTTTTCAAATTAAAAAAAAAGGAAAAAGTTAATTATTTGTTTGATTCTGAATGTTTCCATTACTCTATTTCCTTTTTCAATTAGTATTTAAATCTTTGTTTCCTTTTCATTTGTGTGAGAATATTAACGTGTTTCTCTTTGTTTCTTGTGAGGTGCAATATAAGAAAATAAAGGACAAACAATGGAGTACTCAAAAGAGGATAACACTAATGAAGCCTATGAAGATAGTCAAGTCTGGTCCGATGAAGAAGTAGACTACGAAGCACCACCCTGGCATGAAGATGAATACCCACGTTCTGATTTTGAAGATGAATAAGGCGGTGGAGAACTTGAGCCTGAACCACCAGACCATAATCAAGACAATACAAGTCATGAGATTGGTCTCAAGTCTATAAAAGAGACTCATGGCATGAAGAGACTGAGTCTCAAGCCAGTCTAGAAGAAGGAGACCAAGAAGAAAAGCCATGGTGTGAAGAAACAAATTCTCAAATCAGTTTAGAAGAGATTGAATCCAATGGTGTAGAATCAGGATACAAAGATGACTATGTCCATGAGAGTGACGACAATGAGGCTGAGAGATGGGAAGAAGAAGAGCCAGGACGTGGTGACAAGGATCTAACTCTACAAGACAAAACTTCATATCAGGTTGTGTTAATCCAACGCTTATCTTTCATTTTGTTTTGCTTTGTTATTTCATTTATCTTAAAAAAAAACAATAAAAAGTTGTTCATTGTTCGTTTTTATTTATTTCAGTTTATATTTCATTCATAAATTTAAAACCAAAAGAAAAATCATTGTTGCCGTCTTTGTTTAATTTATCTCATTATATAAAAAAGAAATAAAAAACCTTAATTTTTGATTGAATTTGGCCGTAGCCTTGTTTTCCTTTTTGACTATTGTCAAAAATTCTTTGTTTCCTTAGTTTGTTGATGTTCGAGTTTTTGTTTTCAAATTAAAAAAAAAAGGAAAAAGTTAATTATTTGTTTGATTCTGAACGTTTCCATTACTCTATTTCCTTTTTCAATTAGTATTTAAATCTTTGTTTCCTTTTCATTTGTGTGAGAATATTAACGTGTTTCTCTTTGTTTCTTGTGAGGTGCATTATAAGAAAATAAAGGACAAACAATAGAGTACTCAAAAGAGGATAACACTAATGAAGCCTATGAAGATAGTCAAGTCTGGTCTGATGAAGAAGTAGACAACGAAGCACCACCGTGGCATGAAGATGAATACCCACGTTATGATTTTGAAGATGAATAAGGCGGTGGAGAACTTGAGCCTGAACCACCAGACCATAATCAAGACAATACAAGTCATGAGATTGGTCTCAAGTCTATAAAAGAGACTCATGGCATGAAGAGACTGAGTCTCAAGCCAGTCTAGAAGAAGGAGACGAAGAAGAAAAGCCATGGTGTGAAGAAACAAATTCTCAAATCAGTTTAGAAGGGATTGAATCCAATGGTGTAGAATCAGGATACCAAGATGACTATGTCCATGAGAGTGACGACAATGAGGCTGAGAGATGGGAAGAAGAAGAGCCAGGACGTGGTGACAAGGATCTAACTCTACAAGACAAAACTTCACATCAGGTTGTGTTAATCCAACGCTTATCTTTCAATTTGTTTTGCGTTGTTATTTCATTTATCTATAATCAAAAAAAAAAACCATAAAAAGATTGTTCATTGTTCGTTTTTATTTATTTCAGTTTATATTTCATTCATAAATTTAAAACCAAAAGAAAAATCATTGTTGCCGTCTTTGTTTAATTTATCTCATTATATAAAGAAGAAATAAAAGACCTTAATTTTTGATTGAATTTGGCTGTAGCCTTGTTTTCCTTTTTGACTATTGTCCAAAATTCTTTGTTTCCTTAGTTTGTTGATGTTCGAGTTTTTGTTTTCAAACTAAAAAAAAGGAAAAAGTTAATTATTTGTTTGATTCTGAACGTTTCCATTACTCTATTTCCTTTTTCAATTAGTATTTAAATCTTTGTTTCCTTTTCATTTGTGTGAGAATATTAACGTGTTTCTCTTTGTTTCTTGTGAGGTGCAATATAAGAAAATAAAGGACAAACAATGGAGTACTCAAAAGAGGATAACACTAATGAAGCCTATGAAGATAGTCAAGTCTGGTCCGATGAAGAAGTAGACTACGAAGCACCACCCTGGCATGAAGATGAATACCCACGTTCTGATTTTGAAGATGAATAAGGCGGTGGAGAACTTGAGCCTGAACCACCAGACCATAATCAAGACAATACAAGTCATGAGATTGGTCTCAAGTCTATAAAAGAGACTCATGGCATGAAGAGACTGAGTCTCAAGCCAGTCTAGAAGAAGGAGACCAAGAAGAAAAGCCATGGTGTGAAGAAACAAATTCTCAAATCAGTTTAGAAGAGAGTGAATCCAATGGTGTAGAATCAGGATACCAAGATGACTATGTCCATGAGAGTGACGACAATGAGGCTGAGAGATGGGAAGAAGAAGAGCCAGGACGTGGTGACAAGGATCTAACTCTACAAGACAAAACTTAACATCAGTTTGTGTTAATCCAACGCTTATCTTTCATTTTGTTTTGCTTTGTTATTTCATTTATCTTAAATAAAAAAAAAAACAATAAAAAGGTTGTTCATTATTCGTTTTTATTTATTTCAGTTTATATTTCATTCATAAATTTAAAACCAAAAGAAAAATCATTGTTGCCGTCTTTGTTTAATTTATCTCATTATATAAAAAAGAAATAAAAAACCTTAATTTTTGATTGAATTTGGTCGTAGTCTTGTTTTCCTTTTTGACTATTGTCAAAAATTCTTTGTTTCCTTAGTTTGTTGATTTTCGAGTTTTTGTTTTCAAATTAAAAAAAAAAGGAAAAAGTTAATTATTTGTTTGATTCTGAACGTTTCCATTACTCTATTTCCTTTTTCAATTAGTATTTAAATCTTTGTTTCCTTTTCATTTGTGTGAGAATATTAACGTGTTTCTCTTTGTTTCTTGTGAGGTGCAATATAAGAAAATAAAGGACAAACAATGGAGTACTCAAAAGAGGATAACACTAATGAAGCCTATGAAGATAGTCAAGTCTGGTCCGATGAAGAAGTAGACTACGAAGCACCACCCTGGCATGAAGATGAATACCCACGTTCTGATTTTGAAGATGAATAAGGCGGTGGAGAACTTGAGCCTGAACCACCAGACCATAATCAAGACAATACAAGTCATGAGATTGGTCTCAAGTCTATAAAAGAGACTCATGGCATGAAGAGACTGAGTCTCAAGCCAGTCTAGAAGAAGGAGACCAAGAAGAAAAGCCATGGTGTGAAGAAACAAATTCTCAAATCAGTTTAGAAGAGAGTGAATCCAATGGTGTAGAATCAGGATACCAAGATGACTATGTCCATGAGAGTGACGACAATGAGGCTGAGAGATGGGAAGAAGAAGAGCCAGGACGTGGTGACAAGGATCTAACTCTACAAGGCAAAACTTCACATCAGTTTGTGTTAATCCAACGCTTATCTTTCATTTTGTTTTGCTTTGTTATTTCATTTATCTTAAATAAAAAAAAAAACAATAAAAAGGTTGTTCATTATTCGTTTTTATTTATTTCAGTTTATATTTCATTCATAAATTTAAAACCAAAAGAAAAATCATTGTTGCCGTCTTTGTTTAATTTATCTCATTATATAAAAAAGAAATAAAAAACCTTAATTTTTGATTGAATTTGGTCGTAGTCTTGTTTTCCTTTTTGACTATTGTCAAAATTTCTTTGTTTCCTTAGTTTGTTGATTTTCGAGTTTTTGTTTTCAAATTAAAAAAAAAAGGAAAAAGTTAATTATTTGTTTGATTCTGAACGTTTCCATTACTCTATTTCCTTTTTCAATTAGTATTTAAATCTTTGTTTCCTTTTCATTTGTGTGAGAATATTAACGTGTTTCTCTTTGTTTCTTGTGAGGTGCAATATAAGAAAATAAAGGACAAACAATAGAGTACTCAAAAGAGGATAACACTAATGAAGCCTATGAAGATAGTCAAGTCTGGTCTGATGAAGAAGTAGACAACGAAGCACCACCGTGGCATGAAGATGAATACCCACGTTATGATTTTGAAGATGAATAAGGCGGTGGAGAACTTGAGCCTGAACCACCAGACCATAATCAAGACAATACAAGTCATGAGATTGGTCTCAAGTCTATAAAAGAGACTCATGGCATGAAGAGACTGAGTCTCAAGCCAGTCTAGAAGAAGGAGACCAAGAAGAAAAGCCATGGTGTGAAGAAACAAATTCTCAAATCAGTTTAGAAGAGATTGAATCCAATGGTGTAGAATCAGGATACCAAGATGACTATGTCCATGAGAGTGACGACAATGAGGCTGAGAGATGGGAAGAAGAAGAGCCAGGACGTGGTGACAAGGATCTAACTCTACAAGACAAAAGTTCACATCAGGTTGTGTTAATCCAACGCTTATCTTTCAATTTGTTTTGCTTTGTTATTTCATTTATCTATAATCAAAAAAAAAAAACCATAAAAAGATTGTTCATTGTTCGTATTTATTTATTTCAGTTTATATTTCATTCATAAATTTAAAACCAAAAGAAAAATCATTGTTGCCGTCTTTGTTTAATTTATCTCATTATATAAAAAAGAAATAAAAAACCTCAATTTTTGATTGAATTTGGCCTTAGCCTTGTTTTCCTTTTTGACTATTGTCAAAAATTCTTTGTTTCTTTAGTTTGTTGATTTTCGAGTTTTTGTTTTCAAAAAAAAAAAAAAAAAATGAAAAAGTTAATTATTTGTTTGATTCTGAACGTTTCCATTACTCTATTTCCTTTTTCAATTAGTATTTAAATCTTTGTTTCCTTTTCATTTGTGTGAGAATATTAACGTGTTTCTCTTTGTTTCTTGTGAGGTGCAATATAAGAAAATAAAGGACAAACAATGGAGTACTCAAAAGAGGATAACACTAATGAAGCCTATGAAGATAGTCAAGTCTGGTCCGATGAAGAAGTAGACTACGAAGCACCACCCTGGCATGAAGATGAATACCCACGTTCTGATTTTGAAGATGAATAAGGCGGTGGAGAACTTGAGCCTGAACCACCAGACCATAATCAAGACAATACAAGTCATGAGATTGGTCTCAAGTCTACAAAAGAGACTCATGGCAAGAAGAGACTGAGTCTCAAGCCAGTCTAGAAGAAGGAGACCAAGAAGAAAAGCCATGGTGTGTAGAAACAAATTCTCAAATCAGTTTAGAAGAGATTGAATCCAATGGTGTAGAATCAGGATACCAAGATGACTATGTCCATGAGAGTGACGACAATGAGGCTGAGAGATGGGAAGAAGAAGAGGCAGGAAGTGGTGACAAGGATCTAACTCTACAAGACAAAACTTCACATCAGGTTGTGTTAATCCAACGCTTATCTTTCATTTTGTTTTGCTTTGTTATTTCATTTATCTATAATCAAAAGAAAAAGCCATAAAAAGATTGTTCATTGTTCGTTTTTATTTATTGCAGTTTATATTTCATTCATAAATTTAAAACCAAAACAAAAATCATTGTTGCCCTCTTTGTTTAATTTATCTCATTATATAAAAAAGAAATAAAAAACCTTAATTTTTGATTGAATTTGGTCGTAGCCTTGTTTTCCTTTTTGACTATTGTCAAAAATTCTTTGTTTCCTTAGTTTGTTAATTTTCGAGTTTTTGTTTTCAAATTAAAAAAAAAAGGAAAAAGTTAATTATTTGTTTGATTCTGAACGTTTCCATTACTCTATTTCCTTTTTCAATTAGTATTTAAATCTTTGTTTCCTTTTCATTTGTGTGAGAATATTAACGTGTTTCTCTTTGTTTCTTGTGAGGTGCAATATAACAAAATATAGGACAAACAATGGAGTACTCAAAAGAGGATAACACTAATGAAGCCTATGAAGATAGTCAAGTCTGGTCCGATGAAGAAGTAGACTACGAAGCACCACCCTGGCATGAAGATGAATACCCACGTTCTGATTTTGAAGATGAATAAGGCGGTGGAGAACTTGAGCCTGAACCACCAGACCATAATCAAGACAATACAAGTCATGAGATTGGTCTCAAGTCTACAAAAGCGACTCATGGCAAGAAGAGACTGAGTCTCAAGCCAGTCTAGAAGAAGGAGACCAAGAAGAAAAGCCATGGTGTGTAGAAACAAATTCTCAAATCAGTTTAGAAGAGATTGAATCCAATGGTGTAGAATCAGGATACCAAGATGACTATGTCCATGAGAGTGACGACAATGAGGCTGAGAGATGGGAAGAAGAAGAGCCAGGAAGTGGTGACAAGGATCTAACTCTACAAGACAAAACTTCACATCAGGTTGTGTTTATCCAACGCTTATCTTTCATTTTGTTTTGCTTTGTTATTTCATTTATCTATAATCAAAAAAAAAAGCCATAAAAAGATTGTTCATTGTTCGTTTTTATTTATTTCAGTTTATATTTCATTCATAAATTTAAAACCAAAAGAAAAATCATTGTTGCCGTCTTTGTTTAATTTATTTCATTATATAAAAAAGAAAAAAAAAACCTTATTTTTTTATTGAAATTGGCCTTAGCCTTGTTTTCCTTTTTGACTATTGTCAAAAATTCTTTGTTTCCTTAGTTTGTAGATTTTCGAGTTTTTGTTTTCAAATTAAAAAAAAAAAGAAAAAGTTAATTATTTGTTTGATTCTGAACGTTTCCATTACTCTATTTCCTTTTTCAATTAGTATTTAAATCTTTGTTTCCTTTTCATTTGTGTGAGAATATTAACGTGTTTCTCTTTGTTTCTTGTGAGGTGCATTATAAGAAAATAAAGGACAAACAATAGAGTACTCAAAAGAGGATAACACTAATGAAGCCTATGAAGATAGTCAAGTCTGGTCTGATGAAGAAGTAGACAACGAAGCACCACCGTGGCATGAAGATGAATACCCACGTTATGATTTTGAAGATGAATAAGGCGGTGGAGAACTTGAGCATGAACCACCAGACCATAATCAAGACAATACAAGTCATGAGATTGGTCTCAAGTCTATAAAAGAGACTCATGGCATGAAGAGACTGAGTCTCAAGCCAGTCTAGAAGAAGGAGACCAAGAAGAAAAGCCATGGTGTGAAGAAACAAATTCTCAAATCAGTTTAGAAGAGATTGAATCCAATGGTGTAGAATCAGGATACCAAGATGACTATGTCCATGAGAGTGACGACAATGAGGCTGAGAGATGGGAAGAAGAAGAGCCAGGACGTGGTGACAAGGATCTAACTCTAGAAGAAAAAACTTCACATCAGGTTGTGTTAATCCAACGCTTATCTTTCAATTTGTTTTGCTTTGTTATTTCATTTATCTATAATCAAAAAAAAAAACCATAAAAAGATTGTTCATTGTTCGTATTTATTTATTTCAGTTTATATTTCATTCATAAATTTAAAACCAAAAGAAAAATCATTGTTGCCGTCTTTGTTTAATTTATCTCATTATATAAAAAAGAAATAAAAAACCTTAATTTTTGATTGAATTTGGCCTTAGCCTTGTTTTCCTTTTTGACTATTGTCAAAAATTCTTTGTTTCTTTAGTTTGTTGATTTTCGAGTTTTTGTTTTCAAAAAAAAAAAAAAAAAATGAAAAAGTTAATTATTTGTTTGATTCTGAACGTTTCCATTACTCTATTTCCTTTTTCAATTAGTATTTATATCTTTGTTTCCTTTTCATTTGTGTGAGAATATTAACGTGTTTCTCTTTGTTTCTTGTGAGGTGCATTATAAGAAAATAAAGGACAAACAATAGAGTACTCAAAAGAGGATAACACTAATGAAGCCTATGAAGATAGTCAAGTCTGGTCTGATGAAGAAGTAGACAACGAAGCACCACCGTGGCATGAAGATGAATACCCACGTTATGATTTTGAAGATGAATAAGGCGGTGGAGAACTTGAGCCTGAACCACCAGACCATAATCAAGACAATACAAGTCATGAGATTGGTCTCAAGTCTATAAAAGAGACTCATGGCATGAAGAGACTGAGTCTCAAGCCAGTCTAGAAGAAGGAGACCAAGAAGAAAAGCCATGGTGTGAAGAAACAAATTCTCAAATCAGTTTAGAAGAGATTGAATCCAATGGTGTAGAATCAGGATACCAAGATGACTATGTCCATGAGAGTGACGACAATGAGGCTGAGAGATGGGAAGAAGAAGAGCCAGGACGTGGTGACAAGGATCTAACTCTACAAGACAAAACTTCACATCAGGTTGTGTTAATCCAACGCTTATCTTTCAATTTGTTTTGCTTTGTTATTTCATTTATCTATAATCAAAAAAAAAAACCATAAAAAGATTGTTCATTGTTCGTATTTATTTATTTCAGTTTATATTTCATTCATAAATTTAAAACCAAAAGAAAAATCATTGTTGCCGTCTTTGTTTAATTTATCTCATTATATAAAAAAGAAATAAAAAACCTTAATTTTTGATTGAATTTGGCCTTAGCCTTGTTTTCCTTTTTGACTATTGTCAAAAATTCTTTGTTTCTTTAGTTTGTTGATTTTCGAGTTTTTGTTTTCAAAAAAAAAAAAAAAAAATGAAAAAGTTAATTATTTGTTTGATTCTGAACGTTTCCATTACTCTATTTCCTTTTTCAATTAGTATTTATATCTTTGTTTCCTTTTGATTTGTGTGAGAATATTAACGTGTTTCTCTTTGTTTCTTGTAAGGTGCATTATAAGAAAATATAGGACAAACAATGGAGTACTCAAAAGAGGATAACACTAATGAAGCATATGAAGATAGTCAAGTCTGGTTCGATGAAGAAGTAGACTACGAAGCACCACCGTGGCATGAAGATGAATACTCACGTTCTGATTTTGAAGATGAATAAGGCGGTGGAGAACTTGAGCCCGAACCACAAGACCATAATCAAGACAATACAAGTCATGAGATTGGTCTCAAGTTTATAAAAGAGACTCATGGCATGAAGAGACTGAGTCTCAAGCCAGTCTAGAAGAAGGAGACCAAGAAGAAAAGCCATGGTGTGAAGAAACAAATTCTCAAATCAGTTTAGAAGAGATTGAATCCAATGGTGTAGAATCAGGATACCAAGATGACTATGTCCATGAGAGTGACGACAATGAGGCTCAGAGATGGCAAGAAGAAGAGCCAGGACGTGGTGACAAGGATCTAACTCTACAAGACAAAACTTCACATCAGGTTGTGTTAATCCAACGCTTATCTTTCATTTTGTTTTGCTTTGTTATTTCATTTATCTATAATCAAAAAAAAAAAAACCATAAAAAGATTGTTCATTGTTCGTTTTTATTTATTTCAGTTTATATTTCATTCATAAATTTAAAACCAAAATAAAAATCATTGTTGCTGTCTTTGTTTAATTTATCTCATTATATAAAAAAGAAAAAAAAAACCTTAATTTTTTATTGAATTTGGCCTTAGCCTTGTTTTGCTTTTTGACTATTGTCAAAAATTCTTTGTTTCCTTAGTTTGTAGATTTTCGAGTTTTTGTTTTCAAATTAAAAAAAAAAAATTGAAAAAGTTAATTATTTGTTTGATTCTGAACGTTTCCATTACTCTATTTCCTTTTTCAATTAGTATTTAAATCTTTGTTTCCTTTTCATTTGTGTGAGAATATTAACGTGTTTCTCTTTGTTTCTTGTGAGGTGCATTATAAGAAAATAAAGGACAAACAATGGAGTACTCAAAAGAGGATAACACTAATGAAGCCTATGAAGATAGAAAAGCCTGGTCCGATGAAGAAGTAGACTACGAAGCACCACTTTGGCATGAAGATGAATACCCACGTTCTGATTTTGAAGATGAATAAGGCGGTGGAGAACTTGAGCCTGAACCACCAGACCATAATCAAGACAATACAAGTCATGAGATTGGTCTCAAGTTTATAAAAGAGACTCATGGCATGAAGAGACTGAGTCTCAAGCCAGTCTAGAAGAAGGATACCAAGAAGAAAAGCCATGGTGTGAAGAAACAAATTCTCAAATCAGTTTAGAAGAGATTGAATCCAATGGTGTAGAATCAAGATACCAAGATGAATATGTCCATGAGAGTGACGACAATGAGGCTGAGAGATGGGAAGAAGAAGAGCCAGGACATGGTGACAAGGATCTAACTCTACAAGACAAAACTTCACGTCAGGTTGTGTTAATCCAACGCTTATCTTTCATTTTGTTTTGCTTTGTTATTTCATTTATCTATAATCAAAAAAAAAAAACCATAAAAGATTGTTCATTGTTCGTTTTTATTTATTTCAGTTTATATTTCATTCATAAATTTAAAACCAAAAGAAAAATCATTATTGCCGTTTTTGTTTAATTTATCTCATTATATAAAAAAGAAATAAAAAACCTTAATTTTTGATTGAATTTGGCCGTAGCCTTGTTTTTCTTTTTGACTATTCTCAAAAATTCTTTGTTTCCTTAGTTTGTTGATTTTCTAGTTTTTGTTTTCAAATTAAAAAAAAAAGGAAAAAGTTAATTATTTGTTTGATTCTGAACGTTTCCATTACTCTATTTCCTTTTTCAATTAGTATTTAAATCTTTGTTTCCTTTTCATTTGTGTGAGAATATTAACGTGTTTCTCTTTGTTTCTTGTGAGGTGCATTATAAGAAAATAAAGGACAAACAATGGAGTACACAAAAGAGGATAACACTAATGAAGCCTATGAAGATAGTCAAGTCTGGTCCGATGAAGAAGTAGACTACGAAGCACCACCGTGGCATGAAGATGAATACCCACGTTATGATTTTGAAGATGAATAAGGCGGTGGAGAACTTGAGCCTGAATCACCAGACCATAATCAAGACAATACAAGTCATGAGATTGGTCTCAAGTCTATAAAAGAGACTCATGGCATGAAGAGACTGAGTCTCAAGCCAGTCTAGAAGAAGGAGACCAAGAAGAAAAGCCATGGTGTGAAGAAAAAAAATTCTCAAATCAGTTTAGAAGAGATTGAATCCAATGGTGTAGAATCAGGATACCAAGATGACTATGTCCATGAGAGTGACGACAATGAGGCTGAGAGATGGGAAGAAGAAGAGCCAGGACGTGGTGACAAGGATCTAACTCTACAAGACAAAACTTCACATCAGGTTGTGTTAATCCAACGCTTATCTTTCAATTTGTTTTGCTTTGTTATTTCATTTATCTATAATCAAAAAAAAAAAAACCATAAAAAGATTGTTCATTGTTCGTATTTATTTATTTCAGTTTATATTTCATTCATAAATTTAAAACCAAAAGAAAAATCATTGTTGCCGTCTTTGTTTAATTTATCTCATTATATAAAAATGAAATAAAAAACCTTAATTTTTGATTGAATTTGGCCTTAGCCTTGTTTTCCTTTTTGACTATTGTCAAAAATTCTTTGTTTCTTTAGTTTGTTGATTTTCGAGTTTTTGTTTTCAAAAAAAAAAAAAAAAAAATGAAAAAGATAATTATTTGTTTGATTCTGAACGTTTCCATTACTCTATTTCCTTTTTCAATTAGTATTTATATCTTTGTTTCCTTTTCATTTGTGTGAGAATATTAACGTGTTTCTCTTTGTTTCTTGTAAGGTGCATTATAAGAAAATATAGGACAAACAATGGAGTACTCAAAAGAGGATAACACTATTGAAGCATTTGAAGATAGTCAAGTCTGGTTCGATGAAGAAGTAGACTACGAAGCACCACCGTGGCATGAAGATGAATACTCACGTTCTGATTTTGAAGATGAATAAGGCGGTGGAGAACTTGAGCCCGAACAACAAGACTATAATCAAGACAATACAAGTCATGAGATTGGTCTCAAGTTTATAAAAGAGACTCATGGCATGAAGAGACTGAGTCTCAAGCCAGTCTAGAAGAAGGAGACCAAGAAGAAAAGCCATGGTGTGAAGAAACAAATTCTCAAATCAGTTTAGAAGAGATTGAATCCAATGGTGTAGAATCAAGATACCAAGATGACTATGTCCATGAGAGTGACGACAATGAGGCTCAGAGATGGCAAGAAGAAGAGCCAGGACGTGGTGACAAGGATCTAACTCTACAAGACAAAACTTCACATCAGGTTGTGTTAATCCAACGCTTATCTTTCATTTTGTTTTGCTTTGTTATTTCATTTATCTATAATCAAAAAAAAAAAAACCATAAAAAGATTGTTCATTGTTCGTTTTTATTTATTTCAGTTTATATTTCATTCATAAATTTAAAACCAAAATAAAAATCATTGTTGCCGTCTTTGTTTAATTTATCTCATTATATAAAAAAGAAAAAAAAAAACCTTAATTTTTTATTGAATTTGGCCTTAGCCTTGTTTTGCTTTTTGACTATTGTCAAAAATTCTTTGTTTCCTTAGTTTGTAGATTTTCGAGTTTTTGTTTTCAAATTAAAAAAAAAAAATTGAAAAAGTTAATTATTTGTCTGATTCTGAACGTTTCCATTACTCTATTTCCTTTTTCAATTAGTATTTAAATCTTTGTTTCCTTTTCATTTGTGTGAGAATATTAACGTGTTTCTCTTTGTTTCTTGTGAGGTGCATTATAAGAAAATAAAGGACAAACAATGGAGTACTCAAAAGAGGATAACACTAATGAAGCCTATGAAGATAGTCAAGTCTGGTCCGATGAAGAAGTAGACTACGAAGCACCACTTTGGCATGAAGATGAATACCCACGTTCTGATTTTGAAGATGAATAAGGCGGTGGAGAACTTGAGCCTGAACCACCAGACCATAATCAAGACAATACAAGTCATGAGATTGGTCTCAAGTTTATAAAAGAGACTCATGGCATGAAGAGACTGAGTCTCAAGCCAGTCTAGAAGAAGGATACCAAGAAGAAAAGCCATGGTGTGAAGAAACAAATTCTCAAATCAGTTTAGAAGAGATTGAATCCAATGGTGTAGAATCAAGATACCAAGATGAATATGTCCATGAGAGTGACGACAATGAGGCTGAGAGATGGGAAGAAGAAGAGCCAGGACGTGGTGACAAGGATCTAACTCTACAAGACAAAACTTCACGTCAGGTTGTGTTAATCCAACGCTTATCTTTCATTTTGTTTTGCTTTGTTATTTCATTTATCTATAATCAAAAAAAAAAAACCATAAAAGATTGTTCATTGTTCGTTTTTATTTATTTCAGTTTATATTTCATTCATAAATTTAAAACCAAAAGAAAAATCATTATTGCCGTTTTTGTTTAATTTATCTCATTATATAAAAAAGAAATAAAAAACCTTAATTTTTGATTGAATTTGGCCGTAGCCTTGTTTTTCTTTTTGACTATTCTCAAAAATTCTTTGTTTCCTTAGTTTGTTGATTTTCGAGTTTTTGTTTTCAAATTAAAAAAAAAAAGGAAAAAGTTAATTATTTGTTTGATTCTGAACGTTTCCATTACTCTATTTCCTTTTTCAATTAGTATTTAAATCTTTGTTTCCTTTTCATTTGTGTGAGAATATTAACGTGTTTCTCTTTGTTTCTTGTGAGGTGCATTATAAGAAAATAAAGGACAAACAATGGAGTACACAAAAGAGGATAACACTAGTGAAGCCTATGAAGATAGTCAAGTCTGGTCCGATGAAGAAGTAGACTACGAAGCACCACCGTGGCATGAAGATGAATACCCACGTTCTGATTTTGGAAGATGAATAAGGCGGTGGAGAACTTGAGCCTGAACCACCAGACCACAATCAAGACAATACAAGTCATGAGATTGGTCTCAAGTCTATAAAAGAGACTCATGGCATGAAGAGACTGAGTCTCAAGCCAGTCTAGAAGAAGGAGACCAAGAAGAAAAGCCATGGTGTGAAGAAACAAATTCTCAAATCTGTTTAGAAAAGATTGAATCCAATGGTGTAGAATTAGGATACCAAGATGACTATGTCCATGAGAGTGACGACAATGAGGTTGAGAGATGGGAAGAAGAAGAGCCAGGACATGGTGACAAGGATCTAACTCTACAAGAAAAAACTTCACATCAGGTTGTGTTAATCCAACGCTTATCTTTCATTTTGTTTTGCTTTGTTATTTCATTTATCTATAATCAAAAAAAAACCATAAAAGATTGTTCATTGTTCGTTTTTATTTATTTCAGTTTATATTTTATTCATAAATTTAAAACCAAAAGAAAAATCATTATTCCCGTTTTTGTTTAATTTATCTCATTATATAAAAAAGAAATAAAAAACCTTAATTTTTGATTGAATTTGGCCGTAGCCTTGTTTTTCTTTTTGACTATTGTCAAAAATTCTTTGTTTCCTTAGTTTGTTGATTTTCGAATTTTTGTTTTCAAATTAAAAAAAAAAAAATGAAAAAGTTAATTATTTGTTTGTTTCTGAACGTTTCCATTACTCTATTTCCTTTTTCAATTAGTATTTAAATATTTGTTTCCTTTTCATTTGTGTGAGAATATTAACGTGTTTCTCTTTGTTTCTTGTGAGGTGCATTATAAGAAAATAAAGGACAAACAATGGAGTACTCAAAAGAGGATAACACTAATGAAGCCTATGAAGATAGTCAAGTCTGGTCCGATGAAGAAGTGGACTACGAAGCACCATCGTGGCATGAAGATGAATACCCACGTTCTGATTTTGAAGATGAATAAGGCGGTGGAGAAATTACGCCCGAACCACAAGACCATAATCAAGACAATACAAGTCATGAGATTGGTCTCAAGTTTATAAAAGAGACTCATGGCATGAAGAGACTGAGTCTCAAGCCAGTCTAGAAGAAGGAGACCAAGAATAAAAGCCATGGTGTGAAGAAACAAATTCTCAAATCAGTTTAGAAGAGATTGAATCCAATGGTGTAGAATCAGGATACCAAGATGACTATGTCCATGAGAGTGACGACAATGAGGCTGAGAGATGGGAAGAAGAAGAGCCAGGACGTGGTGACAAGGATCTAACTCTACAAGACAAAACTTCACATCAGGTTGTGTTAATCCAACGCTTATCTTTCATTTTGTTTTGCTTTGTTATTTCATTTATCTATAATCAAAAAAAAAAAAAACCATAAAAAGATTGTTCATTGTTCGTTTTTATTTATTTCAGTATATATTTCATTCATAAATTTAAAACCAACATAAAAATCATTGTTGCCGTCTTTGTTTAATTTATCTCATTATATAAAAAACAAAAAAAAAACCTTAATTTTTTTATTGAATTTGGCCTTAGCCTTGTTTTGCTTTTTGACTATTGTCAAAAATTCTTTGTTTCCTTAGTTTGTAGATTTTCGAGTTTTTGTTTTCAAATTAAAAAAAAAAAAATGAAAAAGTTAATTATTTGTTTGATTCTGAACGTTTCCATTACTCTATTTCCTTTTTCAATTAGTATTTAAATCTTTGTTTCCTTTTCATTTGTGTGAGAATATTAACGTGTTTCTCTTTGTTTCTTGTGAGGTGCATTATAAGAAAATAAAGGACAAACAATGGAGTACTCAAAAGAGGATAACACTAATGAAGCCTATGAAGATAGTCAAGTCTGGTCCGATGAAGAAGTAGACTACGAAACACCACTTTGGCATGAAGATGAATACCCACGTTCTGATTTTGAAGATGAATAAGGCGGTGGAGAACTTGAGCCTGAACCACCAGACCATAATCAAGACAATACAAGTCATGAGATTGGTCTCAAGTTTATAAAAGAGACTCATGGCATGAAGAGACTGAGTCTCAAGCCAGTCTAGAAGAAGGATACCAAGAAGAAAAGCCATGGTGTGAAGAAACAAATTCTCAAATCAGTTTAGAAGAGATTGAATCCAATGGTGTAGAATCAGGATACCAAGATGAATATGTCCATGAGAGTGACGACAATGAGGCTGAGAGATGGGAAGAAGAAGAGCCAGGACGTGGTGACAAGGATCTAACTCTACAAGACAAAACTTCACATCAGGTTGTGTTAATCCAACGCTTATCTTTCATTTTGTTTTGCTTTGTTATTTCATTTATCTATAATCAAAAAAAAAAAAAACCATAAAAAGATTGTTCATTGTTCGTTTTTATTTATTTCAGTATATATTTCATTCATAAATTTAAAACCAACATAAAAATCATTGTTGCCGTCTTTGTTTAATTTATCTCATTATATAAAAAAAAAAAAAAAACCTTAATTTTTTTATTGAATTTGGCCTTAGCCTTGTTTTGCTTTTTGACTATTGTCAAAAATTCTTTGTTTCCTTAGTTTGTAGATTTTCGAGTTTTTGTTTTCAAATTAAAAAAAAAAATGAAAAAGTTAATTATTTGTTTGATTCTGAACGTTTCCATTACTCTATTTCCTTTTTCAATTAGTATTTAAATCTTTGTTTCCTTTTCATTTGTGTGAGAATATTAACGTGTTTCTCTTTGTTTCTTGTGAGGTGCATTATAAGAAAATAAAGGACAAACAATGGAGTACTCAAAAGAGGATAACACTAATGAAGCCTATGAAGATAGTCAAGTCTGGTCCGATGAAGAAGTAGACTACGAAACACCACTTTGGCATGAAGATGAATACCCACGTTCTGATTTTGAAGATGAATAAGGCGGTGGAGAACTTGAGCCTGAACCACCAGACCATAATCAAGACAATACAAGTCATGAGATTGGTCTCAAGTTTATAAAAGAGACTCATGGCATGAAGAGACTGAGTCTCAAGCCAGTCTAGAAGATGGATACCAAGAAGAAAAGCCATGGTGTGAAGAAACAAATTCTCAAATCAGTTTAGAAGAGATTGAATCCAATGGTGTAGAATCAGGATCTCAAGATGAATATGTCCATGAGAGTGACGACAATGAGGCTGAGAGATGGGAAGAAGAAGAGCCAGGACGTGGTGACAAGGATCTAACTCTACAAGACAAAACTTCACATCAGGTTGTGTTAATCCAACGCTTATCTTTCATTTTGTTTTGCTTTGTTATTTCATTTATCTATAATCAAAAAAAAAAAAGCCATAAAAAGATTGTTCATTGTTCGTTTTTATTTATTTCAGTTTATATTTCATTCATAAATTTAAAACCAAAATAAAAATCATTGTTGCCGTCTTTGTTTAATTTATCTCATTATATAAAAAAAAAAAAAAAACCTTAATTTTTTATTGAATTTGGCCTTAGCCTTGTTTTGCTTTTTGACTATTGTCAAAAATTCTTTGTTTCCTTAGTTTGTAGATTTTCGAGTTTTTGTTTTCAAATTAAAAAAAAAAAATGAAAAAGTTAATTATTTGTTTGATTCTGAACGTTTCCATTACTCTATTTCCTTTTTCAATTAGTATTTAAATCTTTGTTTCCTTTTCATTTGTGTGAGAATATTAACGTGTTTCTCTTTGTTTCTTGTGAGGTGCATTATAAGAAAATAAAGGACAAACAATGGAGTACTCAAAAGAGGATAACACTAATGAAGCCTATGAAGATAGTCAAGTCTGGTCCGATGAAGAAGTAGGCTACGAAACACCACTTTGGCATGAAGATGAATACCCACGTTCTGATTTTGAAGATGAATAAGGCGGTGGAGAACTTGAGCCTGAACCACCAGACCATAATCAAGACAATACAAGTCATGAGATTGGTCTCAAGTTTATAAAAGAGACTCATGGCATGAAGAGACTGAGTCTCAAGCCAGTCTAGAAGAAGGATACCAAGAAGAAAAGCCATGGTGTGAAGAAACAAATTCTCAAATCAGTTTAGAAGAGATTGAATCCAATGGTGTAGAATCAGGATACCAAGATGAATATGTCCATGAGAGTGACGACAATGAGGCTGAGAGATGGGAAGAAGAAGAGCCAGGACGTGGTGACTAGGATCTAACTCTACAAGACAAAACTTCACATCAGGTTGTGTTAATCCAACGCTTATCTTTCATTTTGTTTTGCTTTGTTATTTCATTTATCTATAATCAAAAAAAAAAAACCATAAAAAGATTGTTCATTGTTCGTTTTTATTTATTTCAGTTTATATTTCATTCATAAATTTAAAACCAAAATAAAAATCATTGTTGCCGTCTTTGTTTAATTTATCTCATTATATAAAAAAAAAAAAAAACCTTAATTTTTTATTGAATTTGGCCTTAGCCTTGTTTTGCTTTTTGACTATTGTCAAAAATTCTTTGTTTCCTTAGTTTGTAGATTTTCGAGTTTTTGTTTTCAAATTAAAAAAAAAAAATGAAAAAGTTAATTATTTGTTTGATTCTGAACGTTTCCATTACTCTATTTCCTTTTTCAATTAGTATTTAAATCTTTGTTTCCTTTTCATTTGTGTGAGAATATTAACGTGTTTCTCTTTGTTTCTTGTGAGGTGCATTATAAGAAAATAAAGGACAAACAATGGAGTACTCAAAAGAGGATAACACTAATGAAGCCTATGAAGATAGTCAAGTCTGGTCCGATGAAGAAGTAGGCTACGAAACACCACTTTGGCATGAAGATGAATACCCACGTTCTGATTTTGAAGATGAATAAGGCGGTGGAGAACTTGAGCCTGAACCACCAGACCATAATCAAGACAATACAAGTCATGAGATTGGTCTCAAGTTTATAAAAGAGACTCATGGCATGAAGAGACTGAGTCTCAAGCCAGTCTAGAAGAAGGATACCAAGAAGAAAAGCCATGGTGTGAAGAAACAAATTCTCAAATCAGTTTAGAAGAGATTGAATCCAATGGTGTAGAATCAGGATACCAAGATGAATATGTCCATGAGAGTGACGACAATGAGGCTGAGAGATGGGAAGAAGAAGAGCCAGGACGTGGTGACTAGGATCTAACTCTACAAGACAAAACTTCACATCAGGTTGTGTTAATCCAACGCTTATCTTTCATTTTGTTTTGCTTTGTTATTTCATTTATCTATAATCAAAAAAAACAAACCATAAAAAGATTGTTCATTGTTCGTTTTTATTTATTTCAGTTTATATTTCATTCATAAATTTAAAACCAAAATAAAAATCATTGTTGTCGTCTTTGTTTAATTTATCTCATTATATAAAAAAGAAAATAAAAACCTTAATTGTTTATTGAATTTGGCCTTAGCCTTGTTTTGCTTTTTGACTATTGTCAAAAATTCTTTGTTTCCTTAGTTTGTAGATTTTCGAGTTTTTGTTTTCAAATTAAAAAAAAAAAATGAAAAAGTTAATTATTTGTTTGATTCTGAACGTTTCCATTACTCTATTTCCTTTTTCAATTAGTATTTAAATCTTTGTTTCCTTTTCATTTGTGTGAGAATATTAACGTGTTTCTCTTTGTTTCTTGTGAGGTGCATTATAAGAAAATAAAGGACAAACAATGGAGTACACAAAAGAGGATAACACTAATGAAGCCTATGAAGATAGTCAAGTCTGGTCCGATGAAGAAGTAGACTACGAAACACCACTTTGGCATGAAGATGAATACCCACGTTCTGATTTTGAAGATGAATAAGGCGGTGGAGAACTTGAGCCTGAACCACCAGACCATAATCAAGACAATACAAGTCATGAGATTGGTCTCAAGTTTATAAAAGAGACTCATGGCATGAAGAGACTGAGTCTCAAGCCAGTCTAGAAGAAGGATACCAAGAAGAAAAGCCATGGTGTGAAGAAACAAATTCTCAAATCAGTTTAGAAGAGATTGAATCCAATGGTGTAGAATCAGGATACCAAGATGAATATGTCCATGAGAGTGACGACAATGAGGCTGAGAGATGGGAAGAAGAAGAGCCAGGACGTGGTGACTAGGATCTAACTCTACAAGACAAAACTTCACATCAGGTTGTGTTAATCCAACGCTTATCTTTCATTTTGTTTTGCTTTGTTATTTCATTTATCTATAATCAAAAAAAACAAACCATAAAAAGATTGTTCATTGTTCGTTTTTATTTATTTCAGTTTATATTTCATTCATAAATTTAAAACCAAAATAAAAATCATTGTTGTCGTCTTTGTTTAATTTATCTCATTATATAAAAAAGAAAATAAAAACCTTAATTGTTTATTGAATTTGGCCTTAGCCTTGTTTTGCTTTTTGACTATTGTCAAAAATTCTTTGTTTCCTTAGTTTGTAGATTTTCGAGTTTTTGTTTTCAAATTAAAAAAAAAATGAAAAAGTTAATTATTTGTTTGATTCTGAACGTTTCCATTACTCTATTTCCTTTTTCAATTAGTATTTAAATCTTTGTTTCCTTTTCATTTGTGTGAGAATATTAACGTGTTTCTCTTTGTTTCTTGTGAGGTGCATTATAAGAAAATAAAGGACAAACAATGGAGTACACAAAAGAGGATAACACTAATGAAGCCTATGAAGATAGTCAAGTCTGGTCCGATGAAGAAGTAGACTACGAAGCACCACCGTGGCATGAAGATGAATACCCACGTTCTGATTTTGAAGATGAATATGGCGGTGGAGAACTTGAGCCTGAACCACCAGACCACAATCAAGACAATACAAGTCATGAGATTGGTCTCAAGTCTATAAAAGAGACTCATGGCATGAAGAGACTGAGTCTCTAGCCAGTCTAGAAGAAGGAGACCAAGAAGAAAAGCCATGGTGTGAAGAAACAAATTCTCAAATCAGTTTAGAAAAGATTGAATCCAATGGTGTAGAATTAGGATACCAAGATGACTATTTTCATGAGAGTGACGACAATGTGGTTGAGAGATGGGAAGAAGAAGAGCCAGGACGTGGTGACAAGGATCTAACTCTACAAGAAAAAACTTCACATCAGGTTGTGTTAATCCAACGCTTATCTTTCATTTTGTTTTGCTTTGTTATTTCATTTATCTATAATCAAAAAAAAAACCATAAAAGATTGTTCATTGTTCATTTTTATTTATTTCAGTTTATATATCATTCATAAATTTAAAACCAAAAGAAAAATCATTATTGCCGTCTTTGTTTAATTTATCTCATTTGTAAAAAAGAAATAAAAAACCTTAATTTTTGATTGAATTTGGCCGTATCCTTGTTTTCCTTTTTGACTATTGTCAAAAATTCTTTGTTTCCTTAGTTTGTTGATTTTCGAGTTTTTGTTTTCAAATTAAAAAAAAAAAGGAAAAAGTTAATTATTTGTTTGAATTTGAACGTTTCCATTACTCTATTTCCTTTTTGAATTAGTATTTAAATCTTTGTTTCCTTTTCATTTGTGTGAGAATATTAACGTGTTTCTCTTTGTTTCTTGTGAGGTGCATTATAAGAAAATAAAGGACAAACAATGGAGTACTCAAAAGAGGATAACACTAATGAATCCTATGAAGATAGTCAAGTCTGGTCCGATGAAGAAGTAGACTACGAAGCACCACCGTGGCATGAAGATGAATACCCCATTCTGATTTTGAAGATGAATAAGGCGGTGGAGAACTTGAGCCTGAACCACCTCAGGTTGTGTTAATCCAACGCTTATCTTTCATTTTGTTTTGCTTTGTTATTTCATTTTTCTTAAATCAAAAAAAAAAAACCAAAAAGATTGTTCATTGTTCGTTTTTATTTATTTCATTTTATATTTCACTCATAAATTTACAACCAAAAGAAAAATCATTGTTGCCGTCTTTGTTTAATTTATCTCATTATATAAAAAAGAAAAAAAAAACCATAATTTTTTATTGAATTTGGCCGTAGCCTTGTTTTCCTTTTTGACTATTGTCAAAAATTCTTTGTTTCCTTAGTTTGTTGATTTTCGAGTTTTTGTTTTCAAATTAAAAAAAAAAATAGGAAAAAGTTAATTATTTGTTTGATTCTGAACGTTTCCATTACTCTATTTCCTTTTTCAATTAGTATTTAAATCTTTGTTTCCTTTTCATTTGTGTGAGAATATTAACGTGTTTCTCTTTGTTTCTTGTGAGGTGCATTATAAAAAAATAAAGGACAAACAATGGAGTACTCAAAAGAGGATAACACTAATGAAGCCTATGAAGATAGTCAAGTCTGGTCCGATGAAGAAGTAGACTACGACGCACCACCGTGGCATGAAGAAGAATACCCACGTTCTGATTTTGAAGATGAATAAGGCGGTAGAGAACTTGAGCCGGAACCACCAGACCATAATCAAGACAATACAAGTCATGAGATTTGTCTCAAGTCTATAAAAGAGACTCATGGCATGAAGAGACTGAGTCTCAAGCCAGTCTAGAAGAAGGAGACCAAGAAGAAAAGCCATGGTGTGAAGAAACAAATTCTCAAATCAGTTTTGAAGAGATTGAATCCAATGGTGTAGAATCAGGATACCAAGATGACTATGTCCATGAGAGTGACGACAATGTGGTTGAGAGATGGGAAGAAGAAGAGCCAGGACGTGGTGACAAGGATCTAACTCTTTAAGACAAAACTTCACATCAGGTTGTGTTAATCCAACGCTTATCTTTCATTTTGTTTTGCTTTGTTATTTCATTTATCTATAATAAAAAAAAAACCATAAAAAGATTGTTCATTGTTCGTTTTTATTTATTTCAGTTTATATTTCATTCATAAATTTAAAACCAAAAGAAAAATCATTATTGCCGTCTTTGTTTAATTTATCTCATTATATAAAAAAGAAATAAAAAACCTTAATTTTTGATTGAATTTGGCCGTAGCCTTGTTTTCCTTTTTGACTATTGTCAAAAATTCTTTGTTTCCTTAGTTTGTTGATTTTTGAGTTTTTGTTTTCAAATTAAAAAAGGAAAAAGGAAAAAGTTAATTATTTGTTTGATTCTGAACGATTCCATTACTCTATTTCCTTTTTCAATTAGTATTAAATCTTTGTTTCCTTTTCATTTGTGTGAGAATATTAACGTGTTTCTCTTTGTTTCTTGTGAGGTGCATTATAAGAAAATAAAGGACAAACAATGGAGTACTCAAAAGAGGATAACACTAATGAAGCCTATGAAGATAGTCAAGTCTTGTCCGATGAAGAAGTAGACTACAAAGCACCACCGTGGCATGAAGACGAATACCCACGTTCTGATTGTGAAGATGAATAAGGCGGTGGAGAACTTGAGCCTGAACCACCAGACCATAATCAAGACAATACAAGTCATGAGATTGGTCTCAAGTCTATAAAAGAGAATCATGGCATGGAGACTGAGTCTCAAGCCAGTCTAGAAGAAGGAGACCAAGAAGAAAAGCCAGGGTGTGAAGAAACAAATTCTCAAATCAGTTTAGAAGAGATAGAATCCAATGGTGTAGAATCAGGATACCAAGATGACTATGTCCATGAGAGTGACGACAATGAGGCTGAGAGATGGGAAGAGGAAGAGCCAGGACGTGGTGACAAGGATCTAACTCTACAAGACAAAACTTCACATCATCACACTCATCAATCCAAGAACAACCAAGGTATTAGTTGCATTGGATTTGATTTCAAGCTCATAACTTTTTCAGGTCACAAGCAAGGACCAAATGCTTATCTAAAATGGGAGAAAGAGTTGGAGTATTGGATTCGATTCTACAACATCCCATAGGAGGAGAGAGTAGCCCACACTGGTAACACACTTGTTGGAGAAGCTTCTACATGGTGGATAAACGAAGAAGTTATGTCTTGCTACTATAATATGGTCACTACTTGGGGTAATCTCAAACAACGTATGTACAAAGAGTTTGTAGAGAAGTTCCACAACCTAAGGTACATTCCCAAGAGGCTTATGTTCCAAAAAAACTACAAAAGCTGCTAACCAATCAGTTCAAACAAAGGAGGCTCAATAAAAGTCGATCTCTACATCTACAACTGAAACACTTCAAGGTAAGCCCTCTCACTCTAACTCTATCAAATGAAAAGAACCGACATGTTATAGATGTCACAAGAGAGGACACTTTGCTGCAACTTGCCCTAAAAGACAAGTAATAAAATCAACATCACTAGAGCATGAACCAAATTTGTGTAAGTCAAGTGATATTCTAGTTAAAACAGATTTTAAAATTTTCAATTCTAGTATAATGCACTTATCCTTGCCAAGATATATTGAAACAGGTCAAAAAGAGGAGCAGAGAGCTGAAGCTGAAGAAGAAACACGAGCCTTGGACACTGGACAAATCCCTAGCTTTGAGCCACAAGTCAACGGGAAACAAGAAATTGTTGTTGGTCATCAAAATGCAAAGGTTCAATCTGAAATTTATCCATTTATTTTTGAAAACTACAAGACTGGTTTAGTGCACTTGCCTCTTGTCAAATGAATAGAGATTATTTCAAGAACACATGATAAACACACGAGACATGAGCTGTCCGACGCACCATATCACATCCAAGGAGAACTTAAAGCGGATACCATAAGTGAAATAAAAGATTTCACGAAAGAAGATAAGATTATGTGTCGGTCACGCAAACATGGTGTCATCTACTCCATGTTAATCAAAGAAGAACCACCTGATGATCAACATAACTCCACTCAAGCCACAACCATAACATTTATCGAGGTAATTGTCTAAACCCTCAAAGAAATAAATATACTAACTTGACTTACCTCTGTGCAGATCCTAGAATTTTGAGGACAAAATTAAGTTAAGGGGGAGGGTATGATGAGGTCATGAAACCTGAAATTGAACCAAAGCTCTATAAAACCGGATGCACAATACTAAACAGACCCGTTATGGACATATGTTCACTTTTGAGTCCTATAAGCTAAACCACGGAGATTCATCGCATGAAACTACTTGGAAAATATTCTCACTTCAATTACAAAACACCTCCAATAAGAATCAGACCAATCGGAGTTCATATGAAGGAGTTATCGAATTTACAAATCAGGTGATTTTTAGTTTACCCAATTCGGACCTATGTGCACTCAACGGAGGATTGCGATCAGACCAGATGGAATTAAGCTACAAATCTACTTGTTATGGAATTTGGGTTCAACAAAGAAGATTTTCGAATTGGATTCATGACTATACCAATTTTGGTTTAGGAGTTATTCAATTTCTAAAACAAAGGATCCTCGACTTGCCTTATTTGAATCCTGCCAAGTTTGGGAGATGGCAAGCATGGATAAGGAAACCATGTGAGATTCTTGAACATCTAAGGAGTGTTGCAGATCAGTTCCCGTGCACCAGCAACCACTGGATCATGCAGATCCTATCTTTCTGAATCATACACCAAGACTTACCATATTTGGATTCAGAAGGCATTAAACCCCAACGGTTCCTTTCCTTTTCTCTTGGCTGCTAATTGAAGACATTTTATATAACCAAGAAGTTTCTAAAACCCTTCTCAATGCACCAAGACGTCTCAAGATTGCACCGTTTCCAGCCCAAGATTTCAAGATACGAGCTAACAGCTACTTTATCTATTTGGACAGATTTTTGATCAATTTCATTCAATTGTGTAACGGCTAGTTTTATTTCTATTCTGTTATTTTCTTTCTAGTTTTAGACTTTAGATAAGTTATATTTATAGCCTATATAAGCTCAGTTCATTGCTCATTGTAAATCACCTTTCAATCAACCATTTAAGAAATATAAAGTTTGTTCTTCTTTTTATTCAAAGTATGTCTTTGTTTAAAGATTTAGTCTTTAGTTTCATTTGAGAGATTCATTTGATTCTTTAGATCTTAGGATTAGGATTGTTTGTGTGATTCAAACAAGTCTAGTTCTCCAAATATTGAGAGAGTCAATCGACCCAAGGATTGAGAGAGTCAACACCTATTTTTCACCTCAATTTCGAATTCATTCCACATTCCGCGAGTCTAGGCTTGAATCTCGTGATCATCATATGATCAAAGCATCAGTGTGATTCTGTGCCTACATCATCTATTATCAGAGCTTCAAAAGCTCCTACCTATCAGGTTGTGTTAATCCAACGTTTATCATTCATTTTGTTTTGCTTTGTAATTTCATTTATCTTAAATCAAAAAACAAAAACCATAAAAAGGTTGTTCATTGTTCGTTTTTATTTATTTCAGTGTATATTTCATTCATAAATTTAAAACCAAAAGAAAAATCATTGTTTCCGTCTTTGTTTAATTTATCTCATTATATAAAATAAAATAAAAACCTTAATTTTTGTTTGAATTTGGCCGTAGCCTTGTTTTCCTTTTTGACTATTGTCAAAAATTCTTTGTTTCCTTAGTTTGTTGATTTTCGAGTTGTTGTTTTTAAATTAAAAAAAAAAGAAAAAGTTAATTATTTGTTTGATTCTGAACGTTTCCATTACTTTGTTTCCTTTTTCAGTTAGTATTTAAATCTTGGTTTCCTTTTCATTTGTGTGAGAATATTAACGTGTTTCTCTTTGTTTCTTCTGAGGTGCATTATAAGAAAATAAAGGACAAACAATGGAGTACTCAGAAGAGGATAACACTAATGAAGCCTATGAAGATAGTCAAGTCTGGTCCGATGAAGAAGTAGACTACGAAGCAATACCTTGGCATGAACATGAATACCCACGTTCTGATTTTAAAGATGAATAAGGCGGTGGAAAACTTGAGCCTGAACCACCAGACCATAATCAAGACAATACAAGTCATGAGAATGGTCTCAAGTCTATAAAAGAGACTCATTGCATGAAGAGACTGAGCCTCAAGCCAGTCTAGAAGAAGGAGACCAAGAAGAAAGGCCATGGTGTGAAGAAACAAATTCTCAAATCAGTTTAGAAGAGATTGAATCCAATGGTGAAGAATCAGGATACCAAGATGACTATGTCCATGAGAGTGACGATAATGAGACTGAGAGATGGGAAGAAGAAGAGCCAGGACGTGGTGCCAAGGATCTAACTCTACAAGACAAAACTTCACATCATCACACTCATCAATCCAAGAACAACCAAAGTAATAGTTGCATTGGATTTGATTTCAAGCTCATAACTTTTTCAGGTCACAAGCAAGGACCAGATGCTTATCTAAAATGGGAGAAAGAGTTGGAGTATTGGTTTCAATTCTAAAACATCCCATAGGAGGAGAGATTAGCCCACGCTGTTTACACACTTGTTGGAGAAGCTTCTACATGGTGGATAAACGAAGAAGTTATGTCTTGCTACTATAATATGGTCAGCACTTGAGGTAATCTCAAACAGCGTATGTACAAAGAGTTTGTACAGAAGTTCCACAACCTAAGGTACATTCCCAAGAGGCTTATGTTCCAAAAAACTACAAAAGCTGCTAACCAATCAGTTCAAACAAAGGAGGCTCAATAAAATTTGATCTCTACATCTACAACTGAAACACTTCAAGGTAAGCCCTTTCACTCTAACTCTATCAAATTCAAAGAACCGACATGTTATAGATGTCACAAGAGAGGACACTTTGCTGCAACTTGCCCTAAAAGACAAGTAATAAAATCAACATCACTAGAGCATGAACAAAATTTGTGTAAGTCAAGTGATATTCTAGTTAAAACAGATTTTAAAATTTTCAATTCTAGTATAATGCACTTGTCCTTGCGAAGATATATTGAAACAGGTCAAAAAGAGGAGCAGAGAGCTGGAGCTGAAGAAGAAACACGAGCCTTGGACACTGGACAAATCCCTAGCCTTGAGCCACAAGTCAACGGGAAACAAGAAATTGTTGTTGGTCATCAAAATGCAAAGGTTCAATCTTAAATTTATCCATTTATTTTTGACAACAACAAGACTGGTTTAATGCACTTGCCTCTTGTCAAATGTGTAGAGATTATTTTAGGAACACAGGATAAACACACGAGACATGAGCTGTCCGACGCACCACATCACATCCAAGGAGAACTTAAAGCGGATACCATAAGTGAAATAAAAGATTTCACGAAAGAAGATAAGATTATGTGTCGGTCACGCAAACATGGTGTCATCTACTCCATGTTAATCAAAGAAGAACCACCTGATGATCAACATAACTCCACTCAAGCCACAACCATAACATTTATCGAGGTAATTGTCTAAACCCTCAAAGAAATAAATATACTAACTTGACTTACCTCTGTGCAGATCCTAGAATTTTGAGGACAAAATTAAGTTAAGGGGGAGGGTATGATGAGGTCATGAAACCTGAAATTGAACCAAAGCTCTATAAAACCGGATGCACAATACTAAACAGACCCGTTATGGACATATGTTCACTTTTGAGTCCTATAAGCTAAACCACGGAGATTCATCGCATGAAACTACTTGGAAAATATTCTCACTTCAATTACAAAACACCTCCAATAAGAATCAGACCAATCGGAGTTCATATGAAGGAGTTATCGAATTTACAAATCAGGTGATTTTTAGTTTACCCAATTCGGACCTATGTGCACCCAACGGAGGATTGCGATCAGACCAGATGGAATTAAGCTACAAATCTATTCGTTATGGAATTTGGGTTCAACAAAGAAGCTTTTCGAATTGGATTCACGACTATACCAATTTTGGTTTAGGAGTTATTCAATTTCTAAAACAAAGAATCCTTGACTTGCCTTATTTAAATCCTGCCAAGTTTGAGAGATGGCAAACAAGGATATGGCAACCAGGAGAGATTCTTGAACATATAAGGAGTGTTTCAGATCAGTTCCCGTGCACCAGCAACAACTGGATCATGCAGATCCTATCTTTCTCAATCATACACCAAGACTTGCCATATTTGGATTCGTAAGGCATTAAATATTGACCTAAGTGCTGCATTGGTACTTAGGGAAATAAATAATATTGGGTAATTTACCCAAGTAGGATAAAATGGATGGGTAAACCGTGGAACGGATCAGCATCGAGAAAACTAACCCGCGGTTCGAACTAAAATTGAGAAGGACGATACGCCGGTTGGTCTAGTCTCGATGCCAATCCGCGAATCAGTCGGATCAGTTGGGTCCCGAGAAGCACGTACCGCGGGAAGGTTTGGCATCGAGGAACTCGTACTGCAGGACAATATTGCATCGAAGGAGAAGTCGGGTCGCGGTACCGGGTTATCGGATAAACACGCGGATCCCACCCGGGTAAACGGGTATCGTACTGATCCGCGTGTGAATGATCGAGAAGGTGCCATGCAACACATGCGGGCATCGGTCATCGACCGTACCGCGGATCGGTCATATGACCGAATCTACTTTTTATCTTTAATTCTAACGGTCATGTTGACCGATTCTAGTATTTGCTATTTATAGGTTGTTTTCTCATATGTAAACTTTATCTTGAATAAAATCAAGTTCATATTCTCTAAAATCTCAATGGTTACTTAATCTTCCTTAATCTCTTCTAATCTCTCTTAATCTCTATACTTCCGCAATAATTCTTACATGGTTTCAGAGCGAGGTTCATCTTGGTAACCAATTACTCTCAAAATCTCCCACAAATCTCTTTCTAAATCTTTGTTACGGAAATCTTTGGTTCAGTTCTGATTCATCCAAAAGTTTTGATTTTTGGCTTGAATCTTGTTTGGTTGTGATAAACCTTCAAACTTTGGTGTGAATCTTGTTTGGTTGTGGTAAAGTTTCAATCTGGTGGTTAGATTTCATTCGGTGGTGAAGGAACGTGAAGAAGGAGGATGAATCCGACGGAAAACTCGAAGGCTTTGGTGGTTCTGGTGGTTTTGAAAGGGGAGAACTATTTGCTTTGGTCAAGGACTACAAAGACAGCCCTTTGGGGTCGAGGATTGTGGAATCACATTGATCTTACCCTTAGGTCGATTGTTGAGACACCAGAGAAGGAGGATGCCGAGGCGGCCAAGGCAAGGGAAGCAAAGTGGTTTCAAGAGGATCAAACGGTCTTAGCGGTACTTCAAAATGGTATTGATTCTTCTATCCTTGAGGCGTATTCCTATTGTGAAACGGCCTTTGAGCTTTGGGAAACATTGAAGAATGTGTATGAGAATATTTCAAATTTGGCCCGAGTGTTTAAGGTAAAGAAATCGCTTAATAATCTTCACCAAGAAGACATGGAGTTTACCAAACACTTGGGAAAGTATAGGTCTTTGTGGTCCGAGCTTGATATGTTGAGGCCAAGCTCTATCGATCCGGTAGTGTTGAATGAAAGGAAAGAACAAGACGAGGTCTTTGGGTTGCTACTAACATTGAATCCGGTGTTTAATGATCTCACCAAACATATCCTAAGGTCGGAGAAGCTTCCAACTATGGAAGATGTGTGTGCTCAAATCCAAAGAGAACAAGGATCTCAAGGCCTCTTTGGTAATAAGGGGGAGCTTCCGATGGCAAATAAGGGTGTGTATAATCAATTTGAGAATTGTGGGAGGAAAGGAAGCTTTGGGAACAACCAGTCCTATGGTGAGAAGAGGTGGTGCGAGGAGTGTCCAATCTAAGGAGAAGTGTTGGGTTCTCCACCCACACCTTAAGCCAACATGGTGGGTCGACTATCCGAGTAGTTCTAAGGCGAATTTCACCGCGGCCAAGGGCGATCAACCGAAGAGCCAACCCACAACAACGGTCAAGATAGGTGGTGAGGCGGTCCAAGGGGATTATGTGAGGAAATCCGACTTGGAGGCTCTCATCAAAGCCTTGAACGCAAACAAAGACTCCGGTAAAACTTTCTTTGCTAGAAATCCTAGTAGTTCTCTTATAGTTGATTCGGGAGCTTCACATCACATGATTAGTAACTTGAACATGTTTAAAAACGTGGAATCCATTAATGGTAATGTTGAAATTGCTAATGGTGATAATATTCCCGTAAAAGGACTTGGAACCTTGAAATTGTTGGATAAAGAATCGAAGGCATTTTATATGCCTAACTTTACCTCAAATTTGCTATCGGTTAAAAGAGCAACAAAAGACTTGAATTGTTATGCAATCTTTGGTCCTAATGATGTTCATTTTCAGGATATTAAATCCAGAAAGATAATTGGAGAAGGTGGTACCAAGGATGATCTCTATGTTCTTGAAGATTTATCACCAAGCTTATCTAGTTCTTGTTCATTTAAATCTTGTTTAAGAGCTTCCAATAATGCAATTTGGCATGCTAGATTAGGTCATCCACATTCTCGAGCTTTTGAAATAATGTTGCCTAATGTTTACTTTGATCATTCGAGTTGTGAATCATGTATTCTTGGTAAACATTGCAAATCAGTTTTTCCAAAATCTACTACTACTTATGATAATTGTTTTGACTTAGTTCATTCGGATGTTTGGACTTCTCCGTGCATTTCTAGAGATAATAACAAGTACTTTGTCACATTTATAGATGAGAAATCGAAATACACTTGGATCACACTATTACCTTCTAAAGATCGTGTAATTGAGGCATTTATGAATTTTGAAGCTTATATTGCTAACCAATACAATGCCAAGATCAAAAATTTTAGAACAGATAACGGAGGAGAGTACACTAGTAGCCGGTTCAAGGATCATCTCAAGAGACAAGGGATATTTCATCAAACGAGTTGTCCCTACACTCCACAACAAAACGCTATGGCCGAAAGGAAGAATCGTCACTTGATGGAGGTATCTAGATTGATGATGTTCCATATGAATGTTCTAAAGAGGTTTTGAGGAGATGCCGTAATGACGGCTTGTTACTTAATCAATCGAACACCAACCAAAATCTTGGGAGATTAAGCACCATTCGAGGTACTCAACAAAACTAAACCTTTTATTGAACATCTAAAGGTTTTTGGTTGTCTTTGTTTTGTGTTAGTACCCGGTGAGCTAAGGAACAAGCTAGATGTCAAGAGTTTGAGATGCATATTCCTTGGATATTCAACCACTCAAAAGGGATATAAATGCTATGATCAGATCACAAGGAAGACGGTTGTGTCAAGGGATGTGAAATTCATTGAAGACAAAGGGTATTATGGTGTGGATGCAAAAGAAAACGTGGATGATTTGGCTACCCCGTCGGACCTTGGATCTAACTTACGGTTCCTTCTTCAAAACTTGGGAACCCATGAGCCAAGAGACAATATTGGTGAGACCGTTCTGACAATGCCAAGTCATGAAGCTCAAGACACACCGAGTAACTCACCCGAGAATCAATAAGTGGTCCAAGAGGATGTACAAGATCAAGAGAATGCTCATATGGGACAAGAGGAGAACCAAGAACCAGAAGAGAATCAAGTCACTCAAACCCCGGTCGAACCGGTGCTTAGAAGGAGTACTAGAACCAAGAAAGATACCTCTCAATGGAAAGAGAGTAAAGTCTACTACAACTATCAAGCCGTTGCCCATCCCATTCAAGCCGTGTGTTCTCTCGCCCTTCTTCCTTCCTCCCATCGTGCCTTTCTCACTAAGATAGATGAGCATACAATTTCAAAGACTTATGAAGAAGCAATGGAGGATGAAAATTGGGTAGAGGCCGTAGATGATGAAGTGGGTGCTATGGTAAAGAATCACACATGGGATGAGGCGGATTTACCGTTTGGGAAGAGAGCCGTGACATCAAAATGGGTCTTCACGATCAAGTATCTAAGCAATGGTGACCATGAGAGGTATAAAGCTCGGTTGATTGCTAGAGGATTCAAGCAAACATATGGAGATGATTATACAGATACATTTGCACCGGTTGCTAAGCTCCATATGGTTAGAGTTGTGTTCTCTTTGGCGGTTATCTTGGATTGGGAGCTTTGGCAAATGGACGTTAAAAATGCTTTTCTACAAGGAGAACTTGAAGAAGAAGTCTATATGATGCCTCCTCCCGGACTTGAGACATCCATTGCTCCGGGGAAAGTTCTTAGGCTAAGGAAAGCCATATATGGTCTTAAACAACCCCGCGAGTTTGGTACAAGAAGTTGAGTAGTACTCTCAAGGAAAGGGGCTTCAAGAAGTGTGAATTGGATCATACTCTATTTACACTACAAGGTCAAAAGGGAATGGTAGTAGTGTTGATATATGTTGATGACATGGTAATTACCGGTGATGATAAAGAAGGAATCTAAGAAACGAAAGACTTCCTCAAGTCGGTTTTTGAAATCAAGGATCTTGGGGAATTGAAGTATTTTCTTGGTGTTGAAGTTTGTAGGTTCAAGAATGGGTTACACATTAGTCAAAGGAAGTACACTTTGGATTTGTTGAAAGAAACCGGGAAACTTGCGTGTAAATCGGCTAAGACCCCATTGGAGGAAGGATACAAGGCCGATAGAAAGGGGGAGCAAGAAGATGAGTTGTATGAGGATCCCTCGAGATATAGGAGACTTGTTGGGAAAGTGATCTACTTGACGCTTACAGGACTGGATATATGTTTCGCGGTCAACCAAGTAAGCCAACATATGAAAGAGCCAAAGATATATCATTGGCAAATGGTTGAGAGGGTCCTTAGATATCTCAAGGGGAGTCCGGGACAAGGAATTTGGATGGGAAGGAATCAGAACTCTGATGTGGTTGGGTATTGTGATGCGGATTGGGCCGGAGATAGAAGTGATAGAAGATCAACAACCGGCTTTGCACATTTATCGGAGGTAACTTGGTGACTTGGAGAACAAATAAACAAATGGAGGTCTCGTGTTCTAGTGCGGAAGCCGAGGATAGGGCAATGAGGAAGTTGACTAATGAGCTTACTTTGCTAAGAGGCATTCTTGCACTTTTGGGAATTGAAGCTACAAAGCTAATGATCATGCATTGTGATAATCAAGCCGCCATTCATATAGCGACGAACTTGGTATTCCATGAGAGGACGAAGCACATTAAGATTGATTGTCACAAGGTACGGGAAAAGATCGAGCAAGGATGGACTCTACCGTGTTACACTAGAAGCGAAGACCAACTAGCGGACATCTTCACCAAGGCCGCAAGTCTCAAGGTTTGCAATCATCTTTACGGCAAACTTGGACTTGTGGATTTGACCCATCCGTAGAAGACCTCTTGCTTGCAATCATCACACTCTTTTCCCTTAGTAAAGTTTTGTCCCACGTGGTTTTCTTTACTAAGGTTTTTAACGAGGTGATGGTTGTGAGCGTTCCAAGTTAAGCATAAATTCTTTATGTTTAGCTTGAGGGGGAGTATTGACCTAAGTGCTGCATTGGTACTTAGGGAAATAAATAATATTGGGTAATTTACCCAAGTAGAATAAAATGGATGGGTAAACCGCGGAACGGATCGGCATCGAGAAAACTAGTCTCGATGCCAATCCGCGGATCAGTCGGATCAGTTGGGTCCCGAGAAGCACGTACCGCGGAAAGGTTTGGCATCGAGGAACTTGTACTGCGGGACGGTATTGCATCGAGGGAGAAGTCGGGTCGCGGTACCGGGTTATCGGATAAACACGCGGATCCCACCCAGGTAAACGGGTATCGTACTGATCCGCGTGTAAATGATCGAGAAAGAGCCACGCGACACACACGGGCATCGGTCATCGACCGTACCGCGGATCGGTCATATGACCGAATCTAGTTTTTATCTTTAATTATAATGGTCATGTTGACCAATCCTAGTATTTGCTATTTATAGGTTGTTTTCTCATATGTAAACTTTATCTTGAATAATAAATCAAGTTCATATTCTCTAAAATCTCAATGGTTACTTAATCTTCCTTAATCTCTTCTAATCTCTCTTAATCTTTATACTTCGGCAATAATTCTTACGTTAAACCCCAACGGTTCCTTTCCTTTTCTCTTGGCTGCGAATTAAAGACATTTTATATATTCAAGAAGTTTCTAAAACCCCTCTCAATGCACCAAGACGTCCCAAGATTACACCATTTCCAACCCAAGATTTCAAGATACAAGCTAACGGCTACTTTCTCTATTTGGACAGATTTTTGATCAATTTCATTCAATTGTGTAACAGCTAGTTTTATTTCAATTCTGTGATTTTCTTTCTAGTTTTAGACTTTAGATAGTTATATTTAGAGCCTATATAAGCTCAGTTCATTGCTCATTGTAAATCACCTTTCAATCAACCATTTAAGAAATATAAACTTTGTTCTTCTTTTTATTCAAAGTGTGTCTTTGTTTAAAGATTTTTTCTTTAGTTTCATTTGAGAGATTCATTTGATTCTTTAGATTATAGGATTAGGTTTATTTGTGTGATTCAAACAAGTCTAGTTCTCCAAAGATTGAGTGAGTCAATCGACCCAAGGATTGAGAGAGTCAATCACCTATTTTTCACCTCCATTTCGAATTCATTCCACATTCCGCGCGTCTTGGCTTGGAATCTTGTGATTATCATATGATCAAAGCATCGGTGTGATTTCGTGCCTACATCACGCGGTACAAGAATTATCAAGAACCGCGGATCAGTTTGGTCTCGTGTGGTCCCGGGTTTAAGTTACCGTTAAGAAGAAAAAAGAATGGCTTGTGGTCCACACATGGACAAGTCACTTTCACCACACAAGAATCCAAGACCACATCTCTCCTATTGTCACTATCTCACTTTTGGGACCACTTTTCTGTCCCTTTGATCTGATTTGCAACGGTCATATTAGGCTTGTTTTCTCTATTTATAGCTTGATTTATTCATTGTAAACAATAACAAGAAAATCATCAACTTATCCACTTAATAAAATCTCAAAGTAAAGTTCATATCTCTCTCTTTATTTTACTTGTTTAAATTCGGTTTATACAAAATATAAACCATTGGAGATTAATAGATTTAGGGTGATATTCACTTGAATTGAACCCATTTTACATTTATTTACACTAAAATCTTCTTTTAATCTCTTTAAGCCCATTTGAACATTTCTTTGATTCAATCACTTCCAAAGATTGAATCCCTCTTTTATTCGAGCATAGCTCACCAAATTCCAACACAAGGAGCTTTGGAGTTTTGCAATTGAACCCATCACAAGGTCTAAAGCTAAGAAGTTAAAACAAGCCATTAGCACATTGCTAAGTCAGGTTAAAAGCAACCTTGTTCATGTTTTTCCCATTGGGTTTTCTAGACAAGGTTTTTAATGAGACTTGTTCACACACTTTTATTTTGGCCCATTGATAAAAAGCTTAATAAAGCTCATTTTTGGATGTTCTCTTTTAAATTCAAATTCTGAGTCAAATAATGAGTTGAAATTTGTTTTTCTAGATGCTCTGCATGTAGGGCTTTTATTATGAACGTTTTTCAAGTCTTCTCCTTCTCTATATGTATTCTGATTTTGCCATGAATAAGATTATCAAACTGTTTATGATATATCATGGTTTTTACCCGATTTTAACCATGATATAACCGGGTTTATATTAGTATTTGTGGTATTTTGTATGTATTTTGCAGTGTTTTGCAGGAAATGGTCATTTAGAGCTTAATGGAAACATTTGGAGCATTTTGGACCATTTTGGAGTTGAAGAGATACAAGTGGAATAGGGACCTTTAAAAGGTCCCTGTCGATCGACAGTTGTACATATGTGTCGATCGACGGAGCATTTTAAAGACGAAGAAAATATCTACAGACGCCCTCGTGTCGATCGACATATTGTTTGTGTCGATCGACGGTGGCTCTGTAAACCTAATTTTACCACTTGTATAAATACTTTTAACTCGTTTTTACTTAAGGGGGGACTGTTTTATCAAGGAGGTAGAGAGAGAAAGAGATATTTTTGGAGAAACTTTGAGAAGATCTACATGTTCTTGAGATCCAAAGACTTCAAACCCTTTTACATCATCTACTCTTACTTTTTAATGCAATCTTATTCAGTTAATATGATTTCATCATCTATTTCTGAGTAAATCACTTGTTAGGTTTTGGAAATTTCTTGGGTTATGACTAGAAATCATTGAAATTGCATATTTGTTAAGGTTTATCCGTAGGTTCTTCATTTAAACTGTTATTAATGCTTGATTCTTGCTTGATCATCTCGAATCTTGATCTTAGGATTGTTGATTAGCCACGACAGTGGGATTAATAACCAGAACTAGTTTAAATGGGCAAAGTTACTTATTCGCAAAGAAATTTGGTTTAGGGACTTTGTGAACTTATCGAGCTCGTACTAAATGCTTGTTTAGATTCGACGAATTCGCAAAGAAATTTGGGATTCGAGTATCTAAAGATAGATAGCCCTCGTAACGACAGTTAGCTGGCTATATTTTCGTGCTTGAGTTCTAGAACGGCACTTAATTGAACCTTGACAATTGCTATATATTGATTTCGAATCATTACCTAAAGAATTTCCATGACCTAGCTTCCATCTCTTTGAGTACTTAATCAACCCGTCTTTCGTTTACTTGTTTTATAACTGCTTTCATGCTTACAATCGTTTTACTTAGCAAAATTTGAATACTAGGATTGATTGTGTATCCCAATTCCCTGTGGATACGATCCTTAAGTACTACTATGATCTCTTTGTTTGAGAGAGTGGTTCTAGGGTGAATTTGAGCCCGCATCAAATTTTGGCGCCGTTGCCGGGGAGTTGAATTTACCATTCAATTCAAGTTACTAAGATTTTGTCTAAGTCTTTTATTTTTATTTTGATACGTAACTTGCTCTTTTCTCTTTGTGTTTGTGTGTTTCAGGTGTATGCCTAATCGTGTAACCAGGAGCAATCGAAACGAAGAGCTAGTCGATCTCATTCCTGAGATCGGAAAGTTAGAGCGAGCAACGAGAGCGGCCAAGATAATGAACAACAGAGTAATCTTGCTACGCGGTGCAGATGGAGCTATCACGGACCATCAAGGACGAAAGTATAACGCTGAGGGCCAGCGCATTGAGGACGATGGAACCGTGATCGAAGAGGAGCAACAACCAGAGCAACAACAAGACGAGCCAGCTGGGCATGAGCGAACATTGAGAGAGCACTATAGGCCTCAGGAGTTCTACACCAATAGAGCCGCTATTAGACCTCCTTCCTTCCCAAGGAATGACTTCGAGCTAAAGCCGGCCTACTTCTCTTTGGTAGCTCAACACCCGTTCCATGGCCTTCCTTCAGAACACCCTATGGACCATATCGAGATGTTTGAGGACTTAGCGTCCAGCATCAAAGCCAATGGGGTTCCTGAAGACTATCTATTCTGCAAGCTCTTCCCGTATTCACTGAGCGGAGAAGCAGCTTATTGGCTAAAGCAGCTATCTCCCGGTTCTCTAACCACTTGGGAGGACACGAAGAATGCCTTCCTCGTTAACTTCTTTGATGAGACAAGGTCAGAAGATCTTAGGATGAAGATCTCTACTTTCAGGCAAGGACCGACTGAAGCGTTCAAGGATGCCTGGATCAGATTCAAGTCTTACCAAAGAGATTGCCCTCATCACGGTTTTAGCGATGTGCAGTTGTTGGGAATCTTCTTCAGAGGAATCGATTGGAGACATCAAATGTCTTTGGATTCTGCAAGTCGGGGAAACTTCAACACAAACGTTCCTAGTGATGCATTGGCACTCATCGAGAACATGGCTTCGAGTAGTAGTACGAAGAACATAGACTACGAGAGGAAGCAGCTTGGGAAGAGCACAGATGGGGGTAATATGGCCAAGATGGAAGCCAAGCTAGACTCGATGCATAACTTGCTAGTGGGAAAGAAGCAAGTGCAGTTTGCTCAGGAAGTAGAGACCTTCATTCGAGATGAAGAAGAGAATGAAGAGGACTGCAACTACGTCGGTGGTAATGGATTTCAGGGACAAAGGTTTGGTAACCAACAAGGAAACAGAAACTACGGTGGGAACAACTACGGTGGAAACAATCAAAGATCCACATTCACCGGAAATCAAGCCACACCTAGCTACACCAAACCACAATTCCAGAATACGGATTATCAGAAACCCTATCAGAGCAGCTTCACTAGGAATTATGGTTCTTCTTCTTACCAAACTCCACCTCCTAAGTCGTCGGATAACAAGACGGACTCGATGCTAGAGCAAATTCTGGAGGGTCAACAAAAGATGACGGTGAACTTCAATGGCAAAATCGATGCCTTGTACACCGATTTGAATGGAAAGATTGAGGCTATAAATCTTCATGTGAGGAAACTAGACACTCAAGTCGCTCAAACCGCCGAGAACTCGAGGAGACAAGAAGGATTCCTTCCCTCTAGAACGGATGCTAACCCGAAGCATTCCGTTGCTGCCATCACAACGAGGAGTGGAAAGGTTATCCAAGGGCCTGAGTTGAAGAAAGGACTTGGTAAAGAGAATTTTGATGAATTAGGAGATTTTAATGAGAATGAAATTTTGGCAGAAGGTCATCCGTCGATCGACACACCTGTATGTCGATCGACACAGCCAAACCAAGTTTTGGCAGAAGGTCCAGTGACGATCGACAAAGGGAAAAATCAGGTCGATACAAGAACATCAGATCCGTGTCGATCGACAGGACCTGAAACCGTCGATCGACAGGAAACCCCCAGAACGGTTTTCCCTTTTAAATCGTTGGATAACCCAGTGGAGAGAGTGTACATACCCAAGGTACCTTATCCGAAGAGTCAGAGGAGATCTAAGCAAGAGCTTGAGGATGCGAGATGCAAGTCCATCATAGACAAGCTAGTGTTGGAACTTCCGTTTGTCGAAGCCGTTAAACTCAGTCCTGTGATACGACGGTATGTAAAGAAGATGGTCACCAAGAGCTTGGGTATTGAGGAAGGAGTGGCTATGATTTCTGAACAAGTAAGCGCAGTAATTCAGAACAGGATCCCAGAGAAACTAACGGATCCGGGAAGCTTTGTTTTGGATTGTTATATCTTTAAGGATAGATTTCCGAGGTCTCTCTGTGATCTAGGTTCTGGCGTCAACCTCATGCCACATTCAGTTGCCGTCACTCTAGGGATGACAGATTACCAGTCCACTAGGATTTCTCTTATCCTAGCGGACAGGTCAGTAAGGATTCCAGAAGGAGTATTGGAAGATGTCCCAATCAAAGTTGGAGACTGTTTGATTCCTACTGACTTTGTTGTCCTGCAGTACAACGAGGAACCCAAGGATCCTCTTATCTTGGGTAGGCCCTTCTTGGCCACAGCTGGTGCCTTAATAGACGTCAAGGGAGGAAACATCACCCTCAAAGTGGGAGGTATCGAGATGAAGTTTGAAATGGACAAGCTTATTAAGAGACCTACCATAGACGGACACACCTTCTATGTTGACACACTCACCGACCTCGCGCAGGAAGTTTTCACTGAGACACATCCCATTGATCCCTTGGAAAGGACTTTGGTAAACTCTGTGCAAGAGGAAGAACAATTTGATGGTGATGCGAGGGTTTATGCTAGGATAATGGATGCTAACAAGGAAAGGGAGCACTCGGTTGCTAGTACTAGTCTGGGGGAGGGAACTTCATCGAAAGCTCCACAAATCAGTGATTGGAGCGAACAAAAAGCTCCAGAGCTCGAGCTCAAGCCACTTCCCGCCGGGCTAAGGTACGCCTTTCTTGGACCTAATTCTACTTACCCCGTGATTGTAAATTCTCTTTTGAACAATCCAGAGCTCGCCTTACTGCTGAGCAAGCTGCGAAAATTTCGCCCAGCTCTCGGGTATTCTCTTAATGATATTGCAGGTATCTCTCCGGACTTGTGTATGCATAGGATTCACCTTGAGGATGAGAGCAAATCATCGGTTGAGCATCAAAGGAGACTTAACCCAAACCTGCAAGAGGTGGTCAAGAAGGAGATCTTGAAACTCCTGGAAGCTGGAATCATCTACCCCATTTCGGATAGTGTTTGGATCAGTCCAGTGCATGTGGTACCAAAGAAAGGAGGTGTCACAGTAGTAAAGAACGAGAAAGATGAGCTAATTCCGATGAGGACTGTAACTGGTCATCGGATGTGCATAGATTATAGGAAGCTCAACGCGGCCACAAGGAAGGACCATTTCCCGTTACCCTTCATCGACCAGATGCTAGAGCGTTTAGCAAAGCACCCCTACTACTGTTTCCTCGATGGATATTCTGGGTTCTTCCAAATCCCCATCCATCCAGATGACCAAGAGAAGACTACGTTTACATGTCCTTATGGCACTTTTGCGTATCGCAGAATGCCATTTGGACTTTGTAATGCTCCAGCCACATTTCAACGGTGTATGATTTCTATCTTCACCGACATGATTGAGCAATACATGGAGGTCTTCATGGATGACTTCTCGGTCCACGGTGATTCATTCAAGGATTGCTTGGACAACCTAGAGAAAGTGCTCGCTCGATGCGTGGAGAAGCACTTGGTGCTTAATTGGGAGAAATGCCATTTCATGGTGCAAGAGGGAATTGTGCTTGGCCATCGAGTTTCCGCGGAGGGTATTGAGGTGGACCGGGCCAAGATTGAAGTGATGATGAGTCTTCAACCGCCAACTACGGTTAGAGAGATTCGTAGTTTCCTTGGCCATGCTGGATTCTACAGGAGGTTCATCAAGGACTTCTCAAAGATTGCTCGACCACTCACCACATTGCTCTGTAAGGACATCAAATTTGATTTTGATGCTGATTGTTTAAATGCTTTTACACAGATTAAACAGGCCTTGGTGAGTGCCCCGATAGTGCAACCTCCCGATTGGGATTTACCTTTCGAGGTAATGTGCGATGCAAGTGATTACGCGGTTGGGGCAGTGTTAGGGCAAAAGAAGGACAAGAAACTTCATGCAATCTACTATGCTAGTAGAACGCTAGACGAGGCTCAAAAGAACTACGCAACTACTGAAAAGGAGTTGTTAGCCGTCGTTTTCGCCTTCGAGAAGTTTCGCTCTTACCTAATTGGAGCCAAGGTTATAGTGCACACGGATCATTCAGCATTGAAGTACTTAATGCAAAAGAAAGACGCTAAACCGAGGTTGTTAAGGTGGATCCTCCTTCTCCAAGAATTTGACATCGAGGTCAAGGACAAGAAGGGAGTCGAGAATGGTGTAGCGGATCACCTTTCGCGCATTAGGATAGAAGAAAGTGTGCCAATCGATGATTACTTCCCAGAGGAAAGTGTACACTTCATTGAGATTGGATCTCAAAGGGCTACACCGGAAAATCGGCTAAGTGTTGGGGCAGAACATCAGCCGTCGATCGACAAGCCTCTATGTCGATCGACAGGGAGCTCACTGTCCGAAATCTTGAATGAAGAACATGAACTGTCGATCGACATAAACCTTATATGTCGATCGACAGTGGGTGATCAGATAGAAATCCATGAGTCGAACGCGGTCTCAGGGAGCGATAGACCTTGGTTCAGTGACATAGCCAATTACCTTGCTGCAGAGACTGCACCGGATGATCTCAAGGGCTATGAGAAGAAGAAGTTCATGAGAGAACTTCGGAGGTACTTTTGGGATGAGCCATATCTATATCGGCATTGTTCGGATGGGCTTTATCGGAGATGCATTGCGGAAAGCGAAATTCGAGATGTGCTCTATCACTGTCACGGTTCAGAATATGCAGGGCACTTTGCCACGTTTAAGACAGTGTCCAAGGTTCTTCAGGCGGGTTTCTGGTGGCCCTCGATGTTTAAGGATGCAAATGCATTTATACTGCAATGTGATGCCTGCCAGAGGCGAGGAAAGATTAGCAGGCGACATGAGATGCCGCAAAAATTCATCCTAGAGGTTGAAGTGTTTGATTGTTGGGGCATCGATTACATGGGTCCATTCCCATCCTCTTATGGGAATGAGTACATATTAGTCGCGGTGGACTATGTCTCCAAATGGGTGGAGGCAATTGCTAGTCCGAAGAACAACGCTGCGGTGGTCATTAAGTTGTTTAAGACCATCATCTTCCCGAGATTTGGAGTGCCACGGGTAGTCATTAGTGATGGTGGAACGCATTTCATAAACAAGATATTCTCTAAACTCTTAGAGAAATACGGTGTTCACCATCGCGTGGCGAGTCCTTATCACCCACAGACGAGTGGTCAAGTGGAAGTGTCGAATAGGCAGATCAAGGAAATCCTTGAAAAGACGGTAAGCGTCACGAGGAAGGATTGGTCTACAAAGCTAGACGATGCGCTCTGGGCTTATAGGACTGCTTACAAGACTCCTTTAGGGACCACTCCTTTCCATCTGCTTTATGGAAAAGCATGTCATCTACCGGTGGAACTCGAGCATAAGGCAGCGTGGGCGGTAAAGCATTTCAATTTCAACATCAAGCCCGCCGCGGAACGGAGATTGATTCAGTTGAACGAACTGGATGAGATTCGACTTCATGCCTACGAGAACTCCAAGCTGTACAAGGAAAGGACAAAGGCGTACCATGACAAGAAGATAATCTCCAGGAGCTTCGAGCCCAACGACCAGGTATTGCTATACAACTCGCGTTTACAACTTTTTCCTGGTAAATTGCGTTCTCGATGGTCAGGTCCTTTCACGATAAAGGAGGTTAGGCCACATGGAGCTGTGGTGTTAATCGCAAATGATGGAAAAGAGTTCACGGTAAATGGCCAAAGGGTGAAGCATTACTGGGCGGAAGCCAAAATTCCGGGGGGACACATGGTACCCTTGGAGGATGCACCCGAAGTCTGAGCTTCAACAGAGTCAAGCTAACGACTAAAAACAAGCGCTAAGTGGGAGGCAACCCATTTGTAAGTAAGTATATACTTTTGTGTTAGTAACTTTTGTGTTTTTTAAATTGGATTTTGAAAAAGGAAACCAGGGCAATGCCCCTATGTCGATCGACAGGAATCTTTAAAATTCCTGTGTCGATCGACACGGGCACCGGACTCCACGAGGTAAGTGATTTAAATCCGATTTTTCTTCTTCTTCCTCATTTCTTCATCTCCATCGATCGACAAAACTCTTTTCGAACCCTAGATTTCCGAAAACTTGACCAAATCAATCAATTTTTAAGCCTAATCCACTTGGATTTTCCTCCTCAATTCGATTCTCACGTTCATTTTCGCAATCAAACAAGGTATGCTTCACTATTCCCGATTTTCAATCCGATTTTGTGAAGTAAAGAAACGAATTTTGGGGTTAAATTGGTTCGATCCTTGTGTTGGTAATACTTCCTATACACTTTTAGAGTAATTTCAAACCAATTATGTGCATCAATTGTGTTGTTCTTGATAAATAGGGTTTGAAATTTAGAATTTGGGGGTTTTGGAATGTGATTTGAATTTGTGTGAATCGTGTTTGTTTTGTCGAACATTGAGCTTAATAGAGATGCTAGGATTTGTGCTGGGTATGATTTGCTTGAGATCGTGTATTGAAAATTTATGGATGCTCGTTATATGTAGAACTGCGACAGAAGCTTTGCTGTCGATCGACAGAGACTTGTGTCGATCGACAGGAAAGTGACTGTCCATTTTGTTGGTTCTTTCTAACTTCCTCTGCTTGTTTTCCTTGTGATTTCATTTTGCAGATGGGACGTACGACTGACAAGAGCACTGGCAAACGACCAAGGACCGATGATGGTTCGAGTTCTCAAGCTCCATCTCCACCTACTTATGATATCAGGCGTGGTGCCAAACCGAAATGGCCAAGGGAGGAGTGCACCAGGATTCAGGTTGAGCTTGAGCCTCTTAAGAGGGGAGTAACGTTGAAGTCAGTATTGACAAGTGATGAGATTGAGAAGAGGAAAGAGTCACCCGCTTGGGACGTTTATGACTCCCTCCTCTACAACGAGTGGCTCAGGGTCCCCATAGCGACCACCAAGTTCATCGACAATCTGTCGCTAGGACTTCTGAAAATCGGGGACGAAGTTGAGCAGTTGATTCTGCATATGGGTTTAACGAAATTGGTGGGCGGGTATACAAGGATGTATCCCGACCTTGTTCGCCAATTCTTTGCAACTGTGAGGTTATCCAGCACTGCAACCACAACAGAGGAGAAGTTAGACCCGAAGCATTTCTTCATGAGCTTCATGTCTAATGGAAGGAGATACAGGATGAATGCTGCAACTGTTTGCAGGACTTTTGAGTTTCCTGAGGTTCCACTTATGGGTTTACCGAAGGACATTGATGGCGGCGTGGAAACGCTGTGGAGTAAGATTGGTACGGGTCCCTATCAGGTGGGGAGTTCTGCACAAGCTGATGTGCGTCATCCAGTTGCTCGTTATCTGCTTCGATTGCTTACCACTACCATCATTTGTAAGATGGAGCCGGTAAAGGTTAGGAGTCACGAGTTGGTCTTACTTTCTTACGCTTTAAGGAGCGTCATTCACAATGAGACTTGGGACACTATCACACCGAACATGGGAATGGTGTTGATGGAGTACCTCTACTCGCTCAAGCATACTCCGCTATCTCTTACTACTTTCGGTAAGAAGCAATTACCGGTAGGAAGCATCCTCACTCCAATCTTCACGAGATGCAATGTTTCAACAACCGAGTATGAGGAGGAGAGCAAGCGTGTTTCTGTGGACATGGAGCATATGAAGAATGCTCATTGGATCACACATGAGCATCCTCTACACTGGGTTTTCCCAATTGCGGATGGCCAAAAGAGAAAGGTTGAAATTGGGAGAGTGACGGATTTATTGCGGGTCATTAATGACCCTACACTTATCTCTTTCAATCCACCTGAGGAAGTTCTTAAACCCATGGGTCCTACGAGGAAGCTCACGACACGGGGTGGAGCTAGCTCATCTCAAGCACCGCCGGAGCAGCCTGTACACGAGCATCGCTTCCCGAGTCTCCCAGCAGGTTTGATGGATGACGACCCGCGTTTAAGCTGGATCGCCAAAGCTCTAAAGGCGACATGGGATGCAATGTCTTGCAAGTCCGACTGTATCCGTCCCCGCACACCGTCTCCGCGCAACACACCATCTCCAGAGCATCATCATGACGAGGAGGAGGACTAGTTCCCTTCCTCCATTCTACTTTATCTTGTTTTTGTTTTTCCCTTTTCAAACCTGTTCAAACTTTTTCAAACTTTAGTTTTTTTTTTTAATTTCGGATTTTTGTTAGAATTTCAAACAAAATGTGAACTCGAATTTCTATTTTAAGGATTGCAGCGTGTTGTTCCATTAATAGTTTGTTGAATATCTGTAGATGCAAGTTTGGAACATCGAACAAATCACTTTTCGAAAAATCTACAAATTTGCAAATTTGGGCAGAAGCTCACCTGTCGATCGACATGTTTTTTATGTCGATCGACATGAGCACAAATTTGGAATTTTCAACACCTCAACGGTTAAGGCAGACGCTCATCCATCGATCGACATGAAGTTTCTGTCGATCGACGGGTTCTTCAAAATGGTAAATTTTCTATTTTTTGATCAAGTTCACGTTTCGTTTGATTTAATTTGCCAATCTCGGGTTTGCTAACACTGGGGACAGTGTTGTTTAAGTCTGGGGGAGGGAACTACTAACGTATTTCTTTTTGTTTTGGTTTTGACTCAAAATTGTTTATCGAGTCAAAACTAGTAGAAATTTTTTGTATTGGTTAAGGGGAGTGTCCTTTTCAGCGTGTGACCATTCTCCCAGTTTCAGAGTCAGACTAATGAAAAATCCTAGGATCGACCGGTTGACTAGAGACATCCGCTACTTCCAGTATAATCCGCCAAGTCAGAGCTACTGCACGATTCTCTTTGGGATCGATGTCCATTGAGCTTGACTCCTCATTCGTACCTGATAAATGCAACCCTCTGTTGATAGTAATGGTACTCCTCTCCCCATATATACAAAATATATACATGTAAATAAATTATTACTAGGATTGGGGTGAAATGATAGTTCTTGAGTACAAGATGAGGAATAAATCCAGTGAATCTGTACTCGAGATGATCACCCAGCTCAAAAGCAGCAGTCTGAGTCCCTTAAAAAGGATGTAGAGGACGAGCAATCTCACGAACCTGTCTCCTCACAAGGAACAATAGTAGTGAGTCACGACCCTGTCTCCTAACAAGGAACAACATTAGTGAAATATGCACTGCTTTGAGTTCGACAATCACAAAAAAAAAAAAAATGTATATATATGTAAATATAGAACAAAATAAGTCTGGGGGAGAGATAGAGTACCAAATTTTGTATAGGTTGACTTATCACGGTATAGTATGGGAATGAGTCTAGAAGGTTCATGGCTTTGAGAACATTGAGATCAAGCGATGAAGACTAACGGATTATGCTGCAAAGTGGTGGATGGATTTGGAAAGTTGAGTTTGTCTGCGGAGAAGTACATGGCGGTCTGATTCTGGTTGCTTTTGGAAAGGTCAATTCGTTGCATCGAGAGAAGGGATGTTCTATGTTTTCAAACCTCTTTCACATTCTTGGTGTATGTTTTGCTTGAGGCCAAGCAAATGCTAAGTCTGGGGGGGTGATATATCATGGTTTTTACCCGTTTTCAACCATGATATACGTCGGTTTTGTATAGTATATTTGGTATTTGCGTGTCTTTTATAGTGTTTTGCAGGAAAATGGTCGGTTGGACCGAAACCATCCAAAGTGCTTCAAATATCGACTCATAAGAACGGTTTCCGATCTATGGTTCAGGAGATATAGCCGTTTTACCGGAGGGTCTCTGGAACAACATTTCCCGTCGATCGACAGGAAACTGTGTCGATCGACAGGAATCTTTAAAACAGAGGAATTCATGACGAAGCATAAAAAATCTCCAGAGAGTCCCGTGTCGATCGACACACCTTTAATGTCGATCGACAGGCGACCTGCAGACCTAATTTTGGGCACCTCTATATATAGTTTTGTTTTGTTTTCATTGTAATCTATCTAGAAAATATCTAAAAACTAGATCTATCTCGTGGAGAGAGAGAGAGAGAGAGATTCTTGAAGATTGAGGGAGATCCATTGTTCTTCATCTCTAAACCCTCTGTATCTTCTACTCTAACTCTTTTATGCAATTATATTCAGTTATCATGATTTCATCATCTGTTTATGAGTGAAATTACTTGTTAGGTTTTGGGATTTCTTGGGTTATGACTAGAAATCATTGAAATTGCATATTTGTTAAGGTTTATCCGTAGGTTCTTCATTTAAACTGTTATTAATGCTTGATTCTTGCTTGATCATCTCGAATCTTGATCTTAGGATTGTTGATTAGCCACGACAGTGGGATTAATAACCAGAACTAGTTTAAATGGGCAAAGTTACTTATTCGCAAAGAAATTTGGTTTAGGGACTTTGTGAACTTATCGAGCTCGTACTAAATGCTTGTTTAGATTCGACGAATTCGCAAAGAAATTTGGGATTCGAGGATCTAAAGATAGATAGCCCTCGTAACGACAGTTAGCTGGCTATATTTTCGTGCTTGAGTTCTAGAACGGCACTTAATTGAACCTTGACAATTGCTATATATTGATTTCGAATCATTACCTAAAGAATTTCCATGGCCTAACTCTCTTCTCTTTGAGAACTTGTAAATTAATAAACCATCCTTGTTCACTTGTTCATAGTTCCATCTTTTATTTACTTGTAAAAAGCATCGCTCTAGCTTAAGAATGGATCATTGCAATCCTAGTGTATCAATCAAACCTCTCTGTGGATACGATAACCCTTTGTGCTACAACGTACGAGGGGTTTTTGATGGCCCTGTGTATAAAAAGCCTGACATCAGTTTATCAAAACCCCCTTGTTTGATATTGTTGGAGTAAAATCCAATATCTTGTTCTTACTTTGGTGCGTTTATCCAAAGCTGGAGCAGGCTGGGTAGTTCAAGAGTTTCTCCATCACTCTTGAAAGTATTTTTCAATCCATCGAATTTGATCATCGTCCACGAAATCATTTATCTCTCAATCAATTCGTTGCATCCATTCTGTTTCAATTCAACGCATTCATAAACCCAGAATCAACCCTTCATCCTTTATATGCTGCATCAATCAAAGGATCCCTTGTGATCTGATCCGAATAGACCAACGAAGTGACTCCTTGGGCTGACATCTTCTCCAGGATCGTGTCAAGTGGTATCAGAGCAAATTCATCAGGTTTTATCTATCCTTTCAAATTCCTTTTGTTTTTGCGTAACTTTCATGTATCAATTTATGGTTGTTCGCTTATCTGTTTTGCATGAAAATTAACTCAAACTTGTAGATCAGATCGTGAACTATAAGAATCTGTATTAGATCTCGTGTTTTAGATAGAAACTCTTTGAGTTATTGTGTTTAGAAATATGACTCTTCAACTGCCTATTAGATCCGAATTTCATAAACTGTTTTATTTATAGATCTGTGCTTAAAAACTGTTTATCTTCTCTTCAAAGAACTTTTTACTTGTTAAATCCTTGTGATTTCAGATGCAACCAATAGTGAACCAAATAAATTGTTGGTTGAAGCACTCACTACTACTCTTACGAGCAAAATGGCTAAATTGATGGATGAACGTTTTGAAGCTCACGGTCTCAAAACAACTTCAGAGCCAAACCATGAGGATCCTAAGGAAACTACCAAAAACTCTTATGATCAAGAGGCTGCTCGTAGTTACAACAGCCAACCCTTTTCTCACAATGGTCGAAGGAGATATAGGCGTGAAGGTGAGAGAGCACCACCTAAGGATAACTTTGGAAGCTTAAAAATTAACATTCCGCTTTTCCATGGAACTAATAATCCTGATGCGTACTTGGAATGGGAGAAGAAGATTGTGCTGGTGTTTGTTTGCCGTGATTACCTTGAGGAGAATAAGGTTAATGTTGTAGCCACTGAATTCTATGACTATGCTCTAAGTTGGTGGGATCAACTTGTGACCACTAGGAGAAGAACCAGTGAATAACCAATAGATACTTGGAATCAGTTAAAGAGTGTCATGAGAAAAAGATTTGTGCCAAGTCATTATCAGCGAGAGCTACATAAGACATTGAGGAACTTGGTTCAAGGAAGTAAAACTATAGAAGAGTACTACAAGGAGATGGAAGTGTTGCTATTAAGGGCTAACTGTAAGAATTTATGGGTTCTTAGCTCATGAACAAATAAAAGAAAGATTCAACCTTTAACAAGGGTTAAATCATAAGAAAGCTCAAATGAGCATAAAGACTTTAGAAACAGATTTAGAGTAGATTAGGAGTAATTACGAGAAGATATAACATAATATGGGTTTGATTCAAATGAATCTCACCATAAACACTTAATCTCCTTATCTCTATATTTTGACTAATCTGACTTGAATAAGTAAGGAGAAAGATGAACTCAGATTTTTCTTATTCAATAATGAGTTAAAGATGACAATAAGAGATTATTAATATATAAAGGGAAAGTGATGTTGATGATAAGGTCACATTTGACCGTTGCTTTCAAATGTGTACATAAAGCAATTCTTGTCTTCTTTCATAAAGCAACCTTATCTTTTCACCTTCAAATCAAATCATGGTCCCCCCCTTAATCCAACATTCATATTTAACCGAGACCACTTTAATCCAACGGTCTCATTGCTTCGGAACCACACCGAGAAGACACGTGCCTCCTTGTACTGATTTGCGCCATTGCTCGTCCCGCAGATCCAACACACGCGTAAACTAATCCGCATGTTCCTTCGTAGTACGGGTCGAGTATCCGAGTCTTCTCGTGCAGCTTCAACCGTTTCTCGTGCAGCCTTACTCATTCCTCATGCAGCCTCACTCAATCCACACCGGAACACACTTGAACGCAACTTACAAAGTCTCGGACACACTTTTCCCAAAGTTACCCGACCATCATTTCACCTTGGGTAACTTATTTATTTCACCATTAGTAACTTAAAGAAAAATTAATCCTATAAATCAACACAAGAACTAAGCTAGCAATCAATGATCCAAACGATTATAATTGAAAAAATCTAAAAAGTGAGAGTTTGGAGGGTAGCCTTTTTAATTCATGGTGTAGTTGATCCTTTGATCTTCACTTCATTCCACACCTCGCTATTCAATTCGGATCTTCATGAACCAAGTGGTGAAGCTTTTGGTTCCTTGTGCTTTACTCCATTCACACAATACTTTGATGATCACTCCTTAGAAGCATGATCATTTTTATTCCACTAGTGTGACTTGGATCCGCCATTTCACTCCATACACAACCCATTTGAACTTCCCACCCAAAGTCATTTCATTCTTCTAGCTTCGGGTTGAACATTAAACTCCAAGTGTCTTCTCTCTCTTGGCCTCCTCCATGTTCCCTCCGGTTACATACATAACCATTAACCATTCCATTTCTTCCCCTTAGCTCCTTGACTCCCAAGTCTACACAACCTTCCTTTAAGCCATGATTATTTCACCATCTGAAGCAACATTCTCGGATAACTTCAAAACATTGGCTCAATCAACCTTTCATCACCACTCAAGATTGGAAGCAATTATTAACTTCATGAATGACTTCAAGATTGATCTCCAAAGGCTAGTTGCATCTCCTTGGACTCCTTGGGTGTGCATCATCGGTTCCATAGCACAATCAAACAAGAACCGCTACAAAACATAACACAAACACAACTCCAAGCAATCTCACCATTCCCATCAATGTTACAACTCAATGTTACCAACACCAAACTTTCTCAATGTTACCAACACCAACCATCAATGTTACTAATCAAGAATGGACCTTAGATGCTCAAACCTTATCACCCTAGAGAATAAGGGTTTCAGGTGATAAGTTTCACACATAAGGTGAGCTTTGTACAAGAGAAGAGGAGAAGATTGAAATCGTGGAGAAGATTGAAATGGAGACTCTCGGGAAATATGTTGTCCGGTCGGCGACATTTCAACAATGGATGCTCCGGAATTACCAACACCAGGAACCAGTAACCTGCCGGATGGTCCCTTAAAAGTAAAAGAAAGATGTATCCAGAAAATACAGAATCAATTGACGCCCCAACTTAAAGTTCTATGGTGGAAGAATAATAGCATACAAGAAAAATGGAAAGACGAAGCAAGGTTTCGGGCCAAATACCCCAAAATGTTCAAAGGAGAAACGGCGGTGGGCGAGGCAGGACCCTCTAGATCACAAAGAATTCGGGATGAATTCTAAATAATGGGGAGAATGTTATGACCTTGTTGATGCCTAGGACGGAACCGAGTCCCGGTTTTCCCAAGAAATGGCCTTGGGAAAGTTTGACTTAGAATTGGTAAAGGAAGGAATTAAAAGGTTTTGCCTCGAGAAAATTTTGGATTTGGACGAGGGAATTGGGTTTGGGACGAGTAAGTGGTTGCAGGACAGATCGGCACGTACCGCAGGGCGAGAGTGCTCGAGGCCAGCACGAGCCGCGTCCGAGGAGAACGTGTGGCTGCCATCGTGCCACGTCGCGGGTAGGTAGGATACTCGGTTATCCTTGTACCATGTTGTGGGTAGGTAGCTCGTGCGGTTTCTAAAGCGCCACGTCACCCGACCCGCGTGGCATCGTTTGAGTGTCCGGACGATGTTGGAAGTGTGTTCCAAGCTATTCTTCAGTAAGGTCTAGCACTCTTTCTTAGTTTTCCTAAATCTGTTGGAATCTGATCTTAGGGAAGTTTTGCCTTAGCTTCAGGTTCGATCAAGTCCAGGAGAAGGAACTGATCCGAGAAGCTTCTCTCGGGAAAAACCTCGGTTTAAACTGTGACTCTCGGTAAAATACGTTATGTTTTATTATTATCCTAGAGTAGGATGAATAATCGTTTCCTTAATATGCTCACTGAGGTTCTTAGCATTTTTATTAATATTGCTAAGTATGAAATAAATTGAGTATTAGTTAGCATAATACTTATGATGGTAATTGTTTGGTTTGACTGTTGAATTATGGTATGTATTTTGTGGTAAATATTAGTAGTCTCAAGCTAAGATTGGTGTGACTTAGCAAAGGAAGAGACAATGTGATTGTGGTATGGTTATTAGCATATTTCAGGTTAGAGTCCTGCATGATAATAACGTGTATAATTTGGATTGCATCATGTGTGGTATCATGATATAGCGGTCCTTCATTCCCAAAAAAAATTGTGTGGCATTCTATCACGCCATGACCAATTCGTGGGTCGCCCCCATGTGGATTGGAATGAGTACACGACGGTATACTGAGTTCAATTTATCGAAATCGAGAATTGTTTGACTTTGTGTCTAACATCCCGTTTTGGGAACAAGTTTTTGATTTACATGGCCTAAATGGAATTAATAATGCATGCATGTTTATATGGACATTGGTTATTGAGTGCTTTCGCGTATTCATATTTGTGTGTGATTGTTATTTTGGATTTGGGTGGAAAACGCTATATCCGTTTGAGGAACCCCAACTCACTAAGTAATCTTAGATTACTTAAGACTCAATTTGTTTTACAGGTGAACCTAGCAGGCAGACTTTGGAGAACGTGCAAGAATTAAGAAAACCAACATTAGTTTTCTTTTGCCGTTTTGTCAAATATTAACGTTTTCTGTACTGTAAACTGTTTTGAGCTGTTGGCTAAGTGCATATTAAATAAAAGTATTTTGGTATGTATTTGAGTTTCAAATGATACTGGTCTTGTCCGAACCGGAACAACCGCACTGGCTTGGTTAGGATTACAAAGCCTTAGGAACAAGTCAGTCGGGTAAACCGTTCCGGGAATATCTGTTCTATAGGCCTTTTGATCCATTCCTGAGACTTAGGATCGACCGTTCTCAGAGCGGTAGGTGACGTTCTCGGTCAGCGGTCATTGACTAATGATTGGGGGTGTTACTGCCGGGGCTTCCCTTGAGGTATCTTAGTATCCGTTCCACCATATGGCAATGGTGAACCTTGGGCTCCTTCATGTGTTGGCTTACTTGTTTAACTGCAAAGCAAATATCCGGTCATGTAAGATATAGGTAGATCATTTTTCCGACCAACCGCCTATATCTTGATGGGTATTCATATTGACCTTAGTACTAAAATGGTGCTAAGGGAAATAAAATAAAGGTTGGTGCGGAACAGAATCAATGATCGGGATGCTATCGATCCGCGGGAAGGAACTCTTGATGCTCGCTCGACCCGCGGAAAGGTTTACTCGAGGCGTGGGAAGGAACTGCCGATACGCAGAACGAGTGTTACGTGGGTCAGTTCCGATACGTAGTACAAGGACAAAACTCAATGTTTCAGCCTTATCCGCACATTGTCTGCAATGGTCATATTGCGGCCTGAGCACGTGTGGATAAGATAAGGTGAGGTCGCGTCCGTACCAAGGACGAAAACAACTTTATGTCATCATTTCAACTTACCTTTAAACGGTCATGTTGACCGATCCTAGTATTTTCTATTTATGGATTGATTTCAATCATTTGTAATTTATCTAAAATGAAATAATCAAGTTCATATTCTCTCTTTACTCATGGTTACATAAAACTCCTTTCTCTTAATCTATCTTAATCTCTACTAAACTTCTTATTTCCGCATTAATTCTTAGATGGTATCAGAGCCATGTTCATCATGGTGACCGGTTACTCTCAAAAACTCTCACAAATCTCCTTCTAAATTTTTGTTACTTGAATATCTTGGTTCGGTTCCGATTTATCCAAAAGTTTTGATTTTTGGTTTTGATCTTGTTTGGTGGTGATAAAGTTTCATATCTTTGGTGTGAATCTTGTTTGGTTGTGGTAAATCTTGAATCTTGTGCCTAGATCTCATTTGGTGGTGTTGAAAATCAAAGGAGAAAGATGAATCCGATGGAGAACTCAGAGGCTTTGGTGGTTCCGGTGGTCCTCAAAGGGGAGAATTACTTGTTGTGGTCTAGGACGACGAAGACGGCCCTTTGTGGTCGAGGTTTGTGGAATCATATCGATCTTACTCTTAGATCGATTGTTAAAGCTCCGGAGAAAGAAAATGTTGAAACGACAAAGGCACGGGAAGCAAAGTGGTTTCAAGAAGATCAAACAGTGTTGGTCTTTCTTCAAAATGGTGTTGATCCTTCTATCCTTGAGGTGTATTCATATTGTTGAACGACCTTTAAACTTTGGGAAACATTGAAGAATGTGTATGGAAATGTTTCGAATTTGGCCCGAGTGTTTGAAGTGAAGAAGTCAATCAATAACCTTCTTAAAGAAGATATAGAGTTCACTAAACACTTGGAAAAGTATCGGTCTTTATGGTCCGAGCTTGAAATGTTGAGGACAAGCTCTATTGATCCGGTTGTGTTGAATGAGAGGTAAGAACAAGACAAGGTCTTTGGTTTGCTACTCACGTTGAATCCGGTGTTTCACGACCTCATCAAGCACATCCTAAGGTCGGAGAAGCTCCCAAGTATGGAAGATGTATGTGCTCAAATCCAAAGGGAACAAGGATCTCAAGGTCTCTTTGGTGGTAAAGGGGAGCTTCCAACGACAAATATGGGTGTATACAATCGGTTTGAGAATCGTGGGAACAAGAGAAGCTTCGGGAACAACCGGTCCCATGGTGAGAAGAGGTGGTGCGATCATTGTAAGGAGAAGGGACATACCAAGGAGGAGTGTTAGGTTCTTCACCCACACCTCAAGCAAACATGGCGGGTCCACTATCCGAGTGGTTCTACGACTAACTTCACCACGGCCAAAAGGCGATCAACTGAAGAGTCAACTTACCACACCATTCAAGATAGGAGAAGAAGCCATTCAAGGTGATTATGTGAGGAAATCCGACTTGGAGGCTTTAATCAAAGCCTTGAACGCAAAAAAAGACTCCGTTAAAACTTTCTTTACTCAAACACCTAGTAGTTCCCTTATAGTTGGTTCGGGGGCATTTCATCACATGATTAACAACTTGAAAATGTTTGAAAATGTTGAATCAATTAAGGGTAATGTTGAAATTGCGAATGGTGATAATATTCCCATAAAAGGAATTAGAACCATGAAATTATTTGATAAAGAATCTAAAGCATTTTATTTGCCTAATTTCACCTCGAATTTGCTTTCAGTTAAAAGAGCAACCAAAGATTTGATTTTTATGTAATCTTGGTCCTAATGATGTTCATTTTCAGGATATTAAGTCGGGAAAGATAATTGAAGAAGGTGGTACAAAGGATGATCTCTATGTTCTAGAAGATATATCACCAAGCTTATCTAGTTCTCGTTCATTCAAATCTTGTTTAGGAGTTGCAAATAATGCTATTTGGCATGCTAGATTAGGACATCCTCATTCTTGTGCTTTTGAAATAATGCTTCCTAATGTTTATTTTGATCACTTGAGTTGTGAATCTTGTATCCTTGGGAAATATTGCAATTCGGTTTTTTTGCAAAGTCTACTACTATTTATGAGAATTGTTTTTTGGTACATTCGGATGTTTGGACTTCCCCATGCATATCTAGAGATAATCACAAGTACTTTGTCACATTTATTGATGAGAAATCTAAATATACTTGGATCACTCTTTTACCATCTAAAGATAGGGTTATTGAGGCATTTATGAATTTTAAAGCTTATATTGCTAACCAATACAATGCCAAGATAAAAAATTTAGAACAGATAATGGAGGAGAGTATACTAGTAACCGGTTCAAAGGACATCTCTCCAAGCAAGGAATCTTTCACCAAACAAGTTGTCCCTACATTCCACAACAAAATGGTGTGGCCGAGAAGAAGAACCGTCACTTAATGGAGGTGTCTAGATCGATGATGTTCCATATGAACGTTCCAAAGAGGTTTTGGGTAGATGCTCTAATGACGGCTTGCTATCTAATTAACCGAACTCCAACCAAGATCTTGGGAGATTCTTCACCATTTGAGGTACTTAACAAAACTAAACCTTTTCTTGAACATCTAAAGGTTTTTGGGTGTCTTTGCTTTGTGTTGATACCCGGTGAACTAAGGAACAAGCTAGAGGCTAAGAGCTGAAGGTGCATATTCCTTGGATACTCAACCACTTAAAAGGGCTACAAGTGCTATGATCCAGTTACAAGAAAAACGGTTGTGTCAAGAGATGTAAAATTCATGGAAGACAAAGGGTATTATGGTATGGATGCAAAGGAAAACTTGGATGGTTTGGCGATTCCTTCAGACCTTGGCTCTAACTTGAGGTTCCTTCTTCAAAACTTGGGAACTCATGAGCCAAGAGACAATACGGGTGAAACTGTTCTACCAACCATGTCAAGCTAAGAGACTCAAGACATACCTAACATCCCGGCCGATGCTCAAGAGACTCAAGAAGTGATCCAAGAAGATAGTCAAGATCAAGCCGATGCTCAAGTGGAACATGAGTTAAATCAAGTAGAAAGTGAAATCCAAGACCCGGTCGAACCAGTGCTTAGACGAAGTACTAGAACCAAGAAAGATTCCTCCCAATGGAAAGAGAGTTGTGTATACTACAACTATCAAGCCGTTGCTCATCCTATTCAAGCAATTCTTTCTCTCGCCCTTCTCCCTTCCTCTCATCGAGCTTTCCTCACCAAGATAGATGAACATACAATTCCAAATACCTATGAGGAAGCAATGGAAGATGAGAATCGGGTTGAAGCCGTAGATGATGAAATGGGAGCAATGGTCAAGAATCACACTTGGGATGAGGCGCATCTCCCATTTGGAAAGAAAGCCGTGAGTTCTAAATGGGTTTTCACAATCAAGTATATAAGTAATGGTGATCTTGAGAGGTATAAAGCTCAGTTAGTTGCTAGAAGGTTTACACAAACCTATGGAGATGATTATACAGATACATTTGCATCGGTTGCTAAGCTCCATATGGTTAGAATTGTGTTCTCTTTGGCGGTAAACCTAGATTGGAAGCTTTGGCAAATGGATGTTAAGAACGCTTTCCACCCAGGAGATCTTGAAGAAGAAGTGTATATGATGCCTCCTCCCGGTCTTGAGACCTCTATTGCTCCGAGGAAAGTACTTAGGCAAAGGAAAGCCATATATGGTCTTAAACAATCTCTCCGAGCTTGGTATAAGAATTTGAGTAGTACCCTAAAGGAACGAGGTTTCAAGAAGTGTGAATTGGATCATACTCTCGTTACGTTACAAGGTCCAAAGGGAATGGTTGTTGTATTGATCTATGTGGATGATATGGTTTACCGGCGATGATAAAGAACGAATTCAAGAGACGAAAGACTTCCTCAATTCGGTCTTTGAGATCAAGGACCTTGGGGAATTGAAGTATTTTCTTGGTATTGAAGTTTGTAGGTTCAAGAATGGCTTACACATTAATCAAAGGAAGTATACTTAGGATTTGTTGAAGGAAACCGGTAAACTTGCATGTAAACCGGCTAAGACCCCATTGGAGGAAAGCTACAAGGCCGATAGGAAAAGGGGGAAATATATGATGATTTGTATAAGGATCCCTCAAGATATAGAAGACTTGTTGGAAAACTGATCTATTTGACGCTTCCACGACAAGATATATGTTTTGCGGTCAACCAAGTAAGTCAACATATGAAAGAGCCAAAGATATATCATTGACAAATGGTTGAGAGGATCCTTAGATATCTTAAGGATAGTCCGGGACAAGGTATTTGGATGAGAAGAAATGAGAACTCCGATGTGGTTGGGTATTGTGATGTGGATTGGGCCGGAGATAGAAGTGATAGAAGATCAACCGGCTATTGGACATTCATCGAAGGTAATTTGGTGACTTGGAGAACGAAAAAACAAAAGGAGGTCTTGTGGTCTAGTGCGGAAGCCGAGTATAAGGTGATAAGGAAGTTGACTAATGAGCTCACTTGGCTACGAAGCATTCTTGCGCATTTGGGAATTGAAGCTACAAGGCCAATGATAATGCATTGTGATAATCAAGCCGCGATTCACATAGCAACTAATTTGGTATTTCAGGAAAGGACGAAGACAATTGAGATTGATTGTCACAAGGTTAAGAACAAGATTGAGCAAGGATGGACTCTACCGTGTTACACATGAAGCGAAGATCAACTCGCAGAGATCTTCACCAAGGCCGCAAGTCTCAAGGTTTAGAATCATCTTTATAGCAAACTTGGATTTATGGATTTGACCCATCCATGAGAAGACCTCTTTAACTTGCAATCATCACACTCTTTTTCCCTTAGCAAAGTTTTGTCCCACGTGGTTTTCTTTGTTAAGGTTTTTAATGAGGTGATGGTTGTGAGTTCCAAGTTAAGCATAAATCCTTTATGTTTAACTTGAGTATTGACCTTAGTACAAAAATGGGGCTAAGGGAAATAAAATAAAGGTTGGTGCAAAACGGAATCAATGATTGGGACGCTATCGATCCGCAAGAAGGAACTCTCGATTCTCGCTCGACCCGTGGGAAGGTTTATTCGAGGCGTGAGAAGCAACTGCCGATATGCAGAACGAGTATTACGCCGATCAGTTTCGATACGCGGTACGAGGACAAAACTCATTGTTTTAGCCTTATCCACTAGCGGTTTGCAACGGTCATATTGCGGCTTGAGCACGTGTGGATAAGAAAAGGTGAGGTCGCGTCCGTACCAAGGACGAAAATAACTTTATGTCGTCATTTCAACTTTACCTTTAAATGGTCATGTTGACCGATCCTAGTATTTTCTATTTATGGATTGATTTCAATCATTTGTAAGTTTACCTTAAATGAAATAATCAAGTTCATATTCTCTAATCTTTACTCATGGTTACCTAAAACTCTTTAATCTCTCTTAATCTCTTTTAATCTCTACTTAACTTATTAATCAAGGAAAGTACTTAAGAATGATAAATCTAAGATCATGTCTTAAGTTACTATGGGAATAAATAAGTTACCCAAGGTGAATTGATGTTCGAGTAACTTTGGGAAAGTGTGTCCAAGACTTGGTAAGTTGCGATCTAGTGTGTTCCGGTGTGGATTGAGTGAGGCCGCATGAGGAACAAGTGAGGCCGTACGTGAGATGGACGAGAATGCAACTCTCGGATGCTTGGATAAGCGGGACACTCGGATGCTCGATACGCAGAAGGATTTATAAAGGCGCGGGTCGATAAGTGATGCGGATCAGTATGAGAAGCAGAACGATGTTGTCTCAACCCGCAGAATGGAGAACCCGCGTATTGGACTCGCGGAACAAGCGTCCTCATGTGATCCCAAAAATTTACCGTTGGAGAAAGAACGACCACAAGTGGTCATGGTCAGATTAAAGAAAAGCAAAGGACCACATCACTTTATCACAAGAAGCCAAATGTTGCTTTATGTCATTTTCACTTCTAATGTTCATATTATGTGATGTAATCTCCCTAGGACAACTCTATGAGAGGATGATGGTTCGATGATGAATGGATCAGGCACAACGATTGGTGAAGGTAGCGTGATGGCTTGACGCAAAGGAGATATGACGGTGGCGTGATGATGGTGATCTGAGAAAGTGATGGTGTGGTCTGGTGGCGTGATGAATCTGGTGGCGTGATGAAGGTGATCAGATGACGAGACGAAGATAAAAAGGAGATAGGATCGTGGTTGATATGAGAACAGATTGTTGATTGTATGGATAGATGTTTAGGTGATAAGATGGATGGTAACAAATAGAAGAATTTCTAGATCACAAAGTGTATAAGAAATTCGGATTCTAAGAACGCATTCAAGGAATCAAAGTGAGAGAAGAAACAAGTCGAAATTGTTGTTTGCATATGAGTTCTTCGCTAAAGAGAAATACAACAGCGATCCCCAGTTATATAGTCTAGGGAAATCACAAAACCTAGAAAAATACACAACAAGAAGTTCGAAATAAAACAACAAAGCGTTTGAATTTTAAATAAAACAGCGAGGCGTCCCTTCCCACAGGAACCTAAGTGGTGCGCCTCAAAACTACTAAGTACAAAGCCATAGTGACTTGTACATTATTACCCAATAGCAATGACTCCTACGTAACTCAACGTAGTGATTCATCTGCCTCATTAAATACCATGCTGAGAAAACCCATTGGGACAAAACTCAACATGGGAAAAAGAGTACAGACTCCTCACCTTAAGTCACTTAGTTATCATTACCGGGTGGAGTCTCCAAAGTGAAGATGCTGAAGACTTGAACCCTCGGTAGATTGAGTTCTCCTTTGGCTATGAGTGAATGAGCTTCCTTCGCCATCTCCTTAGCTCTGGAACGAGTGATTCTTCCAAGTATCTCCGGTTCCTCCTCAGCTTCTGGTTCCTCAGCTTCCTTGCTATCCATGATCATATCACCCCTCTTGAGTTCCCCTCCCTCTTGAAAAGGATTTGTCCTCAAATCTGTATCTCCAATATTGGGAAGCAAGTCAGAAACATTGAACGATGGAGATACGTTATACTTACCTTGGAGATCAATCTGGTAGGCGTTGTTGTTGATCCTCTTGACGACTTCAAATGGTCCATCCACTCGTGGCATAAGCTTGCTCTTCCTCTCTTCTGGAAATCTGTCCTTGCGTAAGTGAATCCACACCAAGTCTCCTTCTTCGAAGATTAGCTCCTTTCTGCCCTTATTCGCTTATTTCTCATACTGCTTAGTCCTCTTCTCTATATTCTCCTTGGCTTTAGCGTGTATCTTCCTTACCTGTTCAGCTTTCTCTTTGCCATCTAAACTACATTTCACACTTAAAGGCAAAGGGATCAAGTCTAGAGGTGAATGTGGATTAAACCTATAAACGATTTCAAAAGGAGAAAAGAGAGTTGCAGAATGCTTAGCGTGATTGTAGGCAAACTTCACGTGTGGTAGGCACTCTTCCTAGGATTTGATATTACTCTTTACCAACGCCCTGAGAAGTGTAGACAATGTTCTGTTCACCACCTCTGTTTGTCCGTCAGTTTGAGGATGACAAGTAGTTGAAAAAGCCAGCTTGGTTCCTAGTTTAGCCCATAAGAACTTTGAATCTTTGTCTGAAACTATCGCTTGAGGCATGCCATGCAGACGTACTACTTCCCTGAAAAACAAGTTAGCTACACTAACAGCATCATCTGTCTTGTGACTAGCAATGAAGTGAGCCATCTTGCTAAACCTGTCAACAACCACAAAAATAGAATCTCTACCATTCCTGGTTCGAGGTAAGCCAAGCACAAAATCCATAGATATATGAGTCCAAGGTTGATAAGGGATAGGGAAAGGAGTATACAAACCGTGAGGCTGTACTTTACTCTTTGCCATTTTGCAAAAAGCACACCTAGAACAAACCTTCTCCACGTCTGACTTCATGTTAGGCCAATAGAAGTGATCTTGCAGTCCAGATAGAGTCTTTGCTACTCCAAAATGTCCAGCTAGTCCACCTCCATGAGCTTCTCTAACTAGCAGTTCTCTAATAGATCCTTGTGGTATGCATAATCGCTGGTTGTAGAACAAATATCCATCCTGCCTAAAGTATTTATCAAAAGCAAACTTATGGCACTTGCCATAGCTCTCAGCGAAATCAATGTAAGTCTCATAAAGGTCTATGATATGATCAAATCCATGTAATTTCGAAGTTAAAGTAGAGATAAGAGTGTACCTCCTGGATAATGCATCTGCGACTACATTATCCTTACCTTTCTTGTACTTAACGATGTAGGGAAAAGTCTCAATGAACTCCATCCACCTGGCGTGTCTCTTGTTGAGCTTCTGCTGTCCTTTGAGATGCTTCAATGACTCGTGATCAGTGTGAATAACGAATTCCTTAGGCCATAGGTAATGCTGCCACGTCTGAAGAGCTCGAACCAATGCATATAGCTCCTTGTCATAGGTAGGGTAGTTGAGAGTTGATCCTCCCAGCTTCTCACTGAAGTAAGCCACCGGTTTCCTATCCTGCATCAAAACAGCTCCTATACCAACTCCGGAAGCATCACATTCAATCTCAAAGGTTTTCATAAAATCAGGAAGAACTAGAATAGGGGAATTGATAAACTTCTCTTTAAGGGCTGTAGAGGCCTGCTCTTGTGCCTCTCCCCATTGAAATCCCACGTTCTTCTTGATAATCTCAGTCAATGGCGCAGCAATGGTGCTAAAATCCCTCACGAACCGCCTGTAAAAGCCTGCTAGCCCATGGAAGCTTTGTACTTCTCCTACGTTTTTAGGACTTGGCCATTCCTTGATTTCTTTGATCTTCTCCTCATCGACTTTTACACCATCTGCACTTACTATAAAGCCTAAGAAAACAAGCTCATTAGTGCAGAAGGAGCATTTGGATAGATTAGCAAAGAGGGATTGAGAACGAAGAACATCTAGAACTCTGCGGATGTGTTCTAAATGCTACTCCAAACCATTGTTGTAGATGAGGATGTCATCAAAGTAGACTACCACGAAGACTCCTATGAACGGTCTCAAGGCATGGTTCATTAAGCGCATGAAGGTGCTGGGAGCATTGGTGAGACCAAACGGCATGACTAACCATTCATAAAGCCCCTGCTTGGTTTTGAAAGCAGTTTTCCACTCATCCCCTTCCTTCATTATGATTTGATGGTATCCACTCTTCAAATCGATCTGGGAGAAGATTGTTGATCCACACAACTCATCTAACATGTCACCAAGCCTTGGAATAGGATGCCTATACTTCACGGTTATGTTGTTGATAGCTCTGCAGTCTACACACATCCTCCATGAGCCATCCTTCTTAGGGACTAACAAGACTGGTACTGCGCATGGGCTTAAGCTCTCTCTGATATGTCCTTTGCTCATCAGCTCTTCTACTTGCTTCTGAAGTTCCTTTGTCTCTACAGGATTGGTTCTGTAAGCTGGTCTGTTCGGTAGAGCTGATCCTGGTACCAAGTCTATCTGGTGCTCAATTCCACGGATTGGAGGTAAGCCTGGAGGTATCTCTTCTGGAAAAACATCCTTGTATTCCTGCAAAATCTCAATCATAGCACTAGGAAGCTCCTGTGAAGGGTTAGTACTAACAAGGGATTCCTTGTATACAAACATAAACGTAGTCATTTCAGGATCAAAAAGTTTAGAAAATTCACTGTGATTGATGTAGAGGCTATTGGAGACTTGCTCTTTATCCTTGCGGTTCATATGAAGCTGATCCTTATAGATTTCAGCTGGTGTGAGTGGCAGAAGAGTGACCTTGCGCCCCTTAAATTCAAAGGACTGCTTGATTGTGTAGCCATCATGAAGAACCCTTTTGTCAAACTGCCATGGTCTGCCCAATAACACGTGACTAGACTTCATAGGAATCACATCACAGAGCAACTCATCTTCATACTTCCCAATCGCTAACTTGACTAACACTTGCTGCGAAACGGTTAGAGCTCCCTTGTTGTTCAACCACTGTAGCTGGTATGGCCTAGGATGTGGAGTGGTCTTAAGATTGAGCTTCGTTACCATCTCTTCACTAGCAGCATTGGTACAACTACCTCCATCTACAATCAATGTGCATACCTTATCCTGAACTACACATCTAGTGTGGAAGAGATTCTCACGCTGTTCTCTATCATCTGGATGAACCTGAACACTCAAAGTCCTGCGTGCTACTAACATCTCGCCAACTGCTGCTGGCTCTTCTTCTTCTTCTAAGTTAATCTCATTCTCACTCTCGGAACTATCCTGAGGTACAATCTCTCCTCCTTCTTGAAGCAGAAACACCTTCTTATTAGGGCAGTCCCTGGAGTAATGCCCCATTCCTTGACACTTGAAACACCTAACCTGACTAGTAGCAGCTCCACTCCTTGGTTTAAATTCGGTCTTAACCCCTTCTCTAGCAGTAGAAGTTGCTGGCTTAGTTTCCTTGGTATAGGTTGGTTTGCTGAGCTCTCTTGGTTTAGGAATGTTAGACGTGAAAGTTGACCTCCCAATCTTCCTCTTGATCTGCGATTCAATCAGCTCTGCCTTATGTACCATCTCTTGTACATTTTCATAATTCTGCAGCTCCACTTTATCTTGAATCTCTCTGTTTAAGCCCCCAAGGAATCTAGACATTACAATGTCTTCACTTTCGCTCAAATCAGCCCTGATCATCAGCGTTTCCAGCTCCTAGTAGTAGTCTCTAACTGACCTCGTGCCTTGCATGAGATGCCTAAGCTTGTTAAGAGTCTCTCTCTGATAATGTGCAGGAACAAACCTCTCTCTCATCTGCGTGACAAGCTGATCCCAAGTAGTAACAAAAGGTTCTCTATGTCGCTGCCTAGTAATTCCCAGTTGTTCCCACCACAAGAGTGCGTAGCCACTGAATTCAGAAATAGCTATCTTTACCTTATTAAGCTCATAAGTTCCTTGGACCAAAAAATTAGACTCCATCTTCCTTTCCCAATCTAAATAAACCTCTGGATCATTAGTGCCATGAAAAGGAGGATATTGAATCTTGATATGGCTCAACTGCTGTCTCAAGGGATCATAGTCTCTGCCATTACCTCTGTTTCTGTCTCTTCTCACTGTTCCTCGGCTATAGTCAGAAGCTTCTTCCTCCTCATAGTATTCTGGATCTGACTCCATGAAGACTCGCTGACCAGCTATGTATTCTTCTCTGCGGTGTTGGCGTCCTTGTTGCCTTTAAACTCTTGAACCATCTTGTTTCCTCTGAGTAAACATAGTCTCTCTGCCCCCAATCTGACTGCGGTTTGTCTTGGCTTTAGGACTGACTTTAGGAGGTGTTGGTTCGCGCCTAGACCTTCGGGAGGATGCTCCCACATGTCCTTTACCCTTAGTAATGCGGATAGCTTCAGAGGGAGTTAGAGTATGTGAAGACTCTTCTCCGCTTGCATTAAGATCTTTCAGAAGACCACTAAGCTGGGTTTCAAACTTGTCATTAAGCTGCTCAATCTGCTGTGTGAGCTGCTTTGTAACAGCCTCATTTGATGCCTTGATTTGTTCAGCCATGGCTTTGTTGAGAGCTGCCATAGTCTCAGCCGAGAGCTCCATGGTACCTAAAACAAATTACCAAAGCTCGCAGTAACTTGTTCTAGCAAAGTTTAAAAGGACAAAACCCAAGACTTGAAAGAATTGCAGATTGTCAAACACGCATAAAACAAGTTGAAGACTATTAAAACACGACACAAAACAGCAACAACTAACAGACTCAAGCAGATGCAAGCAACAACAATTCCCAAACAGATTAGGTTTTATGCAACAATGGAAAACATAAACAAAAGAAACCCACTTCGATTTCAGCAAGCAACAAAATCCTATTGCAACTAGGTTTTATATGCATACGAAAAAAAAAATCAGAAACAAAAATCAAATCAAATATGGTGATTTAGGGTTAGAGATTTCTCAGCCTTTGGTTCAGAGTTGGCTCTGATACCAAGTGATGTAATCTCCCTAGGACAACTCTGATGAGAGGCTGATGGTTCGATGATGAATGGATCAGGCACAACGATGGCTTGACGCAAAGGAGATATGACGGTGGCGTGATGATGGTGATCTGAGAACATGATGGTGTGGTCTGGTGGCGTGATGAATCTGGTGGCGTGATGAAGGTGATCAGATGACGAGACGAAGATGAAAAGGAGATAGGATCGTGGTTGATATGAGAACAGATTGTTGATTGTATGGATAGATGTTTAGGTGATAAGATGGATGGTAACAAATAGAAGAATTTCTAGATCACAAAGTGTATAAGAAATTTGGAATCAAAGTGAGAGAAGAAACAAGTCGAAATTGCTGTTTGCATATAAGTTCTTCGCTAAAGAGAAATACAGCAGCGATCCCCAGTTATATAGTCTAGGGAAATCGCAAAACCTAGAAAAATAAACAACAAGAAGTTCGAAATAAAACAACAAAGCGTTTGAATTTTAAATAAAACAGCGAGGCGTCCCTTCCCACAGGAACCTAAGTGGTGCGCCTCAAAACTACTAAGTACAAAGCCATAGTGACTTGTACATTATTACCCAATAGCAATGACTCCTAAGTAACTCAACGTAGTGATTCATCTGCCTCATTAAATACCATGCTGAGAAAACCCATTGGGACAAAACTCAACATGGGAAAAAGAGTACAGACTCCTCACCTTAAGTCACTTAGTTATCATTACCGGGTGGAGTCTCCAAAGTGAAGATGCTGAAGACTTGAACCCTCGGTAGATTGAGTTCTCCTTTGGCTATGAGTGAATGAGCTTCCTTCGCCATCTCCTTAGCTCTGGAACGAGTGATTCTTCCAAGTATCTCCGGTTCCTCCTCAGCTTCTGGTTCCTCAGCTTCCTTGCTATCCATGATCATATCATTATGAACGTTTCTTTTATTTAAAGTTTGACTTTTATCATTGTAAATGATTAACTTGAGAAATAATAAAATCAGATTCAAGTTCCTATCTTTCTCTCTTTTTACTCATTCAAATTTGATTATCTATAATGAAGAGTAAGAGTGGATTAAGTGTTTATGGTGAGATTCATTTGAATCAAACCCATAGTATGTTTATATCTTCTCTAAATCACTCTTAATCTACCGAATCTCTCTTAATCTCTTCTTAATTTTTGTTTTATCTCCCAAAGCTCATTTGAGCATTTCTTATGGATTCAACCATTTCTAAAGGTTGGATCTTTCTTTTATTCAAGCATGAGCTCTCAAATTCTAACATGGTATCAGAGCATGAAGCTCTTGAAGACCAAATAATTCTGTTGTGCATTTGGGAAGAGATGCTTTGAAAAGATCTCTTCTTTGGTTATTCTTTGATTGTGTGAATGTTTGTGTTATTGCAGCTCAGATCTATTGCTCGGAGATAGCTAGGTCTGAGTTTGAAGTTTGAAGAAGAAAACTCGAAGCTTTCTCGGTGACAAGAAGAGGACAGAGAAGCAGCCCACGGTTTGGAAGAGATCTAACCTGTGAAGCAAGGCCCATTCCATTGAAAGAGGATGGAGAAGCAGCTCATTGAGCAAGGCCCGTTACATTGAAGAAGAAGCTCAAGAGAGGAGGGTGAAGAATTTCCATCCTTGGAGCTCAATGAATGACCGATTCAAACAAGTGGGGAAAATGAGAGAAGAACTCATGGGATCTTGAGCAATCTCACCCATGGAACCAGTTCATTGGTCCAAGTAAGCTAGAAGAGATTGAGATGCTTATTTGTGAATCTCTTGAAGAAAATCCATGTGTTTGGAGCTTGGTCACTAGTGTGAAGTAAATGGGATCCAAAGGAAGAAAACCATTAATGATTGGATCTTTCCCTTTCCCATGAAGCTCAAGGATGTTGTTTATGTTGAGCCTAGTGATGTAATGAGGATCAGTCTACTGGACCAAGGAGAAGACAATGTGGAGCACTCGGTTAAGAACACTCGATCATCAGACCGAGCTAGCACACACGGATTGTGTGTCTCAGGCTTGGAGAAGAAAAGTCAAGGACTTAAGCTGAGTTTGAGTCAATGGTTGGAAGTCTTCAAGGCAAAGTCTTCTCAAATGACAAGGCATAACTTCATAACCAAGTTATCAACAAGTGGCTAAATCAGATATTTGTGATTAGTAGTTTAATCATATTTCTTAGTTATTTGTTATAGAATTGGATATATAAACACTTGTAAAGATCTGAAATGAAATAAGAGAAAAATTTCAGAAAACTCTCTATCTCTCTTGATTTTCTACATGGTATCAGGGCAGGTTTAGGATCTTGAAGTTCTGAAGTTCATTATTTTGTTGATTGCTACAGTGTATTTTCTCTTGAAACATGGATACTAACCAGAAGAACATTGTTATTTCGGTAGTACTCAAAGGGACGAATTACTTGATGTGGTCCAGGACTACCAAGACAGATCTAAGAAGTTGTGGACTATGGGGATATGTAGATCCTCAAGTGGAGTCCATCGACAAAGAAGCAGCTGTGAGAGAAGGAAGTGGTGTGGTTGCGGGTGTGGCCGCTGGTGTGGCTGCTGGTGTGGCCGCTGGTGTGGCTGCTGTGAAAGAAGAAAGCAAGACGGAACAGGAAGATCAGTTTGTGTTAGCTGCTCTTCAAAGTTCTCTTGAGCCAGTAATACTTGTAGCCTACTCATATGCTGAGACAGCTAGAGAACTATGGAAGACTCTGTTAGGGGTCTATGGGAACATGTCAAATGTTTCTAGGATTTTTGAAGTTAAGAAAGCACTGAACGAAATCCAACAAGGGGATAGAGTATTCAATGATCTCTTTGGAGAATATAGAGGACTGTGGGCTGAGCTGGAACTCCTTAGACCACAAACTACAGATGCAAAGGAGATAAGTGAGAGGCGTGACCAAGACCTGGTCTTCAGAATTCTTCTTAGCCTCAATGGATCCTTCAAGGATTTCATTCATCACACCTTGATGTTTGACAAACTCCCTAGCTTTACTGAAGTGTGTATGCAGATTCAAAGAGAAGAAGGATCAAGGGGCTTGTTTCGTCAACCAAGTGATGTGGCTCATGTTGTAAAAGAAGTGGCTCAGTTTGGAGGTCAAGTTGGAAGAAAAGGATATCCACAAGTGGATAAAAGAAAATTTGAGTGTGAGCACTGCAAGATGAAAGGCCACACTAAGGAAAAGTGTTGGACTTTGTATCCACACCTTAAACCAAAGAGGATAAGGGAAGGAGGTCCTCCGTGGGAAGATATTAGGAGTTTTGAGGGCTCAGCTCTGTGGCGTGGAAACAGACTCGATTGGTCTGACCGAGCTGGTTCATCGAGCTCTAGTAAACCTAGCTCCTATATGGGATCAACCTCTGTGGCGGCTGGAGAAGAAGTGGGGAAGAAGTATGACTTGGAGGAGCTGATTAGGAGTCTCTCCGAATTTACCAAGTCTGGTAAGACTCTCTCTGATTGGGGTAAGAGTTTATTTGCTGAAAAAACATATGGAGGATTGATTGTGGATTCAGGAGCATCCCATCATATGATTAAAGATATTGGAATTCTTAGGAATGTTAAGGAACATCCTGGTAGTGTAGTGATTGTTGATGGGAGAACAGTCCCAATAGAAGGTATTGGTGACTTAGAGTTGTTTAAGAAGAAAACTAAGGCCTTATACATGCCCAATTTTGCTTTTAACTTGCTATCTGTTCAAAAGACAACAAAGGATTTAGATTGCTTTGCTGTGTTTTGGTCTTATTTTATTGAATTTCAGGATAGTAAGTCTAAGCAGGTGATAGGAGAAGGGAAGGTGGAGGAAGGTGCGTATGTACTAAAGGAAGGAAATGGTGCTGCTAAGTTTTTGTCTACCAATAAAGGGGGTAGAAGGAAGTTTTTGGTAGTGAATGCGGTTGGAGAAAGCCCAATATGGAATGCTCGCCTTGGTCACCCTAGTTCCAAGGTCCTCCAGTTGGTTTTACCCAACCTTATTCAAAAAGATGGAGTGTGTGAATCATGTATTCTAGGAAAGCACAGTAGACAACCTTTTGATGACTTATCTACTGTTTATGATGAAGTCTTTGCTCTTGTGCATTTTGATGTATGGACAGCACCATGTTTCTCCAAAGATCAATATAAGTACTTTGTTTCTTTTATTGATGAGAAATCCAAGTATACATGGGTGACTCTTCTGAGTACAAAGAGCCAAGTCTATGAATCATTTCTCAAGTTCCATTCCTATGTTGCTACACAGTTTGGAGTGAAAATAAAGATTTTGAGAAGTGATAATGGAGGAGAATACATCAGTGGACAATTTAAAGAATTGCTCAGTAAGCATGGAATTGTTCATCAAACTACTTGCCCTTATACTCCTCAGTAGAATGGGGTCTCAGAGACAAAGAACAAACACATAATGGAGGTAGCAAGGACAATTATGTTTGAAAGGGGAGTTCCAAAACTTTTTTGGGGAGATGCTGTAATGACAGCAGTCTACTTGATCAATAGACTGCCCATGAACAATTTGAAGGGCAAGTCTCCATACGAGGTACTACATAAGGAGAAACCAAGCATTGATCATTTGAGAGTGTTTGGATGCAAGTGCTTTGTTTTTCTACCTGAAGGGCAAAGAAGCAAGCTGGAAGCAAGAAGTGTTAAGTGTGTATTTGTGGGATATTCTCAAACTCAGAAAGGATACAGATGTTATTGTCCTGAGGAAAGGAGAGAATATGTATCAAGAGATGTGAAGTTTGAAGAACAAAGTGGGTACTTTGATGAGAAAGATCAGAATGGTGTAAAGGAAGTTGGGTTTCCTGGAATGGATAGAGCTCCAGACCTAGAAGTACCCATAGTAGGAGTTGATCAGCAAAGGAGTGAATCAGAATCTTCAACATCTGACACACTGCACATGACTCGACCTCCACACCAAGTCATCACACCGAGTCTTCTCAGGATTTTAACTCAGGGGGAGAAAATGAACCAAGTATGAGTGAGCCAGTTCACTCAGCTGAAGAAGGGAGTATTGCTGAGGAAACTCATGTAGAAGTGTCATCACCAATACAACTACCTCTGAGAAGGAGTCAGAGACAAAGGTATTCTCCTAGTCATTGGAAACAAAATAGAGTGTATTTCAATAATATAGCTGTTGATCATCAAGGGCAAACTGATTCAAAGTTGGAAAAGATTCCCATTGTGGCAATGAATTGTTCTGAGCATACGGAGTGGGTTAATCCCATTCTTATTGGCGACAGCGATGATTTGTCACAAAGGGAGAATCATGTATCTACACATGCCAAGGAAATCTCATTAAGCTATCCTATTGAAGAATTATGCACAATGGCTAATCTGCCACATAGAAACAGAGCATATCTTGGGAGGATAGGAAAAGAAAGATTACCTAACTCTTATGAAGAAGCTTGCAGGAGTAAGGTATGGGTTGAAGCTATGAAAGAAGAGATGAGATCAATGAAGGAAAACAATACTTGGGATATGATGAAACTGCCTAAAGGGAAGAAGCTAGTTGGTTGTCGTTGGGTGTTCACTATCAAGTATAAAAGTTCAGGGGAGATTGAGAGGTATAAAGCTAGACTGGTTGCAAAAGGGTATACTCAAGTCTATGGAGAGGATTATACCGAGACGTTTGCACCAGTAGCTAAGCTACATTCAGTAAGAATTCTTCTCTCTACTGCTGTCAATTTGTCATGAGATCTTTGGCAGATGGACGTGAAGAATGCGTTCTTACAAGGAGAACTAGAAGAAGAGGTGTATATGGTACCTCCTCCAGGATATGGTCATGAGGCTGAAAACGTGTGTAGATTGAGAAAAGCAATCTATGGATTGAAACAATCTCCTCGAGCTTGGTACCATAAGCTGAGCACCTGTTTACGTGAGAAAGGATTCAAAATGTCAGAAGCTGATCATACTCTCTTCACATGAAAAGGACCTACAGGTATTGTAGCTGTGTTAATTTATGTGGATGATCTCATTATAACAGGAGATGATGTTGAGGGAGTGAGTCTCCTAAAGAAAAATTTGAAAGAGTCATTTGATATCAAAGACTTGGGTGAGTTGAAATACTTTATGGGGATTGAGATGACAAGATTTGAAGATGGTCTATTTATATCTCAAAGGAAGTATGTGCTTGATCTTCTGACAGAAACTGGAAAATTAAGCTCAAGACCAGCCAAAACGCCAATTGAAGAAGGATATCAAGACTATGGTAAGGGGTAGTTATTTGAAGATGTCAAGCAATATCAAAGGCTTGTTGGGAAACTCATCTACCTCGCCATCACTTGGCCAGACTTGTGTTTTGCAGTAAACCAAGTAAGTCAACATATGAAATAACCTACTATCCATCATTGGAATATGGTAGAAAGGATTCTGAGGTATCTGAAAGGGAATCCTGGAAAAGGAGTGTGGATGGAGAAGAGCAATGACACAAGTATCATAGGATATTGTGATGCAGACTGGGCTGGGAACAAAAAGGATCAAAAATCCACTACTGGTTTCTGTACTTTTGTAGGTGGAAACCTGGTTACATGGAGGAGCAAAAAGCAAAAGGTAGTATCACTATCACGTGATGAGGCTGAATACAGAGCTATGAGAGATGTAACCAAGGAGTTAGTATGGATAAAGTATCTTCTGCATGATCTGGGGATTCAAGGAAAGGAGCCAATTTCATTATATTGTGATAATCAGGCTGCCTTGCACATTGCATCAAATCCAGTATTCCATGAAAGAACAAAGCATGTGGAGATAGACTGCCATTTTGTTAGAGAGAAAATACAAGATGGGACTATCAGCACAAGGTTTGTGAGAAGTGAAGATCAAGTAGCTGATATCTTCACCAAGGCAACAACATCTCTAGTAGGGGATTACATTCAAAGCAAGATCGGTTAATTGGATCTCCACCAACCGGTCTTGAGGGGGAGTGTTGAGCCTAGTGATGTAATGAGGATCAGTCTACTGGACCAAGGAGAAGACAATGTGGAGCACTCGGTTAAGAACACTCGATCATCAGACCAAGCTAGCACACACGGCTTGGAGAAGAAAAGTCAAGGATTTAAGCTGAGTTTGAGTCAATGGTTGGAAGTCTTCAAGGCAAAGTCTTCTAAAATGACAAGGCATAACTTCAGAACCAAGTTATCAACAAATGGCTAAATCAGATATTTGTGATTAGTAGTTTAATCATATTTCTTAGATATTTGTTATAGAATTGGATATATAAACACTTGTAAAGATCTGAAATGAAATAAGAGGAAAATTTCAGAAAACTCTCTATCTCTCTTGATTTTCTACAATTTATACTCATGAAGCCATGATGGAGCGGTTAGATGAAGGAAGGATCGAAATGGTTTACAAGAGAAGAGGAGAAGATTCAAATGGAGACTATTGAGAATGATGTTGTCCGACCCTTTTTCTTTAAGGTGATAAAGTTTGAGCATCTAAGGTCCATTCTTGATTGGTAACATTGATGTTGGGTGTTGGTAACATTGATGGGAATGGTTAGATTGCTTGGTGTTTTGTATTGGGTTGTTTTGTAGCGGTTCTTGTTTGATTGAGCTATGGAATCAATGCAAACTCAAGAAGCTCAAGAAGACACAACTAGCCTTTGAAGATCAATCTTGAAGTCATTCATGAATCCAAAAGAGAGCTTCCAAACTTGAATGGTGAAGAAGGGTTGATTAAGCTACTGTTCTGACGTTGTTCGAAAGCTAAAAGTGATTGAGAAGCTTCAGATGGTGATTAGGCATGGCGTAAAGGAAGGTTGTGTATACATGGAATTCAAGGAGCTAAGGGGGGAAAATGAAATGGAGCTTGGTTGTAGTAACCGGAAGGAGCAAGAGTTAGCCGTGAATATTTAAGATTGAGGTGGAATGATTCAAAAGGGTGTGATGGGAAGATGTGAATGGCGGTTCCAAGTCATACTAGTAGATTGCGTGAATAGAGGATAACTCACGAGGTTGTATGGTGTACAGCATAAGGAACCGAAAGCTCTACCACTTAGATCATAAAGATCCGGATTGAATAGTGAGGTGTGGAATGAGGTGAAGATCAAAGGATCAACCACACCATAAAATAAAAAGGCTACTCTCTAAATTCTCACTCTTTTAAATTTGTTCAATTATAAATCATTTTAGTCATTGATTGATATCTTAGTTCATAAGTTGATTCATTGGGGTATACTTTAAGATTTCTCTTGTTTGAATCTTGTTTAAGGTTTAAGGGTGAGAAGAATGAAGTTGGTCGTGAGGATTGTGAGACTAAGAGGAAGAATCATCAAGGCCGAGTGGTTCAAGAGGCAAAATCAAGATCACCGGTTCAACCTTAGTCTTTGTGTTCACGACGACTAGGGTTGAGGGGGAGTATTAGAGAGGAAGCATGAAGAGAAGAGCAAAGCCAATGCAAGAGAAGAGAAGCCGAGGACCAAAGCTCAACAATATGATCAAGACCTTGATTATGTTCCCCTAGATCATCGAGTTAGTACTCTTTTTCCTTAGCAGAGTTTTATCCCAAAGGATTTTATCTCCTAAGGTTTTAATGACGCCTCTCCTTGTATTTCCAAGTTCACACTTCACTTTGTTGTGTATGAACTTGAGGGGGAGTGGTAATGAAAGAGAGTACTTAAGAATGATAAACCTAAGATCATGTCTTATGTACTAATGGAATAAATAAGTTACCCAAGGTGAAATGATGTTGGGGTAACTTTGGAAAAGTGTGTCTGAGACTTGGTAAGTTGCGGTCTAGTGTGTTTTGGTGTAGATTGAGTGAGGCCGCATGAGGAACGAGTGAGGCCGCACGTGAGATGGACGATAACGCAACTCTCGGATGCTTGGATAAGCGGGACACTCGGATGCTCGATACGCGGAATGATCTATCAAGGTGCGGGTCGATAAGTGATGTGAATCAGTACGAGAAGCGGAACAATGCTGTCTCGACCCCCGGAACGGAGAACCCGTGTATTGGACTCGCAAAACAAGCGTCCTCTTGTGGTCCAAAAAATGTTACCGTTGGTGAAAGGAGGACCACAAGTGGTCATGGTAAGATTAAAGAAAAGCAAAGGACCACATCACTTTATCACAAGAAGCCAAATGTTGCTTTATGTCATTTTCACTTCCAACGTTCATATTATGAACGTTTCTTCTATTTAAAGTCTGACTTATCTTTGTAAATAATTAACTTGAGTAATAATAAAATCAGATTCTAGTTCCTATCTTTTTCTCTTTTTTCTCATTCAAATCTGATTATCTAAAAAGTAGATTAATAGTGGATTAAATGTTTAGGGTGAGATTCATTTGGATCAGACCCATAGTATGTTTATATCTTCTCTAAATCACTTTTAATCTACTGAAATCTCTCTTAATCTCTTCTTAATTTATGTTTAATCTTCCAAAGCTCATTTGAGCATCTCTTATGGATTCAACCATTTATAAAGGTTGGATCTTTCTTTTATTCAAGAATGTGCTCTCAAATTCTAACAAAATTCTCATTTCCGCATTAATTTTTACACTTCATAAGCCTCGGAGTCATTGTTCTTTCCCTTTTGCTCGGTTTTGTAGCTTTTGTCAAGAGGTGTCTTGGCCGGTTTGGACGCCAAGTGACCGGTCTCCTTGAGGAGGTCAAGAGTGTACATTCTTTGAGAGATGTGGAGACCATTGGTGAACTGGCAAATCTCAATCCGAAGGAAGTATTTGAGCTCGCCAAGGTCTCGTGGAGATGATCCTTGGTGGCTTGAATGCCTTCCTTATCACTTCCAGAGATGATTAAGTTATCAACATAGACTAGAACGACCACGATCCCTTGCGGGCCTTGAAAGGTGAAGAGGGTGTGGTCTACCTCGGACTTCTTGAACCCTTTTTCCTAGAGGGTCATGCTCAACTTCTTGTACCAAGCCCGGGGAGATTGTTTTAAACCATAGATCGCCTTTCTTAGGCATAAAACCTTCCCAGGGGCAACCATGGACTCTAGGCCCGGGGGTGGATTCATGTAAACTTCCTCCTCAAGGTCGCCTTGGAGGAAGGCATTCTTCACATCCATTTGCCATAAGTCTCACCCTAAGTTGGTTGCTAACGAGAGGACCACCCGCACCATGTTGAGCTTGGCCACAGGTGAAAATGTGTTGGTATAGTCATCTCCATAGGTTTAGGTGAAGCCTCGTGCTACTAGCCTTGCCTTGAACTGCTCCATCTCATGGGTGCTCAAGTGTTTGATGGTGAACACCCACTTGGAGCTTACAGCACTATTTCCGTCCAGAAGGTCGGCCTTGATTCTTGACCATGGCAACCACTTCATCATCGATCGGAACCGTCCATTCTTCACTTTCCATGGCCTCTTCATAGGTCTTAAGAATGGTATGCTCATCGATCTTCCCCATGAATGCTTGATGATCCGAAGGTAAAAGAGCGAGAGAACAAACCGCTTGGATAGGATGGGCTACGACTTCATTGATGTAGAAGACCCTCTTGTCTTTCCATGTGGACGGATCTCTCCAAATATATTCACTACGTCTAAGGGTTGGAACGGAGGCTTCGAATACTTCGGTGGCTTCACCACCGGTCTCCTTGCTCTCGGCGGCTTCCCGGTAAATTCCCCATCGGTCTCAGCAATTTCCCAAACGGTCGCGACAATTTCCCCATCGGTCTCCTCGGGAGTTTCTTCGGTGGCCGCCTCGGTAGCCTCCTCGGTGGCCTCATTGGTGACCTCCTTGGGCGATTTGGTTGAGATCCCGAGGTGGTCAAGTAGAAACCGTAGTGTTACGCCCGTGTTTGTTGGTGTAGCTAGCTCCTTTAGGTTTTCCTAATCCTTTTCTTCGTAATAGCCTCGGTCTTCCATGAATTTGACATCCCGAGAGACTAGATACTTCTTGTTCGCCAGATCGTAGCACTTATAGCCATTTTGGGTTGTTGAGTAACAGATGAACATGCTTTTGGTGTTTTAAGCATCAAGCTTGGTCCTCAATTCGTCGGGAACTAGTACAAAACAAACACAACCAAACACCCTTAGATGATTTAAAGGATATTTAGAGTTAGTAAGTACCTAAAATAGTGACCGATCATTAAGGATCTTTGTTGATGTCCGGTTGACGAGATAGCATGCGGTCATGACCGCATCTCCCCAAAATCTGTTTGAGATGTTAGTGTGGAACATCATCGACCTAGCCACCTCCATAAGGTGCCTATTCTTTCTTTTACGAGACACCGTTTTGTTGAGGAGTGGAGGGACACGACGTTTGGTGTAGGATTCCATGTTGATTGAGGTAGTCTCGAAAGGCATCACTTGTATACACTCCACCATTGTCGGTCCTAAACACTTTAATATTAGCATTATATTGGTTAGTGACATGCTCCCCAAATGCTCTAAATGCTTCAAACACACGGTCTTTAGATGTCATAAGGGTAAACCAAGTATATTTTGATTTTTCATCAATGAAAGTCACAAAATACTTGTTGTCATCTCTAGAAAGGCATGGAGATGTCCATACATCCGAATGAACTAGATCGAAACAATTTTCATAAATAGTTGTTGATTTATTAAATACGGTTTTGCAATGCTTTCCCAAATTACAAGACTCACAATTTATATGATCAAATACCACATTCGGTAACATAATCTCAAGAGATTTTAGAATGAGGATGTTCTAGTCTAGCATGCCACATTGCATTATTCGAAATTCCTAAACAAGAATTAAAAGAAAACGATCTTGGTGTAAAATCCTCAATGACATATAAATCATATTTGGTTCCACCTTCTCCAATGACTTTTCCCGAATCAATATCCTGAAAATAGACATCATTAGGGCCGAATATAACATAGCAATTCAAGTATTTTATAGCTCTCTTAACCGACAAAAGATTACTAGTGAAGTTGGGCATGTAAAATGCCTTAGAGTTTTTATCTCTTTGATAGGAATTTTATCACCATTAGCAATTTCTACATTACCAATAGCCTTATCAATGTCCCCTAGTAAATTATCATTGCTAATCATATGGTGTGAAGCACCCGAATCCACAATTAAAGAATTACTAGGTTTATTATGAGAGAAGAAATTGATACTAGATTCTTTGAGGGATTTGATGATGGCCTCCAAGTCGGATTTCTTCACAAAATCATTGTGGTTAGCATCCTCCCTCTTGGTTGATGGACCGGCTTGGCCTTGGTCTCCATTGTTGTATCCATAGGTGGCTATTGGCTCTCAACGGTGGTGTTGCCCTCTAGGCTTGAGATGCGGATGGAGAGTCCAACACTTGGCCTTAGTGTGACCATGGACCTTGCAATGTTCACACCAAGGTCGTTGATATCCAGAACGGTTGTTGTTGTTGGGTCGCCAATCTTCAAATCCGTCATAAGCTCCCTTGTGAGCCGTAGGAAGCTCCCCCTTACCGGTAAACAAGCCATGAGAAACTTGTTTTCTTTGAACTTGAGAATATACTTCATCAAGACTTGAGAGCTTGTCGGATCAGAGGAGATGTTTGATGAGGTCGTTATAGACAAGATTCAAGGTGAGGAAAAGTCCGAACATCTAATCTTGCTCTCTCCGTTCATTGAGGGCCTCCTGTGACACCCAGGTTTCAGGGCATATATGGTATATGCGGTACAGAGAGGTTTAAAAGAATTGATTTGGCTACCTATATCACCAAAGTACACTTCTCTTTTCGGTCACAAGTCTTGAGAGAACTCAAGAGTTAAGCGTGCTTGAGCTGGAGTAGTTTCAGAATGGGTGACCTACTGAAAAGTTATTTCAAGTACCGTGTGAGTGTGGTCAAAACATGGGGAAAGATCGCGTGGTGATTTGCAGGGTCAGTAAATAAGACTTCTGAGCCTCCCGGACTAACGCATCGACCGTCGGACATGGTGGGCCCACAAGCCTTAGTGTGGATGGAGGCCCATGGGAGGGGCGGTCGGGGCGTTATAAGACTGCTTTTAGGACACGGTATGGTTACTTTGAGTTTGTGGTGATGCCGTTTGGTTTGACAAAGCACCAGTGGTCTAGTGGTAGAATAGTACCCTGCCACGGTACAGACCCAGGTTCGATTCCCGGCTAGTGCATGAGTTGTGATGAAATCGGCTTAAGCTTTGGTTGGGTCCATAGCACTCTGATATACCCGATATTTTACCACTTTTACTATCCGTTTTTATCTATTTTAAAATCTATTTAATAAGCTTTTCTATCAAAAGAGGTATTTTCTCGTATATTTGGTTTTAAAGAGTCATATAGGTCAAATCACCAAAAAATGCAGTAAAAAGGAGCAAAATGAGTATTCTTCATCCTACAACAACTTACCCAGGTCAAAGGATCCTATCTACGTCCCCCAAGTTGAAGATTTCACAATTTCCCAAGTTGGACAGAAGTTAACCAGCAGAGGCCTAGCTATGGCCGGACGACCAAAACGACTGTAGACATGTCATTCTGCCTAGAAGAAGAATCAAGTCCAAGATGGGCCTAAGCACCGAACAAACCCAAGGGCCGGCTCATTTACTTGAAGCCAAGCACAAGGAGATGATTTTGAGCCAAACCCCGGACCAAGTCACGAGACCGGTGTGACCGATCGGTGCCGTGGCCACTTCTGGGCACTTATCGACAAAAAGATGTTTTTGCCCGAACTGAAACCCTAGGAGTTCTACCGACCCAAGACTTCTTCCTACACCTATATATACTTGTTTTTAGCCTCTTAAGAGAAGGAGAGCAGCCCTAGGCACCACAAATCAATAATAAACATGTATTTTCGTTATACTCTTTAGATCTTCATCTTTATCCTTAGAAAAGAGCGATGAAGGCCATGGTGTTCTTCTCAAGCTTTGTGCTTAGAGATCCACCTATGCCGAGCCCTTACTTAGCATGAATCTACTGTTTTATCAACTTCTCTAGTTGCTCCATGTTTCATAACATGTAGAGTTGTTGTATGTTTGATATAAAGTTATTCTAAAGTTCTTTTGCTTGCATCTTCTACATATTTATTGAGTTTGTTTCTAGCATGATTCTCTATCTTTATTTGTGCTCAAGGTGTGATCTAGACTAGCTACCTAGTGATCGATATTAGATTGGTACCGATTCCAAAAGATTTTGTACCATTCGGATCTAATATTTGATAGGCTAGGCGTCTTAACAATTCGAAAGGTTAGTTAAGGAGTCTAGTGAGCAATCGAATCTAATTATTACAGCGTGATTTCACCCTACAATAACCATGTGAAAGCTGAGTCTATTGGGGTAGGAACCATAGGTTTCGGAGCCTCGAAAGGCGAATGATTCTACCATAGTGATTTGAGCTCTAGAACACTAGTTGCATCTCTTTAAAAACCGTGTAGTTCATGTTGCATTAGTTCCTTTTAATTTTTTCTATCTTGCGTGTTTTGATTTATCTATCCCTTTATTTTATTGCATATCTATTTTATCATAAATTCCAAAACCCCAAAATATGTTTTCTCTTAGCTTATTTTGCATCATATAGATTTATAGCGTAACAACACAGTCTCCTGTGGATCGACCCCTAAGTACTACAATTGTCATCTATGCACTTGCAAATTAGGGTTTATAAATTTAAAACTCTTTTGCATCCGCCCATTTCGTGCCGCATCACACTCATCTGATCTCCAGATGAAAAACACCACAATACTGAGCTCTCTTCTTTCTTGTAACGCCCCGACCATGGGTACCCTTCCACTCTAAGGCCTGTGGGCCCACCATGTCCGACGGTCGATGCATTAGTCCAGAAGGCTTGGAGTCTTGTTTACTGACCCTGCAAATTACCACGCAATCTTTCCCTGTGTTTTGACCACACTCACACGGTACTGGAAATGACTTTTCAGTAGGTCACCCATCCTGAAACTACTCCAGCTCACGCACGCTTAACTCTGGAGTTCTCTCAAGACCTGTGACCGAAGATATAAGTGCACTTTGGTGATATAGGTAGCCAAATCAATTCTTTTAAACAGTTTGCACCGCATATACCATATATGCCCTAAAACCGAGGTGTCGCACCTCCGGATTCATTGTGAATGGTCGGAGCATCTCCAATTCGGCCTAAGAGGACTGATACTTGTCGAAGGGTTTGGTGAACTCCAAATCTTCTTGGCTTGAGGGCCTTCTTGACTTCGAAGACTCGGGTGAGATTGGTAACATTACCGTAGACATTTTTGAGGGTCTCCCATAACTCACTTGCGGTCTCGCAATATGAGGAAGCCTCGAGGATGGACGCTTTAAGACCATTTTGGAGAACGGCTAAGACGGTTTGATATTCTTGATACCATTTGGCCTTTTTGGCGATTTTAGTTTCCTTATCTCCTTCTTCTTCGTCGGATGAGTTGGATTCGGGTTCCTTCGGAATGAGACTAAGATCGATGTGGTTTTAAAGACCACGGCCACTAAGGGCGATTTTAGTGGTTCTTGACCATAAGAGATAGTTCTCTCCTTGAACCACGATGGGTTTCGATGAATCCATGAGTCTTCTTTTGATGATTTAGAAGAGATTGATAGAGAATGGATTTCACGAGAGTACACAAAGACCTTTGTCTTTGGAAAGAAAAGTTTGAATTTGAAAAAGAACTAGGAAAAGAGATTTTCAAGATTTTAGAGGTTGTAATCGAAAGTTTTTAGAAGAAAGTATGAAAGATTTGGAACTAGTATTCAAGGATAATGGTGTGATACATGTTAGAATTTGCGGAAATAGAGGAGATTAAATGATAGAAGTGTCGGGTAGAGAGAGAGTAGAGAGAGAAAGTGTATAAACTTGATTATTATTGAAGATAAAAATTACAAGTACAATTTACAATGTTTAAATAGATTCAGGACAATCTAAAAGAGGAAAGAGACCGTTTGAATGAAACGGTCACATGATTCAAACGGCTCGGACGGATAGAGATGAGAGGTCGCTATCAGGCTCGGGACGCAGGTCGAGGTGACGTCCTGATCACTCGGATCCTCGTGAAGTTTCCGCATGTTTTGGTCAATGCAGGACCAAAACGACACCGTTCCACATGAACCTAGAACACGCGTCCTGGCATCGAGGATCCACGTACAGCAGGTTGATACCGCACGTACTGCGGATCGATACGGCGTCTTGATCCTTCTGATATGCAGACCCGCGTATTGCGACTCGATGCCGCATGTACAGCGGATCGAAGATGCGCATACCGCGTCCTGATGCCACTCGAACCGCAATTCTGATTTCCGATACTCAATTTTACTCCGATTATTTTCCCTTGGGTAATTTTCCCAATGTGTTGGGTAATTTATCAATAAGTGGAGTTCATAGAAACATTTTCCTATGTGATCAAGTACAAAAAAGATAAAGATAGTGTTGTAGCCGACTCATTATCTAGAAGATATGCTCTACTTACATCTTTGGAAGTTAAACTGTTAGGTTTTGATCAAATTAAATCACAATATGCTGAGGATTTTGATTTGGTAAGATATTTGCTTCTTGTGAGAAATTTGCTTATGGAAAGTATTATAGGCATGAAGGATTTATATTCTATGATAATAGGCTGTGTGTTCCTAATTCTTCTTTGAGAGATCTGTTTGTTAAGGAAGCACATGCAGGTGGTTTAATGGGACACTTTGGAGTGGCTAAAACTCTACAGGTCATGCAAGACTATTTTCATTGGCCACACATGAAGAGGGACGTTGAGAAATGTTGTGAAAGGTGCCCAACATGTAAAATGGCTAAGGCAAAATCACAGCCCCACGGTTTGTATACCCCTTTACCTATTCCTTTGCATCCATGACATGACAATATTATGGATTTTGTTGTTGGACTGCCTAGAACTAGTCATGGTAGAGATTCCATATTTGTGGTTGTTGATAGATTCTCTAAAATGGCACATTTTATTCCTTGTAATAAAATTGATGATGCAATGAATGTTGCTAGCTTATTCTTTAGGGAAATCGTGAGATTGCATGGAATGCCTAGAACTATTGTCACTGATCGTGACACTAAGTTTCTTAGTTATTTTTGGAAGACATTGTGGTCTAAACTAGGTACTAAGTTTTTGTTTTCTACTACTTGTGGCCCGCAAATTGATGGTTAAACTGAAGTAGTTAATAGAACTTTGTCTACACTTCTTCGAACCTTGATTAAAAAGAACCTTAGAACTTAAGAAGATTGCTTACCACATGTTGAATTTGCATATAATCATGTTGTGCATTCTGCCTCTAAGTTCTCTCCTATTCAAATTGTTTATGGATTTAATGCCTTTACCTTTGAGTGAAAAAGTTAGTATGGATGGAAAGAAAAGGCTGATTTGGTGAAGCAAATTCATGAGAAGCCATGTTGAATATTGAGGAGAAAACAAAGCAGTATGCTAAAAACGCTAACAAGAGCAGAAAAGAAGTTATCTATGAAGAAGGAGACTTTGTGTGGATATACTTGAGGAAATACAGATTTCCAGAAGAAAGGAAGTCGAAACTGATGCAGAGAGTTGATGGACCATTTAGGATCATCAAAAAGATCAACAACAATGCGTATCAATTGGATTTGCAAGCAGTACAATGTGAGTAATAGTTTTAATGTTGCTAATCTTCTGCCTTTTGTTTCAAATGAATCATATTTTAGGACAAATATTTTTCAAGAGGGAGGGGATGATATGATAATGGACCAGCAGCTTGAACCTGAACTAGGAGCTAAGGAGCTGCTTGAACCCGAGGATGTGCAAGGAGCTTTGGAGTTACCAATTGGACCCATCACAAGGTCTAAAGCTAAGAAGTTAAAACAAGCCATTAGCATATTGCTAAGCCAGGCTGAAAGCAATCTTGGTATCTTAGCTAATCCAACTACTCTGGTTGTGATTCAAACTAACTAAGGGTTATCAATAGGAGGTTTATGACTTGTGCTCTTTTTCCCTTGTTCTGGTTTTTCCCATTTGGTTTTTTAGACAAGATTTCTAATGAGGCTTGTTCACACACTTTTATTCTGGTCCTATGGATAACAAGCTTAATAAGGCCCATTTTTGGGTGTTCTCTTTTAATTTCAAATTCTGAATCAAATTAGGAATTAATGAGTTGAATTCTGTTTTTCTAGGTGCTCTGCATGTAGGCAAGCCCACACACCTTAGCATTTCCCCATTGCTGAAAATAAGCCCAAGAAGACCCCAAAACGTTTTTATAGTTTATCATTTCAAATATGGTCAAAAACTCAGTTTAAGTTTTCTTTTAATTTTCTGTCATTTTCGAGAAATCTTTACTTGTTTCCAAAGACGTCTCCCTTTTATATGTACTCTTTGTATTCATCTTTATCAATTATCTTACTACTTTTCTTTATCCAAACTCTCTGAAATTCATTTGATCTAAGATAGGTGTGTTTATCCTTTCTCCCTTTGAAACTGCTTTTGGTGTGTATATCCTAGCAGAATCAAGTCTCGATAGTCTAAGAGTCTCTCACAACTCTTGGAAGTATCTATCATTCCAATCTGTTCCGTTTCATTTACGATCAATCCATCCAGCAACATCACTCGTCATCAGTTCATATTCCGTATCATCATAGATTCAACAATCTCACAAAGTGTATTTAAGGGGAAAAAAGGATTCTCTAACCAAGATCATATCAAGTTATATTCAGAGCCACATTGTGAAGGTTATATCTATCCTTTCATATTCTGATATATTTCACTCGTATTTTTATTTAATCGTTTTGAGGACTGATCGTTCATCGTTTATGGTAATTTTTGATTAGATCTTGTAGATCAGAACGTGAACTTTAAGAAACTGTATTAGATCTCGTGATTGGGACAAAAACTCTTCAACTTCTCTCTGTTCGAATTATTGATGTTCTGCAGTTACAAATCTGGACTTTTCAAATTATGAACAAAACTGTTTTGAATTATCTATTTTTTGTTAAAACGTTTTTCTCTCCCAAAAATTGTTTTACTTGTTAATTTTCTGTGATTTCAGGAACAATGGTGAGTCAAGATGAAGATGCAACAAGAAGCAATCCGAATAAATTGCTGATAGAAGCACTCACATCAACACTTACTGCTAAAATGGCTAAATTGATGGGTGATCGTTTTGAAGTTCATGGTCTCAAAACAAAATCAGAGCTAAGCCGGGAGAATCCTAGGGAACATACTAGGAATCATTCTAATCGAGAGGTTGCGCTTAGTTACTACAGCCACTCCTGTTCTCATATTAGTCGAAGGAAACTTAGACGTGATAGAGAAGAAAGGAACCCTCAAAGAGACAATCTACCAGGTTTGAAGTTGAAAATTCCTCCGTTTCATGGTACTAATGATCCTGATGTTTATCTGGATTGGGAAAAGAAGATAGAGTTGGTGTTCAATTGCCAATGATACACAGAGGATAATAGAGTGAATGTGGCAGCCACAAATTTCTATGATTATGCATTATCATTGTGGGATCAACTTGTTAGTGTTATAAGGAAAATCGGAGATTACCGAGTTGATACTTGGAGTCAAATGAAACTTCTAATGAGGAAAATATTTGTGCAAAGCCACTACCACAAAGAACTACATTATAAATTAAGAAACTTGGTACAAGGGAACAAATCAGTGGAGGAATACTATAAAGAGTTGGAAACTCTCATGCTAAGGGCTGACATCAAAGAGGATACAGAGGCTACTATGTCAAGGTTCATGGGAGGTCTCAACCAAGACATTCAGGCTCAGTTGGAAGTGCAACATTATGTGGAATTAGAAGAGGTACTGCATAAGGCAATTATGTTTGAGAAACAGCTCAAGAAAAAGGGCTCTAAGTCTAGTTTTGGTTCAGGAAAGTCTAGCTATCAAAGAGAGGACAAGGCTGGATTTCAGAAGGAGTACAAACCATTTATCAAGCCTTAAGTAGAGATTCAGGATCCTAAAGGAAAGGCTAAGGTGGTTTCAAGAGCTAGAGATGTTAAGTGCTACAAGTGTCAAGAGTTGAAACATCTGAGGCTATACAAGCTGCAATGGTTAGTCGAAAGTAAAGAGCTGGCAGTAAGCACTCAAGTGAAGGTTCCATTATCTATTGGGAAGTATGAGGATGACGTCCTATGTGATGTACTACCCATGGAAGCTACTCATATCCTACTTGGAAGACCATGGCAACTAGATAGAAGAGTTACACATGATGGCTTCACCAATTGCCATTCCTTAGGGTTTAAAGGAAGAAAGACTATTTTGATACCAATGGCTCCTCATGAGGTGTATCAAGATCAATTGAGCATGAAAAAGAAAGCTGCAACAACCACTAAACCATCCAACCTCATGATCACAGAGAGTAAGCACAAGGGAAGTAATTATTGACCTTAGGACTCACATTGAGACTAAGAGAAAATAATAAGAATGGCCAAAAATAATAAAGGTTGGTCTCAGATCGAGACGAGGATTGAAAGGATACTCGAGGCGCGGATCGGAACGCTCTCGACCCGCTGTATGGGTGACATCGAGACACGGGCGAGCATCAGATCAGTACGCAGCATTGAGTCCTCGTCGACCCGCGGGACGAGAGGCATCGAGGCTTGTCTGAGACGCGGGGCAGAAGATGCAACGGGTCAAAGAATGCGGGTCGGGTCTTCTCGCAGGCAAACGGATAAACACGCGGGTCATACTTCACCAGACGGAATGTCGTCGTTTCTGACTTTCCTGAAGAATGAAGATGCGGATCCAGCTGGATACGCGGGACGCATATCAGTCCGCGGATCACTACAGTCCGCGGATCAATACAGTCCGCACGTACACCGTCCAGACTTGACCGCACCAAATTTTGTTATCTTTCCAAACGGTCATATTTTGATACCTTTTGCTTTATTTCTATTTATGGGCTGTTCTATGATATTGTAATCTTTATCATGAATAATAATAAATCAAGTTCATAATCTTTAAATTCTCCATGATTACTTAATTTTCCTAATCTTCCTTAATCTCTTCTAAGTCTCTTATAATCTCTTCATTTATGCATTAATTCTTATATGGTATTAGAGCCAAGTTCAAATTGGTGACCCTAATACTCTCAAATTCTTCCTAATCTCTCAATAATCTTTCCGAAATATCTTATTCTCGAATCGATCCGATTCTCTAAAAGTTTGTGGTGAAAGTTTAAAGCTTTGTTCTTGATTCTTTATTAAAGTTCAAGTTTTCTTCAAAATCAGTCCAAAAATCTCTAAACCTTTAAACTTTCTCTAAGAAAAAGATGAGTTCTATGAATAACTCAAAACTTTTGGCGGTTCCGGTTACTCTCAAGGGGGAGAACTACTTGTTATGGTCTTGAACCATCAAAATAGCTCTATGTGACCGAGGATTGTGGAGTCACATTGATGTCTCAACCAAGCCGGTCTACGATTCATCCGAAGAGGAAGACGACGAGTCCGTGAAAAACAAGGAAGCTAAATGGTTCTAAGAGGATCAAATGGTGTTGGCTATCCTTCAAAATGGTCTCGAAGCTTCTATCTTTGAGGCATATTCGTATTGTGAGACGGCGGTTGAGCTTTTGGAAACACTGAAGAATGTTTATGGAAACTTTTCTAATTTATCCCGAGTGTATGAGGTGAAGAAAGCAATCAACAACCTCCACCAAGAAGATGTGGAGTTTCCCAAACACTTTTGTAAGTATAGATCTCTTTGAGCCGAGCTTGAGATGTTGAGGCCAAGCTCCATTAATCCACAAGTGTTGAACGAAAGGTGCACCATTGGAACATGGTGGAAAGGATCCTCCGATATCTCAAAGGGAGCCCCAGCCAAGGCATTTGGATGGGAAAGAACCAAGACACGGAGCTAGTTGGCTATTGCGATGCGGAATGGGCCGGAGACCGAGAAGACCGAAGGTCCTTGACCGGCTATAGCACATTTCTTGGCGGTAACTTGGTGACTTGGAAGACAAAGAAGCAAAAGTCAGTTTCATACTCTAGCACCGAAGCCGAGTATAGAGCCATGAAGAAGCTCACTAATGAACTCACTTGGCTCAAAGGAATTCTCTTGCATCTTGGAGTCAAGCAAGATCATCCGATCACAATGCATTGTGACAACCAAGCCGCCATCCACATTGCAACAAACTCGGTGTTTCACGAAAGAACCAAACACATCGAGATTGATTGCCACAAAGTCCGAGAAAAGATAGAGCAAGGGATGACTCTACCGGCGTATACAAGGAGTGAAGATCAATTGGCCGACATACTCACCAAATCTGCAAGTCTAAAAGTTTGCAACCGTATCTTTAGCAAACTTGGGCTTGTGGACTTGACCAAGCCATGATCAAGTCCTCTTCCCATGACCGCTATACTCTTTTTCCTAAATAGGTTTTTATCCCATGAGGTTTTTCCTATTAAGGTTTTAATGAAATAGTTGGTTGTGGGTTTCCAAGCTTAGCCTAAATCCTTTATGCTAAGCTTGAGGGGGAGTATTGATCATAGGATGGACGCTCGGACGGACGGACGGATGCTCGGACAAACGGACGGACGTTCGGACAGACGGACAGACGCTCAAAGATGGACCCGCAGTACATATGGCATCGATGCCAGTACGCGGATCGTCGAGACACAGAGTCGGGTCGCGGTACCGGGTAAACGGATAAAAACGCGGACCCTATTCGGGTAAACGGGTCGTGTACCGCGGGAAGGTTTGGCGTCGAGGAATTGGACCCGTGGTACATGTGTTGTCGAGGTGCGGGTCGAGTACTGACCGCGATCAGTACGAGGAGCGTGCGTTGACTTTCTGTCCCGCGTTGACCATCGAGGATCCGAGTGACAACGACTGGTCCTCGTCCCGCGGATCGAGTTCCTCGGTCCTGGCATCGAAGATCCGAGTGACAACGACTGGTCTTTGTCCCGCGGATCGAGTTCCTCGGTCCTGGCATCGAGGGAACACTTCCAACCGTTTGAAATGAGCCGTTTCAATCCCAACGGTCTCTTTCCTCTTTTAGAACACATTTGTATCTATTTAAACATTGTTCCATATACTTGTAAAATTATCTTGATTTTATTTTAATAAAACAAGTTCATACTCTTTCTTCTTAAATCTTCTTCTATCCGAAACTCCTCTCAATTACTTAACCTTATTCCGCAAATTCCAACACATGTCAGAGTAATTAATTGGTTAGGTTTTAGGTTTTGAATGAGTTTCATAATTCGATAATTGATTGATGATAGTTTAGGGATGATAATAGAATCTTCATTTTTACTTGTACTCTAAGCATAATTGCTTTACCGCGCATTTAGCGGAGTTGATCTTACGTTGTTATAGATTCCAAAATCTTTTATATTAACCGGAACTAGTATTTGATGAGCCAAGCATCTTAACATTCCAAAAGTTTAGTTAAAGAGTTCGGTGAACAATATTATAACCTGTACTTTTCTTGCATATTTTCACCTTGAAATAACCACGCAAAAGCCGATTCTATTAGGGTGATGAAATATAGTAGTTGAAGCCACGAAAGTGGAATGATTATACCTTCGTGTTATGATTTCTAGATGGTACGGTATATCCTAAGGTCCCTAGATTAAATCAATCATTATTGTTGCATGATTCCCTGCGATTTCCTAAGTCCTAACGCTTTTCTCTTATTGATTTCAGTTTATTTAATATTTGCATCCGTGTTAATTCACAATCACCCAAAATGACAAACATATTTTGTTCTAGCTTTATTTTATACATTACAATTCGTAGTGTGGTTAACAAGTCCTCGTGGAATTCGATCCCTTATCTATACTAATTGTGATTGCTGTGAATTTCTCTACCTGCGTATCCTTGATACTGCTGAAAGCTTCGACTTCTACCCATTTACAGAAATAATCTATAAGAACTAATAGGTAACATTTCTGCCGCAATGGGTGGAGCGGTCTGACTATGTCCATCGCCTATCTCATGAATGGGTAAGGCGATGTCACTGATGAGAGCAGTTCGGTAGGCTGGTGGATCATTGAGCCGTGACGCTGGCACTTGGCGGCAAATTTCTCGCAGTCTTTGACCATTGTAGGCCAAAAGTAACCATGCAGCTTGATTTTGATGGCGAGTGCTCTTCCGCCTGAATGGTTTCTACAGGAACCACTGAGCACTTCCTTCATGATACCGCGGGCTGCTTGTCCACCTACGCAAATAAGAAGAGGGCTAGATAAACTCCACATGAACACTTCGATATGGAAAAGGATAAAACGGGCCGTTTAAGCCTTGAGCTTGCGAGCCGCCCATTTATCGGTGGGTGCCTGACCGTCGACAAGGTAACTACAAATGTCACCCATCCACTTAGTGTCGCATCCGTACGCAGTTGTGTCATTCTCGTCACTTTCGGCTGCGTTGTGTTCGAGAGGCGACTCGTCGTGGAATGCATAAGCATCTTAAGGAAGTGGCCCGCGGTAGAAAGTTATGCTGTCGAAGTCGGGGTCTTCATCCATTTCCACCGGGTTGTTAGGAGAAATAGAGTGTTAATCAAGGAGAGTACTTAAGGATTAATCTTTCCTTAAGTTACTAATGGGAATGAATGTTTCTGAGACTTGGTGAATGTTGGTCTACAGCGGTCAGGCCTTGGATAAGCTAGGCCGCATCAAAGAGAGTCTAGGCCGCATCAAGAAGAAGCTAGACCGCATCAATGGAGTAATGGTGTAGGTCGGTCATGGCACGGATAAGTGAGGCCGCATGAGGAACGAGTAAGGCTGCATGAGATATGGTTGAGAACGCATCATGTAAATGCTCGGATGCTCGGACACTCGTATGTTTGATACACGGCTCGGATACTCTACCCGCGGGAAGACTTAGCATCGAAGAGACCCGATACGCGGGACAGAGCGAGACGCGAGAAATGGCGCGGATCAGTTTAGACGCGTGTGTAAACTCGCGGGAAAGAATCTCCAAGTGGTCCCGTGGTTTGAAATAAAGATGACCAATTAAAGATAAGGGTCTTGGACTGATTTGGTCAAAATCAAAGGACAACCTTATATTTATCTTACCTTTACATAAAAAAAATGCGCTTTATGATCTGATCCTTATCCCTTCCAACGTTCACATTTTAGGATATGATCCAAGCTTTGCTTTATATACTTGTAATCTCATTTGTAAACATCAAATTATTATAAACTTATCATTGAATAAAATCAGATTATCCAAAATGTAGATTAAAAGAGTAAAACCGTGTTTAGGGTGAGATTCATTTGAATCAAACCCATTTATGTTTATATCTTCTCTAAATTATCTTTAATCTATTCTAAATCTCTCTAAATCTGTTCCTTAACTCTTTTGTGCTCATTTGAGCTTTCTTGTGATTTAATCCTTGTTAATGGTTAAATCTTTCTTAATCCTTGAATGAGCTAAGAACCCATAAATTCTAACATGGTATCAGAGCCAAGTTCGAATTCTTAGCTCACAAATCAGTCTTGAGACCGAATGATTCCGCTGTGCGTTTGTGGAAGAGATGCTTTGAAAATATCTCTTCTTTGGTTAATCTTTGATTGTGTGAATGTGTGATGTTGAAGACTCGAATCTATTGCTCGGAGAAAGCTAGATCTGAGATTGAAGAAAGAAGAAGTAGAAAGCTTGAAGCTTTCATGAAGAAGAATGAAGAAGAGGCTCACGGATTTAATGAAGAACAAGAAGGTTGAATGCAAGAGATTTCCAGCCTTGGGAGCATGTTAAAGAGAAGAAGCTTAAACAAGAAGGTGGTTCCCATGATGAAAGGGAGTAAATTTCCATCCTTTGGAGCTATATTGAAGAAAATCCTAGTGTGAAGTAAATGGGATTCAAGGGAAGAAAACCATTAAAGATTGGATCTTTCCCTTTCCCATGAAGCTCAAGGATGTTGTTTACTCTCATTAAGCCATGATGGTGCGGTTAGATGAAGGAAGGATCGAAATGGTTTACAATAGAAGAGGAGAAGATTGAAATCGTGGAGAGATTCAAACGGAGACTCTCGGGAAAGATGTTATCCGGCCGGTGACATTTCAACCATGGATGCTACTTTGGGTTAATCCTAATCCTTATCTCTCTTGTTCAAATTTATGGTTGATGAATCCATGATCTAGCTTAAGGGAAACACATTCAAGAGGATAGAGAGTAACTTCTTAAATATAACCCTTTCTTATACTCAAAATCTTTCTATTTTCTTTGTAATCACCCCAATCTCTCATTCTTTATATTCTCTATATTCTCTATACTCTCTATTCTCAAAACAGTTTGGAACCATAGCCTAAACACAAAACCAAACACTAACCCGAAATCCAAATGTTCTTGTTTACTCTTGGTGTGAGATCTCTTGTGTTTGATAATCCTTTCGGTCCAAGTATGATTTCTCTTGATCAAAGCTCACCTTAAGTGTGAAACTTATCACCGGACCCTTATTCTCTATGGTGATAAGGTTTGAACACCTAAGGTCCATTCTTGTAACATTGATGGTTGGTGTTGGTAACATTGAGAAAATCTGGTGTTGGTAACATTGAGAAAATTTGGTGTTGGTAACATTGAGTTGTAACATTGATGGGAATGGTTAGAATGCTTGGAGTTGTGCTTGTACTTTGTTTTGTAGCGGTTCTTGTTGTGTTCTAGATCTAATGATGCACATCCAAGGAGACCAAGGAGATGCAACTAGCCTTTGGATATCAATCTTGAAGTCATTCATGAAGTTAATAGTTGCTTCGAATCTTGAGTGGTGGAAAGATTGATTGAGCCAATGTTTTGAAGTTATATGAGATTGTTGCTTCGGATGGTGAAATAATCATTGCGTCAAGGAAGGTTGTATAGACTTGGGAGTCAAGGAGCTAAGGGGGAGAAATGCAATGGTTATTGGTTATGTATGTAACCGGAGGGAACATGGAGAAGGCCAAGAGAGTGAAGACATTTGGAGTTCTATGATCAAACCGAAGCTAGAATGAAATGACTTCGGTTAGAAAATTTAAATGGGTATGAAGTGGAGATTATATGGCGGTTCCAAGTCACACTAGTGGGATAAAATGATCATGCTTTCAAGGAGTGATCATTGAAGAACAACCAAAATGGTTGAGTTGTGTGAATGGAGGAGGACTCACACGTTTTATTGTGAAATGAAGAAGAAACCGAAAAGCTCCACCACTTGGATCATGATGGTTCGAGTTATTTAGAGTGGTGTGGAAAGCAAGTGAAGATTAAAGAATCAACCACACCATCAAAATAAAAAGGTTTAAGGGGGAGAAGAATGGAGTAAGCCGATGATCGTGAGACGAAAAGGAAGCATCAAGACCGGCGGTTTCAACCTTAGTCTTTGTGTTCACGATGACTAAGGTTAAGGGGGAGTATTATAGAGAGGAAGCATGAAGAAGAAGAGCAAGGCCGAGGCAAGAGAAGAGAAGCCGAGGACTGAAGCTCAACAAATGATCAAGACCTTGATTATGTTCCCCTAAGATCATTGAGTTGGTACTTTTTTCCCTTAGTAGAGTTTTATCCCAATGGGTTTTATCTACTAAGGTTTTAATGAGGCCTCTCCTTGTATCTCCAAGTTCATCCTTCACATTGTTGCGTATGAACTTGAGGGGGAGTGTTAATCAAGGAGAGTACTTAAGGATTAATCTTTCCATAAGTTACTAATGGGAATGAATGTGTCTGAGACTTGGTGAATGTTGGTCTAGAGCGGTCAGGCCTTGGATAAGCAAGGCCGCATCAAAGAGAGCCTAGGCCGCATCAAAAAGAAGCTAGACCGCATCAATGGAGTAATGGTCTAGGGCGGTCATGGCACGGATAAGTGAGGGCGCATGAAGAACGAGTAAGGCCGCACAAGATATGGTTGAGAACGCATCATTTAGATGCTCGGATGCTTGGACACTCGGATATTTGATACGCGGCTCGGACACTCGACCCGTGGGAAGACTTAGCATCGAAGAGGCCCGATACGCGGGACGGAGCGAGACGCGAGAAATGGCGCGGATCAGTTTAGACACGTGTGTAAACTCGCGGGAAAGAATCTCCAAGTGGTCACTCGGTTTGAAATAAAGATGACCGTTTGAAGATAAGGGTCTTGGACTGATTTGGTCAAAAGCAAAGGACAACCTTATCTTTATCTTACCTTTATATAAAGCAAATGTGCTTTATGATCTGATCCTTATCCCTTCCAACGTTCACATTTTAGGATCTGATCCAAGCTTTGCTTTATATACTTGTATTCTCATTTGTAAACATCAAATTATTATAAACTTATCAATGAATAAAATCAGATTATCCAAAATGTAGATTAAGAGAGTAAAACCGTGTTTAGGGTGAGATTCATTTGAATCAAACCCATTTATGTTTATATCTTCTCTAAATTATTCTTAATCTATTCTAAATCTCTCTAAATCTGTTCCTAAACTCTTTTGTGCTCATTTGAGCTTTCATGTGATTTAATCCTTGTTAATGGTTAAATCTTTCTTAATCTTTGAATGAGCTAAGAACCCATAAATTCTAACATAGAGGTTTTGGGCATGGCTGCGCCGTTATTGTCGATAGGCCCAGTGTCCATGGAAGTTGTCGGGCTCACGTTCTGCTCGTCTTGGCTTGTGCGAACTTCCAATGGGAAAGGGCCATCTGGTCCCGTCGGCTGGGCTAGGTTTTGTAGTTGTTTATTTTGTGCGGCTTGTGCTCGAGTGAGAACGTTTACTGCCTGCAGAAGAGTTATACTTGGCTCCTTGATAATTTTGACTGGGATGATTCGCTGAAGGTCATCATCTAACTTTGTTGAAGATCTGAGGGATGCGAGCACATCCGCCTGCAAGTTTTCTTCCCGCGGGATTCGAGTGAGTGTAAACTCTTCAAACTGTGCCGCGAGTTCTTTGGCAAGCTTCAAGTATACTTCCATTCAATCATCTTTGGTTGCGTATGCATTTGATCACCGTTAAACTGGTTGACAACGAGTTAGGAGTCTCAGAAAGCATGGATTATATTCATCTTTAGACTGCGGGCGAGGCATAAGCCGGCGAGTAGCGCTTCATACTCAGCTTTGTTGTTGGATGCCCAGAATCCGAGGCGGAATGACTGTTCGAGTGACTCGCCGTCAGGTGACGAGAGTCGAATAACAACTCCGAAACTGTGTTTGGAGGATGATCCGTCGATATGAAGTTGCAAAGGGAGGGCCGGTGGATCCTCAATTTCTGCCTTAGCATCTGCCTCAGGGAGTTCGACAAGGAAGTCTGCCAAAACTTGGGCCTTTATGCTGGCTCTACTGCGGTACTCGATGTCAAATTCGCTGAGCTCTATTGCCCACTTTGCTGACCTGCCTGACTGGGTTGGACTATGAAGCACGGCGCGCAGCAAGAAAATGTTAAGCACGATGATGGAGTGCGACTGGAAATACAGCCTTAGCTTCATGGCAGATGTGAAAACGGCAAGCGCTAACTTCTCGGTAAGAGGATATCTTGTTTCGGCTCCGGTCAGTGATTTGCTGGTGTAGAAGATGGGTTTTTGGTCATTTCCATCTGCTTGAATTAGGCCTCCGCTTATAGCCGTTAGTGAGACTGCTACATAAAGAAAAAGTGGCTCTCCTATCACTGGTTTTGCCATAACTGGTGGGCTTGCCAAGTATTTTTTCAGTTGATGGAAGGCCTCTTCGCACTCTGTCGTCCATTCAAATGGCCTCTTTCCTCACAAAGTGTCGTAGAAGGGCAAGCATTTGTCCGTAGATCTCGAAATGAAAGGGTTTAACGCGGCTACTCTCCCAGTTAGACGCTGCACTTATCTTTTTGATTTCGGCGACGCCATTTGTATAAGTGCATCGATCTGCTTTGGGTTTGCTTCTATGCCACGACGGGTTACCAGGTAACTAAGAAACTCGCCGGGGGTGACGCCAAATCTACACTTGGTCGGATTCAATTCATGTTATGTAGGTTGAGTCTGTCGAAACACTCTTCTAGGTGGGCGACATGGTCTTTCTCTTTCAATGAATTTACCAGCATGTCATCAATATAGACCTCCATTATCCTTCTAAGCTGATCCGTGAACATCTTATTCACTAGGCGCTGATATGTTGCTCCGGCGTTTTTCAAGCCAAATGGCATGACCTTGTAGCAATAAATCCCGCAATCTATGATAAAAGAGGTTTTCTCGCGATCACCGGGATTCATGAGTATTTGGTTATAGTCGGAGAAAGCATTCATAAAAGAAAGCAGCTTGTTTCATGCGGTTGTTTCGACTAGCCGATCAATGTGTAGCAACGGGAAGCTGTCTTTGGGACACGCTTTGTTTAAGTCTGTGAAATCAACGCATACCCGCCACTTGCCGTTCTTCTTCTTGACGACAACTAGATTGACGAGCTAATACAATCTCCGTAAGAGGTCTAGCTCACGAACGTTCCTTTGATCAAGTTGGTAAATGAAGAGTCTCTGATCAAGAGATAAAAATCAACTAACGATTTCTTCAAGTAATTGTAGTGGATCTAACAAAAGGATTCGGAATGGAGATAAAATGATGTATTGTTGGAAGGTGAATGGATGATCGAAGAGAAACTTTCAAAGGATGTGAAAGGCCTTTGAACTTTCAGACTTGAATTCGACAAGGATATTACACACCAAATGCCAAAATCAAGATGTATTAGATATGACACACTAATACAATGATCAAACAGATTTGTAGAGAGGTTTTTGATAAAAAGTTTGATGATATTATTCATGCAAATTTAAAATACATATAGAGAAGGAAGAGACTTCAAAAATGTTCAAAATGAATGCTCAACATGCAGAGCACCTAGAAAACAGAAATAACCTCATTAATCCTTATTTTACTAACATAAAAATCAGAAATAGGCTCCAAAACATGTCATTTCGTTTTGGGCCTAAAAGAGTTGGTAAAAGGCCATGATAAGGTAATTCTCCTTGCTTCATTAAAACCTTAATGCAAAAACCACTTAGAAAAAACACATTGAAGGAAAAAGAGTACAATTCGAACTACCAACCTTAATTACCATGGGCACAAACTGCTTGTATCACAACCAATGTGGTTGGATTAGCCAATGTTTCTAACCCACTCTTTACTTGCATGATAAGCATGCAAAGGGCTTTGTTAAACGCCTTGGCTCTTGATCTGTTTATTGGTCCGGTTGGAACCTTTAACTTGTCTTCAACTACATGGGTGTCAATCTGCTCCAAGTCTTCATTTCTACTCTCCATTGCCTCCTCGGGTACAAGCTCCTCCTTAGACTCCAAGTCCTCATTGTCTTTGCTGGTTAGGATCGTATCATCCCCTCCTTCTTGAAAAGAATTTTTCCTCAAATCTGATTCGTCTGAAACAAAAGGAAATAGGTCAGAAATATTAAAGCTTTTACTTATGTTGTACTTACCTTGGAGATCGAGTTGATAGGCATTGTTGTTGATGCGCTTAAGGATTTGGAAAGGGCCATCTATTCTTGGCATCGGCTTTGATTTTCTCCCTTTAGGAAATCTCTCCTTCCGAAGGTGAACCAACACAAGATTCCCTTCATTGAACACAACTTCCTTTCGTCCTTTGTTGGCGTGTGATATATCATGGTTTTTCCCCAGTTTAGATCATGATATAAGTCCAATATATAGAGTCTTTGTTGTGTTTTCCATTGGTTTTAGAGTCTTTGCAGGTTTCTACACGTTTGGAGAATAAAAGATGTTTACTGGGTTATTTGGAGCATTACGGAAGAAGACGTCAAAAATGCAAGTGAAGAATGGATTTCAGAGACTGGTGTCGATCGACACCATGTGCGTACACAGAAAGCCACTTTTCAGAAATTTGCCATTTTTGCCCAGAAGTTCCAGATGTTTACTTTTGTGATCTATGACGGTTTAGAACCTGTATAAATACGTTTTCAAAGCTATTGTTTAGGCTTACGCTTTATTTTACTTAATTCTTAGAGATATCTTTTAATAAAAACATGTTTTCATCATTCGATATGTCTGAGTAATTTCCCTGTTAGGTTTAGGGTTTTTCAAAAGTGTTTTGATGAATTGCTAGATCTGATTTCTTGTTAGGATAATATCATTAGAATGTTCTTCATCTTGACTTGAGTTTATTGCTGTTTTAGCCTCGCGAACTGAAATCTGATCTAGGGTTAATTAATAGAAATGACTGTTTGATTGATTACCTGATCTAGTCTTTGATGAGCAAAATTCCTTTTCGCAAAGAAATTTGGTTTAGGATTTTGTGAACAATTGAACTTGAACTTTAATGCTTGATTAAATTTATAGAACTCGCAAAGAAATTTGGTTTGCTTGGATTTGATCATAGATAACTTCTGCAACGAAAGTTGATTAGTTTTATATTCGTGTTCATGTTCAGGAACTGAGCTTTAATATTCCTAACTATCTTTTCATATCTGCAATTCTGATTCACTGGAGATTTCCCTGTGCCTAGCGTCTTTCTCTAATTGTTTTACAACCGTTTAAATTGTCTGCTTACTTGCTTTGCCTAGCTTAATCTGAGTCTATTAATCTATTGTGTTTCATTGATTCCCTATGGATTTCGATACATAAAGTACTGCATTGATCTCTTAATTTGAGAGAGTAGCTCTTAGGGTTAATTTGAGCATATCAAATTTTGGCGCCGTTGCCGGGGAATCATAACCATTAGATTCATATTATTAGGATTTCTTCTAGGTATTTTTATTTTTGTTTTTATTTTCTGCTAGTTTTGTTCTTGTCTTTCTGTTTTGCTTTTCAGGTACATGCGAAACCGCAATACCAGAAGCAACAAAGATAAGGAGCTAGTAGAATACGATCTTCCAGGACTTGCATGCTTAAAACAGGAGAATCGAAGAGCAGTGATGGCTGCTAGACAGATGCTTGTTCTGACTCTGGGAGAAGATGAAGTTTTGCGCAATCCGGCAGGTCTCAGATATAACGCCAAAGGGCAGAGGATCAATGACGATGGAACTGCAATCGTCGAGGAAGTTATCGAGCAGCCTGTGGACGATGCAGAAGCTGGTGTCGATCGACGCCCAGCTGGTGTCGCTCGACACCCTAATGAACTACAGATCGCTCGACACGATGAGCCAGTCGTTCAACAAGGAGGAGAAGCTGGTGTCGCTCGACACCAACCTGGTGTCGCTCGACACCCTGTCCAGGAAAGACCAAGAACACTTGCTGATTTCAATCGTCCGGACCAATTCTATGTGAATCGAGCTGCGATTCGTCCTCCTACCTTCCAGAGGAACGACTTCGAGGTGAACCCAGCCTACTTTAGCCTCGTAGCTCAAGATCCGTTCCATGGTCTTCCTCATGAGCACCCGATGGACCATTTGGAGAAGTTCAAAGACTTAGCTTCTTGCATCAAAGCTACTGGGGTATCCACTGATTACATCTTCTGCAAGCTCTTCCCATACTCACTTGCTGGAGATGCATCTTACTGGTTGAGGACTCTTCCTTCAGGATCTCTAACTACTTGGGAAGACACAAAGAATGCTTTCCTCAGCACATTCTTTGACGATGCGAGATCTGAAGAGCTCAGGATGAAGCTTACAACGTTCAAGCAAGGAGATACTGAGGCGTTCAAGGCTGCGTGGCATCGCCTCAAAGGATACCAGAGAGACTGTCCTCACCACGGGTTCACAGAGGTACAGCTACTGGGAATCTTCTACAAAGGAATCGAGCTCCATTATTCAACATCTCTGGATGCTGCTAGCCAAGGGAATTTTAACACGAATTCTCCAGAGACTGCTCTCCGTCTGATAGAGAACTTGGCTAACAATAACTCCACCAAGAACATCGATTTCAAGAGGAGCCAGCTTGGGAAGAATGTCAATAATAGTCAGATCGCAGAGGTGAATAAGAAGCTGGATACAATGACTAGGCTTCTAGCTCGGAAGAAGGTTGTCCACTTTGCTCAGGAAGTTGAAACTGCAGAGGATGTGAACTACATCAATGGTTCAGGATTTCAGAAGTTCAACAATCAGCAGGGATATGGATCATCTTATCAGAAGCCCTTCCAGAGTAACAATTACAACAGGAACTACGGTTCTTATTCTTATCAGAAGCCTCCTGAGCAAGACAATGAGGTGAAGAATATGCTGGAACAACTCCTAGAGGGCCAATAGAAGATGACTATGAGCTTCAATGGGAAGATGGATACAATGTATTCTGATCTGGATGGAAAGATTTCAGCGCTAAGCACTCATGTCAAGAAGCTGGACGTCCAAGTGGCTCAGACCGCCAGTTCTATCAAGAGACAAGAGGGTTATCTGCCTGCGAAGACTGATGCTAACCCAAGGAGCACTTGCAATGCCATTCTAAGCACTCAAGAGGATTATTTCGCGGAGTTCGATGAAATTTTTGGAACTGCAGAGCAAGTGTCGATCGACACTGAGCCAGAGCATCGATCGACACCACTCGGGAAGTCAAATGAGATCACAGAAACAAAGCTAGTGTCGATTGACACCAACGACAGTGTCGATCGACTCCCAGTCCAGTCTTGTGCCGAAATCGCAAAATCATCAGTCGCTTTAGAGGAGAACGTCTACAAGCCTCCAGTCCCTTTTCCCATAGCTAGAAGGTCTAAGCAAGAGGTTGAGGAGGAGATTTGCAAGAGAATTATTGATAAGATCATGGTGGAAATGCCTCTTGTTGATGCGGTAAAGCTTTCTCCTACGCTTAGAAGATATGTCAAGCGGCTTGCAGCGAATGGTATTAGTCCTGAGGAAGGCGCGTTGCTGACCAGAGACATCAGAGCCATACTCTTGAACACGACTCCGGTTCCGAAAAAGAAGAAGAAGGATGTGGAAGTCTCAGAAGAAGTAAGTGCTATGATCCAGAGCAGGATTCCAGTCAAGCTACCAGATCCAGAAAACTTCGTGCTAAATTGCTCAATATCAACAAGGCAGTTTCCTCATTCTCTTTGTGGTTTGGGATCTGGTATTAATTTGATGTCATTGTCTGTTGTTTTTAAACTGGTATGACTGATTTCAGGGCCACTAGGATGTCTCTTCTTTTAGCTGATCGATCCAGGAGATTCCCAAAAGAAATTTTGGAGGATGTTCTGATCAGGATTCAGGATTGCATTATCCCTGCTGATTTTGTAGTCTTGGAATACTACGATGAGCCTGAAGACCCTCTAATCCTGGGAAGATCATTCTTAGCTACTGCTGGTGCTCAAATTGATGTGAGGAAAGGGAAGATTAAGCTTGTCTAGGAGATATTATCATGGACTTTGACATGGAGAACACAAGGAGAAGATCAACCATTGATGGTCAGACTTTTTCTGTGGGGATTTTAGAGGATGATGACTCTAAGGAGTTAGATGCCAGTTCTTCATCTGTAGCTGAACAGACAATTCCACTTCTCCCAGCCCACACGCCTCCCCAAAAGCAAAGGTACGAGTCTCCTGAACTTAATTCTGAATCTCATCATTTTATTAATGATTTAAAGGTTGAAAAAACAGTTATGCGCTCACATAAGCATCGAGTTTCTCGTGCAAATCTTCCTTTTTCTTCTGAGAAATGTGCAGGGATTCCTAAGGCGAGTAAGAGGACCTCCAAGCCGTTCGCAAAAATGCTTATTATCGTTCCTTCAAAGCTGAAAGAGAAAGGCGCTGTAGTCATTCAGGAGATGGTGCAGAAAACGCAGAAACTCTTTCCTGGAATCATTCCATGGAAGAGTTCCGATCCTCCAGACGTCTAAATTCCTCGAAACAGTCAAGCTAACGGACTAAAAACAAGCGCTTAATGGGAGGCAACCCATTTGTGAGTTTTATATTTATGTTTTCTTTTTATTTTCTTTTACAATTTTATGTTTGGTGTGTTTTTGGTTTTGATTTTTAGGAGATAAAAACTTGCGAATGAACTTCAGGAGCCTGTGTCGAGCGACACGATGTTCAAATCGCTCGACTTTTGCAAAAATTCCTTGGCGTCGATCGACACCATTGACAGTGTCGATCGACACCCCGACCAGGTTACGTTTTTCTCTTCAAAATTTCGATTCCTTTCGTTTTCTATCTATTTATTTCACCAATCTTAGGCTTAATAACACTGGGGACAGTGTTGTTTATGTCTGCGGGAGGTAGTTGATAACTATGTTTTCTATTTTGGTGTATTTGAGTCAATTTTAAAAATTTTCGGGTCGAAACTCCCCTTTCCAACTTACTTTGAACAACACTCAAAGACCATTTCCGATGCAAGTTGGCTAATTTTACTGAGGTGGGTAACTGGAAGTGGATCGGTTAAACGGAGCGAGTTCAGGTTTCTGGAGAACGCCAGAAAGACGTTGCAGACCCCGCCCCTAATGAACTCTAATTTCTTGTCTTGGGCGTTGGTAATCTCAGGATTTGATTCATCTTCCAACACTTGAACGCGAGGATGGACCGCTGTGAAACTTCTTCCCATATGATGATTCCAATTGTTCCTAGACCAAAAGATGCGCAAAGGACCCTGGTCTCACAAGGAACAATAGTACTAAGCGCGGTCTAGAGTTTCATAGAGATGCCAAGGTATAAAAAAAAAAAAAAAAAAAATCAGCACAGGAACATCAAAGCAGCATGCCCAAGTAGCCAAAAGATGATGCGTAAGCCCGTGTCTCCTTTGTGACCTCCCGGAAAGCATGTTGTAAGGGAAACTAAAAGATTCTAAGTGAACCAAGGGATGATGCGTAAACCCGTATCTCCTTTGTGAACTCATTAGATTCGTCCCATAAAAATTCAACAAAGAGCAATGCATCTCTATGATAATCTTTAATTGGATTTACAGTTACGGAGGGAAGAGAGAGGGTGAAACGCAGGAAAGTGTTACAGGAAGGTAAAGAGTCTAGAACTTCCAGCGATCGATATTCCCTCGATGAGACCGCACCTAAGTAATGAAAGGGGTTTGCGACTGAAAGTCTGAGTTTCTCTAAGGGGTTTGGATTCAATCTGGAGGACTGCTATACTTCTAGGGAAACATCGAAGTATCACCGGATGACTTTTTCAAAGGTATGTGGTTCCTAAAGGGGTGAGTACACTGTTTTGCTTAGGGACAAGCAAAAAGCTAAGTCTGGGGGAGTTGATATATCATGGTTTTTACCCAGTTTAGACCATGATATAAGTCCAATATATAGAGTCTTTGTTGTGTTTTCCATTGGTTTTAGAGTATTTGCAGATTTCTACACGTTTGGAGAATAAAAGATGTTTACTGGGTGTTTTGGAGCATTACGGAAGAAGACGTCAAAAATACAAGTGAAGAATGGATTTCAGAGACTGGTGTCGATCGGCACCATCCCTGGGTGTCGATCGACACCCTGAGCGTACACAGAAAGCCACTTTTCAGAAATTTGCCGTTTTTGCCCAGAAGTTCCAGATGTTTACTTTTGTGATCTATGACGGTTTAGAACCTGTATAAATACGTTTTCCAAGCCATTGTTTAGGCTTACGTTTTATTTTACTTAATTCTTAGAGATATCTTTTAATAAAAACATGTTTTCATCATTCGATATGTCTGAGTAATTTCCCTGTTAGGTTTAGGGTTTTTCGAAAGTGTTTGATGAATTGCTAGATCTGATTTCTTATTAGGATAATATTATTAGAATGTTCTTCATCTTGACTTGAGTTTATTGCTGATTTTAGCCTCGCGAACTAAAATCTGATCTAGGGTTAATTAATAGAAACGACAGTTTGATTGATTACCTGATCTAGTCTTTGATGAGTAAAATTCCTTTTTGCAAAGAAATTTGGTTTAGGATTTTGTGAACAATTGAACTTGAACTTTAATGCTTGATTAAATTTATAGAACTCGCAAAGAAATTTGGTTTGCTTGGATTTAATCATAGATAACTTCTGCAACGAAAGTTGATTAGTTTTATATTCGTGTTCATGTTCAGGAACTGAGCTTTAATATTCCTAACTATCTTTTCATATCTGCAATTCTGATTCACTGGAGATTTCCCTGTGCCTAGCATCTTTCTCTAATTGTTTTACAACCGTTTAAATTGTCTGCTTACTTGCTTTGCCTAGCTTAATCTGAGTCTATTAATCTATTGTGTTTCATTGATTCCTTGTGGATTTCGATACCTAAAGTACTGCATTGATATCTTAATTTGAGAGAGTAGCTCTTAGGGTTAATTTGAGCATATCAGCGTGTTTCTCATAAAGCTTTGTCTTCTCCTCAATGTTCTTTTTCACTTTTTCATGGATTTGCTTAACCATCTCTGCCTTCTTTTGCCCATCCATACTTATTCTTTCACTCAAAGGTAAAGGCATCAAATTCAAAGGAGAAAGCGGATTGAGTCCGTAAACAATTTCAAAAGGTGAATGCTTAGTAGCTGAATGCATTGCATGATTATATGCAAATTCTACATGAGGCAAGTATTCTTCCCATGATTTCAAATTCTTTTTAACAAGAGCTTGCAACAAATTTGATAAAGTTCTATTAACTACTTCAGTTTGTCCATCGGTTTGCGGGTGACAAGTAGGAGAAAATAACAGTTTAGTTCCTAGCTTAGACCACAAAGTTTTCCAGAAATAACTTACAAATTTGGAATCTCTATCTGAAACAATGCTTTTAGGCATACCATACAATCTAACAATCTCCCTAAAGACCAAGTGAACAACATGCATAGCATCATCAGTTTTATGACATGGAATGAAGTGTGCCGTTTTTGAAAACCTATCAACCACTACAAAGATGGAGTCCTTTCCAGTTTTAGTTCTAGGCAAACCAACCACAAAATCCATTGAAATATCATGCCATGGATGCAAAGGGAAAGGGAGAGGAGTATACAAACCATGAGGCTGGTTCTTAGCTTTGGCCAGTTTGCAAGTTACACACCTTTGACATAGGCGCTCAACATCACGTTTCATAAGAGGCCAATAAAAGTGGTCTTGCATCACTTTCAGAGTCTTGGCTATACCAAAATGCCCCATCAAGCCACCACCATGTGGTTCCCTTAAAAACAATTATCTCAAAGAAGAGTGAGGTACATAAAGTCTATTATCATAAAACAAGTAACCCTCATGTCTATAGTACTTACCAGAAGCAAATTTCTCACATGACTTGAAAATAGGGCTAAAATCACTATCAGATTCATACAAGCTCTTTATTTATTAAAAGCCAAGTAATCTAGCATCTAAAGAGTTTAGCAAAACGTACCTTCGAGATAATGCATCTGCCACAACATTGTGTTTACCTTTTTTATACTTTATCACGTAGGGAAAAGTCTCTATAAACTATATCCATCGGGCATGACGTTTGTTAAATTTCTGTTGCCCTTTGATGTGTTTGAGAGATTCATGATCTGTGTGTATCACGAATTCCTTTTGCCAGAGATAGTGCTGCCATGTTTGCAAAGCCCTCACTAAAGTGTATAGCTCCTTTTCATAAGTTGGATAGTTCAATGTGGCTCCTCCAAGCTTTTCGCTAAATTAAGCTATAAGTCTCTTATCCTGCATAAGAACAACATCAATACCAACTCCTGAGGCATCACATTCAATTTTAAATGTTTTCATAAAATGAGGAAGTAAAAGAAGAGGAGAGTTAGTAAGCTTCTCTTTAAGGGCTTGGAATGCTTGCTCTTGTGCATCCTCCCATTTGAATCCAACTTCTTTCTTGATCACTTCTGTGAGTGGTGAAGCCACTGTACTAAAATCCCTCACAAACCTCCTATAAAAGCCAGCGAGTCCAAGAAACCTCCTCATTCACTTACACTTTTGGGACATGGCCAATCTAAGATTGCCTTAACTTTTTCTTCATCAACTTTAATTCCTCCTGCACTTACAACAAAACCTAAAAAGACAAGATTATCTGTGCAAAAAGTACACTTTTTCAGGTTGCATAAAGCTTTTCTTTCCTAAACAAATTCAGAACAGTTTCAAGATGTTTAGCATGCTCTTCTAACCTCTTAGAGTAAATCAGGATATCATCAAAGTACACAACCAAAAAGACACCTATATGCTTTCTAAGTATATGATTCATAAGTCTCATGAAAGTACTAGGTGCATTTGTTAGCCCAAATGGCATAACTAACCATTCATATAGTCCTTTTTTAGTTTTAAATTCAGTTTTCCATTCATCACCCTCTTTCATCCTAATCTGGTGATGTCCACTTTTCAAATAAATTTTAGAAAACACACAAGCACCAAACAGTTCATCAAACATGTCATCTAATATAGGAATAGGGTGGCGATACTTCACCGTGATGTTATTGATGGCTCTGCAATCTATGCACATGCGCCAACTTCCATCCTTCTTAGGCACCAGTAAAACAGGAATTGCACATGGACTCATGCTTTCTCTTATGTGTCGTTTCTCCATGAGTTCATTGACTTACTTCTCCAGCTCCTTAGTTTCAATCGGATTAGTCCTATAAGCTGGTTTGTTAGATAAAGAGGCTCTTGGAATGAAATCAATCTGATGTTCTATGCCATGAATTGGAGGTAATCCAGTGGTTTCATCTCGTGGAAACACATCACTATAATCTTGTAAAATGCACTTAATAATACTCGGAAGCTCCGGCGTAGGGTTAGCAATACTAGCAAGTGTTTTTTTAAATACAAAAAGGATTTTAGATCTTTGTGAATGAGTTTGAGACTTACCTTTTGTTATTACAAGACTGGATTAACAACTGATTTCTCTTCTCTTTTCTTTAAACTGACCTGATCATTGTGGACTTCTTGAGGGGTCAAAGGTGTTAAGATGGTCTTTCTTCCTTTAAACTCAAAGATATGTCGATTTGTGAAGCCATCATGCATAACCTTTTGATAAGATTGGAAAGGTCTACCAAGCCATATGTGACTTGCTTCCATGTGCAGAACATCACACAAAATATCATCATCATATTTCCCAATGGAAAAAGGAACCTTAACTTGAGAGTTCACAACCATCTCTCCATTGTCATTGAGCCATTAATAAGGCTTTGGGTGTTTGATGATCTCCAGACCAAGCTTGTTCACCATAGTCTCACTAGCCACGTTGGTATAACTTCCTCCATCAATGATGAGACTACAAACCTTTTCTTTCTTTTCAATGTATGAAAGAGATTCTCATGTTGCTCCTGCTCTTTGTTCTTTGGTAGATATTGATCATAGGACGGACGCTCGGATGGACGGACGGATGCTCAGACAGACAGACGGACGCTCGGACGCTCGGACGGACGCTCGGACGGACGGACGGACGCTCGAAGACAGACCCGCAGTACGTATGGCATCGATGCCAGTACGCGGATCGTCGAGACACAGAGTCGGGTCACGGTACCGGGTAAACGGATAAACACGCGGACCCTATTCTGGTAAACAGGTCGTGTACCGCGGGAAGGTTTGGCGTCGAGGAATTGGACCCGCGGTACGTGTGTTGTCGAGGCGCGGGTCGAGTACTTACCGCGATCAGTACGAGGAGCACGCGTTGACTTTCCGTCCCGCGTTGACCATCGAGGATCCGAATGACAACGACTGGTCCTCGTCCTGCGGATCGAGGTCCGAGGTCCTGGCATCGAGGGAAAGTGACCCGCGGGTCACTTTCACTTCCAACCGTTTGAAATGAGCCGTTTGAATCCCAACGGTCTCTTTCCTCTTTTAGAACACATTTGTGTCTATTTAAACATTATTTCACATACTTGTAAAATTATCTTGATTTTATTTTAATAAAACAAGTTCATACTCTTTCTCCTTAATCTTCTTCAATCCGAAACTTCTCTCAATTACTTAATCTTATTCCGCAAATTCCAACATGGTATCAGAGCAATGATCTTTGATTGTTAGCTCAAACTCTTTCAAATCTCTTTAAACTTTTGATTACACTTTAAAACTTTCGGTTACACTTGAAAATTTCCGATTCTACACTTTTCCCGGTTTATTTCACTTTCCAACACTCAAATTCTCTATCCAAGGTTCTTATCTTTGGACTCTTGATTATATACACTTGAGTTATACTCGTGAATCTTCAAGAAGAAGACTATGGAAAACGACGGTTCAAGCAAAGTACTTGTTCTCCCCATTACTCTCAAAGGAGAGAACTATCTCTTGTGGTCAAGAACCACCAAAACGGCCCTATCTGGGCGTGGTCTATGGAACCACATCGATTTAAGTCTCGAGCCAAAAAAGTCCGAGTACGACTCATCCGATGATGAAGAAGAAATTGAGGAGACTAGGCGCGCCAAAGAGGCGAAATGGTTCCAAGAGGATCAAACCGTTCTAGCCATTCTCCAAAATGGTCTTGAAGCTTAAATCCTTGAAGTTTACTCATATTGTGAGACCGCAAATGAGCTTTGGGAAACTCTCAAGAATGTCTACGGCAACATCACCAACTTGACCCGAGTGTTTGAAGTCAAGAAAGCCCTCAACGGTCTTAGCCAAGAAGACATGGAGTTTACCAAGAACTTTGGGAAGTATAGGTCGCTTTGGGCCGAGTTGGAAATGCTCCGACCTTTCACCATGGATCCGGCGGCTCTCAATGAAAGGAGAGAGCAAGACAAGGTGTTCGGCCTCCTCCTCACCTTGAATCCGGTCTACAATGACCTCATCAAGCATATCCTAAGAGCCGATAAGCTCCCGAGTCTTGATGAGGTGTGCGCTCAAATCCAAAGAGAACAAGGGTCTCATGGATTGTTTAGCGGAAAGGGGGAGCTTCCTACGGCTCACAAGGCGTACACGCCATATGGTGGTAACCGAAGGAACAACAACAACAACCAGACCTACCAAGATGTGACTTGTTAGCATTGCAAGAAGCTTGGCCATTCTAAGTCTCGGTGTTGGATTCTCAATCCTTATCTTAGACAAGACTCAAGAGGCCCGAGAAGCAACTACACCGAGCAAAGAGCTAACTATGGGACTACCAAGAGTGACCAAGCGGGCTCATCCAAGCAAGGAGAAGAGGTGAACCATGGGGACTTTGTCAAGAAAGCTGATCTTGGGGCGATCATCAAGGCTCTCAAAGAATCTGGTATCAATTATCTCTCTCATAAACCAAGTAACTCTTTGATCGTAGATTCCGGTGCATCTCATCATATGATTAATAATAGACATTTGCTTAGTAACATTGAATTAACTAAGGGACATGTGGAAATTGCAAATGGAGATAGAATACCTATTGAAGGAATCGGAAATTTGAAACTATTTAACAAAGAATCTAAAGCATTTTATATACCAAATTTTGCTAGCAACTTAGTATCGGTTAAAAGAGCCACAGTGACTTAAATTGCTATGCTATATTCGGTCCTAATGAGGTACATTTTCAGGATATTGAGACGGGAAAGAACATAGGAGGAGGTGGTACCAAAGATGAACTTTATGTTCTAGAAGATACTACTCCAAGATCATTTTCTTTTGCTTCTAGTTTTCAATTACCGAATAATGCAATTTGGCATGCTAGATTAGGTCATCCTCATGCTAGAGCCCTTGAGCTTATGTTACCAAATGTTGTCTTTAATCACTTAACTTGCGAATCATGTATTTTGAGCAAACATTGCAAAACCGTATTCAATAAATCAACAACTCTTTACGAAAATTGTTTTGACTTAGTACATTCGGATGTATGGACATCTCCATGTTTATCAAGAGATAACAACAAGTATTTTGTGACTTTCATTGATGAAAAATCAAAATATACTTGGGTTACTCTTTTGCCATCCAAAGATAGGGTATTTGATGCATTCATAACATTTGAAAGTCATGTCATTAATCATTACAATGCAAGAATTAAGATTTTTAGGTCCGATAATGGTGGTGAATATAGAAGTAATCGGTTCAAGGAGCATCTAGCCAACCACGGCATCATCCATCAAACGTCTTGTCCGTACACACCCCAACAAAATGGTGTGGCCGAGAGAAAGAACCGACATTTGATGGAAGTAGCACGATCAATGATGTTTCACACAAACATTCCAAAGCGGTTTTGGGGAGATGCGGTCATGACCGCTTGCTACCTAATCAATAGAACACCAATAAGAGTTCTAGAAGATCGGTCACCATTTGAGGTACTTACCCAAACTCGACCCTCTTTAGAACATCTAAAGGTTTTTGGGTGTGTTTGTTTTGTCTTAGTACCCGGAGAAAGAAGAACCAAGCTAGATGCAAAGAGTACCAAGTGCATGTTCATTGGGTACTCCAATACTCAAAAGGGATACAAGTGCTATGATCCGATCGACAAGAAGTATCATGTATCCCGAGATGTGAAGTTCCTTGAGGAGCAAGGATACTATGGGAAGAAGGATTGGGATGATCTCAAAGATCTAGCGACTCCTTCGGATCAAGGCGCATCATTGAGATTCCTACTCGAGCACTTGGGTGCGCTCACCAACGCCGGACAGGAAAAGACCAATCCAGCCCCCGCTGGAACAGAAGCAGACGAGGCGCAACCCGGCAGTCAAGAAAAGGTGCCTGCCCCAGCCGGACTAGAAGCGCCCGACGCCCGAGCCGACGCCCGAGATAACGCCCGAGACGATGCCCGAGCGGATGCCCGAGATAATGCCCGAGCGAACTCCCAAGCCGACACCGATGCTCGCGCTCACGCTCAAGATGATGCCGCACCTCAAGCCGCCCTGCTTAGGAGAAGCGAATGGCTTAGGAGCGATCCATCCACATGGAAGGACAAGCTGGTCTACTACAACAATCAAGCCATGGTACATCCCATTCAAGCCACATGTTCTCTTGCCCTTGTACCCTCGGATCACCGAGCGTTTCTAGTGAAGATCGACGAATACACCATTCCCTCTACCTATGAGGCTATGGAGAAGGAGGAATGGAATGGTGCGGTTGATGATGAGATCGGGGCCATGATCAAGAACCACACTTGGGATGAAGCCGATCTCCCGGAAGGAAAGAGAGCCGTGACCTCTAAATGGATCTTCACAATCAAGCACTTGAGTAGCAGAGAGATTGAAAGGTTTAAGGCGAGGTTAGTAGCAAGAGGCTTCACTCAAAATTATGGAGATGAATACACGGACACTTTTGCCCCGGTCGCCAAGCTTAACACGGTTCGAGTGGTCCTATCCTTGGCGTTCAACCTTGATTGGGAGCATTGGCAAATGAACGTGAAGAACGCCTTCCTCCAAGGTGACCTAGAAGCCATCGTCAAGCCCGGGAAGGTCTGGCGCTTGAGGAAGGCGATCTACGGTCTCAAGCAATCTCCAAGAGCTTGGTACAAGAAGCTAAGCTCTACCCTATTGGATAAGGGTTTCAAGAAGTAGGAGTTGGATCATACTCTCTTCACTATTCAAGGACCGAAAGGGATCATTGTGGTCCTTGTCTATGTGGATGATCTCATCATCTCAGGGAGTGATAAAGAAGGCGTTCAAGACACCAAAGACTATCTCAAGTTGGAGTTTGAGATTAAGGACCTCGGTGAGTGAAAGTACTTTCTTGGGATTGAAGTTTGCCGATTCCACAATGGCCTTCACATCTCACAAAGGAAGTACACCATGGATCTTCTCAAAGAAACCGGCAAGCTAGGCGCTAAGCCGGCCAAGACTCCACTCGACGAAGGCTACAAGGTCGTTCGAAAGGGGGAGATTGAAGATGAGCCATATTCGGATCCTTCACGCTACCAGAGATTGGTTAGGAAAATGATCTACTTGACACTCACTAGGCCGGACCTTTGCTTTGCGGTCAACCAAGTGAGTCAACACATGAAGGAGCCCAAGGTGCACCATTGGAACATGGTGGAAAGGATCCTCCGATATCTCAAAGGGAGCCCCGACCAAGGCATTTGGATAAGAAAGAACCAAGACACGGATCTAGTTGGCTATTGCGATGCGGATTGGGCCGGAGACCGAGAAGACCGAAGGTCCACGACCGGCTATTGCACATTTCTTGGCGGCAACTTGGTGACTTGGAAGACAAAGAAGCAAAAGTTGATTTCATGCTCTATCACCGAAGCCGAGTATAGAGCCATGAAGAAGCTCATTAATGAACTCACTTGGCTCAAAGGAATTCTCTTGCATCTTGGAGTCAAGCAAGATCATCCAATCACAATGCATTGTGACAACCAAGCCGCCATCCACATTGCAACAAACTCGGTGTTTCACAAAAGAACGAAACAGACCGAGATTGATTGCCACAAAGTCCGAGAAAAGATAGAGCAAGGGATGACTCTACCGGCGTATACAAGGAGTGAAGATCAATTGGCCGACATACTCACCAAATCCGCAAGTCTAAAAGTTTGCAACCATATCTTTAGCAAACTTGGGCTTGTGGACTTGACCAAGCCATGATCAAGTCCTCTTCCCATGACCACTATACTTTTTTTCCTTAATAAGTTTTTATCCCATGAGGTTTTTCCTATTAAGGTTTTAATGAGGTAGTGGGTTTCCAAGCTTAGCCTAAATCCTTTATGCTAAGCTTGAGGGGGAGTATTGATCATAGGACAGACGCTCGGACGGACGGACAGATGCTCAGACGGACAAACGGATGCTCGGATGGACGGACGGACGCTCGATGACGGATGCGCAGTACGTATGGCATCGATGCCAGCATGCGGATCGTTGAGACACAGAGTCGGGTTGCGGTACCGGGTAAACGGATAAACATGCGGACCCTATTCGGGTAAACGGATCGTGTACCGCAGGAAGGTTTGGCGTCGAGGAATTGGACCCGCGGTACGTGTATCGTCGAGACACGGGTCGAGTACTGACCGCGATCAGTACGAGGAGCGCGCGTTGACTATCTATCACGCGTTGACCATCGAGGATCCGAGTGACAACGACTGGTCCTCGTCCCGCAGATCGAGGTCCTCGGTCCTGGCATCGAGGGAAAGTGACCCGCGGGTCACATTCACTTCCAATCGTTTGAAATGAGCCGTTTGAATCCCAACGGTCTCTTTCCTCTTTTAGAACACATTTGTATCTATTTAAACATTTTTCCACATACTTGTAAAATTATCTTGATTTTATTTTAATAAAACAAGTTCATACTCTTTCTCCTTAATCTTCTTCAATCCGAAACTTCTCTCAATTACTTAATCTTATTCCACAAATTCCAACAGTAGAACACTTAGAGATCTCCTAGTTACAAGCAATTCACCTTTGATTGGAGCTTCTACAAATTCCTCTGAAGATACTTCTCCTTATGACTCATCTTCTGATTCTAACTCCCCATTGACTCACCTTACATCTCTGCTTCGTGTAGAAGTTTCTTTTGCTTTGCCTTTCACATCTTGAACTTGAAAATTTAAATGTGGTTTGGTGAAAGGCTTAGACTCACGTTGAAAACTTGGCTTCTCGTCACGGGGATGGTTATACTTTGCAGCATTGTAACTGTAATTGGGAGATCTTCTTCTGATTTGTTGCTCGAACATAATTGCTTTGTGAAGCATCTCATCAAGTTCCTCATAGTGCTGTGTTTCAAGTCTTTCTTGTATCTCATGGTTCAAGCCTCCCATAAACCTTGACATTCGTGCCTTATTTTTTTTGTGAACATCAACCCTTAACAGCAAGGTTTCCAATTCCTGATAATATTCCTCCACTGATTTTTTCCCTTGGACTAAGTTCCTTAACTTGTTATGTAGCTTTCGATGGTAATGTCTTGGGACAAACCTTTTCCTCAAAAAATTTTCATTTGTGTCGAGGTATCGATGGGGTAATCACCAGTTCTTCTTTTCATGGTGATAAGTTGATCCCACCAACTCAATGTGTAATCAAAGAACTCAGTCGCTGCCACTTTCACTTTGTTCTCATTGGTGTACTCTTGGCAGACAAACACAAGCTCAATCTTCTTTTTCCATTCTAGATACGCATCTGGATCGTTAGTGCCATGGAAAGGAGGGATTCTGCTCTTAAGACCTCCAGAATTGTCCCTTCGTGGTGGTCTCTCTCTTTCATGTGTTTGTCTCCTTTGGCTACGGAGGGAAGAAGATTGGTTGTAGTACTCTTGTGCCTCTTCATCTCCTCTTGGTTCCCTTAATGGTCTCTCTTGATTCTGATTTACATCCGGTTCAGGCGTATTGCGTTCAAGGCGAAAGGCCTCGAGTTTTTCATCCATCAGTTTAACCATGGTAGCCGTGAGAGCTTCTAATAACAATTTGTTGGGATGAGAGGTATTGGTTTCATCATCTTAAGTATCCAGCATTGTACCTGATTCGGATCACGTTTTTAAACAAGTAAAATGCTCCAAAAATGAAGAAAAATGTTTTTAGGCAAGGATCAAACAACAAAACAGTTCCTGACTATAATTTAATTCGGTTTTAACTGTCAATTGCAAACACAAGAAGACGAAGAGTTTTATCCAAAACACAAGATCTAATATAGATTCTTACAGTTCTCGATCTAATCTACACGAATCAATCAAAAATCACGCAAAACAGATAAGCGATCATCCTTAAATGAACGAGACAAAATTTACGTAGAAACTGAAAAAATTGAAAGGGTTGATACAACCTGATTCAAAGTGGGCTCATATACCACTTAATACAATCTTCGTAAGAGATCTAGCCTACGAACGTTCCTTTGATCAAATTAGTAAATGAAAAGTCTCTGATCAAGAGATAAAAATCAAGTAACTATTTCTTCAAGTAATTGTAGCGGATCTTACAAAAGGATTCTAAATGGAGATGAAATGATGTATTGTTGGAAGGTGAATGGATGATCGAAGAGAAACTTTCAAAGGATGTGAAAGGCCTTTGAACTTTCAGACTTGAATTCGACAAGGATATTACACACCAAATGCCAAAATCAAGATGTATTAGATATGACACACTAATACAATGATCAAACAGATTTGTAGAGAGGTTTTAGATAAAAAGTTTGATGATATTATTTATGGCAAATTCAGAATACATATAGAGAAGGAAAAGACTTCAAAAACATTCAAAATGAATGCTCAACATGCAGAGCACCTAGAAAAAAGAAATAACCTCATTAATCCTTATTTTACTAACTTAAAAATCAGAAATAGGCTCCAAAATATGCCATTTCATTTTGGCCTAAAAGAGTTGGTAAAAGACCATGATAAGGTAATTCTCCTTGCTTTATTAAAACCTTAATGCAAAAACCACTTGGGAAAAACACATTGAAGAAAAAAGAGTACAATTCGAACTACCAACCTTAATTACCATGGGCAGAAATTGCTTGTATCACAACCAATGTGGTTGGATTAGCCAATGTTTCTAACCCACTTTTTACTTGCATAAGAAGCATGCAAAGGGCTTGGTTAAACGCTTTGGCTCTTCATCTGGTCATAGGTCCGGTTGGAACTTTTAGCTTGTCTTCAACTCCATGGGTGTCACTGTGCTCCAAGTCTTCATTTCTACTCTCCATTGCCTCCTCGGATACAAGCTGCTCCTTAGACTCCAAGTCCTCATTGTCTTCTCTGGTTAGGATCATATCACTTAACTTCTAAGATCGATTCGACCTTCAAAAGTCTTTCCACCTCATCGTTAACTGCTTGCGCTCTATCTGGACTGAGTCTTCTACGCTTCTGTTTAACCGGTTTAAAGGTCGGGTTAACATTTAGCTCGTGACTAGCTACGACAATATCTATTTCTGGCATGCGAACGTACTTAGGTTTCTCTTGAGGAAAAAAAGAAGCTCCTGCTTTATTGATTCATTGGGGGTTGCAACAATCTCCATGCATCGCTCTGGATTGTCGTCGTCAATGCAAAAGGGTATTACTTACTCGCAAATCGGGTCCGCCGCCTCTTCTTTGCGGACCTCTATAATCTGTAATTGTTATAACAAATTTGAGAGTCGTTTTACGGACTCCCTATCTGTTTTCTGCTTCTTTCGCGTCTCCTTGGGGAGTGGGATAGTTTTTTGGCTCCTGAGCTTATGCGCGGCCATGAAACACGTTCAGGATGTTAATTGACTCCCTTTAATCACCATTACCTCTTCTTTGGTAGGAAACTTGAGGCAGAGGTTGTAAGTGGATGCCACCGCTCGCATTGAGTTCAGCCAAGGCGTACCCATAATCACATTGTAGATAGCCGGGTTATCAGATACTGAGAAATTAACCACTTTGGTTACACCTTCTGCACAGACGGCAAATCGATTGTTCCTAAGGTCATTGTGGTTTCACCGTTGAAATCATTGAGCGGCTTAGGACGGGGTATTACTCGGGAGAAGTCAATCTCCATTCACGCAAGAGTCTCCTTGAAAATGATATCCACGGTACTTCCCGTGTCGATCAGAATACGTGCGGTATCCCAATCATCAATAACTAACCGAATCACCAGCGGATCATCATGTGGTTTATCAATGTTGCTAGTTTCCATTTCCTCGAATGAAATAACGCCGTTGGGGAACTTCGAAGATCTGGGCACATTGGAACTGATTTTGGTGCGCCGTTGAAAAGACTTAATCGATGAGACCGTGTTGGCGCAGTAGTGAGAACCGCCCATGATCATGTTACAAAATTTTCTTTTCAGACCTCCTTGTGCTGTGTTATCATTTTTTCTTTCTAGTTTGTTGGGTTCCCTATTAGCGTTTCTCTCTGCTTGGTTTGCCATTTCTTCAATTTCAAAGTCCTTGACGCTTATATTTCCTCCAAGCTCACCAGCCACTAACAGTTTGCTGTTGAGTGCCCGTGTAATTGGTGCAGCAAAACGCTGACTCGTCATAAGTTGTGTTCCTTGTCCAACTATTGCCAAAAGTTCGGCCTCGACCACCTCCTCGGCCGTAACTGAAACTAGGTGAGTCCACATGGTAATTCTGTGCGCCTCTGAAACCGCCTTCGTGCTGAACAAAGTTTTCCTGCTTTCTTTTGCTGTTGGTGCTACCAACGGTTGGGGGTTGACACTTTTGGATTTCCCGTACTTCTTTGCCAGAGTTTTTACCTCCTTTTCGCTTTTACCTCCTCCATCTCCGGTTATTGCAGGTTGGCTGCTGTCATTTTTGCGTTAGCCGCTTCGACCTGCTCAACCCACTGAAGGTTTTCTTCCTCCTGAGCAAGTTCTCGCTCATGTTCAAATTGGCTCCTCCTTTGCACGGTTCTCCCAGCGCCTGCTAATCCAGAGTTGTTGGTGTTGTTTTCCTCTTTCGTATCATCCATGATCTCGACGATTCGTGCTGCTGCATTCCCGGCAGATGGACTTCTTTCGTCGGCTCATTGATTTGGCTCGCCGGGTGTACCGGTGACTCTCCGCGTGCTGGTGGGGGTTGAGGCGAGACTCGTCGGGATCCCACAAGCCGCAGGCCGTCAGAGGATCCTTTGTCCGCGAGGGTAGGTAGCCGTTGTCAGGGCTCGCAGTTCAGCTGTCAAGGATTTGTTCAGCGCCTCCTAGTCCTTGGATTTCCTGAGCAGCTCCGCTCGCAGGTCGCTGTGTTGGTTTGAGGGCCCATCGCACCAAATCCATTGGGAGGTGCCTGTTCTTCCCTATTATGCTCTGTGCGAGCCGTCTGCTCGGTTTGTCTGGTTGCTCTGGATCCGTTGCGCGCTGTCTGCTTGGTCTGTCCGGTTGCTCGTTATGTTCGGTTGCTCCGGATCCGTTGCGTGCCGTCTTCTTGTTCTAATTGGCGCTGCCGTCCATCACGTTTCGCTGTTATCGGTCATCTTGTCAGACTTGTTCAGGGTTTCTGTGTATGAAGCTTTACTGATACCCTCCTTCTAGCGCCACATTGTGGGAGCTGGATTCCTACGATTAGAATTTGCTCTGTTCGCGGTAGATCTTCAAAAGTTATAAGTTAGAAATCACAAGAACAGTTTGAGAAGAAAGAGTTTTGATTGATGTGTTTGCTGTCAAAGAATACATGGGATTCTGCTGAGAATTTGTAATCCTCTTTCAAGAGGATGATACAATAATTTTTATACTAGACTAAGTCGGCTAGAGTTTTTGGCGTGAGCTGCACTTCTTACGTCGGCTGGCCCATTAACGGTTTGGCCCATTAACGGTTCGGTTCGGCCCAATTAGATGGGCAAAGCTAAATTAGGCCTATTGAGTTGAAGCCTTGAAAACAGTTCACCCGGTTTGGTTCGGTACTACTGTTGGTTTACTGATCTCCCAACCGGCCGATGCGTCCTAGACTTTCCGTAGAGCTCTTCCTTATTCGGACTTAGCCATTTTCTTCGGATGATCTTCAAAGGGTGGAATTTAACCCCTATAGTCGGTTGGGCTCATGAAGATAAGGCAGTTTTGACCGAAAAGACCGTTTTGCCCATGTAGAACCCTAGGAGACCTTAGCACTATAAATACTTGTTTTTAACCTCTTGTTTAGGGTGTACCGGAATTTTTAAACACTTTTCACCTACAGAGAATAGAAGCCATGCCTCCTTTGGAGGATTGATCGTAGAGTTTGTTTTAGGAGGTTTGGTGGATGATCTCGCTTTGTACTTTGCTATAGAGAAGAATCTTCTTATCTCTACTCTTTTAATAAAGTTTATCATCATGTTTTCTTCTATCTCTTGTTGTTTTTCGTGCACCAAATCCGAATAATTCACTTGTTAGGTTTTAGTTTTCAATGAGTTTCATAATTCGATAATTGATTGATGATTATTTAGAGATAATAATAGAATCTTCATCTTTACTTGTACCCTATGCATAATTGCTTTACCGCGTATTGAGCGATTTGATCTTAGGTTGATATAGATTCCAAAAGCTTTTATATTAACCGGAACTAGTATTTGATGAGCCAAGCGTCTTAACATTCCAAAAGTTTAGTTAAGGAGTTCGGTGAACAATATCATAACCCGTACTTTTCTTGCATATTTTCACCTTGTAATAACCACACGAAAATCGAGTCTATTAGGGTGATGAAATATAGTAGTCGGAGCCACGAAAGTGGAATGATTATACCTTCGTGTTATGAGTTCTAGATGGTGCGGTATATCCTAAGGTCCCTACATTAAATCAATCATTATTGTTGCATGATTCTTTGCGATTTCCTAAGTCCTAACGCTTTTCTCTTATTGATTTCAGTTTATTTAATATTTGTATCCGTGTTAATTCACAATCACCCAAAACGACAAACATATTTTTTCTAGCTTTATTTTATTCATTACAATTCGGTGTGGTTAACAAGTCCTCGTGGAATTCGATCCCTTATCTATACTAATTGTGATTGTTGTGCTCTTGCAGGAAGTTGGATTAAGTGGTAAAACTTAATCCCACATCACAACACTAGACCCTTTATTGAGCATTTAAGAGCTTTTGGGTGTGTTTTTTTTTTGCCTTAGTGCCCGGTGAATTGAGAACCAAGCTAGATGCTAAGAGCACACAAGGTGTATGTTCATTGGTTACTCCAACTACCCAAAAGAGATACAAGTGTTATGACCCGAGTTCAAGGAGAACATTTGTGTCCAAGCATGTGAAGTTTATGGAGGATAAGAGCTACTATTGAGACAAAGATAAAGTCTTAAGGTTTGCAATCACATTTTGGGCAAACTTGGACTTGTGGATCTCACACATCTATGAGAAGACCCCCTTACTTGCAATCATCATACTCTTTTTCCCTTAGCGAAGTTTTGTCCCACGTGGTTTTCTTTGCTAAGGTTTTTAATGAGGTGATGGTTGCGAGTTCCAAGTTAAGCATAAATCCTTTATGTTTAACTTGAGGGGGAGTATTAACCTTAGTACCATCATTATATGCTAAGGGAAGAAAAGAAGAATAAGAGTTTCGATCGACACCATAGGTGTGTCGATCGACACACCACCCACTGGTGCCCTCCCGCAACGAGTGTGTCGATCGACACACACACTAGTGTCGATCGACACATCGTTGCGCTCTAAACTCTCGTTGCGCGCATCAAGAGAAAGCGACCCGACGTCGCTTTCATCCGACCATTGCGCATTCGACCGTTGGAGAAGGCGTGTCGATCGACACGACTGCCACTTCCAGAATTCCAACGGCTCTTTTCTTTCTCTCTCTTAGAAGTTGTTCTTCTATTTAAACCTTGTTGTATGAACCTTGTAAACTATCTTGAATGAGAAACTCAAGTTCATATTCTCCTTTATTCTTCATGGTTACATAATCTCTTAATCTTCCTTAATCTCTTTTAATCTTCATCAATCTTATCTTAATCTCTCTTATTATTCCACAATTCTTACATCTCTCTCTCTCTTGTTCTTAATCTGGATCTAAATCAGATCACTTCTAATCTCTTAAAAATCTACATGGTAGCAGAGCATCAAAGCTCTTGAAAACCCTATTTCCGCAAATACTCTGTTCTATGGAGAATCAGAATCAAATCACCTTACCTGTTGTTCTTAAAGGGGGCAACTATCTTTTGTGGTCAAGAATCACAAAGACAGCTCTGCGTAGTCGGGGCTTGTGGGAGCATGTTGTTGGCTCTGTTGAGGCTGAAACGGATGGAGGAGTAGTGGAGTCTCCCATCAGATCCGAGACCAGCAAAGGGGATTCCAAGTGGATCCAGGAAGTTCAGCTTGTTTTTGCTGTTCTTCAGAGCTCTTTGGAGCAGTCTATCCTTGCAGCCTACTCATATGTTGAGACTGCAAAGGAGTTGTGGGACACCCTCTTGGGTGTTTATGGTAACACCTCTAATCTGAGTAGAGTCTTTGAGGTGAAAAAGGCGTTGAATGATCTCTAACAAGAGGAGAAGTCGTTCAAAGATCTATTTGGAGACTTCAGGTCATTGTGGGCAGAGTTGGAGTTGTTGAGACCTCCTACTACTGATCTGAAGGAGATGAGTTTGAGGCGTGAGGAAGATCAGGTCTTTGGACTCCTTCTCACCCTAAATGGGTCATTTAAAGGACTGATCCATCATATTCTGAGGTTTGAGAAGCTGCCCACTCTGAATGAAGTGTGCAGGATGATCCAGAAAAAAGAAGGATCAAGAGGTCCCTTTCAAGGGACAAGTGAAGCTGCCCATGTAAGCCAGAGTTCTTACCATAAGGAAGAAAGGAAGAATGTGGGGTGGTATTTGTTAATCAAGGAGAGTACTTAAGAGTGATTAATCAAGTATCATCTCTTAAGTTAGTAAAGTAAATAAATAAGTTACCCATGGAGAAATAATATGTTCGGGTAACATTTTGGAAATGTGTCCAAGACTTAGTAAACGAGATGCGGATCAGTACGAGGAGCATCTTGACCCGCGGGAAGCATCATAAGAGTCGAGACACGGGACGGTTCAGCACTCAACCCACGGTACTGAAGGATCGAGGAGGAAGCTCGATCCGCGGGAAGCAAAGGCACGGATCAGTTCGGATCTAAGGCGCGCATGAAGAAGTGGTCCCGCGCCCAATTCAAATGTTTGAATAAAGAGGGGACCATTTGAGGATAAGGTTTGGATCAGCCAGAGGACAACCTTATCCTTAACTTACTTTTACATAAAGCAAATGTGCTTTATTATCTTCTCCCCAACGTTCATCTGATCTGATTTTCTATATATATGTAATTCCTTTCTTTGTAATGTTTTTAAACTTGTTCTTAATAAAATCTGAGTTCAAGTTCATATCTTTCTCTCTTCTTTCTCTATCCAAAATCAGATTATTATCAATGTAGAGATTAGGAGTTTATGCATTTAGGGTGAGATCCTTTAGGATTGAACCCATGTTATGTTTAATCTATTCTTAATCTCTTCTAATCTCTTTCTTAATCTCTTCAAATCTGTCCGAAACTCTCCAAATCTGTTCTAAACTCTTTTATGCTCATTTGAGCTTTTCTTTGGATTCAATCTCTCTAAAGATTGGATCTTTGTTTATGAACATGTTAAGAACCCTAAATCTTACATGGTAGCAGAGCATAAGCTCTTGGGTTAGTAAGTGTTAGGTTGAATCGTTATAAGGTTGTGTCAATCTTCCTTATGCGCTTAACCTAACCAATATTATGTGTTGTTTTCGCTGCTTGTGTTGTTGAAGACTCGGATCTATTGCTCGGTGAAAGCTAGATCCGAGATTAAAGAAAGAAGAGGGAAGCCCGATGCTTCCATGAAGAAAAGAGGAAGGAAGCTCAAAGCTTTCCCATGGGAGAAAAAGAAAGCTCAAGGCTTTCCCATGGAAGAAAAAGAAGAAGAAAGCTCAAAGGTTTCCATTGAAGAAGATGTGAAAGTCCGAAGCTTTCATGAAAAAAAAGAGGACGGTGAAGAAGCTCACGGCTTGGAAGTCGACCCAATCCGATGAGCAAGTCCCATTCCATTGAAGAAGAAGCTCAAAGAAGAAGGTGATGGGATTGCCACCGTTGGAGCTCGAAAGTGTTGGGTTCGGTATAAGAGAAGGCCGGATCTTGGTCCAAGTAAGCTAGGAGAAGCTTGCTTGTGAAACTCTTGAAGAAAACCCAAGTGTGGAGCTTGGTCACTAGTGTGAAGCAAATGGGAGTCAAAGGAAGAAAACCATTAAAGATTGGAGCTTTCCTTTGCCATGAAGCTCAAGGATGGTGTTTACTCTCAAGAAGCCTATGTTGGTGCGGTGAGATGAAGGAAGGATCGGTCGGTTTGCTAGAGAGGAGGAGTAGAATGAAAGTGGAGATTCTCAAATGGAGGTTCTTGGTAAGGTGAACATTGGGCCCAATGGGAGTCAAGCCATGGATTACTTATTTGGGTAATTTCCTATCCATACTCTCTTGGTGGATTGACATTAAATGAATCCATGATCTAGCCTAAGAGAAACACATTCATGAGAATAGAGAACATTTCTTAATCTACGCCTTTCTTATTCTTCAAAATCTTTATATTCTCTTATATTCTCTAAAATCTCTACAAATCTTTATAATCTCTATATTCTCTAGTTCTCTATTCTCAAACAGTTTGGAACCTAGCCTAAACACTAATAAAAACACTCACCCAAATCCCTTAAAGCTCTTGGTTACTCTCGGTTTGTGTGATGAACTCTTGTGTGAGAATCCTCTCGGTCCAAGACCTCTCTCTTGATCGAAACTCGTCTTAAGTGTGAAGCATGGTTACTCTCGATCCTAATTCTCTCGGGTTGATTATGATTGATCACTTAAGGTCCATTCTTGTTGTGAAAAACATTGTGAAAAGATTGGTGTTGGTAACATTGATTGGATGGGAAACATTGATGGGAATGGTTGGATTGCTTGGTGTTGTGTCTTTGGCATGTCTTTGTAGCGGTTCTTGTTTGATTAGGCTATAGACACTCAAGCTACCCAAGAAGATGTAACTAGCCTTTGAAGGTCAATCTTGAAGTCATTCCAAAATAGTCAAAGGAGCCGTGAATGGTGAAGAAGGGTTGATCAAGCCAAAGTTTTGAGGCTTTCCTGGAGCTAAAAGAGATTGAGATGCTTCGGAAGGTATTAGGGTTGGCATTAAGGAAGGTTACATAGGCTTGGAATTCAAGAAGCGACGAAAGAGAAGAAATGATGCTTGGTGGTGGTAACCGAAAGGAGCAAGAGGAAACTGTGAGAAGAAGATTAAAGCTTAGGGTTGAATGATTCAAAGGGTGTGATGAGAAGAAGTGAAAGGCGGTCCAAGTCACACTTGTGCTTAGTGTGAATGGAGGATGACTCACGAGGTTGAAGGCATATAGCTCAAGGAACCCGAAGCTCCACCAAAAAGGATCATGAAGATCCAAATGTTTAAGAGTGGTGTGGAAAGCAAGTGAAGATTAAAGAATCAGCCACACCATCAAAATAAAAAGGCTACTCTCTAAACTCTTACCCTTTTTCAATTCTTTCAATTATAGATCATTTGGTTCATTGATTGCTAGCTTGGTTCATGAGTTGATTCATTGGCATATACTTTAAGCTTTCTCTTGTTTGAATCTTGTGTAAGGTTTAAGGGGGAGAAGATTGAAGTTGGCCATGAGTCTTTAAAGAAGCATCAAGGCCGAGTGGTTCAAGAGGCCAAAGACGAGGCCGAACTCCACTCTTAGCCTTTGTTCACAAATCTTCACGGCGGCTAAGAGTGTGGGGGAGTATTAGAGAGGAAGCATGAAGAAAAAGAGCAAGGCCGAGGCAAGAGAAGAGAAGCCGAGGACCGAAGCTCAACAAATGATCAAGACCTTGATTATGTTCCCCTAAGATCATTGAGTTGGTACTCTTTTTCCTTAGTAGAATTTTATCCCAATGGGTTTTATCTACTAAGGTTTTAATGAGGCCTCTCCTTGTATCTCCAAGTCCACACTTCACTTTGTTGTGTTTGGACTTGAGGGGGAGTGTTAATCAAGGAGAGTACTTAAGAGTGATTAATCAAGTATCATTTCTTAAGTTACTAAAGTAAATAAATAAGTTACCCATGGAGAAATAATATGTTCGGGTAACATTTTGGAAATGTGTCCAAGACTTAGTATACGAGATGCAGATCAGTACGAGGAGCATCTCGACCCGCGGGAAGCATCATAAGAGTCGAGACACGGGACGGTTCAGCACTCGACCCACGGTACTGAAGGATCGAGGAGGAAGCTCGATCCGCGGGAAGCAAAGGCACGGATCAGTTTAGAACAGATTTGGAGAGTTTCGGACAGATTTGAAGTGATTAAGAAAGAGATTACGAGAGATTAAGAATAGATTAAACATAACATGGGTTCAATCCTAAAGGATCTCACCCTAAATGCATAAACTCATAATCTCTACATTGATAATAATCTGATTTTGGATAGAGAAAGAAGAGAGAAAGATATGAACTTGAACTCAGATTTTATTAAGAACAAGTTTAAAAACATTACAAAGAAAGGAATTACATATATATAGAAAATCAGATCAGATGAACGTCGGGGAGAAGATAATAAAGCACATTTGCTTTATGTAAAAGTAAGTTAAGGATAAGGTTGTCCTTTGGCTGATCCAAACCTTATCCTCAAATGGTCCCCTCTTTATTCAAACATTTGAATTGGGCGCGGGACCACTTCTTCATGCGCGCCTTGGATCCGAACTGATCCGTGCCTTTGCTTCCCGCGGATCGAGCTTCCTCCTCGATCCTTCAGTACCGTGGGTCGAGTGCTGAACCGTCCCGTGTCTCGACTCTTATGATGCTTCTCGCGGGTCGAGATGCGGATCAGTACGAGGAGCATCTCGACCCGCGGGAAGCATCATAAGAGTCGAGACACGGGACGGTTCAGCACTCGACCCACGGTACTGAAGGATCGAGGAGGAAGCTCGATCCGCTTTGAGCTTTTCTTTTATGCTCATTTGAGCTTTTCTTTGGATTCAATCTCTCTAAAGGTTGGATCTTTGTTTATGAACATGTTAAGAACCCTAAATCTTACAGTATTGACCTTGGTACTTATTTGGTACTGAGGGAAATAGAATAAGTGTTGAAATAAAAGTTCGGGGAACTATCACCTGCGGGAAGGATCTCCCGATGCTCACTTGACCCGCGGGAAGGATCTCCCGATGTCCACTCAACCCGCGGGACGAGAGGAACGCGGGAAGTCGAGTCTTGGCTCCTATATACGGGATAAAAGGGAAAACTCAGCGTTTCACTTCAAGAAGAGACGCGGGAAACATCTTACTGTTGGACGCAAGCTGGCACGTGAGGATAAGGCTCGTACGACCGGATAAGGAGAAGGACGGCCAACTTTTGCTTTTACTTTATGTCATTATCCTTAGCCATAAACGGCTAATTTAAGGATGCATATAAAAGATGTAACTTTCCCTTTGTAAAACTCTTATCTTGAATAATAATCAAGTTCCTATTCTACTTATTCTCCATGGTTACTAATCTATCTTAATCTTCATACTCTTCATTAATCTCCATCATTCTCTTAATATTTCATCTTAATCTTCTAAAAACTTACATGGTATCAGAGCACAAGCTCTTGGGATTCTTAAAAGTGTTAGATTAAATCGGTATAAGAAGGTTTCAATCCATCTTATGCGCTTAATCTAACCTATATCATCCGAAAATCTCATTATAAATCTTGTGTTCTTGGTCTTCTCATCCAAAAGGTGGGATCTTTGGTTTGAATCTTATTTGCTTGAAATCTTCACAAAGCTTCAAGCTTTTCTCTAGATCGATTCAAACTCTCTCTAAAGCTTCAAAGCTTTTTTTAAAAGTCAGTCTCCAAATTCCTTTGGTGGTTCCGGTGATTCTAAAAGGGGGAAACTACTTACTTTGGTCTAGGACTACCAAGACCGCTCATTGTAGCCGAGGCTTGTGGAGTCACATAGATCTCAAGACCAGGCCCACGTATGACTCGTCCGAGGAAGAAGATGATGCGGTCGTGAGTGAACGAGAAGCTAAGTGGTTCCAAGATGATCAAACGGTGTTGGCGGTTCTCCAAAATGGTCTTGAGCCATCTATTCTCGAGGCATACTCTTATTGTGAAACCGCGTTTGAGATTTGGGAAACATTGAAGAATGTGTATGGGAACATCTCAAATCTTTCTCGTGTGTTTGAGGTCAAGCGAGCTATCAACAATCTTCACCAAGAAGACATGGAGTTTACTAAATATTTTGGTGTGTATTGGTCTCTTTGGGCTGAGTTTGAGATGCTTAGGCCAAGCTCTATCGATCCGGTGGTCCTCAATGAACGGAAGGAACAAGACAAAGTATTCGGGCTTCTTCTTACACTGAACATGGTGTTCAATGATCTCGTCTAACACATCCTTCGATCCGAGACTCTCCCAAGCCTTGATGATGTATGTGCACAAATCCAAAGGGAACAAGGTTCTCTTGGGCTCTTCGGTAGCAAAGGGGAGCTTCCAATGGCTAACAAAGGGTGTTCAAAGGCGATGATAAGCGGTCTAAGTATTGGTGTGAACATTGCAAGAGAAAGGGCCATTCTAGGGAGAGATGTTGGCTCATCCATCCACACCTAAGGGAGAAGTTCTATGCTGACCGAGCTAGAGATGAACGTGCAAGGGCCAACTACTCAACCGCCAAGATTGATCAAAACCATTCCGGACTGGCAAAGCAAGGAGGAGAGACAAGCCAAGGAGAGTACGTGAGGAAATCTGATCTTGAAGCTCTAATCAAATCCATTGCATCACTCAATCAATCCGGTAAAACTTTCTATTCCCTTAAACCTAGTGATTCTCTTGTGGTTGATTCGGGTGCTACTCATCACATGATAAGTAACTTGAATCTTCTTGAGAACCTAGGACCATCTAAGGGTAATGTGATGATTGCAAATGGTGATAATATACATATTTAAGGAATTGGAGACTTGAACCTATTTAATAAAAACTCAAAAGCGTTTTACTTACCGAATTTTGAATCAAACTTGCTTTCGGTTAAGAAAATTACCAAAGATTTGAATTGTTATGCAATCTTTGGTCCTAATGATGTTCATTTTCAGGATATTGAATCCAGAAAGATTATTGGAGGTGGTGGTACCAAGGATGATCTTTACATTCTTGAAGATTTATCATCAAGCTCATCTCGTTTTACTTCATTTCAATCTTATTTAGGAGTTGCTAATAATGCTATTTGGCATGCTAGACTAGGACATCCTCATTCTCGTGCTTTTGAAATAATCCTTCCCAATGTTTACTTTGATCATTTGAGTTGTGAAACTTGTATTCTTGGTAAACTTTGTAAAACTGTTTTTCCGAAATCTTCTACTTGTTATGAAAAATGCTTTGATTTGGTGCATTCGGATGTTTGGACATCACCTTGTTTATCTAGGGATAATAACAAGTACTTTGTTACATTTATAGATGAGAAATCGAAATATACATGGGTTACTCTCTTGCCATCTAAAGATCGAGTTATTGATGCATTCATAAACTTTCAAAACTATATTGCTAACCAATATAATGCTAAGATTAAGATCTTTAGAACTGATAATGGAGGAGAGTATATGAGCAATCGGTTTAAAGAACATCTTTCAAAGCATGGGATCTTGCACCAAACAAGTTGCCCTTATACCCCACAACAAAATGGTGTGGCCGAGAGAAAGAATCGTCACTTGATGGAAGTGTCCCGAGCAATGATGTTCCACATGAACGTGGCAAAACGTTTTTGGGGAGATGCGGTAATGCTAGCATGCTACCTAATCAATAGGACACCCACCAAGATCCTTGGGGACACTTCACCATTCGAAGTATTGAACCAAACTCGTCCATTTATTGAACATCTAAGAATGTTTGGTTGTCTTTGTTTTGTGTTAGTACCGAAAGAGTTGAGGAACAAACTAGATGAGAAGAGTAAGAGATGCATCTTTCTTGGCTACTCAACAACACAAAAGGGATACAAGTGCTATGATCCGATTACAAGGAAGACTTGGGTGAGTAGAGATGTTAAGTTCATGGAGAATCAAGGGTATTATGATGTGAAGAATAGAGATGAATTGAAAGATTTGGCTACCCCATCGGACCTTGGCTCTAATATTCGATTCCTCCTTCAAAATCTTGGGAATAAAGAGCCAACAGATAATACGGGTGAGACCACATCTCCTATTATCCCAGTCGAAGATCAAGAACCGATTATAGAGGAAGATCACTCATCACAAGCTCAAGCCAATGGTCAAGAGGAAATTCAAGTGGAAGAGCAAGCGGTGTCCGAAGAAGAAACAGTTCAAGCTCACTCAAATGAGCCCGTATTGGATCAAGAGGAGGCAGCTACAGAGATCATAGAAGAAGAAGTAGCACCGGCTCTTAGGAGAAGTACAAGAGTGAGAAGAGATGCTTCTCAATGGAAAGAGACTAGAGTCTACTTCAATCATCAAGCTGTGGCTCATCCCATTCAAGCCGTATGTTCGATCAACCTCTTACCTTCCTCTCATCGTGCATTCATTGTCAAGATAGATGAGCATACAATCCCAAGATCTTATGAGGAAAGCAATGGAAGATGAACATTGGGTCAATGTTGTAGATGATGAGGTAGGAGCTATGGTAAAGAACCATACTTGGGATGAAGTGGATCTTCCGTTTGGCAAAAAGGCAGTAACATGAAAGTGGGTGTTTACAATCAAATACGTGAGTAATGGAGACCTTGAGAGGTATAAAGCAAGGTTGGTTGCAAGAGGGTTCACACAAACTTATGGAGATGATTATACGGATACGTTTGCTCCGGTGGCTAAGTTGAATACGGTTAGAGTTGTGTTTTCATTGGCTGTCAACTTGGATTAGGAACTTTGGCAGATGGATGTTAAGAATGCATTCTTGCAAGGAGATCTAGAGGAAGAAGTGTATATGACGCCTCCTCCCGGTCTTGAGAAGTCTATTGCACCCAGGAAAGTGCTTAGACCAAGGAAAGCCATTTATGGCCTAAAACAATCCCCTAGAGCTTGGTACAAGAAGCTTAGTGGTACACTCAAGGAGAGAGGGTTCAAGAAGTGTGAACTAGACCACACGTTATTTACACTTCAGGGATCTCAGGGGATTGTGGTTGTCTTGATCTACGTGGATATGATTATCTCCGGTAATGATAAGGAAGGGATCCAAGAAACCAAAGGCTTTCTCAAATCAGTCTTTGAAATAAATGATCTTAGAGAAGTGAAGTACTTTCTTGGGATTGAGGTGTGTAGGTTCAACAATGGTTTGCATATATCACAAAGGAAGTACACATTGGACTTGTTGGGATTGAGATTGATCAAAACCATTCCAAACCGGCAAAAACACCACTAGAGGAAGGTTACAAGGTCGTTCGAAAGGGGGAGCCAGGAGATGAGTTATATGAAGATCCCTCAAGGTATAGAAGACTTGTGGGAAAGTTGATCTACTTGACTCTTACTAGACCGGACATAAGCTTTGCAGTAAATCAGATTAGTCGACATATGCAAGAGCCAAAGGTGTATCATTGGCAAATGGTTGAAAGGATTCTTAGATATCTCAAAAACAGTCTGGGTTTAGGAGTTTGGATGGGAAGAAATGAAAGCTCCGAAGTGGTTGGTTATTGTGATGCGGATTGGGCCGGAGATAGGAACGGTAGAAGATCAACTACCGGTTATTGCACGTTTATTGGAGGTAATCTTGTGACTTGGAGAACAAAGAAGCAAAAAGGGGTTTCAGACTCAAGCGCGGAAGCCGAGTATAAGGCAATGAAGAAGCTAACTAATGAACTCACATGGTTGAGAGGAATCTTGGCTTACATGGGAATTGAATTGGAAAGACCGATGGTAATGCATTGCGATAATCAAGCCGCGATCCACATTGCTACTAATTCAGTATTTCATGAAAGGACGAAGCACATCGAGTTGGATTGTCACAAGGTTCGAGAAAAGATCGAGCAAGGATGGACATTACCGTGTTACACAAGGAGCGAAGATAAACTAGCGGATATCTTCACCAAAGCCGCAAGTCTCAAGGTTTGCAATCACATTCTTAGCAAACATGGACTTGTGGATTTGACCCATCCATGAGAAGACCCTTACTTGCAATCATCACACTTTTTTTCCCTTAGCAAAGTTTTTGTCCCAAGTGGTTTCCTTTGTTAAGGTTTTTAATGAGGTGATGATTGTGAGTTTCCAAGTTAAACATAAAATCTTTATGTTTAACTTGAGGGGGAGTATTGACCTTGGTACTTATTTGGTACTAAGGGAAATAGAATAAGTGTTGAAATAAAGGTTCGGGGAACTATCACCTGCGGGAAGGATCTCCCGATGCTCACTTGACCCGCGGGAAGGATCTCCTGATGTCCACTCGACCCACAGGACGAGAGGAACGCAGGAAGTCGAATTTTGGCTCCTATACGCGGGACAAAAGGGAGAACTCAGCGTTTCACTTCAAGAAGAGACGCGGGAAACATCTTACCGTTGGACGCAAGCTGGCACGTGAGGATAAGGCTCGTACGACCGGATAAGGAGAAGGACGGCCAACTTTTGCTTTTACTTTATGTCATTATCCTTAGCCATAAACGGCTAATTTAAGGATGCATATAAAAGATGTAACTTTCCCTTTGTAAAACTCTTATCTTGAATAATAATCAAGTTCCTATTCTACTTATTCTCCATGGTTACTAATCTATCTTAATCTTCATACTCTTCATTAATCTCCATCATTCTCTTAATATTTCATCTTAATCTTCTAAAAATTTACAGGTGTGATCATTGCAAGAGGCAGGGGGACACCAAAGACAAATGCTGGGTTCGTTACCCGCATTTGAGGCCGAAGTGGATAGGAAGTGGTCAGACATCCAGAGGGGCTGCTGGATACAATGTGACTACTAATGATGATGTGGTTAGAAAGTCTGATTTGGATGTTCTCATTAAGAGCATTACAAAGCTCACCGAATCTAGTAAGAGTTTCTCAGCTTCTAAATCACATAAGCCCATTATAGTAGATTCTGGTGCTACAGATCATATGATATGTGATGCTAAACTCATGATGAATGTTAAGCCTCACTCTGGTGTAAGAATTGTGGAAGAGTAAGAGAGATTAAGATAAGATTGATTAAGATAAGAGAGATTAAGGAAGATTAAGAGATTATGTAACCATGAAGAATAAAGGAGAATATGAACTTGAGTTTCTTATTCAAGATAGTTTACAAGGTTCATACAACAAGGTTTAAATAGAGAAACAACTTTTAAAAGAAAGAAAGAAAAGAGCCGTTAGAATTTTGTCCGTGGCAGTCGTGTCGATCGACACTCTTTGTGTGTGTCGATCGACACGTCTCTCTAACGGTTAAATCCCAACGGTCAGATTGCAACGGTCGAATCGCAACGGTCAGATCCCAACGGTCGAATTCAAACTCTGGGACTCGTGTTGATCGACACCACTCCTTGGTGTCGATCGACACCTTCGTTCTGCGTCTTTCTTTTTCCAGAGAGACGTGAGTATCGATCGACACTCATCTCTGTCGATCGACACTCTTGTCCATTTTCTTTCCCTTAGTACATATTGATGGTACTAAGGTTAATACTCCCCCTCAAGTTAAACATAAAGGATTTATGCTTAACTTGGAACTCGCAACCATCACCTCATTAAAAACCTTAGCAAAGAAAACCACGTGGGAGAAAACTTTGCTAAGGGAAAAAGAGTATGATGATTACAAGTAAGGGGTTTTCTCATGGATGTGTGAGATCCACAAGTCCAAGTTTGCCCAAAATGTGTTTGCAAACCTTAAGACTTGCGGCCTTAGTGAACACGTCCGCCAATTGGTCTTCGCTTCTTGTAAAGCACGGTAAAGTCCATCCTTGCTCAATCTTCTCTCGAACCTTGTGGCAATCGATCTCAATGTGCTTCGTCCTCTCATGAAATACCGAGTTAGTCGCAATGTGGATTGCGGCTTGGCTTGTCCGTCTCAATTCCCAAATGAGCCAAGATTCCTCTTAACCAAGTAAGCTCGTTTGTCAACTTCTTCATGGCCCTATACTCGGCTTCCGCACTTGAGCATGAGACCTCCTTTTGCTTCTTAGTTCTCCAAGTGACCAAGTTTCCGCCGATGAAAGTGCAATACCCGGTTGTAGATCTTCTATCATTCCTATCTCCAGCCTAATCCGCATCACAATAACCAACCACCTCCGAGCTCTCATTCTTTCCCATCCAAACTCCTAAACCCGGACAATCCTTCAAGTACCTAAGGATCCTCTCAACCATTTGCCAATGGTAAACCGCCGGTTTTTCCATATGTTGACTAACTTGGTTTACCGCAAAGCTTATATCCGACTTTGTGAGTGTCAAATAGATCAATTTTCCCACAAGTCTCCTATATCTTGATGGATCCTCATACGGTTCAATCTCTTTCTCCCCCTTTCGATCGCCCTTGTAGCCTTCTTCTAATGGGGTCTTGGCCGGCTTTGCTCCAAGTTTGCCGGTTTCTTTCAACAAATCCAATGTGTATTTCCTTTGGGAGATATGCAACCCATTCTTGAACCTACACACCTCAATCCCAAGGAAATACTTCACTTCTCCAAGATATTTCATCTCAAATACCGATTTGAGGAAGTCCTTTGTGTCTTGAATTCCTTGGTTATCACTCCCGGATATGATCATATCATCCACATTGATCAAAACAACAACTATTCCATTTGGTCCTTGAAGAGTGAAGAGTGTGTGGTCTAGCTCACACTTCTTGAATCCTCTCGCCTTAAGTGTGGAGCTAAGCTTCTTGTACCAAGCTCTTGGTGATTGTTTCAACCCATAGATAGCCTTATTGAGCTTGAGGACCTTTCCGGGAGCTATAGTGGTGTCAAGGTCGGGTAGTGGAGTCATATATACTTCTTCCTCAAAGTCTCCTTGTAAGAAAGCATTCTTCACATCCATTTGCCACAAATCCAAATCTAAATTTGCCGCCAAAGAAAACACCACTCTCACCGTGTTAAGCTTTGCAACCGGGGCAAATGTATCTGTGTAGTCATCCCCATAGGTTTGGGTAAATCCTCTAGCCACCAACCTAGCCTTATACCTCTCAAGATCTCCATTACTCAAGTACTTTATGGTGAATACCCATTTAGAGCTCACGGTCCTTTATCCTTCGGGAAGATCCCCTTCGTCCCAAGTGTGATTCTTAACCATAGCTCCAACCTCATCATCAACCGCTTCTACCTAATGCTCATCTTCCATAGCTTCCTCATAGGTCTTAGGAATAGTATACTCATCGATCTTTGTCACGAACGCCCTATGAGAAGGAGGTAAAAGGGCGAGCGAACACACCGCTTGGATTGGATGTGCTACGGCTTCATTGTTGAAGTAGACCCGGCTCTCTTTCCATTGAGAGGGGTCTTTCCTTATCCTTGTGCTTCTACGCAAAACCGGTTCTACAACTTCTTCTTGGACTACTACATCCGGAGCTATATCTTGGCCTTGCTCTACCGAGGCTTCATCATGATTGGCTTCCTCTAGGATTGCATCTTGAACCGTTTCTTGATCTTCTTGAACTTCTTCCTCTTGTGTTAATCAAGGAGAGTACTTAAGGATTAATCTTTCCTTAAGTTACTAATGGTGAATAAAGAGTTACCATGGTGATAGCAATAATTGGGTAACTTTGGGAGAAGGACCGAGACACGAAACAAAGTGGAGTGGATCGGTCCACTCGACCCGCGGAACGTAACACTTGAGACGTGGGAAGGTTTGGAGACGAGGAGCATCTCGACTCGCGGGAAGCATCATAAGAGTCGAGACGCGGGACGGTTCAGCACTCGACCCGCGGTACTGAAGGATCGAGGAGGAAGCTCGATCCGAGGGAAGCGACGCGGGAAGCAACGCGCGGATCAGTTTGAACGTGGTCCCACGGTTTGAAAAGGAAAGAACCACTTGAGGATAAGGTTTTGCTTTATCAAATGAAGACAATAATTGCTTTATGAATCTGATCCAAAACCTTATCCTCTCCTCTCCTTTTCCAACGTTCACATTTCTTCTTTTTCTATATATATGTGTTTTCCCTCATTTGTAAATTTTAACTTGTTCTTTATAATAAAATCTGAGTTCAAGTTCATATCTTTCTCTCTTCTTTCTCTTATTCAAAATCAGATTACTCAAAATGTAGTCTTTAGGAGAAAGATGTGTTTAGGGTGAGATTCATTTGAATAAAACCCATTTTATGTTTAATCCCCTCTTAATCTCTTTTATAATCTGTCCTAATATCTTCTAGATCTCTCTCAAATCTGTCTGAATCTCTCTTTGCTCATTTGAGCTATTCTCTTGATTCATTCCTCTCTAAAGGATGGATCTTCTCTTTGGTGAGCCAAACTCACTCAAATTCTAACATGGTATCAGAGCGGGTTTGCTCTTGGTTCATGGGTTCTTAAAATGTTAGATTGAATCGTTATATGGAAGTTTCAATCTTCCTTATGCGCTTAATCTAACAAATATTATATGGTTATTTCCGCTGCTTATGTTGTTGAAGACTTGGATCTATTGCTCGGAGAAAGCTAGATCCGAGATTAAAGAATGTTGAAGAAGAAAGCTCAAAGCTTTCAGGAAGAAATGAAGAGGAAGAGCCAAGAAGAAGCTCATGGTTTGGAGACGTCCGAATCTATGAAGCAAAGCTCGTTCCTTTGAAGAAAAGTGACTCAAACAAGAAGGTTGAAGAAGTTCCAGCCTTTGGAGTCCATTGAAGAAGCTCAAAGAAGAAGGTGAAAGGGAGAAAAGACCCGACCTTTGGAACTCATTGTTGGGTCTGGTATAAGAGAAGGCCGGATCTTGGTCCAAGTAAAGCTAGGAGAAGCTTGCTTGAGAAACTCTTGAAGAAAACCCAAGTGTGGAGCTTGGTCGCTAGTGTGAAGTAAGTGGGATTCAAGGGAAGATTAACCATTGAAGTTTGGAGCTTTCCTTTCCCATGAAGCTCAAGGATAGTTTACTCTCAAGAAGCCTTTGTTGGTGAGGTTAGATGAAGGAAGGATTGATTGGTTTGCTAGAGAAGGGGAATAGAATGAAAGTGGAGATTGTCACATGGAGACCATTGGAGAGAAGAAGAATTCGGCCGGTGTCATTCAAACCAATGGAAGCTTGATTTGGGTTATTTCCTATCCTTACTCTCTTGGTGAATTGATATAAGATGAATCCATGATCTATCCAAAGATAAACCATTCATGAGAATAGAGAACATTTCTTAATCTACCCCTTTCTTAATCTTCAAAATCTTTATATACTCTATTATTCTCCCCAATCTTTATACTCTTTATACTCTCTATATTCTCTAGTTCTTTATGAAAGATTTAGAGTGTTTAAGCGGAAAGATTAAGGGAGAATAGAAGAGATTAAGAGATTAAGAACTTGAAAACATTTTTCCATTATTTTTCCAAGGTAACCCTTACAAATGATTGGAATCTATCTATAAATAGCAAAATACTAGGTAAGAATGGTCAACATGACCGTTTAAGGATAAGGTAAAAGGTTTCAGTCACTCTGCCCGATCCACATGACCAAGACTCGGCGCCGTACGTGCTGCGGGTCCATAAACACGTCCAGATTCCTGCCCGCGGTACGCTCCTCGTACGTGACCCGTTTACCCGGGTAGGATCCGCGTGTTTTACCGATAACCCGGTACAGCGACCCGGCTTCTCCCTCGATGCACTTCTGTCCCGCGGTACGAGTTCCTCGATGCCGATCCTTCCCGCGGTACGTGCGTCTCGGACCCAACTGATCCACGGATTGGCATAGAGACCAAACTGACCCGCATATCGTCCTTCTCGATGCTAGTACGATTCGCGGGTTAGTTTTCTCGATGCCGATCCGTTCCGCGGTTTACCCATCCATTTTATTCTCCATGGGTAAATTACCCAAAGTTATTTATTTCCCTAAGTACCAATGCAGCACTTAGGTCAATACTCCCCCTCAAGTTAAACATAAAGAATTTATGCTTAACTTGGAATGCTCACAACCATCACCTCGTTAAAAACCTTAGTAAAGAAAACCACGTGGGACAAAACTTTACTAAGGGAAAAAGAGTGTGATGATTGCAAGCAAGAGGTCTTTTATGGATGGGTCAAATCCACAAGTCCAAGTTTGCCATAAAGATGATTGCAAACCTTGAGACTTGCGGCCTTAGTGAAGATATCCGCTAGTTGGTCTTCGCTTCTAGTGTAACACGGTAGAGTTCATCCTTGCTCGATCTTTTCCCGTACCTTGTGACAATCGATCTCAATGTGCTTCGTCCTCTCATGGAATACCGAGTTCGTAGCTATATGAATCGCGGCTTGATTATCACAATGCATGATCATCGGTTTTGTAGCTTCGATCCCCAAGTGTACAAGAATCCCTCTTAGCCAAGTGAGCTCATTAGTCAACTTCCTCATTGCTCTATACTCGGCTTCCGCACTAGAACACGAAACCTCCTTTTGTTTCTTTGTTCTCCAAGTCACCAAGTTTCCTCCGATGAACGTACAATAGCCGGTTGTTGATCTTCTATCACTTCTATCTCCGGCCCAATCCGCATCACAATACCCAACCGCATCAGAGTTCTCATTGCTTCCCATCCAAATTCCTTGTCCCGGACTCTCCTTTAGATATCTAAGGATCCTCTCAACCATTTTCCAATGATATCTCTTAGGCTCTTTCATATGTTGGCTTACTTGGTTGACCGCAAAGCAAATATCCGGTCTTGTAAGCGTCAAATAGATCAATTTCCCAACAAGCCGCCTATATCTCGAGGGATCCTCATACAACTCATCTTCTTGCTCCCCCTTTCTATCGGCCTTGTATCCTTCCTCCAATGGAGTCTTAGCCGGTTTACACGCAAGATTCCCGGTCTCTTTCAACAAATCCAACACATACTTCCTTTGACTAATGTGAAGTCCATTCTTGAACCTACAAACTTCAATACCAAGGAAATACTTCAACTCCCCAAGATCCTTGATTTCAAATACCGACTTGAGAAAGTCCTTCGTTTCTTGAATTCCTTCTTTATCATCACCAGTGATTACCATATCATCAACATAGATCAATACTACAACCATTCCCTTTGGACCTTGTAGCGTAAATAGAGTATGATCCAATTCACACTTCTTAAACCCTCTTTCTTTAAGAGTGCTACTCAACCTCTTGTACCACGCTCGTGGGGATTGTTTGAGACCATAGATAGCTTTCCTTAACCGAAGAACTTTTCCCGGAGCAATGGATGTCTCAAGTCCGGGAGGAGGCATCATATAGACTTCTTCTTCAAGGTCTCCTTGTAAAAAAGCATTTTTAACGTCCATTTGCCAAAGTTCCCAATCCAAGTTAACTGCCAAAGAAAACACAACCCGAACCGTATGGAGCTTAGCAACCGGGGCGAATGTATCCGTATAATCATCTCCATAAGTTTGTGTGAATCCTCTAGCAACCAACCTAGCTTTATACCGTTCAAGATCACCATTACTTAGATACTTGATCGTGAAGACCCATTTTGATATCACGGCTCTCTTCCCAAATGGCAAATCTGCCTCATCCAATGTGTGATTCTTTACCATAGCACCCATTTCATCATCTACAGCCTCTACCCACCTTTCATCTTCCATGGCTTCATCATAAGTCTTTGGGATGGTATGTTCATCTATCTTGGTAAGAAAGGCAGCTGAGAGGAAGGAAGAAGGGTGAGAGAACACACGGCTTGAATGGGATGTGCAACGGCTTGATAGTTGTAGTAGACTCTACTCTTTTTCCATTGAGAGGGATTCTTCTTGATTCTAGTACTTCTTCTAAGCACCGGTTCGATCAAAGCTTGACCTTCTTGAGTTTCCTCTTGTTCTTGGTTTTCCTCCAATTCCCCTTGAGCATGATCTTGAACTTGTTCCTCCTCTTGAACCACTTCTTGATTCTCGACCGATTCACTAGGCATGGCTTGAGTGGCTTGGCTTGGAGATGTTGGGGAGACGGTCTCAACCATATTGTCTCTTGGCTCATGAGTTCCCAAGTTTTGAAGAAGGAACCGTAGATTAGAGCCAAGGTCCGACTTAGTAGCCAAGTCATCCAAGTTTTCCCTTGTATCCATACCATAATACCCTTTGTCTTCAATAAACTTCACATCCCTTGATACAACCGTCTTCCTTGAAACCGGATCATAACATTTATAGCCCTTTTGAGTAGTTGAGTATCCAAGGAAGATGCATCTCAAGCTCTTGGCATCTAGCTTGTTCCGTAGCTCACCGGGTACTAACACAAAACAAAGACAACCAAAAACCTTTAGATGTTCAATAAAAGGTTTAGTTTTGTTTAATACCTCAAATGGTGCATAATCTCCCAAGATTTTGGTTGGTGTTCGGTTGATTAGATAGCAAGCCGTCATTACGGCATCTCCCCAAAATCTTTTTGGAACATTCATATGAAACATCATCGATCTAGAGACTTCCATCAAATGACGATTCTTCCGTTCGGCTACACCATTTTGTTGGGGGGTGTAGGGACAACTTGTTTGATGGAATATGCCTTGCTTTTTGAGATGTTCTTTGAACCGGTTGCTAATATACTCCCCTCCATTATCTGTTCTAAAAATTTTGATCTTTGCATTGTATTGGTTAGCAATATAAGCTTCAAAATTCATAAATGCCTCAAATACTCTATCTTTAGATGGTAAAATCCAAGTGTATTTCGATTTCTCATCTATAAAGGTGACAAAGTATTTGTTATTATCTCTAGAAATGCAAGGGGAGGTCCACACATCCGAATGAACTAAGTCAAAACAATTATCATAAGTGGTAGTAGATTTTGGAAAAACCGATTTGCAATGTTTACCAAGGATACAAGATTCACAACTCAAATGATCAAAGTAAACATTAGGTAACATTATTTCAAAAGCTCTAGAATGAGGATGACCTAATCTAGCATACCAAATCGCATTATTGGAAACTCCTAAACAAGATTTAAAAGAACAAGAACTAGATAATCTTAAGTCTTCAAGAACATATAGATCATCCTTGGTACCACCTTCTCCAATTATTTTTCCCGACTTAATATCCTGAAATGAACATCATTAGGACCAAAGATTGCATAACAATTCAAATCTTTGGTTGCTCTTTTAACCGATAACAAGTTTGACGTAAAAGTAGGCATATAAAATGCTTTAGATTCCTTATTAAACAAGTTCAAAGTTCCAATTCCCTTTATAGGTATATTATCACCATTAGCAATTTCAACATTACCATTAATTGATTCCACATTTTTAAGCATGTTCAAGTTACTAATCATGTGATGTGAGGCTCCCGAATCAACTATAAGTGAACTACTAGGTATTCGAGTAAAGAAAGTTTTACCGGAGTCCTTGTTAGCGTTCAAGGCTTTGATGAGAGCCTCTAAGTCGGATTTCCTCACATAATCCCCTTGGACCGTCTCATCTCCCATTTTAATCGGTGTTGAGGGTTGACTCTTCGGTTGTTCGCCTTTTGTTGAGACAAGATGTGCCTTAGAGCTGCTCGGATAGTCGACCCACCATGTTGGCTTGAGATGAGGATGAAGAACCCAACACTTCTCCTTAGTGTGTCCCTTTTCTTTGCAATGATCGCACCACCTCTTCTCACCAACGGACCGGTTGTTTCCGAAGCTTCCCTTGCTCCCACGGTTCTCAAACCGATTGTAAGTACCTTTATGAGCAACCGGAAGCTCCCCCTTACCACCAAAGAGTCCTTGAGATCCTTGCTCCCTTTGAATTTGAGCACACACATCTTCCATAGTTGGGAGTCTCTCCGACCTTAGAATATGTTTAGTAAGGTCATTGAACACCGGATTCAAAGTGAGTAACAACCCGAACACTTTGTCTTGTTCCTTTCTTTCATTTAATACCACCGGATCGATCGAGCTAGGCCTCAACATTTCTAGCTCGGACCACAAAGATCTATACTTTCCCAAGTGTTTGGTAAACTCCATATCCTCTTAATGAAGATTGTTGATTGCTTTCTTAACCTCAAACACTCGGGCCAAGTTAGAGACGTTCCCATACACATTCTTCAAATAAGCTTCAAGGATCGAGGCGTCAATCCCACTTTGAAGAACCAACAAGACCGTTTGATCCTCTTGAAACCACTTAGCTTCCCTTGCCTTGACTGCTTCACCATCTTCGTTCGCCGGTGCCTCAACAATCGACCTTAGGGTAAGATCGATGTGATTCCACAACCCTCGACCACAAAGAGCCGTCTTTGTCGTCCTTGACCAAAGCAAGTAGTTTTCCCCTTTTAAAACCACCGGAACCACCAACGCTTTTGGATTTTCCATCGAACTCATCTTTCTTCTTCACGTTCCGTTACCACCAAGATATTTCTTCACAAGATCAAAGCTTTACCACAACCAAACAAGATTTATACCAAAAACCAAAGATTTATCCAAAAACAACCAATCTCCAACCGAAAGGTTCAAACTTTCAAGGATTTAGAACCGAGAGTTAAGAGAATCAACACGAACCAAGAGACTTATAGATTTAGATATCAAACAACCTTAGAATTTAAGTTAGGCTAAGCGCATAAAGAGAATAAGGATCTCAATATACCGATTCAACCTAACACTTTGAGATTGTTATGAATCCGAACAAAGTTTGAGATAAGTAAGGTCACCAAGATTGAAATGGCTCTGATACCATGAAAGATTTAGAGTGTTTAAGCGGAAAGATTAAGAGAGAATAGAAGAGATTAAGAGATTAAGAACTTGAAAACATTTTTCCATTATTTTTCCAAGGTAACCCTTACAAATGATTGGAATCTATCTATAAATAGCAAAATACTAGGTAAGAATGGTCAACATGACCGTTTAAGGATAAGGTAAAAGGTTTCGGTCACTCTGCCCGATCCGCGTGACCAAGACTCGGCGCCGTACGTGCTGCGGGTCCATAAACACGTCCAGATTCCTGCCCGCGGTACGCTCCTCGTACGTGACCCGTTTACCCGGGTAGGATCTGCGTGTTTTACCGATAACCCGGTACCGCGACCCGGCTTCTCCCTCGATGCACTTCTATCCCGCGGTACGAGTTCCTCGATGCCGATCCTTCCCGCGGTACGTGCGTCTCGGACCCAACTGATCCACGGATTGGCATAGAGACCAAACTGACCCGCATATCATCCTTCTCGATGCTAGTACGATCCGCGGGTTAGTTTTCTCGATGCCGATCCGTTCCGCGGTTTACCCATCCATTTTATTCTCCTTGCGTAAATTACCCAAAGTTATTTATTTCCCTAAGTACCAATGCAGCACTTAGGTCAATACTCTATTCTCAAACAGTTTGGAAACTAGCCTAAACACTAATCAAACACTCACCCTAATCCCTTAAAAGCTCTTAGTTACTCTTGGTTTATGTTGAGAACTCTTGTGTGAGAATCCTATCGGTCCAAGTAATGCTCTCTTGATCGAAACTCGCCTGAAGTGTGAAGCATGGTTACTCTCGATCCTTATTCTCTCGGGTTGATTATGAATGAGCACTTAAGGTCCATTCTTGTGATGAAAACATTGTAAAAAGATTGGTGTTGATAACATTGATTGGATGGGAAACATTGATGGGAATGGTTGGATTGCTTGGTGTTGTGTTTTTGGTATGTTTTTGTAGCGGTTCTTGTTTGATTGAGGTATGGAACCGATGGACACTCAAGTAACCTAAGAAGATGTAACTAGCCTTTGAAGGTCAATCTTGAAGTCATTCCAAAAGAACCAAAGTAGCCGTGAATGGTGAAGAAGGGTTGATCAAGCCAATGTTTTGACGTTGTTCCGGAAGCTAAAAGAGATTGAGATGCTTCGGATGGTGATTAGGCTTGGTGTTGAGGAAGGTTACATAGGCTTGGAATCCAAGAAGCGACGAAAGAGAAGAAATGGTGCTTGATGTGGTAACCGAAGGAAGCAAGAGAAAACCGTGAGAAGAAGATTGAAGCTTAGGATGGAATGATTCAAAGGGTGTGATGAGAAGAAGTGAAAGGCGGTCCAAGTCACACTAGTGTTTTGCGTGAATGGAGGAGGACTCATGAGGTTGAAAGCGTATAGCTCAAAGAACCCGAAGCTCCACCCGACCAAAGGGAAGAAAACCGTGGGATGCAAGAAGCATTTAAAATCACGATGAATCCAAAAGTCCTTTGGCGTTTTGGCGTCAATAGAGGAGAACTCACGTGGTTGTATGGCGAAATGCACAAGGAACCGAAAGCTCTACCAAAATGGGTTATGAAGATCGGATTCAAAGGAGGTGTGAAGTATAAGGAGATCAAAGGATCCAACCACATCATCCAAAATAAAAAGGGCTACTCTCTAAACTCTACTCTCATTTCAAATTATTTTATTACCTTAGTTCTAGTTCCATTTATGAGTTCTTTACTTTGTTGATATTCCTTTGATATTCCTCATGGCAAATACTTAATCTTTTCTTCTTTATCACTTATTGAAGGGTAAAGGAGACCATGAGAGCCTCAAAGAGCCTCAAAGAAGGAAAGGATTCATAGGAGGAGAAATCAAAAGGGCTAAAGGAATGAGAAGTGGCGCCGAATTCAAATCAAACCGAGGCAAGATCATTGCGTGGTGCAAGCTTAGCCTTTGGTCCTTAAGGCATCCCGACGACTGAGCTTGAGGGGGAGTATTAGAGAGAAAGCATGAAGAGACGAGCAAGGCCGAGGCAAGAGAAGAGAAGCCGAGGACCGGAGCTCACAAAGAAGATCAAGACCTTGATTGAATTCCCCTAGATCATTGAGTTGGTACTCTTTTTCCTTAGTAGAATTTTATCCCAATGGGTTTTATCTACTAAGGTTTTAATGGGGCCTCTCCTTGTATCTCCAAGTCCACACTTCACTTTGTTGTGTTTGGACTTGAGGGGGAGTGTTAATCAAGGAGAGTACTTAAGGATTAATCTTTCCTTAAGTTACTAATGGTGAATAAAGAGTTACCATGGTGATAGCAATAATTGGGTAACTTTGGGAGAAGGACCGAGACACGGAACAAAGTGGAGTGGATCGGTCCACTCGACCCGCGGAACGTAACACTTGAGACGTGGGATGGTTTGGAGATGAGGAGCATCTCGACCTGCGGGAAGCATCATAAGAGTCGAGACGCGGGACGGTTCAGCACTCGACCTGCGGTACTGAAGGATCGAGGAGGAAGCTCGATCCGAGGGAAGCGACGCGGGAGGCAAGGCGCGGATCGGTTTGAACGTGGTCCCACGGTTTGAAAAGGAAAGGACCACTTGAGGATAAGGTTTTGCTTTATCAAATGAAGACAAGAATTGTTTTATGAATCTGATCCAAAACCTTATCCTCTCCTCTCCTTTTCCAACGTTCACATTTCTTCTTTTTCTATATATATGTGTTTTCCCTCATTTGTAAATTTTATGTTTAATCCCCTCTTAATCTCTTGTATAATATGTCCTAATCTCTTCTAGATCTCTCTCAAATCTGTCTGAATCTCTCTTTGCTCATTTGAGCTATTCTCTTGATTCATTCCTCTCTAAAGGATGGATCTTCTCTTTGGTGAGCCAAACTCACTCAAATTCTAACATCTTGAACCGTTTCTTGAACTTCTTCCTCTTGAGTCACTTCCTCTTGAACCGGTGGAGCAATGTTTTGATCACTCATTTTGTCTCTTGGCTCATGATTCCCAAGGTTTTGAAGAAGGAATCGCAAGTTTGAGCCAAGGTCCGACGGGGTAGCTAGATCACTCAAGTCACCATGATCTTTGACATCATAGAACCCTTGATCCTCAATGAACTTCAAATCTCTAGACACAAATGTTTTCCTCGAGCTTGGGTCGTAACATTTGTATCCCTTTTGTGTTGAGGAATAACCAAGAAAGATGCATCTTGTACTCTTAGGCTCTAGCTTGTCCCTTAGTTCCCTAGGTACCAAAACAAAGCAAACACACCCAAAAACTCTCAAATGATCAAGAAAAGGTTTGGTCTTATTAAGTACCTCAAATGGAGAGATGTCGTCAAGAATCTTCGTAGGTGTCCGATTAATTAAGTAGCAAGCGGTCATAACCGCATCTCCCTAAAATCTTCTTGGCACATTCATATGAAACATCATGGCTCTAGAAACCTCCATTAAGTGCCGATTCTTCCTTTCGGCCACACCATTTTGTTGTGGAGTGTATGGACAAGTCGTTTGATGCACAATGCCGAGTTTAGCTAAGTGGTCTTTGAATCGATTGCTCGTATATTCACCACCGTTATCTGTTCTAAAAATCTTAATCTTGGCATTGTAATTGTTAGCAATATAGGCTTCAAAATTTTCAAATGCATCAAAGACTCTATCCTTAGAAGGTAAAAGAGTACGCCATGTATATTTCGATTTTTCATCAATGAATGTGACAAAATATTTATTGTTATCTCTAGATGCGCAAGGTGAAGTCCAAACATCCGAATGCACAAGATCAAATCAATTCTTATAAATAGTAGATGATTTCATAAAAACTGATTTACAATGTTTTCTAAGAATACAAGATTCGCAAGACAAATGATCAAAGGAAACATTGGGAAGCATTATTTCAAGAGCCCGAGAATGGGGATGTCCTACTCTAGCATGCCATAGTGCATTATTTGCTACTCCTAAACAATTTTGAGATCTAAATGAACTAGATGAGCATGGTGATAAGTCTTCTAAGATATATAGACCATCCTTGGTGTCACCACCTCCTATCACTTTTCCGGATTCAATATCCTGAAAATGGAAGTCATTAGGACCAAAGATTGCATAACAATTCAAGTCACTAGTCATTCTTTTAACCGAGAGCAAATTTGATTCAAAGTTTGGCATGTAAAACGCTCTAAAGTTCTTATTAAACAAGTTCAAGTTTCCAATTCCTTTGATAGGTATATTTTCACCATTTGCAATCATCACATTTCCTCTAGACGGTTCTAGTTTCTCAAGCAAGTTCAAGTTACTAATCATATGATGAGAAGCACCCGAATCAACCACGAGCGAACTACTAGGTCTATGAGTATAGAAATTTTTACCGGACTCCTTGAGTGACGCAATTGACTTGATAAGAGATTCCAAGTCGGATTTCCTCACGTACTCACCATGGTTGGACTCATCTCCTTGCTTGGATGATCCGGTTCCACCTTGGTCTTGTTTTGCCGAAGTGTAGTTGGCTCTTGAGTAACCCTTTGAGTAACCCTTTGAGTAACCCGGTCTAGGCAATGGCCGAAGGTGAGGATTGAGCAACCAACACTTCTCCTTTGAGTGACCATCCTTCTTGCAATGCTCACACTTAAGACCCGGATTAAAGTATTTGCCTTTGTAGCACCGGTTATCATTGTGGTTGTAAGCTCCAGCATTGGCCATCGGAAGCTCCCCCTTACCGCCAAATAATCCGTGAGTCCCTTGCTCCCTTTGGATTTGTGAACACACATCCTCCATACTTGGTAGCTTCTCCGACCTTAGAATGTGTTTGATGAGATCGTTGTAAGCCGGATTCAAAGTGAGGAGCAACCCGAAGACTTTTTCTTGCTCTTTCCTCTCATTTAGCACCTTAGGATCAATGGAACTTGGTCTCAACATATCAAGCTCCAACCATAAAGACCGATACTTTCCCAAATGCTTCGTGAACTCCATGTCTTCTTGATGGAGATTGTTGATAGCCTTCTTTACTTCAAACACACGCGCCAAATTCGAGACATTTCCATACACACTCTTCAATGTCTCCCAAATCTCAAACGCCGTCTCGCAATAAGAATACGCCTCAAGAATGGAGGCCTCAAGACCATTTTGAAGGATGGCCAACACGGTTTGGTCCTCTTGGAACCACTTTGCTTCTCTATCCTTGGTGAAATCTTCATCTTCTTCTTCAGATGAATCATACACCGGTTTGGATGAGGTATCGATGTGGCTCCACAACCCTCGGCCACATAGAGCTATTTTCGTGGTTCTTGACCATAACAAGTAATTCTCTCCCTTGAGAGTCACCGGAAGTACCAAAGGTTTTGAGTTATCGAGAGAACTCATCTTTGAATGAGAGTTCAAAGCTTTTAGAAACGATTTGGGATTAACTATTCTATATGTATGTTAAATCAAGCGCATAAAGAAAATAGAAATCTCTATATAACGATTTGATCTAAAGAATTAAAGATAATCCACAAACCGGAAAGATTATTGAGAGATTGAGATTGGAAGATTGACAAAGAGATTGAGATTAGAAGATTGAGATTATTGGAGTATTCAGGTCACAAAGATCAAACTTGCTCTGATACCATGTAAGAATTGTGGAAGAGTAAGAGAGATTAAGATAAGATTGATGAAGATTAAGAGAGATTAAGGAAGATTAAGAGATTATGTAACCATGAAGAATAAAGGAGAATATGAACTTGAGTTTCTTATTCAAGATAGTTTACAAGGTTCATACAACAAGGTTTAAATAGAGAAATAACTTTTAAAAGTAAGAAAGAAAAGAGCCGTTGGAATTTTGTCCGTGGCAGTCGTGTCGATCGACACTCTTTGTGTGTGTCGGTCGACACGTCTTTCCAACGGTTAAATCCCAACGGTCAGATTGCAACGGTCGGATCGCAACAGTCGAATTCAAACTCTGGGACTCGTGTCGATTGACACCTTCGTTCTGCGTCTTTCATTTTCCAGAGACGTGAGTGTCGATCGACACTCATCTCTGTCGATCGACACTCTTGTCCATTTTCTTTCCCTTAGCACATATTGATGGTACTAAGGTTAATATCTGGAAAGGTTACCATTGCTAATGGGAAGGATGTTCCAATTATAGGAATTGGAGATTTAGAGCTATTCGAAAGGAATATGAAAGCTTTGTTTGTGCCTGAATTCTCATCTAACTTGTTGTCTGTTCATAAAGCCACAAAGGACCTTGATTGCTTGGCTGTGTTTAGTCCTAATGAGTTGTGGTTTCAAGACAATAAGTCGGGAGAGACCATTGGCGAAGGAAGCGCCAAAGATGGTCTGTATGTTTTGGATAAAGGAGCTGTGGATAAGGTTGCTGCTTCTTCATCGGCTCTAAGCTCTGTTTCATCTAGCTTAATCTGGCATGCTCGGCTTGGTCACCCTTACTCCAAGGCTCTCCAACTCATTTTACCGAATCTAGCTCAAAATCATCATGGATGTGAAGCTTGTATCTTGGGAAAACATTGTAGAACTGTGTTTCCTGAATCTTCTACCGTTTATGATGAGTGCTTTGAGCTGGTTCACTCTGATGTATGGACAGCACCGTGTGCTTCTCGAGATCAATATAAATATTTTGTTTCGTTCATTGATGAGAAGTCGAAGTACACATGGGTCACTTTTATGCCATCAAAGAGTCATGTGTTTGAGGCTTTTTCGAAATTCCAAAGCTATGTCTCTACACAGTTTGGAGCTAAGATTAAGATCTTAAGAAGTGATAATGGGGGCGAGTATATGAGCAGTCAGTTTAAAGAGTTGTTGGGGAAGCTTGGCATTGTGCATCAAACATCTTGTGCCTACACTCCACAACAAAATGGAGTTGCAGAACGCAAAAACAGACATCTAATGGAAGTTGCTAGGACAATGATGTTTGATAGATGTGTCCTAAGCTGTATTGGGGAGATGCAGTAATGACTGCATGCTATTTGATAAACAGGCTGCCTACCAAGTCTCTTAGTGGGAAGTCTCCATATGAGGTATTAACAAGAGACAAACCAAGTATTAAGCATCTTAGAGTGTTTGGATGTGTTTGCTATGTGTTTGTAATAGAAGCTCAAAGAAACAAGCTAGAGCCCAAAAGCATCAAGTGTATGTTTGTTGGCTATTCTCCCACTCAGAAAGGATACAAGTGCTATAATCCAGAGACTAGACGTGTGTATGTCTCAAGGGAGGTCAAGTTTGATGAGGAAAATGGTTATTTCAATGAAAAGAAGTTGGATAACCTGAAAAATATAGTTTTCCCTGGAGTTAATCGAGCTACTACTCTGAAGTTTATTCTGGATGGTCTAAACACTCTAGTGAGTCCGAAGAGTACATCTCTAGCTGAGAGTGAAGAAAGCATACAAAATGATTCTTCTTCTGTAGCTGGTGATGATACTATGATAAGTGATGAAAGTAACACACAAGAAAAGATCTCTACCCAAGAATCAGAGGAGAATGCTGAAGGGGGAGAAACTCAAACAGATGATTCGACTCCAGACTTGGACGCGGTAGTTGAAGATTCTGAAGAAGAGGGTGCTGATGTTGAGTCTGCCCCTCCACCTAGACGAAGTGAAAGACTCAAATTTGGTCCTGATAACTGGAAGAACACTAGAGTTTACTACAACAATGAGGTTGTTGCTCATCCAATTCAAACCTATTGTTCAATTGCTCATCTTCCAGAGGAACACCAAGCTGTTAATCAAGGAGAGTACTTAAAGAATTAATCTTCCCTTAAGTTACTAATGCTGAACCAAAGAGTTACCAAGTAAAAGACGGAACAGTATTTCACTACAGACGATCCCGACCCGCGGTGCATCAAGTCGCGGTACAAGAGTGTTCCGATACACGGAACGGTAAAGGAACAAGACGCGGATCGGTAATTATTAATCTTAGGTAAATAAAGTTACTTAAGATTAATAAATGTTACCACGGTGAGTTTGGTTCCATGTGATTCATTTACATGGTAATCTGATTATTAAAGAAGATAAGAGGAAGAAAAAGAGACGTTGGTGGTCAAAGGGAATATGCCTTGTGTACGTTACTTTTACATTTGCTTTTGGACCACTTCTTTCTTAATTATGTCTAGGTTCATTAGGATAGAAAAACAAGTGTGAGCTGTATTCTTATCCATCTCTAACGGTCTGATCCTCCTTCTTTATATAAAGGAAAAGACTTTCTCATTGTAATAATCAACTTGTTCTTAATAAAATCTGAGTTCAAGTTCATATCTTTCTCTCTTCTTTCTCTTATCAAAATCAGATTATTATCAATGTAGAGATTAGGAGTTTATGCATTTAGGGTGATATCCATTTAGGATTGAACCCATATTATGTTTAATCTTTACTCAAATCTCTTCTAATCTACTCCTAATCTCTCTTCTAATCTGTTCTAAACTCAATCTTACTCTTTGTGCTCATTTGAGCGATTCTCATGATTCAACCATTCTAAAGGTTGAATCTTTCTTTTATTTGAGCATGAGCTCTCAAATTCTTACATGGTATCAGAGCATAAGCTCTTGGGATTTTTTTTAAAATGTTAGATTGAATCGTTATAAGAAGTTTTCAATACTCCTTATGCGCTTAATCTAACACACATTGATTCCGCTGTGTTGTGTTGAAGAGATGTCTTGAAAAGATCGCTTCTTTGGTTTTCTTTGATTGTGTTGTTGGAGACTCGGTTCTATTGCTCGGAGAAAGCTAGAACTGAGCTTGAAGAAGATGGAGGAAGCTTGAAGCTGTCCCTTGAAGATTGAATACTTGAAAGCCCGAAGCTTTCTTATGAAGAAGAGAAGAAAGCTTGAAGCTTTCAAGAAGAAAGAAGAAGAAGGAAGAAGAAGAAGCTCAAGGATTGGGAGACGTCCTAGTCCATGAAGAGCAAAGATCGTTCCTTTAGAGAAGAAGCTCAAAGAAGAAGGTGGTTCCCGGAGAAGGGTGTAAATTTCCAACCTTTGGAGCTATTCAAAGATGGTTCATGAGAAGAAGGAAGAGAGAAGAGACTCAACCTTTGGAACCGAATCTAAGTCCAAGTAAGCTAGGAGAAGCTTGCTTGTGAAACTCTTGAAGAAAGTCCAAGTGTGGAGCTTGGTCACTAGTGTGAAGTAAGTGGGATTCAAGGGAAGATTAACCATTGAAGTTTGGAGCTTTCCTTTCCCATGAATCTCAAGGATGGTTTACTCTCAAGAAGCCTTTGTTGGTGAGGTTAGATGAAGGAAGGATTGATTGGTTTGCTAGAGAAGGGGAATAGAATGAAAGTGGAGATTGTCAAATGGAGACCATTGGAGAGAAGAAGCATTCGGCCGGTGTCATTCAAACCAATGGAAGCTTGATTTGGGTTATTTCCTATCTTTACTCTCTTGGTGAATTGATATAAGATGAATCCATGATCTATCCAAAGATAAACCATTCATGAGAATAGAGAACATTTCTTAATCTACCCCTTTCTTAATCTTCAAAATATTTATATACTCTATTATTCTCCCCAATCTTTATACTCTTTATACTCTCTATATTCTCTAGTTCTCTATTCTCAGACAGTTTGGAACCTAGCCTAAACACTAATAAAAACACTCACCCAAATCCCTTAAAGCTCTTGGTTACTCTCGGTTTGTGTGATGAACTCTTGTGTGAGAATCCTCTCGGTCCAAGACCTCTCTCTTAATCGAAACTCGTCTTAAGTGTGAAGCATGGTTACTCTCGATCCTAATTCTCTCGGGTTGATTATGATTGATCACTTAAGGTCCATTCTTGTTGTGAAAAACATTGTGAAAAGATTGGTGTTGGTAACATTGATTGGATGGGAAACATTGATGGGAATGGTTGGATTGCTTGGTGTTGTGTCTTTGGTATGTTTTTGTAGCGGTTCTTGTTTGATTGAGCTATAGAACCGATGGACACTCAAGCTACCCAAGAAGATGTAACTAGCCTTTGAAGGTCAATCTTGAAGTCATTCCAAAAGAGCCAAAGTAGCCGTGAATGGTGAAGAAGGGTTGATCAAGCCAATGTTTTGACGTTTTTCCGGAACCTAAAAGAGATTGAGATGCTTAGGATGGTGATTAGGCTTGGCATTGAGGAAGGTTACATAAGCTTGGAATTCAAGAAGCGACGAAAGAGAAGAAATGGTGCTTGGTTGTGGTAACCGAAAGGAGCAAGAGGAAACCGTGAGAAGAAGATTGAAGCTTAGGATGGAATAATTCAAAAGGGTGTGATGGGAAGATGTGAATGGCGGTTCCAAGTCACACTAGTGCTTAGTGTGAATGGAGGAGGATTCACGAGGTTGAAGGCGTATAGCTCAAGGAACCGAAAGCTCCACCAAAAGGATCATGAAGATCCAAATGCTTAATGAGGTGTGGAAAGAAAGTGAAGATTAAAGGATCAACCACACCATCAAAAAAAAAGGCTACTCTCTAAACTCTTACTCTTTTTTTCAATTCTTTCAATTATAGATCATTTGGTTCATTGATTGCTAGCTTGGTTCATGAGTTGATTCATTGGCATATACTTTAAGCTTTCTCTTGTTTGAATCTTGTGTAAGGTTTAAGGGGGAGAAGATTGAAGTTGGCCGTGAGTCTTTGAAGAAGCATCAAAGCCGAGTGGTTCAAGAGGCCAAAGACGAGGCCGAACTCCACTCTTAGCCTTTGTTCACAAATCTTCACGGCGGCTAAGAGTGCGGGGGAGTATTAGAGAGGAAGCATGAAGAAAAGAGCAAGGCTGAGGCAAGAGAAGAGAAGTCGAGGACTGAAGCTCAAGAAGAACAAGACCTTGATTGAATTTCCCTAAGATCATTGAGTTGGTACTCTTTTTCCTTATTAGAGTTTTATCCCATTGGGTTTTATCTACTAAGGTTTTAATGAGGCCTCTCCTTGTATCTCCAAGTTCACACTTCACCTTGTTGTGTATGAACTTGAGGGGGGGTGTTAATCAAGGAGAGTACTTAAAGATATAATCTTCCCTTAAGTTACTAATGGTGAACCAAAGAGTTACCAAGTAAAAGACAGAACAGTATTTCACTACATAAGATCCCGACCCGCGGTGCATCAAGTCGCGGTACAAGAGTGTTCCGATACTCGGAACGGTAAAGGAACGAGACGCGGATCGGTAATTATTAATCTTAGGTAAATAAAGTTACTTAAGATTAATAAATGTTACCACGGTGAGTTTGGTTCCATGTGATTCATTTACATGGTAATCTGATTATTAAAGAAGATAAGAGGAAGAAAAAGAGACGTTGGTGGTCAAAGGGAATATGCCTTGTGTACGTTACTTTTACATTTGCTTTTGGACCACTTCTTTCTTAATTATGTCTAGGTTCATTAGGATAGAAAAACAAGTGTGAGCTGTATTCTTATCCATCTCTAACGGTCTGATCCTCCTTCTTTATATAAAGGAAAAGACTTTCTCATTGTAATAATCAACTTGTTCTTAATAAAATCTGAGTTCAAGTTCATATCTTTCCCTCTTCTTTCTCTTATCAAAATCAGATTATTATCAGTGTAGAGATTAGCAGTTTATGCATTTAGGGTGATATCCATTTAGGATTGAACCCATATTATGTTTAATATTTACTCAAATCTCTTCTAATCTACTCCTAATCTCTCTTCTAATCTGTTCTAAACTCAATCTTACTCTTTGTGCTCATTTGAGCGATTCTTATGATTCAACCATTCTAAAGGTTGAATCTTTCTTTTATTTGAGCATGAGCTCTCAAATTCTTACACAAGCTTTCCTGAGCCAAATTCTTCAAGATAAAATACCTAAGACCTATGAAGAAGCTTGTACTATTCAGGTCTGGGTTGATGTTATGGATGAAGAAATGGGTTCCATGAAGAAGAACAATACGTTTGATATGGTTGATCTACCAGATGGTAAAAAGCTTGTTGGTTGCAGATGGGTATATACAATCAAGTACATGAGTACAGGAGAAGTTGAGAGGTATAAAGCTCGTCTTGTGGCAAGAGGTTTTACTCAGACCTATGGAGTAGATTATACGAACACATTTGCTCTAGTGGCTAAACTCAAATCTGTGCGTGTCTTATTCTCTTTGGCTACTAATCTTTCATGGGATCTATGGCAGATGGATTTGAAGAATGCGTTTCTTCAAGGAGACCTTGAGGAAAAAGTGTATATGATGCCACCTCCTGGTTATCATAATCCTGAAAAGAGTAGTCAAGTGTGCAAACTAAACAAAGCTATATATGGTTTAAAACAATCTCCAAGGGCATGGTATCAACGGCTTAGTGGTGCTCTTCCACAACATGGTTTTAGAAGATCAGAAGCTGATCACTCCTTGTTCACAGTTCAGGGGGAAAATGGGATTGTCGTAGTGCTCATTTATGTTGATGATATTGTGATTACAGGAGATGATAAATCAGGGATTGAGCATACAAAGAAGCTTCTCAAAACTGAGTTTGATATCAAAGACTTGGGAGAGTTGAAGTATTTCCTTGGGATTGAAGTGTGTCGCTTTGATGAGGGTCTATTCTTATCTCAGAGGAAGTATACCCTTGATTTGCTTAAGGAGACTTGAAAACTTGCTTCCAAACCAGCAAAGACTCCCATTGAAGAAAGTTATCAAGATTTGCCTGAGGGGGAACTTCTTGAGGATGTTGGACAGTATCGAAGGGTTGTAGGTAAACTGATCTATCTTTCAATCACTAGACCTGATATCAGTTTTGCGGTTAACAAAACTGCTCAGTTTATGCAAGCTCCTACTCAGCGTCATTGGGGAATGGTTGAGAGGATCCTGAGATATTTGAAAGGTACTTCTGGGAAAGGAATTTGGATGAGTTGCAATGGTAATAATGAGATTGTGGGCTATTGCGATGCAGATTGGGCAGGTGACAAGATGGATAGAAAATCTACAACGGGGTATTGTACTTTTGTTGGAGGAAATCTTGTCACTTGGAAGAGCAAGAAACAAAAAGTGGTATCTCTCTCAAGTGCTAAAGCTGAGTATAGAGCGATGAGAGCTATCACAACATAGTTGATTTGGCTAAAGGCTCTTTTGTTGGATCTTGGAGTTAATCAAGATGATCCGATTTCTCTACATTGTGATAATCAAGCTGCAATTCACATTGCTTCTAACTCTGTGTTCATGGGAGGACTAAGCATGTTGAGCTTGATTGTCATTTTGTTCGTGAAAAGGTACAAGCAGACCTCATTTCTCCATCTATGTTAAGGGCTCTGAACAACTTACAGATATTCTCACCAAGGCAACATCTTCAAAGGTGTGTGATAGTATCTATGGCAAGATTGGCTTATTGGATCTCCACCAGCCAATTTTGAGGGGGAATGTTGAATTGAAGCTTGCTTGATCAAAATTCGGATGAACAGTAAAAACAGATTATATACTTTTTATATGTGGGTTAGCTTCCCTTGTAAGCTTTATTCTTTTCTTTATACATGTGTGTGGTTGTAAAAACAAATGAATTAATCAGATTAGAACATCAAAAAAGTCTCTCTCTCTAAAACTCAGATTCTATCTCTCTCGCTCTTGTTCTTGATCTGGATCTGAATCAGATCACTTCTAATCTCTTAAAAATCTACAGGTACCAGTGATGAAGTGGTGGAGACTAGTCAAGACGGAGCTATAGTGGAATCGGTTATAGTAGAAGAGGAACCAAGTGAGCCGGTTCTTAAAAGAAGCACAAGGATCAAGAAGGATCCCTATCAATGGAAAGAGAATAGAGTCTACTACAACAATCAAGCCGTAGCTCATCCTATCCAAGAGTTTTGTTCACTCGCCATTTTACCTCCCTCTTATCAAGCCTTTCTTGCGAAAATAGATGAACACACCATCCCGAAGACCTACGAGGAGGCTATGGAGGATGAACATTGGGTTGAAGCTGTAGATGATGAGGTTGGGGCTATGGTCAAGAATCACACATGGGATGAGGCGGATCTCCCATTTGGTAAACGAGCGGTTAGTTCCAAATGGGTATTCACTATCAAGTATTTAAGCAATGGAGACCTTGAGAGGTACAAGGCAAGGTTGGTTGCTAGAGGTTTCACACAAATGTATGGAGATGATTACACTAATACCTTTGCTCCGGTGTTAAGTTACATACGGTAATAGTTGTGTTCTCTTTGGTGGTTAACTTGGAGTGGGAGCTATGGCAAATGGATGTAAAGAACGTTGTTCTACAAGGAGATCTTGTAGAAGAGGTATACATGACTCCACCTCCCGGCTTAGAGAACACCATTTCCCCCGGAAAGGTGCTTAGGCTAGGAAAGCCATCTATGGTCCCAAACAATCTCCACGTGCTTGGTATAAGAAACTAAGTTCTACTCTCAAGGAAAGATGTTTCAAGAAAGGTAAGCTAGATCATACTCTCTTTACTCTTCAGGGTCCTCAGGGAATGGTTGTTGTGTTGATCTATGTTGATGATCTGGTCATCTCCGGGGACAATAAGCAAGGGATTCAAGAGACTAAGGACTTCCTCAAGTCGATCTTTGAAATCATGGATTTTAGAGAGTTGAAGTATTTTCTTGGAATTGAGGTGTTTAGGTTTAAGAATGGCTAGCATCTTTCTCAACGGAAGTACACCTTGGATTTGTTGAAGGAGATGGGAAAACTTTCCTCTAAACCGGCAAAGACACCATTAGAGGCCGATCGAAAAGGGGAGCAAGAAGATGAAGCATATGGAGATCCGATAAGATATAGAAGACTTGTTGGGAAATTGATCTATTTGACGCTTACAAGACCGGATTTGAGCTTTGCGGTGAATCAAGTAAGCAAGCATATGAAAGAGCCGAAAGTGTATCATTGGAATATGGTGGAGAGAATCCTTAGGTATCTAAAAGGAAGCCCCGGCCAAGGTATTTGGATGGGAAAGAATGAGAGCCTCGAAGTTGTGGGGTATTGTTGTTAGAATTTGCGAAATTAGAAGAGATTTAGCAATAGAAGTGTCGGGTAGAGAGAGAGTAGAGAGAGAAAGTGTATGAACTTGATTTTATTCAAGATAATTATTACAAGTATGAAAACATGTCTTAAATAGAAAAAACAATATTCTAAAAGAGGAAAGAGACCGTTTGGTTCAAACGGTCGAGTCAAAATCCAAACGGTCGGATCGCGGGTCACTATCCAGCATCGATGCTCGGGACGCGGATTGATCGTGATATGATCCTAAAATCATCCGAAAAGATCCATGAGCCTTGTTCAGCACCAACGAAGTCCTTCATCAACTTTCCAATCCCAACGACCACCTTGAATACATTCTCACCTCAACTAGAGGACTCCTCGAAGTTGAATCAGTCCAATCCGAGTTCAGGTGAAGAAGTTATTCAATTTACAAATCAGGTGATTTCCAGCGTACCCGATCTGGACATGTGTGCATTCAATAATTATTTCCAACCGAACCCGACGGAATCAAGCTACAAACAAAATTATTTTAGACTCTTGATTCATCATAGAATCAGGTAAAATTGGTTTTGTATCAAAAGAAGATCAGACTTGAAAGTTATGAATTTTACAAGTCAATGGATCTGCTTGAGGCCCTATTGCGCGACAGAACCAAAGATCGTGATGCCAGCCCAACTCAGGACGAATCTCGACGCGGGACCACTTGGAAAATGTTACTGGATCTCTTACGGTTCTAACAAGCCCAAGATCAGAGGCAAAGGCCCAGGGATCACAAAGATACAACTCATTTGCCAAGATGTGTCAAACTGCCGCCCACATTCAATGTTGCCGCCCAGATTGAGTTTTCAAGACAGTTTCTCTCTCACTCATGCACCATGGACGTGATTCACTATGTTTCTATCGTTTAGTTGCTTTGTTTTTCTATTTAACAGGGTGTAATCTCCTTTGTAAAATCATCCAACTTTTTATCAACAATCTCTGAATTTTGGATCATCTCTTAGTATGTCATATCTAAGAAATCCTTGTTTATCTCTTGGTGCGTAATATCCTTGAGAGAAACAAGTTTGGTGTTTGAGAGTTTTTTCCGCAAACTCTTGAAGGAAACCATTCGATCATTCTTTTTCATCCATCATGGGTCTCATCATTTGGTATCAGAGCAACACTCTAAGCTCGGTTCTATCAACCACCTTCTCATCTTTTCATCTTCTTTCTTTCATTGTTAAAAAAAAACAAAAAAAAAAATAGAGGGAATCTGATTGTTTTCATTCATCATCCCGGTCAATTGTGTTGCAAAGTTTGTGTTCAAGTTGTTGATTCTTTGTAGAACAAGATTTGAGGATAAATCTTTTTTGAAGAGGGAGAGTATGATATGATCATGGGATACACCAAGACATGTTTTCAGTGTTCGAGGCGTATCTTCCCAACCACGGGGACTAAACGCATGAAACCATCCTTGACCAGACCAGGATGAATCAAGCTACAAACTGAGTTGTTCTATAATCTTGGTCCATCATAGAAGCCCAACAAAGTGGATTCAACCCAAAAACTGTTAAACAAGGAGAACACAAAGGTGTTCAAGAAAAGATCCCAAAGTGCCCAAGACTTAGCCATATTCGGGTAACTTTGGGTAAGGAAGGTCAAGAGGCGTTCAAGGCATGAACGGTGGTGTTCTAGGCCGTTTAAGGGTCAAGGAAGTCTTGCCGCATGATTAAAGGAGAAGGCCGCATGAAGAAATGAAGAAAATGGGAGTTTGGAAAATTCAGGACCGGACCATGTACTGCGGGTCGGACTGGCATCGACGCCAGTCGACCCGCGGATCGACGAAGCACCGAGGAAGGGACGGACTGATGGTCGAACACGCGGATCAGATCAGTTCCTAGGATCCGCGTGTTTATCCGATTACCCGACCCGGGTTAACGGATAAACACGCGGGTCGTGTACTGATCCGCGTCCGTCCCGCGTGTTGGCAACGAGTGACCCGCGTCCTAGCTCTCGAAGCCACTCGTCCTGATCCGGCTTCACGCGTCCTGATCCGCCGAGTCCCGATGCCGCGTGCCTTCTCTCGACCCGCGGATCAGATCCTCCCGACGCCAGCACGTGATCTGTCCGTACGGATTAGACCGTTGGGACTGTTGACCAAATTCAAACTTGGTCAACATTTTACTTTTTCCTTTATTTCTTTAGATCTGATTTTTCCTCTATAAATAGAGGTTGTAAGATTCATTTGTAATCATCCAAGTATCATTTTATCAATAAAAGAAGAGAAAATCTTTAGTTTTTATTTTATTTCTTTTCTTTCTTTACTTAAGCTTTTCTTAGTATTTTCAATGAAGATTAAGGATAGACATTGCTTTTAGGGTGATTTCCAGTTGGATTGAACCCATATTGTTTGGTCTATGATTCCTTAATCTTTCTTATTCAAACTCCAAATCTCTCCACACATGTAATACTCGGTTTTGTATAAACCGGTTTGTGTGGATTCTTTCTTTAACACCTTTAGGTGTTTGTTGATCATAAGATGAGCTTAGACTCATCAAATTCCAACATGGTATCAGAGCATAAGCTCTTGGGTTGGAGATTTGGAGATTCGGTTTTGATTTTCAAAAGTTCTAAAATTTTGATTTATTTGGTAAGTTGGGTTGAATCGGTATGAGGAAGTAATCAATCTCTCTCATGCGCTTAACCCAACACAAATTCGTGTTAGATTCTGCTGCAAATTGATTTCAAATGTTTGAGAAATTTTGATTTCAAAAGTTTAAAGTTGTGTTCTTTAAACCGGATTTTGTTTATTTTTGAAGAAATTGATTTGAAAATTCTTGGTGTAAGAATTTTGTTTAAAAGGTTTTGAAAATGTTGATTTAAAACCGGATTTGAAAAGGTTGAATTTTTGGTTACAAATTCTTCTTATTCTCTAAAGCTCTTAGCTTTCCCTAAATTCTAAAGCTCTTAGCTTTCCTTAAAATCTCTAAAAGCTCAAAGCTTTTCTCTTAAAATCTCTAAAAGCTCAAAGCTTTTCACTTTCTACTCTCAAAGCTCAAAGCTTTCCTTTGGTTACTAAATCTTAAAATCTTTTAAAATCTCGGTTACTTAAAGCTTTTAGCTTTCTTAAAATTTCTAAAGCTTGAAGCTTTCTCAATATTCTAAAGCTCGAAGCTTTCTTTAAATTCTAAAAGCTCAAAGCTTTTTCTTGGTTACTCTTACTCTTTGGTTACTTACTCTCTCACTCTCTCTTACTCTCTCAATCTCTCACTCTCTCACTCTCTCGGTTACTTACACTCTCCGTTACTCAAATCTTTAGTTACTAAACTTTGGTTACTAATCTTTGGTTACAATGTTTTAAATTGTTAGGTAACACAAGTGGGAAGAGATCCGTGGGATGCATGGAAGCATTTAAAATCATGATGAATCCAAAAGGCCCTTGTGTTTACCATGTGGGAGAGAACCGTGGGATGCCTTTGAGCATTTAAAATCACGATGAATCCATTCCCAAGATATTCAAGAAGCTATCAAGCTTCAATGATGTTCATACTTCCAATCCGAATTGGAAGAAAGAGGGAGTTCTAAATTTTCCCTCCCTTTTGGTTTTATTTGAATTTTGAATTTTGAATTCCGGTTTAGAGTAAAACCGGTTGATTAAAGGAGTTTAAATTCTCGAAAAATGATAAGCTTGCAAATTTGGAACCAATAAACGAATTAGAGAATTAAAAGTTTAAAATCATGAGAAATTTGAATGTTTTTATGATTTTAAACTCAATTATTTGAATGTGGCTAATCCAATTCGTTTATTGTGTAAATGCAAGGTGAAATTCAAGAAGAAATGTTAAGAAGTAATCGGATTGGTGAAGTTTGGTGTACGGGGGAGAAGACTAATCAAAGGAATCGAAGTTCCATGTCTCCAAACCGTAAAAATAATGAAAAAGGCTATCTCTAAACTCTCTAAATCTTTGATATTCCTCATGAGATTTGATATTCCTCATTTGGCTATTGTCTTCCCTTTGATATTCCTTATGAGATGATAAGAGCCTCAAAGGGACCCATGAGAGCCTCAAAGCAAAGATCTTTGATATTCCTCATGTGGTTATTTGTATTTTCCTTTGATATTCCTTATGGAACAACCGCTACTCTTTTCAGCTCTATCTTTCATTGAAAGATAAAGGAGACCATAAGATCCTCAAAGGAGCCAATATGAGAGCCTCAAAGTCTTGCATGAGAGCCTCAAAGAGAGAAGTTTTCGAGAAGCAATAAGACCGACCATCGATCCGAAACTTCAAGAAAAAGGGCCATTTCTAAACTCCCATTTATGGATCAATCATTTCTTTTGTTTAAACCTCCAGATCAAAGGTGAAAATGAAGGAAAATTGATGAGGAAACCATTAGAGAAACCAGAGTTAAGAAGAAGAATCAAAGGGAGCAATAAGACCGAAGATTGATCCGGAACTCGAAGAGCAAAAGGCGATGCCAAGCTCCACTCTTAGCCTCTGTTCACAAGTCTTCACGACGGCTAAGAGTACGGGGGAGTATTAAAGAAAGAAGCTCAAAGAAGAAAGAGCAAGACCGAGGCAGAACAAAGAGGAGCCGAGGTGAAGCTCGAGACCTTGGTTTAAAACCCTTAAGACCTTGGAGTAGATACTCTTTTTCCTTAAGTGTGGTTTTGTTTCAAAGGGTTTTCCCACTAAGGTTTTAATGAGGTCTCTCCTTGTGTCTCCAAGTTAATACGTCGTGTTACTGCGTATTAACTTGCGGGGGAGTGTTAAACAAGGAGAACACAAAGGTGTTCAAGAAAAGATCCCAAAGTGCCCAAGACTTAGCCATATTCGGGTCACTTTGGGTAAGGAAGGTCAAGAGGCGTTCAAGGCATGAACGGTGGTGTTCTAGGCCGTTTAAGGGTCAAGGAAGTCTTGCCGCATGATTAAAGGAGAAGGCCGCATGAAGAAATGAAGAAAATGGGAGTTTAGAAAATTCAGGACCAGACCATGTACTGCGGACTGATGGTCGAACACGCGGATCAGATCAGTTCCTAGGATCCGCGTGTTTATCCGATTACCCGACCCGGGTTAACGGGTAAACACGCGGGTCGTGTACTGATCCGCGTCCGTCCCGCGTGTTGGCAACGAGTGACCCGCGTCCTAGCTCTCGATGCCACTCGTCCTGATCCGGCTTCCCGCGTCCTGATCCGCCGAGTCCCGATGCTGCGTGCCTTCTCTCGACCCGCAGATCAGATCCTCTCGACGCCAGCACGTGATATGTCCGTACGGATCAGACCGTTGGATCTGATTTTACTTTTTCCTTTATTTCTTTAGATCTGATTTTTCCTCTATAAATAGAGGTTGTAAAATTCATTTGTAATCATCCAAGTATCATTTTATCAATAAAAGAAAAGAAAATCTTTAGTTCTTATTTTATTTCTTTTCTTTCTTTACTTAAGCTTTTATTAGTATTTTCAATGTAGATTAAGGATAGACATTGCTTTTAGGGTGATTTCCGGTTGGATTGAACCCATATTGTTTGGTCTATGATTCCTTAATCTTTCTTATTCAAACTCCAAATCTCTCCACACATGTAATACTCGGTTTTGTATAAACCGGTTTGTGTGGATTCTTTCTTTAACACCTTTAGGTGTTTGTTGATAATAAGATGAGCTTAGACTCATCAAATTCCAACAAAAACAATGAAATATGATCGATTTTCGTCCTTAGTAAAGAGAGCATTCAATTCTGCTTATTTCTCTCTCTTACATGCACTTTAGAGTTGATTTTCATCTCCCTAGATTTTATGCATGTTGAGCATTGTTTATGAACGAAAATGAGTTGTATTTCTCTATATATAGAGACCCAAAATCTTTGAGAGTGTTTATCATTTTTCGTCAATGGTGTGTAATATCCATTGGTTTGGTTAATGGTGTGTCATATCCATTAATCAATACATGATCCGTCTTGGTGCGTCATATCCAGGGGGTCTTCTCGAGAGTGATTTCATTTTCATCCTTGAATTCGTCTTAGTGTGTCATATCTAAGGGATTCAAGTTCGGTATATAAGGAGTCTTCCGCAGCTCTTGTGCGACCATTCTTCTTCACCTGATCTGGACATGTGTGCATTCAATAATTATTTCCAGCCGAACCCGAGGGAATCAAGCTAAAAACCAAATTATTCTAGACACTTGATTCATCATAGAATCTGGGAAAATTGGTTTCGTATCAAAAGAAGATCAGACTTGAAAGTTATGAATTTTACAAGTCAATGGACCTGCTTGAGGCCCTATTGCGCGACAGAACCAAAGATCGTGACGCCAGCAAAACTCAGGACGAATCTCGACGCGAGACCACTTGGAAAATGTTACTGGATCTCTTAGGGTTCTAACAAGCCCAAGATCAGAGGCAAAGGCCCAGGGATCACAAAGCTACAACTCATTTGCCAAGATGTGTCAAACTGCCGCCCACATTCAATGTTGCCGCCCAGATTGAGTTTTCAAGACAGTTTCTCTCTCACTCATGCACCATGGACATGATTCACTATGTTTCTATCATTTAGTTTCTTTGTTTTTCTATTTAAGAGGGTGTAATCTCCTTTGTAAAATCATCCAACTTAGTATGTAAAACCGTATGGGATAAAACTTTACTAAGGGAAAAAGAGTGTAATGGCCGCGGGTAAAGCACTTGATCACGTCTTGGTCAAATCCACAAGTCCAAGTTTGCTATAGATACGGTTGAAAACTTTGAGACTTGCGGATTTGGTGAGGATATCCGCCAATGTAGTGTGACTCCTTGTTCAATCTTCTCTCAAACCTTGTGACAATCCACCTTGATGTGTTTGGTTCTTTCGTGCAAAACCGAGTTGATTGCTATGTGCATAGCGGCTTGGTTATCACAATGCATTATGATCGGATTTGGGGTCTCAACACCCAAGTCCTTGAGGATCCCCTTTAGCCATGTGAGCTCATTCGTGAGTTTCTTCATTGCCCTATACTCGGGCCTCTGCGCTTGAACATGAGACCACCTTTTGCTTCTTGGTCTTCCAAGTGACCAAGTTCCTTCCAAGGAAAGTGATATACCGGAGGTAGACTTGCGGTCATTGCGGTCTCCGGCCCAATCCGCATCATAATAGCCTACGGCATTATCGTTCTTTCCCATCCAAATGCCTTGGCTGGAGCTTCCCTTGAGATACCTAAGTAGCCGTTCCACCATATGCCAATGGTGAACCTTAGGCTCCTTCATGAGTTGGCTTACTTGGTTCACTGCAAAGCAAATATCCGGTCTTGTAAGGCATAGGTAGATCATCTTTCCGACTAATCTCCTATATCTTGATGGATCTTCGTAGGCCTTGGAGTGATTGTTCTCCCCCTTTTGCTCGGTCTTATAGCCTTCGTCAAGTGGTTTCTTGGTCGGTTTGGAAACTAAGTGACCGGTCTGCTTGAGAAGGTCAAGGGTGTACTTCCTTTGAGAAATGTGGAGACTATTGGTGAACCGGCAAATCTCGATACCAAGGAAGTATTTAAGCTCACCGAGGTCCTTGATGTTGAAGGCCTCATGAAGATGGTCCTTGGTGGCTTTAA